>CM040242.1:58590658-59288451 GCA_022545495.1 Chrysanthemum lavandulifolium
GTTCCTTAGATGAGGGGACATATGTCACGATAAAGCATATTTCTTACAAGAGTGAACCTTTGATACAACATTCTCCCCATTGGTCATTGGCATTTTCCCTTTACCGACTCTTGATTCTCAATTTCCTTTTGCAATGAAGCTATTTGTTCGTTGTTTTTGTTACGAGTGACTTTAATTGATTCAAATAACTCATTGAAATGACGCTTAACCTTTTCATTTTCTTCTAGGAAACTTTCGCTTTCCTTTTGTAAAGCATTTACTAGGTTTTGAAGATGAAACGCTTGAGAATTCGAGAATCTAAAGGAGGAGGCATTTGGGAGCCCGTCATATTGTTCGTTTGACCCTTTAATTGAGAGATTTGGGCTTTCAACTTTCTCGATCGTGTTACACCGAGCTTGAATCGCTCATCTCGCTTGTTAATTTGAAAACGATCAAACTCGAGCATCCGCAGATGTCTTGATATTTGAAGTTTTGACATTTTCTTTGAGATGTTGATATTTTAGTTGTAGATTAAAATACTCAACTTCTAGGTTAGAAAAATGTTTAACCAAATTGTCGTGATCATCCAGCTTCAATTTTCTCATTTAGTTTAGAATTGGTTTTTCAAGCTCAATGACACGATCATGGAGACTTTCAGTACAGATAGTTCATGAAATTTGAAGCATTAATAGAGCAATTTGAAGCGTTGAAAAGACATCTTGAGCAACACATTCAAGAATAAGATTCTCATTCAATGTATGCGTGTTCTTCCTCTCAATCTCATTATATTTTAGTGCACGCCATAGTCACTAATTTCAACTATTATTGCATCAAATTCCTTTTCCATTCCCTTAATATCTGCTTTCTATCCCTTTTAAGACTCTCAAAGTGATCTTTTAGAAGTTTAAAGAAAGGCATGACCTCGCTTAAATAACATTCTTTCATTTGTTCAAAACCCTTTCTCCTTCGCTTATGCCAGGTGTGATCCTTTTCTTGCAAGTTTTCTCAAAATCAACAAATAGTTGAAAAATAACGATTGGCTAATTAAGGTCTTGCTTTTAGTGGCAATTGTTCTAGGAACAAGATGCATTGGTGTGTTAGGAGGATACACAGCTGTTTCTAGGCATTTTCCAAAGGGAGGGTTTGTTATCGCAATATTTTCGACTTTTCGCTTATCTAAATCCATTTTCCGTAAGACTTGTTCGGGAGTCAACAATGTCCGAGTCTTAAACTTGTTCAAGGAAATCCAGCTTTTCCTTCTTGTAGTCATGGGGAGTGATAATTACTTTCTTCTCTTTGCACTTAGGATCATTTAGTTTCTTATTCATCTTCTCCTAGTGACTTCATCTAATTTCTTGTCATCCTCAAAGGCACTCAATGCAACTAGGTTTTTGTCTAGGTTTAAGAATCTCATTTCCATCATAGATAACACTTTGAGTCGCTTTTGCTATCTTTCCATACTCGTGGTTGGGTTTATCTATAATGGGAACACTATGCTTATCGCTTAGAACTCTATGCTTAGTGATCATGTGAGCAATCAATGGTGTTTCCTTGCATGTACAACTTGTTTTCAAGTTTGTTTTTCAAAGTTTTCGATTAGAAAATCTCTCAAGAGCTTTGATTCTTTTGCATTAAATTCTTGCTTAAGCATTTTCACATTTTCTTGAAGTTCTTGTTTTTGCTTAATGTTTTAGAAAGTTTTTCTTGCAAAGAATTTAATTCTTGTTTCAATACTTCTTCTCTAAAATTACTTTTTCTAATTATCGACGCACTTGGTCATCCATTTCCCGCTCACGAGTGGTCAACTCAAATTTAGCGTTGTTCATAAATAGCAACACGCTCTTTATAGGCATTTAGTTCGTAAATTATGGAATCATCGAGCACATGCAGTGTATTCATCAAAGACATAGTCATTGTTGATCGCAGAAGATGCATCACTTGGTACAACTTCACTTTCACTTTGTTTCACGTATTGATCATATGGGACAATATTGTTATTACCCATATTTTCAACGTTTGATTCAATAGTTTCGCTTGATTGTACTTTGTCATGCATCCGCTGCACATCAAGATCATCGATAGTTTTAATACCTCCGAGATGAGTTTGTCCTTGGATGGGCCACTTGTGGTGAAGAAGAAATCTTGGGAGAAACCATTGGAGAGATGCTAGCCATAAAGATTGTGTGTGCAGAGGTCCATCATCTACATCCGAGTCGTATGCATCACAACAACGACTTGAAAGGCGCTCGATGATTGTGACCTATCTCCGAATAGGCCGCTCATCCACATCTCGCATCATAGGTCTTGGCATTGCCCTCAAGAAGAAACAAGAATTCTCTTCATCCAACGCAACACCATTGTCCCGAGCTTGTGCCAAGAACATCTTATCTCTCAAGTAATCAAGATTCTCGGGACGCTTGAGATGTGCGCCTTGCAATGTGTCCTTCACCACCACAGCTTATAGCATTTGATTGGCTTAGGTTGACCTTGGTTACCATTTCTTCCTCGATTCTGTTTCCAACATAACCTCTCCCACTCCACCTCTTCCCCGATCATACTGCTTTCCCGAATCGTTGCACCACGATCCTTCCATCTTTAACAAAGGGCTTGATTATGTGGGTTAGATGCGCTCGAGGTTGTTGTTGGTTTGTGGGAGAGAATTCATGTTTTGACTAATGAGAAGAGCTAGTTGATTGATGATGTTACCCACGTGTGCATCAAAGATCGCCTTGTTTGAACATGGGATCGGGAATGAGTTTGTGATTACCATTCCCAAGGGTATGACTTGTGATGCTTTGGTTGTGATTCCGATGTTTGAGTAGAAGGTCATGAGTCATTAGACGAGCTTGTCTCTCCTCGGTTGGTTTTGAACCGATTGAGAATCAATTTTTCAAACATGGCATGTCTCTCATTCAAAGGAGGAAGGCATAGAGTTGCTCATAGTTTGTATTCTTCAATCCTTTAGTGAGCTTCACAACGTGTGACAAACTTGTGCCATTCGGGATTCATGTTGTTCACAAACTTTGAGTTGAAATGAATGTTAGGCATAGTCATTCGATGTTCCTCATGTCATTCACTAACTTATGAAATCTCACATAGTACTCATAGACACCTCATCCGGTTTCATCTTGAAGTGCTCAAATTCGTCATAGAGTTGGGATTCTCTGCCTTCCACGCTTAGTTCGAACCCGAGAGAAGCATCTTAACATTATCCCAAACCGCTTTTGCTTCAAAGTTATGATTGATCACTTGTAGATGTCTTTAGGAAGACCTTGAAGAACAATGTTTGAAGCCCCGATATCTCGCATCAAATCTCTTTTTCTCCTTATCATCAAGCTCATCATACATCTTAGGTCCGTCCATTCCGTAAATAGAGTACCATCTTCATTAGTATCAAGTATGTCTCTAGTCGCCTCAACTCGATATGGTCCTTCATCAATGGATTTGAGAATGTTGACACCATTTTCCTTTCCAAGGCAATACAATCTGATTCGTTGAGCCCAAGAGTCGTAGTCGGCTCACAAGCATGGGTGGATTTAGTATCTCGAGCCACCGCTTGTACATCCTCGCAACAAATGGAGATGATGTAGGGACGTTGGTAGACATGTTAACAGATTATACGGATTTTATAACTCAATGATTAAACCGGAAATAGATTCTTTCACGGATTTTACTAAATCAAGAGAAAACCGTAAACAATCACTCAAGTCGCTAGATGATAAAGCTCTAAGTCGCTAGAAACAAATCCACTAAGTCGCTACCAATTAATTCGCTAACTCTTAATTCAAGTCGCTAGAATCCCAAGTCGCTAGATGTAAAAACAAGTCGCTAAGTAGTAACTCGCTACGCACCAAGTCGCTAACCAAATTTTGGCAAGAATTGCTACACAAGTCGCTAGAAACACAAGTCGCTAAAGAGCAACTCACATCACCAAGTCGCTACTATTGTCGCTACCCGTAGTGGAGATTCCACTACTTGTACTTTAACTCGCTAGATCTAACTCGCTACCTTCAACACCGTAAGTCGCTACAAAATGTGAAGCAAGTCGCTACCAAGAAACTATTCCGTGAGCTAAGTCGCTAGCTTGAAAACCATATAAACATCACTTTTCAATCCAAAACAACCCAACCAAGATGATTCAAGCTTACCAAATGAAAACCTAAACACTTTTGATGATTCTAAACATAAAAGTACCAACAAAATTCAAACTTTAACACAAGAAATCAACCAAATGATGCAAAACCACTAAACTTTTTCAAACTCAAAACCACCTAAAACCACTATAAATCCAAAGATGTGCAAGATATGATCTAACCATGGCTCTTGATACCAATTGTAAGATATAACTTTTCACATACACATCAAACCATAACACAAAGTAGCATATAGATGGAATTCTAGAGAGAAAGTTAGAGGTTTAGGAACTTAGTGAGAGAAAGTGAAAGATATTATTATGAGTTCCAACTCTACCTTGGAAGGTAGAGAGTATTTATAGTCTTACATAACTCGCCACACTTTGGGCTGTGGATCGTGCATACAAGGGTAAAGACCCGTCCGTCCTCCACGGTGTTACTTAACTAAATTACTACTTAACTTAAAAGAACTACGACTACGAGCTTAACGATTACATATACTTGAGGTGACCGACTCTTTAATACCGGAATTTCTAATTCCTAACACTTTGTTAATACAAATAAGCCGTGAAAACGTTTATTTATATTTTACGATCTTCTAATGTTTTGTCGATAACAAATATAAAATCATTTTAACGAAACAAATAGAGTACGTAAATAGTTTGAGTTAATAGTTTTCTAACACACTTACGCTTTCACATAAAACACTAAAACAAGTATAAGTGATTTTATGATTTAGATACATATGTACAACAACTAGTGTTTACATATTGGGTTAAACATATACTTAAACTAAGTATACTAAAATGGGTAAAAACTAAGTGTATGCTAAATTGGGTAAATACAAGTATATACTAAATGGGTAAATACTAGCAAATGGTTTTGACCCATAACCCATGGTTTTATATATACCACTTAACCAAGTTCATTGTATCCTAAGATACATTGTATCTAGAAAGAAAACCATGGATCAACCCATAACCCATGACCCATGACCCATAACCAAAAATACCCATGGGCAAAGAGGAGCGGACCACGGATCCCTAGCTTTGTGCTAGCGGATCCCTTGTGGTAGGGATCCGTGGGATCCGGGAAGCAGAAGAGAATTTCCTCTATAAATAGAGAGCCATTTCTTCCTCTCTAGGTGTGCTTTTACACACATACTTCCCAAAGTATTCTAACCTCTAACCTCGGATCTAAGTGATCTATGTAGTTTGTCTTTTGTTTTGTGTGATCTACTAGGTTCCTCTTAAAGGAGAGATCACCACCTCTTGAAGACGTGCAAGCTCAAAGTCCATGAGTTGCCATGCTTCGTCATCATCAAGACTACTAAGGTTCTCTTGTTGATAGTTCTTCCTTTCTCCATAGATGTTGGGTTGAAGGCATTAGTGAAGAATGCCGAAAGTGTCAAGATGAAAGCATTAGTGAAAGGTGCTCATCATCCGTGTCAAAGCATTAGTGTCAAAGCATTAGTGAAGGATGCTAAAGGTGTCAAGACGAAGGCATTAGTGAAGGGTGCCAAGCGTTGTGTCAAAGGCATTAGTGAAGGATGCCAAAGAATCAAATCAAGTAGCATTTGGGAAGAATGCCTAGGTCGTATAATCGATGAGGTGCATCGTTATACATATATGTATTTGTTTATATACAAGGATGGTGATATCCTTGATGGTGTTGTAACAAGGAGTAGATCTCCTTGAGATTAGGTGTTGTGTCGTGAAGGTGTAGTTCACCTAAGGTGTGAAAGAACTAGGTGCTTAGCCTAGTACCTAATAAAGGGTAGGCGACGTTGTGAAGGATTAGTTCTCCTAAGGTGTGAAAGAACTCGGTGGTTAGCCTAGCACCGTATAAAGGGTAGGCGACGTTGTGTTAGGTGTGGTTCGCCTTGGTGTGAAAGAACTCGGTATTTAGCTTTGTACCGAAAAAGGTTAAGCGGCGTTGTGAAGGCTTCTCCGCCATAAGGAGTTGGTGTAGTGTTTACGAACTCTCGAGTAGGTGACTCGGGGAGTGGAGTAGGGCAAGGAAGGTGTCCTTGTAGCCGAACCACTATAAATACTTGTGTCGTGGTGATGTGCTTCTTACTCTTTATCTTTCATTACACGTTTATATATCTATCTATCAACGTCCAACATAAACAATCAAATAGATTGACATAAGTCGATCTAAATATATAAAAGGAAGTTTTAAATTGGTAAAACTATTCAACCCCCCCTTCTAGTTTTCCACAATTGGCATTAGAGCTTCGTTACCAAGTTTCTTAAAGTATGTTGTACTTTAAAGACTTGATACGATCCGTGTATGTTTGAAAACTACAAAGAAGGTTTTATTTTGGGACATATTTTTTAAAATCATTTTGTTGGACATTGATAGACGACTCTAACAACTTTTGTTCCTAAGAAATCTTCATGCTAGAATCTCTCCAAAATCTTCATTCAAAGAATAATGAAGTCAACATTCAAGGAAGGATCTAAACTCACGTACACCAAGTACAAAGGATTACTTTAAAAGCTCATGAAGTATCTTTGGCATTATGCCAGACCAAGAAGCATAGAGGTATGTTTTACTTTTCATTAGATAGGTTACATGAGTTCAATTTATTTTCATAAGTTTTCTTTGCTTATTTATCTCTAACATCATTAGAAGTCTCTTTCGTCACTTTTCCGTCTTTTTCATCATCGGGAATAATACTCCTTTTGATTCGTCAAACTAACGCCGTCATCACATATGAACCTTCGATATGTGATTCATCAAAAGCCGTCATCCAAAAACAATCTTCATCTAATACCTCCGAACTATCTTTTAGTAAGCTAATTTATAAGCCTACTACAAAAATAATGTCAAACAACCCCTTTTCTGTCCACAGTGGCGGATCCCCTAGTTGTACTAGCGGATCCCAAACATAAAGGATCCGGGGAACCGTGGAATGAAACTCACTATACGCTTTCAAAATTCACCACCGATTGTTTTCCTCTATTCACACAAAAAAAAAAAACGACCAAGCTACAAAATTCATCCTCATTGGCTTCCATACTTTCAAGTATCCCTCCTAGAACACCATTGTAAGTAATTACATTAACTTGTTGTAACTTTCATCATCCTCATCCTAGGGTTTATGGTTTCTTAATATCTAATCAATTAACTCAATTAGGGTTTTCAAACTAATCATGAAAAGGGGATTTTAACAAAATCACTTTGTGTTCACAACATTGTTAATACAAATCAAAACCATAAACCCATTCCAACTAATTTATCTTAATTGAAAATTTGTATTTTTAGGAACAACCATGCCCAAAGCCACTCAACAAGATCACCATGACACCGTCCATTACCTTACTCACTACTATCGTAAAGGGGATTGACCAAAACCGACCGTAAAATATTCAAAAGCCTTGTAAACGACTTATCCACGAAGGTCGTGTAGTCAAGGAATGTTTCCTTGAAGATACCGACATTCGTCAAGTTTTCTCGACAATCAATTTTGATTGTCTCCTTGACATAGATGAACAAATTTGTCCGGTCTTCATTTTGAATTTTACAAAAGCTTTAGGATCATTAGAAACACCTACAATAGCATCTCAATCGCCTTCATCATCAACAAACAAAACTTTATTTTTCCTCTCAACATCTTTGCTCAAATTCTTCGCATTCCTTGTGAGGGAATTTGTATGTACTCTCAAGATTGGGCAATTAACTCTCAAAACCATGCACTTGATCCCAAGCCTCTCTATCACACTCCTCTCGACGATCCCGAAACCATTCGTGATACTATCTTTAAAATTAGGACCGACCAATTCCGTTACGATCCACCGTGATCCCTTTAAAATGGAACTTTTCGAAATGCATCCCATGTTTAGAAAATGGGAAGAAATCCTTAGGGAAAACATCATTAGCCTAGTTGGAAACAAAGATCATCCAAACGCATGTCTTGTGCAAATGATCTATTGTCTTACCCACCAAAGGCCATTTAATCTTGCCTACTACATGGTAAGGAGAATGGCTGGGGTATTCAAAGCTTCCAACATGGTACTCCCATATGGTATGCTCCTAACACGACTTTGTAAGTATGTTAGTGCATTGCAACCATCCCCTATCAACGATGATCATTACCTTCCGATCACGTCATGGTACCTCTTACCAAACAACCCTCTAAACGGTTCATGGTCAATGGAGAAACTCGAAGCTCTCTCGGACTCCTCGGCCGGAGAAGAAGAAGAAGAAGATGAGGAAGACATCGACCCGTATCCAACATCAAATTGGAAATCCTTGAATACCACGAACAACTTCCAACCATTCCAAACGAGACCGTGAATTTAAACAAATAAGAGGCATGATTCAAAACCTCGCTTACAACCTCACTAAGCCGTCAAAAAGGAAAAGGAAGAATTGACGAAAGAGACAATAGGAATGTGCTTAGTTTCATTTATTTTATGTTTGAATGATTTCTCTTTAGCATTTTTTTGGTTTATGGTATTTTGGATATTGTTACTTTATCTTATAAGTGATGTTTTATGACTTGCTTGTTCCTATTGCTTGTTTTATAGATTTAATAGTGTACAAAATCTGCACATCTTTTCTGTGTAGGTTCTGATCTGCAGATGCGGATCCCTAGGATTAGCCTAGCGGATCCCTCCTTGAGGGAACCGTGGGATCCGTGTCATCGGATCGACAATACAACTTTCCTTACATCAAGATTGCTTTCTAGATAAACTTCACATTAGCTAAGCATATGTTTTGGAATCCAACTAGAACTATTTCAAGGATGAGAAAGGCTTAGACTCACTAAAGGCTTACTTAAAATCTTAGTCAAAATGCCTCTTGATTTATCAACACATCAAAACTCACCATATTTCCGCTCAACTACTCACAAACTATTTCTCATCTCTCAAAACACTTAAAGAGGACAAATTAAACATTTTTTTTTACCTCTAGTCATTTCTATCTCAAAGAAAGATAAAGATTAGTTTTTCAATTCTTATGATTTTTAAGAATTTATCCAAATATCACCTCAAGCTTAAATCTGATCACTAGGATCATTTATTATGACTTGACACCTATATAACTCTTAGTGTTATCCTTGGACATCCATTGGTAGTCATCTTGTCCCATCCTCCTTCCATAAGAAGCAATCATTTGCTATAACACTTATTACCTTTGATCATTCAAGTATCCTTTCATCTCAAACACTTAGGAGAACTGAAATATTCAAAATAAGATAGGCTTTAGCTCCTAGAAACCTCATTTCAAACCTGTCATAACTGCTGAGAGCCGGATCCCTAGGATTAGCCTAGCCGGATCCCTCCAAGGAGGGAACCGTGGGATCCGGGTGACAGTTTATGTCAAACATAGCTAAAACAATCATTTCAACTCATCTTCCTAACTCAAACACTCCATCTCATCTTAAATGAGTTCCTAGATCAGTGAAACTCTGAATCTCAACCTTGTGCATATTAATCATCACATTTCCAAGAACATTAGTGGATTAAGTCTTAAATACAATTGCAAAGTTCTTCCCTTTATAACTCACATTGTCAAGAATACTTTAGTCATCAAACATATAGTTAGACTACCCAAGGTCAAATTTTCTTGGTCAAAACCATGATTAGGCACAATTACTTGTTAGGGTTAAGGATTTGAGATATCCAACAGCTAAAGACTTCAAAATTAAGTCAATCCATGATTAAACAAACCTTACAACAAAGATAATGATTTCACCTAGTCCTTGTCGACAACCGGATCCTCGGTCTTTAACCAAGCGGATCCCTCTTGAGAGGATCCGTGGGATCCGTGAGCAGAAGAGCATAAACCACTCCATATTTGAATTCAAGTCACCTTTTGGGTCTCCAACCACCTTTAGCATTCATTAATTATCCTCATAGAACCGATCAAAACCCCAAAAGCATGCTTAGCCCTTCAAATGGCCAAGAATTTAATTTCCTAATTCAAATTACCCTTTATAAACCAAACAACCTTAGAATTAAGGTACCACTCTCAAATCACATCTCAAAATCAGCAACTAAAAGAGTTCTTACTAGCACCATCACTATGACTAAGGCTCCTAGTGCTAACTCATCCACTCAAGAACCACCCAAGAAACTTGCTAGAATCATGCATGAAGTTTCCTCAACCAAATCACCTTCGGGTAAGTCCACCAAAGCTAGGATCTCTCCCACACTAAGAAAACCAATCAAACTAATTCACAAGAAGAGTGCTTCCACTAGGATTTCATCACATAATTCTACTATACCCTCCACAACTCAACCTACTTCATTAGTACCTAGAGCCACCTCACAATCATTTGAAGATCCTCAACCCACTTCACTTGAACCTCCACTTCAAGAAACTCAAAACCATGACAAAGAGTGCGATCATTGCAAACATGTTGAAAGATTGAAACATGAACTAGATGTATTAATACATGAACTACAAGCTCAAACGAGAATGTTTAGGATAACTCATCTCATCATTAAAGCTTTTAGTCGAATCTTAAGTTTGGGTTAACTTATTAGCATTAGTAGCACCTATTTGGCTAGTTCATTCTCTTAGTTTTAGAGATTTGGTTGTGTATCTCTTGTTTTATTGAATGAATACTTATATGCTATGATTATCTTTGTTGTGCTTGATATATGGTACATATATCTCATTTTCTCAAATAGCATTCCTTGACATTTCTTCACTTCTTGAAGATCTTGTAGCAGATAGCGGATCCCTTCCAGATAACTAGACGGATCCTCCTTAAAGGGAACCGTGGGATCCGTGGTACAGAGCACAAATTTATACTAACTTGAGTCTCTTTTGCAGAAATTATGCACTATACTCTTGTTTTTCTAACCTTTGTTTTGTAGTTATTCAAAATACACATGAAGATATTGACACCATAAAGCTAGGGGAGCTTTGTGTCAAACAACATTGCAAAATCATTTGCAAACTTAATCCAATTTTGGGTTACACTTCATGACACCCCATTGCAACATTGCAATATTCAAGGGGAGCACGCTTTACGTCACTTAGGCGAACAATTTGCAAACTTAATTGCAAACACAATTAGCTTATTTTACGTTATGTCCTTGACGCCTTTCAAAGGGATGGACTCGTCAAGGGGAGTTAAGACAGTACCATTCCGTCACTTGCTCTCTTTACATTTTACATTTTTTTATATTTTTGTTAGTTTCTTTTAACACTTTTGTTTCGACAAAAGGGGAGAAGAAAGTAAAACTACAAATTCAAACTTTTACAATTTTAGATTTTTCCTTAAAATAATTTTATGTTTTGTCATCAACAAAAGGGAGATTGTTAATACAAATAAGCCGTGAAAACGTTTATTTATATTTTACGATCTTCTAATGTTTTGTCGATAACAAATATAAAATCATTTTAACGAAACAAATAGAGTACGTAAATAGTTTGAGTTAATAGTTTTCTAACACACTTACGCTTTCACATAAAACACTAAAACAAGTATAAGTGATTTTATGATTTAGATACATATGTACAACAACTAGTGTTTACATATTGGGTTAAACATATACTTAAACTAAGTATACTAAAATGGGTAAAAACTAAGTGTATGCTAAATTGGGTAAATACAAGTATATACTAAATGGGTAAATACTAGCAAATGGTTTTGACCCATAACCCATGGTTTTATATATACCACTTAACCAAGTTCATTGTATCTAGAAAGAAAAAGAAAACCATGGATCAACCCATAACCCATGACCCATGACCCATAACCAAAAATACCCATGGGCAAAGAGGAGCGGACCACGGATCCCTAGCTTTGTGCTAGCGGATCCCTTGTGGTAGGGATCCGTGGGATCCGGAAAGCAAGAGAATTTCCTCTATAAATAGAGAGCCATTTCTTCCTCTCTAGGTGTGCTTTTACACATACTTCCCCAAAGTATTCTAACCTCTAACCTCGGATCTAAGTGATCTATGTAGTTTGTCTTTTGTTTTGTGTGATCTACTAGGTTCCTCTTAAAGGAGAGATCACCACCTCTTGAAGACGTGCAAGCTCAAAGTCCATGAGTTGCCATGCTTCGTCATCATCAAGACTACTAAGGTTCTCTTGTTGATAGTTCTTCCTTTCTCCATAGATGTTGGGTTGAAGGCATTAGTGAAGAATGCCGAAAGTGTCAAGATGAAAGCATTAGTGAAAGGTGCTCATCATCCGTGTCAAAGCATTAGTGAAGGATGCTAAAGGTGTCAAGACGAAGGCATTAGTGAAGGGTGCCAAGCGTTGTGTCAAAGGCATTAGTGAAGGATGCCAAAGAATCAAATCAAGTAGCATTTGGGAAGAATGCCTAGGTCGTATAATCGATGAGGTGCATCGTTATACATATATGTATTTGTTTATATACAAGGATGGTGATATCCTTGATGGTGTTGTAACAAGGAGTAGATCTCCTTGAGATTAGGTGTTGTGTCGTGAAGGTGTAGTTCACCTAAGGTGTGAAAGAACTAGGTGCTTAGCCTAGTACCTAATAAAGGGTAGGCGACGTTGTGAAGGATTAGTTCTCCTAAGGTGTGAAAGAACTCGGTGGTTAGCCTAGCACCGTATAAAGGGTAGGCGACGTTGTGTTAGGTGTGGTTCGCCTTGGTGTGAAAGAACTCGGTATTTAGCTTTGTACCGGAAAAAGGTTAAGCGGCGTTGTGAAGGCTTCTCCGCCATAAGGAGTTGGTGTAGTGTTTACGAACTCTCGAGTAGGTGACTCGGGAGTGGAGTAGGGCAAGGAAGGTGTCCTTGTAGCCGAACCACTATAAATACTTGTGTCGTGGTGATGTGCTTCTTACTCTTTATCTTTCATTACACGTTTATATATCTATCTATCAACGTCCAACATAAACAACCAAATAGATTGACATAAGTCGATCTAAATATTTAAAAGGAAGTTTTAAATTGGTAAAACTATTCAACCCCCTTCTAGTTTTCCAATGTCGATATGCTTTGCTCTTGAGTGTTGAACGTTGTTGCATGAGAGAGCAATGGCACTCTTGTTATCATAATATAGAGGATTTTGTTGAATTCAAAGCCATAGTCGATAATTGGGATCTCATCCATAGGATTTGAGCACAACAAGATGACATGGCTATGTATTCGCCTCTGTAGAGGATATAGAAGTACTCATTTGTTTCTTTGAAGACCACTCACAAGCTTATCACCCAAAACGAGCACCTCTCGACGTGCTTCAACGTGTATCTTGACACCACATGGTCGAGATCCATAGGGTCGTTAGTGACATACCGGTATCCTTGGTACCAAAGTCCCATGTTGATGGTTCCTTGGAGATACCAAAAGACCCGCTTAACCGCTTCAAGATGCTTTTGGTGGCTTAGCACGGTATCTAGCACACATGCATACAATGAATGAATGTCTCGTCTCATCGGCGATGGTACATCGGGGACCCAATCATACTATGATATTTAGTTTGGTCAACCATGATCCCCGAGTGGTCTTCATCCAATTTAGTACGCTCCACCATAGGGTGTCAGCAGGTCACAAGGATCAAATCCAAATTTCTTTAAGATTTCATTAGCATATTTAGATTGATTGATAAAATGCCTCCGGGACTTTGTGAAATTTGTAATCCCAAGAAAATGACATTTGTCCCATCAACGACATTTGAAATTTGGAGCCCATCTCCTTAGAAAAGCGGTCACATTCATTGGGGTCGGTCGAGGCAAAAATAATATCATCAACATAGATTTGAACATGAATTAAGTGTTTGCACGACTTTACGGTGAACAATGTCGATCAACGCTCCTTTTTGAATCCATTAGATACAAGAAACTTCAATAGCGTGTCATACCATGCCCTCGAGCTTGCTTCAAACCGTAAAGGGCCTTATTCAAGCGATAGATATGAGTAGGATTCTCGGATTCACAAAACCTTCGAGTTGATCGACGTATACTACTTCTTTCGGATCTCCGTTAAGAAAAGCCGTCTTTACATCCATCCGATAGACTACCATGTTCTTACTTGCGGCGTTAGCCGGAAGATTCGATTACCTCGATACGCAACCGAGCAAATGATTCTTCAAAGTCAATACCCTCCTCTTGACGGTATCCTTTTGCAACCAATCGAGCCTTGTTTTTAGCACATCACCATGCTCATCAAGTTTTACTTTGAAGATCCATTTTAGAGCAATGATCATAGCACGTCGGGAGCGGTACTAATTCCCCTACATCTAGTCGATCGAACTCATGAATTTCTTCTTGCATGGCATTGAACCAAATTGTCTTCGATCCATGGCTGTTTTAACGCCTTTTAGTTCGACCTTAGATAGTACGGAGTTGAAGAAGCACCACAAGGCATCGATTGCAAGTTGTTTATGAGTGGATCTTTGGACGAGAAGGGTTTCCAATGATGTTGTCCAAAGGATGGTCATGTGTCCATTTTCTAAGGTGTTCGTGTGGTTGTTGTTGAGGAGCCGATGTAGCGAGTTTGGATCTCCGATGAAGATGGTTCGAAGTTGGTTCGAGAGCAAATATGTTCTCAAATGGAGCATCTTGGGGAGTAGCAAAGGGTTATCTCCATCATAGGTGCGAAACACTTCCATGATGTACACTCGATGATTGAGGATTTGATGATGAGGATGAGTGATCTGCGAGGGCGCTTGACTCAATGACATAAAACGAAGGGTTATCTACGTTGACCGGGTTAGGGCAACCTCGTTGATGGATTTCACCGATCATTAGCAATAGGCTCATAGGGTTCATCAAATATTAGATCAAACAATTTCTTCAAATCATCTTTCAAGGGGTACATATGGAATTGTTGGTGAGGATTTTGTACAAGATAAGAACTAATAGGACTACTAATCAAAAGTTGAGATGCGGGTCCATAACTTGATTGTCTTGGAGCCATTTGCCCAGACGACTCATTGAGCGTGGCGTGAATAGTTTCCATGATATCTCGAGTTCTTTTGTTGTAGATTCAGAACCCTTCTTGTTAGGTGCATAACCCACAAAACTCCAATGTCCGCCTTTAGCTCTTAATTTACCTAAATCTTGACCATCATTCGTTGGATAGCACAAAGCACCGAATATACAAAGTTAGGAGATCGGGTTTTCGCTTATGGACAAGTTCGTATGGAGTTTTTCCATGAGTGGTGTGTATGAGTGAATGATTTTGGGTGTAGCAAGAAGTGGCAATGGCTTCAAATTTCAAAGAAACATTGGAACCTTTGAGTAAATTAGCATTGTTCTTGCGGCTTCAACAAGGTCCGATTTAGCCTTTCAACTACACCGCTCGCATTGAGGCGACGCGGAACACTTCTTTGATGACCGATTCCAATGCTTTCATAAAATTGACTTAAGTATTTGTTAACGAACTCCATGCCATTGTCTGCTCGAACAATTCTAATATCTTGTTAAGTCGAACTGCACTTGCTTGATAAGTTTGATGATGACATCCGGAGTTTCATCCTTTGTCCTCAAAAACTTAACCCAAGTAAATCGAGAGTAGTCCTCAACAACGACTAATACATATTTCTTCCCATTTATCGTTTGCTCTCATGGGTCCGCGGATCCATATGAAGAGTGTGAAGAACTTCCATAAGCGAGTTTATGGGTTTGGGTTTGTTGGCATATTTCTTGCTTTTTCCCAATTGGCATCTTGAACAAAGATGATCTTTTCATACTTTAGTCTTGGTAAGCCTCTTACTAGGTCTTTTTCTCGAAAGGTCATTAATGGTCTTTGAAGTTCAAGTAATTGAGACGACGATGCCATAACCATGACTTTGTTTTCAAGCCTTTGACAACAAGCATTGGAGAAGACTTCATCATATCTTCGATAGATATGGTGTATAAGTTTATACCATGTGTACCTCTTAAAAGTTCCACACCATCAAGTTCTCTAACGAAACAAGTATGTTTTCTAAAAGCCACTTCTAAATCAAAATCGCAGAATTGATCGAGAAAACATTGATAAGGTTTTAAAGGTACCTTTTAAGGGTCATTTAAGCCCTTATTCGATCACTTTGTATCCGTTATTGCTTAATATCGTTCCTTTTCACTTTTAGGTCTCTTGAAGGCAAAATCTGGAATGATGCTTATTTGGACGAAAAGGCGCGAATATACGAAGAAAATGGCCAAAGTCGAATCGAGACACTCAAAGTCATTGAAACATAAGGCGACGGCGCCATCAGATATCTGCGACGCCGTCGGGAAGGAATTTTACGACGGGTCGAAGCGAAATTGCATGTTTTCAAGGGACGACGTCGGTTCTAAAGGAGTAGGCCGTCGTTACTCGACGGCCTAGATGCGCCCAAGACGGCGTCGAGTGAAGGGACGGCGTCACATAATATAGTGACGCCGTCGCAAGGTTTACGTGGCCAAGACGAAACCCTAATGACGGCGACACGACGGCGCCACGAAACATAAGGTGACGCCGTCGCAGATGTAATCTTATATATAGAATCCGAATTTTTCGGTTTTGTGTGTAGTCTTTTGGAGTAAAACCTAAAACCGAACCAAGGCTTTCTTGTGCAGATTTTAGGTTCTAAACCCTATTATACATCAAGATAAGTATTTACTTCATTAATTTAATTATGTCTTTGATTATTTGTGTGTATGCTTGCATGTTCTCCATGTCCCGCTAATTTATTTGTGTGTTTGCTTAGGAATATGAAACTTAATTATTGAATATTGATTGGTTGATACTTATCTTAGTTGACTAATGATCTAGAGTGCGCTAGATTATTCGTTGTGTACTTAATGCTTGACTTTTCTTTGTGAACTTTAGAATATAATTATCTAGGTAATTGTAGGATAAAGTATTCAAGGACAACCGTAGAGTAGGCGCCTATAAATCACTAGAGGATTTGTAAACAAGACCCTTTGGTAATTTCAAAGAGTTAGGAAACAAGCACGCCCTATAGCCTTAGAATCACAACGCAACTAGGAATAAGGACGTGACAAATCAACCATCAATAGGAGATAATTAAGGAGTAGTAAAACCTAAGTAAACACATCTTTAAACTATCATACGAGTACACATCAATTAGACATAGACTATCACAACCTTAGCTTAGATAATTAGATAATAGTAGAGTAATCGGTAGCAATACCAACCCCAAATCCAATACCCGAGATTCGTACCTTTTCCATTTCTACAAAATATAAAAATACAAAATAATCTTCCTCAACCTCAACCTTAGCGTAGTAACTTCTCACTAGCATTCCTATTCCCCAGAGAACGATATCAATACCCGTGGCTTACCCTAATTACTACACTACAACGATTAGGTTCATCGCCTAGGTGTTATAAAACTTGCTCAAGAAAAGGAAGTTTCCTTGACCCCGAACGACGCGTGTGGCGTTATCAAGTTTTTGGCGCGCTGCGGGAATAGAATAGCTAGTTAGTAGTCCACCTCGCTTAGGTTTCTTTGCTTGATTCCTATCAAGTAAATTTTTCTCATTTTTAGCTTTCTCTAGTCTATCCCCTTCTTCGTGACCTTTGTTCGTAACACCCATCACTTTTCACCATGGAAGGTGACAACCAACCACCACTCATCAACCCACCACCAAACGACCGCCAAGAGCCCGTACTCTTGGTGAGTACTCGAGACCAAACCACCTAGGTTATAGGAACACCATTGAGCTTCCCGACCAAGCCCAAACTACGGCCTGCGATCCGACACCATCCGGTTGGTGCAAAACGGATGTGCATTCCATGGACTTCGTTCAAGATCCAAATCAAGATCCGAGGATTTCTCAAAATTGTCGATTCCATCGACCTTGATGCTACTACTCGGGAGACCACGCGCTTGCGTCTCTTCCAATTCTCTCTACGGGACCAAGCTAGTAATTGGCTTGAGCGACTTCCCGCCCGGCTCCATCTCAAGTTGGGATGATCTTACTTCGCGCTTCCTTGCTCAATTTTTCCCACCGGGAGAACCACTAAGCTTAGACGAGAAATCTTAACGTTTCAAAGAACTCCAAGGTGAATCACTTTACAAAGCGTGGACTCGATTCAAGGATCTACTCCGTAGACTTCCCCATCATGGCATCGATCTTTGGCTTCAAATCCAAATCTTCTACGATCATACCGACTTCATCACTCGACGATCCATTGATCGGGCCGCGGTGGAAGGCTCGGCGACTTCAATGCGAGAAATCTTGGGATATTATAGAGGAGCTTGTCGATCAAAGCTACGAAGATTGGAATGATTCTCCGAGACTCGATTAACGTAATCAACGCCATATCAACCCCGTCCGAATCCTCCGACACCCTCGAGAAACAAATGAGCGCCATTGAGAAAGGGATTGATTATCTTATGGAAAGGCGAAAAAGAGCCCCGTACAAATTCCTCGAGAGGCCGTCAAATTCGCCAACTCTACCTACCACCCCACACCTCCTTCTGAGTCTCCAAGTCGTGATCAAACCCAACTTCCGAAGGCGTTTCTGTTCTACTTCCCAATACCACTCTCACCAAGCTTCAAGGAACAAATGAGGAGTACATGGCGGCTCATACGGAAAGATTAGCCGTGTTTGAAGAGGAGGTTTATAGGCGAGAGAGAGAGATGCAAGCAAAGATGACGGAAATGATGAATTTGGTAATTGAGTTTACCAAAACAAAGGTTCCCGAAAAGGTGCTCGTAAAAGCAACGATTGCCCTCCCACTTCATTTGTCAACGCTGTTTCCATTATGCCCGAGAATGCAAAGGTTGAGACGCGAAAACCGAGGGAAGTAATAAGGAGGAGTCGGTGCATGACGACGAGCCCGAGACCATTGAATACTACCTTAAGTACGAAATCAACAAGAAAACCATTGCAAACCAAGTAAACAACTTTAGGTACAATGAAGTTCTCAAGGAAGCCCTTGATGAAAAAATGATCAAGAAGAGTATGACGCCTACCTATGGGACCCCAGTATGAGTTAGTTATAAAAACCTCTAACAAGGAAACGTAACACCACGTGGAATTTCGTAATACCGCTTAGCATAGGTGACATTGATAATATTAATGCCTTGGCCGATCGGGGACCGATGTGAACATAATGCCATTATCAATCTATAATAAGTTAACTAAGGAGAAACCACCAAGACCGACCTTAGACTCTCCTTAGCTAATCACACTTATGTTCACCCCGTAGAGTCGCAATAGATGTTCTAATTGAGGTGGCTAACATTGTTTATCCGGTAGATTTCGTGATCGTTGATTTTGAAGAAGACAAAACATACCCTCATTCTTGGAACACCGCTTCTAGCTACCGCCAAGGCAACCATCAAATGCGGAGAGGGCGTCATGATACTCAAAAGCGGAAAGGGGTATGCTAGGATACCCATCATCCCAAGGTATCCTCTCAAAATCATGGAAATGATTACGAAAGGGAATCGGAAAAACCCTAGCCATAATGTTAAGAAAAAGATGAATGACTGGGAAAAAGGGCTTAGAGACTTCATGGTCCAAGGATTGTATGCAACATTGTGGAAACCCGATAATAAGTTAGGAAGCAACCCCACCTCGGTACCTAAGGCACAAAAGGACCCTAAGAAATTTCTAAAAGGAGAAAAGTACTTCTGTACAAATCAAGGAAAAGGGCAATGCAAGGAAAAAACAACCCAAGATGGTTTGGGCTTTTCACAGTTAAGGAAACCAACTTAAACGAAACCGTCACCATAATTGACAAAGAATGGCCGGAATCCACGGTGAACATACAACGCTCTCGCCGCTCGATGAAGAGAAATGAATGACGAAGAGGCGGTGATGCAAAACGTAGGAGTAGGACTACGAGTCTAGCTACAAGACTCTTAAATAAAGAAAAGCGCTTCGTGGGAGGCAACCCATGCTTAATTGTTTGCTTGTTAGTGTCATATATCTTTTATTAATTGTTTGTCCTCATGTTTGAATTTGTAAAATGCTTTATTTTGTTTTTAACCTCGCCTTAATTACATATAAAGGTATTTTACATAAAGGATAAGTGTAGGGAGGATTACACACGCTTTCATAAGAAACGTAAACATGAGAATAACAATTAACTAAAAGATATATATGTTTGTTTGTTCGAGTCAAATGCTTGTATCGAGTCATAATGGATGTTTTTGCGTAATTTTTCCAGATTCTAAAGATGTAAATTTTCCGAATTTTTCCGTAAAATCGCACCGCTTTTTGTCGATAACTGACGGCGTCAGATTGCAACCGACGGCCGAGAAGGAATAAAACATCGACTTACTTTTTCTCGTTTTCGAGCTACTTGTAAAATTTTGGAATTTTCCGGATCTTAACTTTCAAAACAAATTCGTAAACATCCATTCCACAAGCATTATATCCTAGTTTAAATCGAGTCTTATGTATATTATTACCGCCGATTTTACGCGAAGGTTTCGTTTGTTTTCTTCTAGTGTGCGGTTTAGTTTGTCAAGAAGAAGTTACACAAGTTTGGAAGGAGCCTTTCACGCAAAAACTCTTCTTGGAAAAGATTTAACCACCACTTTTACGGATCCTACCGAGCTAATCGGGGAGTATTAGTTTCTTTCGCTTTTAATTACCTTCTATTATCATAACTTTGATACTTTCGGGAACATTGGGGACAATGTTCGGTTTAAGTGTAGGGAGGAAAATAAACGGAACTTTGAAACTATGCTTATCCTTGACTATTTGCTTTGTCCAAGTGTATTTGTGTAATAAACCATGAGAAAATGTAGGTTAGGGTAATTTTAGCCAAATTTAAAATTTTTCATGACGATAAGAGTGGGCCATTAGTCTTAACAAAAGCGCCTCATGGATAGGAAGTTGCATGACTAGCACAAAAACCCTTACCACCTAAATTCCACCCAAAATGTGAGGATCGCCTTAGATTAGTAGGAATTAAAGCATTCATCTTTAATGCTTAGAGTGTGAACCGGTAGTATATTAGATTCTAGAACTTGTTTTGTGATGCATTCCGAGATCGCTAGTGAGACTACACTTGTGTAGTTAGGAATAACTAAATGATAAGAGGCATTAGGATAAACCCTTGTTTGATACCGTAATATAATTACTTCTTCCATATCGGTTGAGTAATTCCCCACACCCTTTGCGTTGTACTCATCTTTAGTACACGATACCCTAGTTAACCCCTCGAGCCTATCCTTTTCGCGGTTCTCGTGATGTTTCGGTTTTCCCGGATATCAATGAAGAGCATTGTTTACACCCCACCCCAAATATACACCCAAATCGCTTTAGCCTACCTTTATTGCACTCACTTTTAGTGCAATTTATGTTATCACCCAAAACCCTTAGTTCAATTATCCGTTGCTTGCATGAGTTGCTAAGTCGAGTCATATCCTTTGTATACGCTTTTGGGATGATTGGGATTCATGGGAAAAGTTAAAGTTTATGAAATATAGGAAGAGAACGTTAAACTCAAATTCCCTTTGTTTGCATAATAATGTACTCCAAGTGTTTTGATCTTTTCAATTCGGGTCAAATTAGTGTTAGAGTAATAAAAACTCAAGTGTAGGGATGTGTCTATAAATCCCTATCATTTTGATGTACCGTAGAGGATGGTAGAGTAAAAGTGTATGCAAAAAAAAAAAAAAAAAAAAAAAAAAAAAAAAAAAAAAAAAAAAAAAAAAAAAAAAAAAAAAAAAAAAAAAAAAAAAAAAAAAAAAACATACGGGCTACCATCCTACATCTATCTTTTAAATTATGTTTGTTTATTTTCGTTGCCTAGAGTTTTAGAGTGTCGAGTCTTGGCTTAGCAACGCCATTCTTCGTATACTTGCAACATAGAGATTTTGACTATCCACCACTAAATAGCCTATCCCACCAAACCCTTCATTTCCTACCGTAAGCCTAACATTACAACCCTTTAAAAGACCTCTTTGATAGTCTTTCCTAGGTGCTTACGCCAAAGCGACGGAGGTTTGATCTATTCTCAAGCCTATGGTAATCTATGTACTAGGACCGGTTAATGAGTGTTTATCTTCCATTTCCGATTTGTTATATTTCATATATACACCGAGAGAGATGTGAGTATCCAAACACCCCATGTGAGGTGCTAGTATGTAATTCCGTGCTTGTTATGACTTTTATGGGCTTATATGTGTTGTGGACCGCTTTGAATGAATGCTTCATGACCCCTAACTTATAAATTAATTGGCTAAAAGCACATTTGCTTGAGGACAAGCAAATACCAAGTGTAGGGATATTTGATAAGGTTTTAAAAGGTACCTTTTAGGGGTCATTTAAGCCCTTATTCGATCACTTTTGTATCCGTTATTGCTTAATATCGTTCCTTTTCACTTTTAGGTCTCTTGAAGGCAAAATGTTGGAATGATGCTTATTTGGACGAAAAGGCGCGAATATACGAAGAAAATGGCCAAAGTCGAATCGAGACACTCAAAGTCATTGAAACATAAGGCGACGGCGCCATCAGATATCTGCGACGCCGTCGGAAGGAATTTTATGACGGGTCGAGCGAAATTGCATGTTTTCGCGGACGACGTCGGTTCTAAAGGAGTAGGCCGTCGTTACTCGGACGGCCTAGATGCGCCCAAGACGGCGTCGAGTCAAGGGACGGCGTCACACATATATAGGTGACGCCGTCGCAAGGTTTACGTGGCCAAGACGAAACCCTAATGACGGCGACACGACGGCGGCCACGAAACATAAGGTGACGCCGTCGCAGATGTAATCTTATATATAGAATCCGAATTTTTCGCTTTGTGTGTAGTCTTTTGGAGTAAAACCTAAAACCGAACCAAGGCTTTCTTGTGCAGATTTTAGGTTCTAAACCCTATTATACATCAAGATAAGTATTTACTTCATTAATTTAATTATGTCTTTGATTATTTGTGTGTATGCTTGCATGTTCTCCATGTCCCGCTAATTTATTTGTGTGTTTGCTTAGGAATATGAAACTTAATTATTGAATATTGATTGGTTGATACTTATCTTAGTTGACTAATGATCTAGAGTGCGCTAGATTATTCGTTGTGTACTTAATGCTTGACTTTTCTTTGTGAACTTTAGAATATAATTATCTAGGTAATTGTAGGATAAAGTATTCAAGGACAACCGTAGAGTAGGCGCCTATAAATCACTAGAGGATTTGTAAACAAGACCCTTTGGTAATTTCAAAGAGTTAGGAAACAAGCACGCCTATAGCCTTAGAATCACAACGCAACTAGGAATAAGGACGTGACAAATCAACCATCAATAGGAGATAATTAAGGAGTAGTAAAACCTAAGTAAACACATCTTTAAACTATCATACGAGTACACATCAATTAGACATAGACTATCACAACCTTAGCTTAGATAATTAGATAATAGTAGAGTAATCGGTAGCAATACCAACCCCCAAATCCAATACCCGAGATTCGTACCTTTTCCATTTCTACAAAACATAAAAATACAAAATAATCTTCCTCAACCTCAACCTTAGCGTAGTAACTTCTCACTAGCATTCCTATTCCCCAGAGAACGATATCAATACCCGTGGCTTACCCTAATTACTACACTACAACGATTAGGTTCATCGCCTAGGTGTTATAAAACTTGCTCAAGAAAAGGAAGTTTCCTTGACCCCGAACGACGCGTGTAGCGTTATCAAGTTTTGGCGCCGCGGGAATAGAATAGCTAGTTAGTAGTCCACCTCGCTTAGGTTTCTTTGCTTGATTCCTATCAAGTAAATTTTTCTCATTTTTAGCTTTCTCTTAGTCTATCCCCTTCTTCGTGACCTTTGTTCGTAACACCCATCACTTTTCACCATGGAAGGTGACAACCAACCACCACTCATCAACCCACCACCAAACGACCGCCAAGAGCCCGTACTCTTGGTGAGTACTCGAGACCAAACCACCTAGGTTATAGGAACACCATTGAGCTTCCCGACCAAGCCCAAACTACGGCCTGCGATCCGACACCATCCGGTTGGTGCAAAACGGATGTGCATTCCATGGACTTCGTTCAAGATCCAAATCAAGATCCGAGGATTTCTCAAAATTGTCGATTCCATCGACCTTGATGCTACTACTCGGAGACCACGCGCTGGCTCTTCCAATTCTCTCTACGGGACCAAGCTAGTAATTGGCTTGAGCGACTTCCCGGCTCCCATCTCAAGTTGGGATGATCTTACTTCGCTTCCTTGCTCAATTTTTCCCACCGGGAGAACCACTAAGCTTAGACGAGAAATCTTAACGCTTCAAAGAACTCCAAGGTGAATCACTTTACAAAGCGTGGACTCGATTCAAGGATCTACTCCGTAGACTTCCCCATCATGGCATCGATCTTTGGCTTCAAATCCAAATCTTCTACGATCATACCGACTTCATCACTCGACGATCCATTGATCGGGCCGCGGTGGAAGGCTCAACGACTTCAATGCAGAAAAATCTTGGGATATTATAGAGGAGCTTGTCGATCAAAGCTACGAAGATTGGAATGATTCTCCGAGACTCGATTAACGTAATCAACGCCATATCAACCCCGTCCGAATCCTCCGACACCCTCGAGAAACAAATGAGCGCCATTGAGAAAGGGATTGATTATCTTATGGAAAGGCGAAAAAGAGCCCCGTACAAATTCCTCGAGAGGCCAAAATTCGCCAACTCTACCTACCACCCCACACCTCCTTCTGAGTCTCCAAGTCGTGATCAAACCCAACTTCCGAAAGGCGTTTCCTTCTACTTCCCAATACCACTCTCACCAAGCTTCAAGGAACAAATGAGGAGTACATGGCGGCTCATACGGAAAGATTAGCCAGGTTTGAAGAGGAGGTTTATAGGCAGAGAGAGGAGATGCAAGCAAAGATGACGGAAATGATGAATTTGGTAATTGAGTTTACCAAAACAAAGGTTCCCGAAAAGGTGCTCGTAAGAAGCAACGATTGCCCTCCCACTTCATTTGTCAACGCTGTTTCCATTATGCCCGAGAATGCAAAGGTTGAGACGCGGAAAACTGAGGGAAGTAATAAGGAGGAGTCGGTGCATGACGACGAGCCTGAGACCATTGAATACTACCTTAAGTACGAAATCAACAAGAAAACCATTGCAAACCAAGTAAACAACTTTAGGTACAATGAAGTTCTCAAGGAAGCCCTTGATGAAAAAATGACTGAAGAAGAGTATGACGCCCTACCTATGGGACCCCAGATGAGTTAGTTATAAAAACCTCTAACAAGGAAACGTAACACCACGTGGAATTTCGTAATACCGCTTAGCATAGGTGACATTGATAATATTAATGCCTTGGCCGATCGGGGACCGATGTGAACATAATGCCATTATCAATCTATAATAAGTTAACTAAGGAGAAACCACCAAGACCGACCTTAGACTCTCCTTAGCTAATCACACTTATGTTCACCCGTAGGAGTCGCAATAGATGTTCTAATTGAGGTGGCTAACATTGTTTATCCGGTAGATTTCGTGATCGTTGATTTTGAAGAAGACAAAACATACCCTCATTCTTGGAACACCGCTTCTAGCTACCGCCAAGGCAACCATCAAATGCGGAGAGGCGCCATGATACTCAAAAGCGGAAAGGGTATGCTAGGATACCCATCATCCCAAGGTATCCTCTCAAAATCATGGAAATGATTACGAAGGGAATCGGAAAACCCTAGCCATAATGTTAAGAAAAGATGAATGACTGGGAAAAGGGCTTAGAGACTTCATGGTCCAAGGATTGTATGCAACATTGTGGAAACCCGATAATAAGTTAGGAAGCAACCCCACCTCGGTACCTAAGGCACAAAAGGACCCTAAGAAATTTCTAAAAGGAGAAAAGTACTTCAGACAAATCAAGGAAAAGGGCAATGCAAGGAAAAAACAACCCAAGATGGTTTGGGCTTTTCACGCTTAAGAAACCAACTTAAACGAAACCGTCACCATAATTGACAAAGAATGGCCCGGAATCCACGGTGAACATACAACGCTCTCGCCGCTCGATGAAGAGAAATGAATGACGAAGAGGCGGTGATGCAAAACGTAGGAGTAGGACTACGAGTCTAGCTACAAGACTCTTAAATAAAGAAAAGCGCTTCGTGGGAGGCAACCCATGCTTAATTGTTTGCTTGTTAGTGTCATATATCTTTTATTAATTGTTTGTCCTCATGTTTGAATTTGTAAAATGCTTTATTTTGTTTTTAACCTCGCCTTAATTACATATAAAGGTATTTTACATAAAGGATAAGTGTAGGAGGATTACACACGCTTTCATAAGAAACGTAAACATGAGAATAACAATTAACTAAAAGATATATATGTTTGTTTGTTCGAGTCAAATGCTTGTATCGAGTCATAATGGATGTTTTTGCGTAAATTTTTCCAGATTCTAAAGATGTAAATTTTCCGAATTTTTCCGTAAAATCGCAGACCGCTTTTTGTCGGATAACCGACGGCGTCAGATTGCAACCGACGGCGCCGTGAAGGAATAAAACATCGACTTACTTTTTCTCGTTTTCGAGCTACTTGTAAAATTTTGGAATTTTCCGGATCTTAACTTTCAAAACAAATTCGTAAACATCCATTCCACAAGCATTATATCCTAGTTTAAATCGAGTCTTATGTATATTATTACCGCCGATTTTACGCGAAGGTTTCGTTTGTTTTCTTCTAGTGTGCGTGTTTAGTTTGTCAAGAAGAAGTTACACAAGTTTGGAAGGAGCCTTTCACGCAAAAAACTCTTCTTGGAAAAGATTTAACCACCACTTTTACGGATCCTACCGAGCTAATCGGGGAGTATTAGTTTCTTTCGCTTTAATTACCTTCTATTATCATAACTTTGATACTTTCGGGAACATTGGGGACAATGTTCGGTTTAAGTGTAGGAGGAAAATAAAACGGAACTTTGAAACTATGCTTATCCTTGACTATTTGCTTTGTCCAAGTGTATTTGTGTAATAAACCATGAGAAAATGTAGGTTAGGGTAATTTTAGCCAAATTTAAAATTTTTTCATGACGATAAGAGTGGGCCATTAGTCTTAACAAAAGCGCCTCATGGATAGGAAGTTGCATGACTAGCACAAAAACCCTTTACCACCTAAATTCCACCCAAAATGCGAGGATCGCCTTAGATTAGTAGGAATTAAAGCATTCATCTTTAATGCTTAGAGTGTGAACCGGTAGTATATTAGATTCTAGAACTTGTTTTGTGATGCATTCCGAGATCGCTAGTGAGACTACACTTGTGTAGTTAGGAATAACTAAATGATAAGAGGCATTAGGATAAACCCTTGTTTGATACCGTAATATAATTACTTCTTCCATATCGGTTGAGTAATTCCCCACACCCTTTGCGTTGTACTCATCTTTAGTACACGATACCCTAGTTAACCCCTCGAGCCTATCCTTTTCGCGGTTCTCGTGATGTTTCGGTTTTCCGGGATATCAATGAAGAGCATTGTTTACACCCCACCCCAAATATACACCCAAATCGCCTTAGCCTACCTTTATTGCACTCACTTTTAGTGCAATTTATGTTATCACCCAAAACCCTTAGTTCAATTATCCGTTGCTTGCATGAGTTGCTAAGTCGAGTCATATCCTTTGTATACGCTTTGGGATGATTGGGATTCATGGGAAAAGTTAAAGTTTATGAAATATAGGAAGAGAACGTTAAACTCAAATTCCCTTTGTTTGCATAATAATGTACTCCAAGTGTTTTGATCTTTTCAATTCGGGTCAAATTAGTGTTAGAGTAATAAAACTCAAGTGTAGGGATGTGTCTATAAATCCCTATCATTTTGATGTACCGTAGAGGATGGTAGAGTAAAAGTGTATGCAAAAAAAAAAAAAAAAAAAAAAAAAAAAAATAAAAAAAAAAAAAAAAAAAAAAAAAAAAAAAAAAAAATACATACGGCTACCATCCTACATCTATCTTTTAAATTATGTTTGTTTATTTTCGTTGCCTAGAGTTTTAGAGTGTCGAGTCTTGGCTTAGCAACGCCATTCTTCAGATACTTGCAACATAGAGATTTTTGACTATCCACCACTAAATAGCCTATCCCACCAAACCCTTCATTTCCTACCGTAAGCCTAACATTACAACCCTTTAAAAGACCTCTTTGATAGTCTTTCCTAGGTGCTTACGCCAAAGCGACGGAGGTTTGATCTATTCTCAAGCCTATGGTAATCTATGTACTAGGACCGGTTAATGAGTGTTTATCTTCCATTTCCGATTTGTTATATTTCATATATACACCGAGAGAGATGTGAGTATCCAAACACCCCATGTGAGGTGCTAGTATGTAATTCCGTGCTTGTTATGACTTTTATGGGCTTATATGTGTTGTGGACCGCTTTGAATGAATGCTTCATGACCCCTAACTTATAAATTAATTGGCTAAAAGCACATTTGCTTGAGGACAAGCAAATACCAAGTGTAGGGATATTTGATAAGGTTTTAAAAGGTACCTTTTAAGGGGTCATTTAAGCCCTTATTCGATCACTTCAGATCCGTTATTGCTTAATATCGCCTTTTCACTTTTAGGTCTCTTGAAGGCAAAATGTTGGAATGATGCTTATTTGGACGAAAAGGCGCGAATATACGAAGAAAATGGCCAAAGTCGAATCGAGACACTCAAAGTCATTGAAACATAAGGCGACGGCGTCATCATATCTCGCGACGCCGTCGGAAGGAATTTATGACGGGTCGAGCGAAATTGCATGTTTTCAAGGGACGACGCCGTTCTAAAGGAGTAGGCCGTCGTTACTCGGGACGGCCTAGATGCGCCCAAGACGGCGTCGAGTCAAGGGACGGCGTCACAATCATAAGGTGACGCCGTCGCAAGGTTTACGTGGCCAAGACGAAACCCTAATGACGGCGACACGACGGCGCCACGAAACATAAGGTGACGCCGTCGCAGATGTAATCTTATATATAGAATCCGAATTTTTCGCTTTGGGTGTAGTCTTTTGGAGTAAAACCTAAAACCGAACCAAGGCTTTCTTGTGCAGTATTTTAGGTTCTAAACCCTATTATACATCAAGATAAGTATATTTACTTCATTAATTTAATTATGTCTTTGATTATTTGTGTGTATGCTTGCATGTTCTCCATGTCCCGCTAATTTATTTGTGTGTTTGCTTAGGAATATGAAACTTAATTATTGAATATTGATTGGTTGATACTTATCTTAGTTGACTAATGATCTAGAGTGCGCTAGATTATTCGTTGTGTACTTAATGCTTGACTTTTCTTTGTGAACTTTAGAATATAATTATCTAGGTAATTGTAGGATAAAGTATTCAAGGACAACCGTAGAGTAGGCGCCTATAAATCACTAGAGGATTTGTAAACAAGACCCTTTGGTAATTTCAAAGAGTTAGGAAACAAGCACGCCCTATAGCCTTAGAATCACAACGCAACTAGGAATAAGGACGTGACAAATCAACCATCAATAGGAGATAATTAAGGAGTAGTAAAACCTAAGTAAACACATCTTTAAACTATCATACGAGTACACATCAATTAGACATAGACTATCACAACCTTAGCTTAGATAATTAGATAATAGTAGAGTAATCGGTAGCAATACCAACCCCCAAATCCAATACCCGAGATTCGTACCTTTTCCATTTCTACAAAATTATAAAAATACAAAAATAATCTTCCTCAACCTCAACCTTAGCGTAGTAACTTCTCACTAGCATTCCTATTCCCTAGAGACGATATCAATACCCGTGGCTTACCCTAATTACTACACTACAACGATTAGGTTCACCGCCTAGGGTGTTATAAAACTTGCTCAAGAAAAGGAAGTTTCCTTGACCCGGTTTTAACATTTTCTTTGAGATGTTGATATTTTAGTTGCAAATCAAAATGTTCAACTTCCAGCTTAGAAAAGTGTTTTACCAAGTTATCGTGATCATCCTGGTCAATTTTCTCATTTAGTTTTGAGTTTTTGTTTTCAAGCTCAATAACACGATCATGGGAAACTTTCAAAGCAACAGATAATTCATGAAATTGAGAAGCAGTCATAGAATACTTTGTAACAGTATAAAACACATCTTGAGCCACACAACTCGATATCAAGTTCTCATTTAAGATATGCAGATTCTTCCTTTCAATTTCATTATATTTGAGTTCACGTTCTTAATTATTGACCTCAACTATCATTTCATCAAATTCCTTTTCCATTTCTTTAATCTCTGAGTCTATCCCCTTTGAAGACTCTCAAATTGATTTTTAATTGTTTAAAGAAAGGCCTAACCTCGCTTAAATAGCATTCTTTAGTTTGCTCAAACCCCTTTCCCTTCAGCTTATCCTTGTAGGAGTGATTCTCTTCTTACATGTCTTCTCAAAATCAACGAATAGTTGATAAACAACATACTGGCTGATTAAGGTCTTGATCTTAGTGGGAAGAGTTCTAGGAACTAAATTCATTGGTGTATTCTTGAGGATACACGATGAGTCTGAGGCACTTTCCTAAGGGAGTGTTTGTTTCAACAAGTACATTTTCTTTTGCTTATCTATGTCTTTTTCCAAAAACTTGTTCGGGGTTAATTGAGTTTGAGGCTTAAACTTGTTCAAGGAAATCCAATTTTCTTTAGTATAATCATGGGGTTTGACCGTTATGTTTTGCTTTTTACATCGAGGATCTTTTAGCTTCTTATCCATTTTCTCCTAGAGGCATCTTCTAATTTTCTATCCTCTTCCGTGCTTCCAATACATGATGGTGTTTGCTTAGGCTTCGAGGATCTCATTACCATCATATACAATCTTATGGTAAGCTTTAGCCTTTTATAGTACTCGGGATTTGGGCTCTACTAGGGAATACTATGCTTATCGCTAAGACTCGTGCTTAGTGATCATGTGAGTAGTCCGAATGGTGTTCCTTGTACGTCAGCTTTGTTTTCAAGTTTGTTTTCAACGTTTTAGATTGGAAAAGCCATTCAAAAGTTTTGATTCCTTATCATTAAATTCTTGTTTAAGCACTTTAACATTTTCTTGAAGTTTTTGCTTTTGCTTAACAATTTTTGTAAGCTTTTCATGTAAGGAGTTTAACTCTTGTTTTAACATTTCTTCTCTGAAATTACTTTTTCTAATAACTGTACGTATTTGGTTATCCATCTTGTGCTCACGGGTGGTCAATTCGAACTTAGAACGTTGTTCATAAATGGCAACTTGTTCCTTATAGGCATTTAGTTCAGAAATTATAGAATCATCAGGGGCACATGCAGTGAATTCATCAAGAGCATAGTTATCATTGACTGCAGAAGATGCATTACTTGGTACAATTTCACTTTCATTTTGTTTCACATATTGATCATATGGGACAACATTGCTATTACCCATATTTTCAATATCCGATTCAATAATTTCGCTTATTGTACTTTGTCGGTATCTTTTGCATATCAACATCATCGTATAGTTTTAATACCTCGATATGATTGATTCCACAGTGGGAGGGCCCGCTTAGGTGAAGAAGCCCTTGGAGTTACCATTGATGAGATATTAGCCATGAAGATGGTCCGCAGGTTGGTTCATCATCAACATTCGAATCAAATGCATCACGATCGCGACTTGAAATGCATTGGGATTGTTTTGACCCACACCTGCATCGGTCGCTCATCCACATCGCATCATAAGTTATGGCATTTCCTCACCAAGAAATAGCAATTCTTCCTCATTCAACATTGCTCCACTGCCTTGAGCTTGGACCAAGAACATCTTGTCCCTCAAGTACTCTTCATTTTGTGGACGTTTTGGAAGAGTGCAATTCCTTGCGATGTGTCCTTCTCCACCACAGCTTGTAACATTTAATGGGCTTTACTTGACCTTGAGCCATGTTCCTTCCACGATTCGATTACCCATATATCCACCACCACCGCCAACATTCCCATATCCAAAGACCAAAGATTCCTATATCCAACTCCAACATTCCCATATCCAGCTCCAACGCCCTTGCTCATTATGTGAAGGTATGCATTTGTCTTCCTTGCACATTTTGTACCACTATCTTTCCTTCTTTAACAAAGAGTATGATTGTGAAGATTTGACGCATTCGAGATGATTGTTGGTGTATGGGGTGAGATTCAAGTTTTTCTTGACCATAAGAGCCATTGATTGACAAAGTGTTCCATGACGCTTTAGCATCGTGAGGCTTATACCGGATCGAGAATGAGCTTGTGGTTACCATTTCCGTGGGTATGACTTGTGATGCTTTGGTAGTAATCCCTACATTGGTGTAGAATGCAGTTGAGTCATTCAAGAGCTTGCATCTCCAAAGATTGGTCTTGAACTTTTCCATGATCATTCGCTCAAACGCAAAGATGTTTCTCATTTTGTAGTAAATAAGCATATAGTTGCTCATAATTGGTGTTCCTCAATCCTTTGTTAACTTTGACTGCAGGTGACAAATTTGTGCCATTCGGGATTCATGTTGTTCACAAACTTTGAATTTAGCTGGATATTTGGCATTGTCATTTTGATATTCCTCATGTCATTCACGAGCTTATGGAACCTCACATAGTATTCGGTGACATTTTCCCCGGGTTCATCTTAAAGTTCTCAAAATCATCATACAGCTTGAGACTCTCTCTCGCCTTCTTTAGTTAATTCAACCTGAGAGAAGCATTTTGACATTGTCCCACATCGCTTTTGCTTCAATGTTGTGATTGATTAACTTGTAGATGTCCTTTAGTAGACCCCAAGTACAATGTTTGAGGCCCCAATATCGACATCGATATCTTTTTCTCTTTATCATCAAGTTCATCATATGTCTTTGTTCTATCCAATCCTAATGTCAATGAGCCATCAACAAAGCAGTTTCAAGTATGTCTCGTAGTCTCAATCTGTACGGTCCTTCATCAATTGATTTGAAAATGTTAACCCCATTTTCCTTACCCAAGAAGTACAATCGATTCGTTGAGCCCAAGAGTCATAATCGCTATGTCCAACATAGGTGGATTTAGTATCCGATCCTCGCACTGAACGCCCTCAACTATGTAAGAGATGATTGTAGGTACGTTGGTAGACATGATTACAGATTCTACGGGATTTTATAATTCTTTGATTAAACCGGGAAATAGATTCTTTCACATGATTTTACTAAATCAAAAGAAAAACCGTAAAATGTAACACGAAGAAGTGACAAGTCTCAATAGACAAGTAGTGTAATAGACAAGTCGCACCTTGATCAACTCGCTTTGTGGACAACTCGCTTAATAGACAAGTCGCATGGAACACAAGTCGCATAAAGAGGTAACTCGCTCAATAGTCAAGTCGCATAAAACCTAAAACGCTTCTACAGCAACTCGCTTAGGAGACAACTCGCATAAACTGACAACTCGCTTCCAAGGCAACTCGCTTAATATCTAACTCGCTTAAGTGACAACTCGCATAGGCAGGTAACTCGCTTCCAAAGCAACTTACTCAAGCGACAACTCGCTTAAGTAACAACTCGCTTTAGTGACAACTTGCTTCAATGAACCAGTCAACTCGCAACCAAGAAACGTACACCGAGATGCAGCTCGCTTCGTACTAATATTCAAAAACCACCACTTTTCAATTCAAAAACAGCCCAACCACGATGATTCAAGCCTTCCTAATCAAAACCTAAACACTTATGATGATTCTAAACACAAAAGTACAATCAAAATCCAAACTTTAACACTAGAGATGATCCAAATGATGCAAACTAACTCTAAACTTTTTCAAACCAAAAAACCTTAAGAAATCCACTAAAATCCAAGAACATGAAAGATGAATGATCAAACGATGGCTCTTGATACCATTTGTATCATCTTGGTTTTCACAAACACATCAAACCATAGCATAAATGGGGCGTATAGCTTAAGGTTTTAGAGAGAGAAAGTTTAGAGGTTTTGGAAGCTTAGTGAGAGAAAGAAAAATCTTATTATGAGCTTCAACCCTCTACCTTGGGAGGTAGAGGGTATTTATAGTATCTTACAAAATACGCCTCCTACGGGTTGTAAATCAGGCATACAGTGGGTAAAGACCCGTCCGTCCTCCACGGTGTTACTTAACTAAATACTAACTAACATTAAATAACTACGACTACGAGCTTTCTAACGATTACATATACTTGAGGTGACCGACACTTTAACAACTGGATTTTCTAAATCCTAACAGTTTTTTAAAAGGTGCACTGACCATATTATTCTCAACAATCTCTTCAATCACTAGACCCTTTGAGGACTGACAACCCCTAACTAGTAACATATGTTTTTCTACCAAAGATACATGAGTCTCTACATAAACATCTATTTTCTTATACCTAGACACAAATTTTAACGATGTCAGCACGTCCTGATCCGACATCAAGGGAACTAATCCATTATCTAAAGACAATCCCGGGACCCTAAAATGGGTACACAACAACTGTTTATTATCACCCAAACCCGGTTCAGCTAACAATTGGACCATCTCGCGCATGGAGAAGTTCTCAGAATCAATTAGGTCTGAATGATCAACCACAACAAACTTGTATACTCGGTGAGGTAGATCAGAAAACTCACCAGTGTGGTGGAGTTGAATAGTCAAGAGGTTTGGGTATCAGGGCCGGTCCTGAGTTTTTTTCTACCCTGGACGAAACAATTTTTTTGATGCCCTAAGCGTGACTATTGAAATTTAATTAACTTTACTGAATCTATTAATTATTGGCTTTAAACATGTTGTTGTAAAAATTTTTATAATCCCAGATATTGTAAACTGATTGATCTAAACACACACCTTGTGTTAGTGATACTTTGAGTTATATTAATAAGCACGCGGAATATACTTAGTAATACTTAGAAGATGGATTATAAGATGTAATGTAAGTAAGAACAATTTAACACAAAGCTCCAATATTATTAAGAAATAATACGAGTGATCTTGCTTATCACTAGGGTTACACCTTGAAGCTTACGTGAGTATTTCGTACTCTAAACAATGACCTAGGATCTCCTTTTATAGCACAAGGAGTCCTTTACAAGATAAGTATAATGCTAACAATATAGAATATACACAAGATCTTTTCTATACTTATCAATACACGGATACATAACAATTATCCTAATAGCGGTGGTAATATATGTATTGGCGGTGGTAATGAGTTTCCACTTCTAGTGTAATCTTTAGCAGTGTCTTCCACACTTATCGATGGTAATCTGTTAGCTTTATTCCCAACAATCCTCCCCTAAACTTATGATTTCTCTGCAAATCAAGAAGTTTCTTCAATCTTCATTGTCTGCAAGGATTTGGGAATTCTTCCAAACACTTCACTTTCTTCTTAAATCCTGAATAGCTTTTGAGCATTGATCTTGAAGCCTATGTAACAAAGCTCTGACCTTCTCATTATCTTCATGAACTCTTATTGTTGTACATGACATCACAGTGAGAGTTCCAGCTCTGAGTGGGTATTCTTTCTCAGCAAACATAAATGCATCCACTCCATACTTTGTAGAAACATGATGAACTTTACATGAATCATAGTAAGTCCATTTAGTACCAGAACATGAACATGAAAATTTCCAGAAATCATCATTAGCATCTTAGATTAACCCATAACTGCATTTTCTTCCTATCTTTAAGATCTTCAGCATCAAACCTTTCTTGAACTAATCTCCACAATGTATCAAGATCTTCTCTATCACATGCTTTGATGAGTTCTTCAAACTGAATAAATGATGAAGTTTCACCACTGATAACGCTCAGATTGTGCATGTTTTTAGTAGCGTTATGTGTGCTTTTATATACCCTAGGCTTTGGAATTAGTATAAATATAGGCCATTTGTGAGCATATGAGACACACACTTCAAATACAAATCTCTCTACTCATCAAACAAAGCTTTAAGCTCTCAAATTCGTCCTTAGAAGTCCGGGAAGTTTGGAGTTCGAAGTTCCACATTTGGAGGCCAAATCACCAAGAAGTCCACCCCAATACCTTGAGAATCATTACTTCACCATTTGTAATCTTGTTCCAAGCATTGTAAGACTTTTAATCATGTTTTCTAATGTTCAAAGTTCGAGTTTATGTTCATGTTTGCTATGGTGGCTAGTTTCTTTATACACTTGCTTAAATGATGTTGATTATCATATGATTAGTTAGTGATTGTGTTAACATATTTTAATTCAATTTCAAGTTGATTCTAAGATCCAATTGTGCTAAAGTTTCGTAGTGACATTTGTTAATCAAGTTTGGCTAATTGATAGTAATCGTTGGGGTCGAAAGAACTTATTGTTATTCAACTAGTCATAATCATTTTGTCTATGGATGATTGTTTTTACCCATTATTCTTGATTATACAAAGGAACTAAGTTGTGGTTGTAATAGAAACGCTTTTTGATTATCAAATTGGATTGGTTGGAAACATCTAAAAGGTCGTAAGATTAGTTGTTGAGAATCAATTGTAGCCTTTTGTCTATGATCGGTTACCTTTTGTATTGACCATTTCTTAAGCAATTTGATGAAACAAGTGGATGTTTTTGTGTTTAAGTTTATGGATGTAGACTTATGAAACTTGAATTGATCTTGAATTGATTGGTTAAACGTAATGCTTGTTTTTATGAACTAAAATCTTGATGAAGGTTTAACTTGTAGAACAATAGATTAGTCTTCCAACTAATTATCATAACCAACATGTTAAGAGGTTAACACAATCACATTAATCTATGATATGAAACTAGTTTAAGCAAGTGTAGTTTTTAATCATCTGAATTTCATTATATCTATTTGTTTTGTTATATGTTTTGGATAGACTCATTAATTCAAACTTGTGTTTAGATTCACTCAAATCCTCATGAACGATCCCGACTTACCTTCATAATCTTGCTATAACGACGAGTATACTTGCTCGTATGTGTTATTGGTAATATTGGTAATTCACCTTTTATAAATTTAAACTTGTACACACGTAGCACATCAAGTTTTTGGCGCCGGGGATTTGATTGTGTTTCAACAAGTTTTGAATTTCCTCGGTCGATTCAACCAAAATTTTCTCTCGAAACCTTAATCGATCCGGTTGTCCTCCAACCGAATCGGTTCTGATTTTACCCATAACTCAATCGGTCTAACCGATCGGTCGCAACCCGCAACCGATCCGGTTACCCACTCGACCCATAAAAAACTGCTTTTCATTGTTTGTCCGTGTGTTTAGATATTGCATGGATTCTAGGACATTGTATGAACACTCGGCGGGGAATAGAACCAATTACACCTCTTACCAACCCCGGACGTTTGATTCGAAGAAGAAGAACACTTTTCATACCATTGGAAAATCGTGTACCAAGAGTACCAAACCCATCATTTGATAACCTCGTAGAAGCCAAAGTTGTTTACAACCCTTTCACCAATTTACCTTTTCCCATGGCGGACGATCAACCCATATGGGAACCAACCGAGCCGTAGCACCAACCCCGAAAGTGCTATTGTTGTTGTCAATCTTGGTGATAACTTCACCGTGAAGGGACATCACCTTTCTATGATCAAAGACCGTTAATTCGATGGCGCGCTGCGCGATCCGCACAAGCACATTGTCAATTCATCGAAATTTGCGGCATGTTCCGTTATGGCGACACCGATGTCAATGCCATCAAACTCAAACTTTTCCCATCATCACTCGCCGGAGATGCTAAAGTATGGTACAATGAATTAACCTCGGGAATCATCAATACTTGGGAGGAGATGAGGCAAGCTTTTGTAAGCCGATTCTTTCCACCGCCATGTTTGATCGATTAATGGGAGAAATTCGCTTTCAACCAAAACCCAAACGAATCACTTGTCGAAGCTTGGCTTCGAATGAAAGATTTGCTTCAGTGGTTGTCATGGACATGGACTATCAAAAGGAACCATTATCCAAATTTTTACCATGGACTAGATGAAATCTCTCAAGGCATCCTTGATGCTGGAGGAATTTTCTTTATAAAACTCCCAACGATGCACTTCAATTGCTCGAAGATCGAGTACTTCTCAAGCTTGATTGGTCCAAAGATTCCAAAACTAAACCTCTCCAAAAAACTATTGCTTTTGTCGAAAACACCGATACTTCAAAACTCATGGAGAAGATGGAAGCGTTAACCTCAAAAATCGACTCGCAGTACAAAGATATCAAAGATGAAATGAAGGAAATGCGAGACGGATGCAAATATTGTGGAGGAAATCATCCATCGTCCGAGTGCGACGATAAACCTATGGGTGGACCGAAGGAAGGAGAAGCGAGTTACGCTCAAGGAGGATACCGTGGAGGAGGATATCGTAGTAATTATTACGATCAAAATTCTGAAAATTGGCAAGATCGCCGACCAAGGGATGACAACCGTGATTCTCAACCATGAACTGATGTTCCACCACCACAAAGTCCCGACAAAAAGATGGAAGAAACCGAATTCAAGAAAACCATGAGAGAATTCGTAGCCGGTCAAAAATCCTCAAATGATTTTATCAAAAATCAATTTTTCAATCTCAAAGCCAAAGTTGAGCAAGGAGAAAAATCATCAAGCATCTATCCAAGATCTTGAAAACAAGTTTGCGAGACTTTCCGACCAACATTCCTCTAGACCATCGGTTCATTGCCAAGTAAAACCCAATCCAACCCAAAACCATCAAATGATAAAATGTACCGTCCACCACAAACAAGAAATGAGCATATCAATGTCGTCTTCACAAGAAGTGGTCTCGTGACGATCCACCACCAAATCCTAATACTCCTGCCACCATTGATAGTGAGGATGAAACCGAGGAACCAAACACAACTCAAACCACCAAAAGAAAAACATTCCATCCGTCAAGGCGTATACACCAAAAATTCCTTATCCTCAACGCCTAAAGAAAGAAAAGATGGAAGGCGTTATAAGTTCATTGAAATAATTAAAGAGGTTAGACTCAATGTCCCTCTCGTTGATGTCTTAGCCGAATGCTCAATTACGGAAATTTTTGAAAGAACTTCTTAACAACAAAAGCAAGCTTGAGCAAATATCGCTACTTTCCTTAACGAAGAATGCTCAACTATTGTCCAAAACAAGATCCCACCAAATCTCGGAGATCACGGGAGGTTTCTTATTCCATGTACTTTCGGGAATAATGTTAAATGTGATGCTTTGGCGATCTTGGCGCAAGTATCAATTTGATGCCTTATTCGTTGTATTCAAGTTATGCAACAACAACTGAAACCAACAAAATGAGCATCCGATTAGCAAATCATTCCTATCAATATCACTGTGGGAATCGCGAGAATATGCTAGTTCAAGTCGGTAAATTCATTTTCCCGTGGATTTTGTAATCTTGGAAATGGAAGAAGATAGTAAAGTTCCACTCATCTTAGGAAGACCTTTCCTAAATACCGATGCAATCATCAAAGTGAAAGGAAAAGAACTCAACCTTGGGTTGGGAAGATCGAATCACTTTTCTAATCGATAAAGCAATGCGCTACCCACATTCCAGGTGATGACACTTGTTTTAACATCGATATTATTGATGAAGTCACCGATGAAGAATTGGACGCATTACTAAACGGATCCGATCCATTCATGACTACTACGAAAAATCAATGAAATGATTTTGACAAAGAGTTTGATTATTTCATGAAAGTAGAATTCAAGGAGATAACTCGAGAAGAGGAAGAAATGGAGGAATAGGAAGAAAATTTTGAAGAAATAACTTTCAATGACTTAGATGCGAATTAAATCCTCTATCGAAGAACCACCCGAAGATCTCAAACTCAAACCTCTCCCAGATCATCTTGAATATGCTTACTTGGAGGAAAACTCACTTCTTCCAGTAGTCATATCTTCATTGCTCGAGGATAGTGAGAAAGAAAGTTTAGTTTCTGTCCTCAAAAATCACAAACAAGCCTTCGCTTGGAAAACATCCGACATCCCAGGAATTAGTCCTAATTTCTGCAAACACAAAATCAATATTTAAGAAGGGATTAAACACATGGTAGAACGTCAACGTCGACTCAATCCCAACATGAAAGAAGTTGTTAAAAGGAAATCATAAAACTTCTCGATCTTTGAATCATTTACCCAATTGAGGATAGCCCTGGGTAAGCCACATTCCGTGTTCCCAAGAAAGGAGGAATGACGGTTGTGACTAATGAGCGAAATGAACTAGTTCCAACTAGAACTGCCATTGGTGGCCAGCGTTGTATTGACTATCGTAAGTTAAACAAAGCCACCGAGAAAAAATCACTTTCGCTCCCGTTCATGGATCAAATGCTTGAAAGACCGACGGAAATAAATTCTTTGTTTCCTCGGCGGATTCGGATATTTCCAAATTCCTATCGATCCTAACGATCAAGAAAAGACCACTTTCAATTGTCCTTTTGGAACCTACGCGTATCGGCGTATGCCTTTTGGTATTTGCAATGCACCTGCGACTTTTCAAAGGTGTATGATCGCCATATTTTAAGACATGCTAGAAACCTCCATGGAAGTTTTCATGGATGACTTTTCAGTCTTTGGAGACTCGTTTGATGCTTGTCTTTCTAATCTCGATAAAATGCTCGAAAGATGCGAAGCTGCACATCTTGTCCTTAACTGGGAAAAATGTCACTTTATGGTAACCGAAGGAATTGTGCTTGGCCACAAAATCTCCAGTGTAGGAATGGAAGTAGACAAAGCAAAGGTCGATGTCATTTCAAAACTTCCACCACCAACTAACGTCAAAGCCGTTAGAAGTTTTTTAGGACATGCTGGTTTCTACCACCGATTTATCAAAGATTTTCCAAAAATATCTCGTCCAATAACAAAACTTCTTGAGAAAGAATCTATCTTTGACTTTAATGTTGATTGCATAAAAGCTTTGGCTCTTGAAATCTCAACTTACTAGTGCTCGATCTTGGTTTCACCTAATTGGTCACTACCCTTGAATTTATGCGACGCAAGCGATTTTGTTTGTTGGGGCCGTCTTAGGCCAGCGTGAAGGAAAACACTTTCGCCTATATATTTTCTAGCAAGACACCGAATAGTGCTCGACAAAATTATACCGTGACCGAAAAAGAATTATCGGCCGTCGTTTTCGCATTCGACAAATTCCGATCATACCTCGTGCTCTAAAAATACTCGTTTTCTTGATCATTCACTCAAGTATCTGCTCACCAAGCGGGATGCTAAACCACGTCTTATTCGATGGATTTTGCTACTCCAAGAATTTGACATCGAAATCAAAGATAAGAAAGGAGGAAAATCTTGTCACGATCACCTATCGCGTCTTGAAAATCCCAATCTTGAGGAGTTAAAGAAGAGGAAATTGATGATTATTTTCCGATGAAACTCTCATGACCATCGATGGAACCGACGATCCTTGGTTTCTCGACTTTGCGAACTACCTAGCGGGAGGAATTCTCGAAAAGGTCTAACTCATGCTCAAAGAAGCAAATTCTTTTCGAACTTAAATACTATTTTTGGGAAGAGCCATATCTTTTCAAAATGTGTCTTGACGGAATGATCCGAAGATGTGTTTCGGTTCAAACCCCAAAATTCTTGACGAATGTCATCATGGCCCAGCTGGGACATTATGGTCCTTCCACCACACTAAAAGGTTTTGATCTTTGGATTCTATTGACAACAATATTCAAAGAACACACACTTGTTCAAAACTGTGATGCTTGCCAAAGGACCACTAATCTCTCTCGAAGAGATGAAATGCCATTAACAAGCATTCAAGTGTGTGAAATATTCGATATTTGAGGAATAGATTTCATGGGACCTTTCCCTAAATCCCACAAATTCGAATACATTCTCGTTGCTATAGATTATGTGTCCAAATGGGCAGAAGCTTAAGCTTTACCAACAAACGATGCTCGTGTCGTCGTTAATTTCCTCAAAAGCTTTTCGCCGCTATGGAATTCCCAAGGCATTAATAAGCGATCGAGGAACCCATTTCAGAACCAACAAATGGAGAAAACCATGAAAAGATATGGAGTTCATCATCGATTAGCGACAACCTATCATCCACAAACCAAAGGGTCAAGTTGAAAATACCAACAGAGCTCTCAAAAGAATACTAGAAAGCGGTGAAGTACAATCCTTCATGTGGGCAAAGAAACTTGATGATGCTCGTGGGCATTTCGTCTGACTTATAAAACTCCAATTGGCACAACTCCTTACAGACTCTTGTATGGAAAGACTTGTCATTTGTCGTTCGAAGTTGAACATCGTGCTTATTGGGCTCTCGAAATTGTAACACCGATCTCAAAATAGTCGGAGAAAAGAGATTCTGCAATTGCACAAACTCAATGAATTAAGACTCGAGCTTATGAAAATTCCAAACGTATAAAGCTAGAACAAAAGCTTATCACGATAAAAGCTACAATTCGAAAAGAATTCAAAGTCGGAGATAAATCGCTTTTAACATGAAATTCAAATTCAAAGCTCCTAAATTACAACCAAAATGGTTTGGACCATATATCGTTAAACATGGATATCCATCCGGGTATGTCGAACTCTATGACAAAGCAGTGGAAGTTTCATTGTTAATGGGCACCAAATCAAGTTATATTACGACAAGGAGAAAGCGAATGAAGTTTCGGTTACCAGCTTTCCCTAAAATGAATTGAAACTATCACCTTTGTAGCACCATTTCCGGGAAGAATCCACAAATTGTTCCATGGAAACCATCTCACGAGTTAAATGCAGGGACGATATTGAAGCTCTTGGTGAAGAATTCATGTATATCCCGAACTTTTCAAAATGTTCAAGGTCGCTCTTGTGGCCAAATGAATTCGGGGAAGATTCAAGTCAAGTGATGACTCATTAATAAAACAAGCGCTTCTCGGGAGGCAACCCGTGTGTTTGATTTGATTTTCGTGGTCACTCCCAAAGTTTAAACCTTTGGTTGAACTTAAGTGTGGAGGGTGCCACCTTTAATAAAACCTTTTGTTTGTTTATAAGATTGTGTGCGGTAATGATTTCTCAAATGGGCGCTAGGAATGCGAGAAAGAATTTTAAGTCGATAAACTCATTGACATATCTGTTTCATCTCTATTTTCCCTATTTATATACTTTGAAGTTCGTTTTCATTGAGTACAATGTCTAACTTAAGTGTGGGGGGTGAATAGGAAAATTAGACTTTTCATGCTTAAATTTTAAATTTTGTTTGCCACTTGTGATCTAGTTGTTTTCACACTTTTAGGATTATCTATTAGAATAAGCGGATCAAACCACCGGTAAACGGTAATATTTGAAACTTGAGATGTGTTCCGATTACTATTGCAATCCATTCGGGATCGATAAACATTTGCTAGCACATATTATACCTTTTCCACTAAATTGTGAGGATTTGAACCTAATTCATAAGCAACATACATCTTTCATGCTTGGATCTTCTGCATGAGTGTCTTGGGTGATTTTATTTATTCTAGAACTTGTGCTTGTAAATCATTACGGATCAAGCAGTGAGATTGCATTCGTGCGATATAAGTAAATTCGTGTGATAAAGAGGCACCTTAGGATTTAACCCAAATGGCCTTCCATTTTACATCTAATGATATATTAGCTAACCACATCGGTTAGTTAACCACCCACATGGACCCATTTGTAGTGCTCATTTTTAGCACTAGATACCCCTAGTTACACATTCTAAGCCATCCTTTTCATTTTTGCTTCACCCAGAAAATACAAAAAGAGTTTGCGTTTTAAACCTTAGCCTATCCCGTATCAATGTCTAAACAGTTGGTTGCTAGTCGCCAGGAAAGTAAAGATTGTTCAAATGATTATGAGTACCACATCCTGTGAGATTGATTGAGCCATGCATTATATTATGTTCGTAAAAAAATGTATTGAAAGTATGGAAATAATAGCCAATGTGCTATGATCGTAGAACAATTGTCATGGCAAAGCAAAAAGCTGTGGAAAGCGGAAAAGAAGAAATTGAAGCTATAATCATTTATTTGGTTCGTGGAATGTTTGGTAGCTAGCAACACGGGTATTAGACTTGATTTCATTTTTATTTTAACACCAATTTCATAAACACCTCCATGCCTTATCCATACCCTTAACCCTAAGCCATATCATTATAACCCGAATAAAAGCCCTCTTTAGATGTTTTTACTTGGTGCTCACGCCACGTCGGTGGTGTTTTGTTTCTTGTACAAGCTTATGGTAATAATCTAATCATGGTGAGCAATGAGTGTGATTTATCTTGTTACTCCACTAAAATGAGTGATTGAGTGAATTATATTTCGTTCCTTTTTCGTGAGGTGTTTTGAAATGTTAATCATGCAAGAAAATCATTGGATATTGTCAAACATCTTGATGTTTCACCTTTATAAAGCATAATTGATGAATCTTCTCTCGTATTTATACTTGGTTGATTTGCATCACATTTTTCATAATCACGATCTTGTACCAGTGGATGTTTCTCTTAGATTTGCTTGAGGGCAAGCAAATTTTAAGTGTGGGAGCTCAGATTGTGCATGTTTTTAGTAGCGTTATGTGTGCTTTATATATGATATTTGGTTATATTTGCGTGATTATAGTGCTTAAACGTATCAAAAGATGTTTGTCTAGTGTTTATAACCAAGTGCGAGGAAACGGAAGGAAAATAAAGAAATGTTCAACAAATAGAAGATTCCGTTTGATGAAGCTAAATCGATCTCAAGGACCTTTGAAGACCATCTTGATTGAAGAACCAAGTTCTACAAGATAAAGAGAAGAAAAGATCAAGTTTTCTTAACCCAGGAAATCCAACCGGATCGGTTAGAATATGACCAGAAACACCAATATAACCATCACCAACCGTTCGGTCGCCACCAGCAACCGGAACGGTTGGCCCCTTTTGTAGAAGACCAACCGAATCGGTTGGTCATATGACCGATCCGGTTGGAGAAGCTGCATCTGCCAAATCTTCATCACTAAGTTTCTCCTTTGTATCCAAACGATTCTAGGTCCTTCTCTTGGTGTATTCTAGTCCCTTCCTTACTCCTTGGAGGCCAAGTTCAGCAATTAATACCCTAGGCTTTGGAATTAGTATAAATAGAGGCCATTTGTGAGCATATGAGACACACACTTCAAATACAAATCTCTCTACTCATCAAACAAAGCTTTAAGCTCTCAAATTCGTCCTTAGAAGTCCAGGGAAGTTTGGAGTTCCAGAAGTTCCATATTTGGAGGCCAAATCACCAAGAAGTCCACCCCAATACCTTGGGAATCATTACTTCACCATTTGTAATCTTGTTCCAAGCATTGTAAGACTTTTAATCATGTTTTCTAATGTTCAAAGTTCTGAGTTTATGTTCATGTTTGCTATGAGTGGCTAGTTTCTTTATACACTTGCTTAAATGATGTTGATTATCATATGATTAGTTAGTGATTGTGTTAACATATTTTAATTCAATTTCAAGTTGATTCTAAGATCCAATTGTGCTAAAGTTTCAGTAGTGACATTTGTTAATCAAGTTTGGCTAATTGATAGTAATCGTTGTGGTCGAAAGAACTTATTGTTATTCAACTAGTCATAATCATTTTGTCTATGGATGATTGTTTTACCCATTATTCTTGATTATACAAAGGAACTAAGGTGTGGTTGTAATAAACGCTTTTGATTATCAAATTGGATTGGTTGGAAACATCTAAAAGGTCGTAAGATTAGTTGTTGAGAATCAATTGTAGCCTTTTGTCTATGATCGTTACCTTTTGTATTGACCATTTCTTAAGCAATTTGATGAAACAAGTGGATGTTTTTGTGTTTAAGTTTATGGATGTAGACTTATAAAACTTGAATTGATCTTGAATTGATTGGTTAAACGTAATGCTTGTTTTTATGAACTAAAATCTTGACGAAGGTTTAACTTGTAAGAACCATAGATTAGTCTTTCAACCAATTATCATAACCAACATGTTAAGAGGTTAACACAATCACATTAATCTATGATATGAAACTAGTTTAAGCAAGTGTAGTTTTTAATCATCTGAATTTCATTATATCTATTTGTTTTGTTATATGTTTTGGATAGACTCATTAATTCAAACTTGTGTTTAGATTCACTCAAATCCTAAACGATCCCGACTTACCTTCATAATCTTGCTATAACGGACGAGTATACTTGCTCGTATGTGTTATTGGTAATATTGGTAATTCACCTTTATAAATTTAAAACTTGTACACACGTAGCACATCAACCACCTAGCATTGTAATCTTCCATGTTGGAGCAAAATTGCTAGCGATGTATACTTCCCAATCAATAATAGGATGTCGACTTGCGGTGGTTCAAGATAAAATCTTCTTCTTTAATCGAGGATCATACCGGTTAGTCATTCTTGATGAATTTCGGTTTGAACTTCTTGTTCTTCAAAAACTTTGTCTTCTTAAAAGTCTGAGATTCACTTTCTTTGGTCTTTCTCTTGATTAGGATACCTTCTTTCTTCTTCTTGAGTCCATTGGAATAAAATCTTGGTCTTGCCTTTTAACTCAGTAGATACCTTCAACTTTATCATCGCATTCCTTTGAATCGATGTCTTTTCCACCACCAACACCGCAACAATAATCTTTCATCATTGAAATCACACGTGCCTTGGTTGGTTGTCTTGGTTTCTTTTGACACTTTTTGATCGAAACAATAGCATCTTGAAGTGCTTGATTATTTTTCATCTGAATGAAATCCTTTAACTCTGTTGTTCCTTGTTCTTGATTAAAGACTTATCTGCAACTAGGTCAATTGCCTTCTTCTTGACTCTTTGGATCATTAGCAATCAAGAAATCAATTTCTTGTTACAGTAGGTACATAGCTAAACTCGGAGTCTTTTCTCTGAACATTGTAGGTGAAGCAATGGAAATGGATTTACATCCATTGGATCAATGGTGTCCATTCCTTGACCTTTTAGCCTCCATGAAGTCTGCAATCTCTATCTCCTCTAGTCTTTTCTTATTAGCAACTTGATCTTCATTGATCTTTCTAGCAACCTCTCGCATCATGAGCAATTTGAGCTTGTTCTTTCTTTGAAATCTTCCTTCTTGTTTGCTCTTTGCTCGCAAAACTACTTTTCCTTTCTTCTTCTTGATTTCTTCCTCTGCGGTGGTAATAGCTTGATCGTGATGGTAACTTCTTCGAATGAAATCGATGGTTGCGATCTTGAAATTTCTTGCTCTAGTTGTTGTTGAGGAACTTCTTGAGTATCGCCTTCCTCGGTAACTTTACTTGAAACACCTTCATCTCCAAAGTCAATTCTCCTCCCTTGGTTTCAACATCTGCTTTCCTCCCCGTTTGGGAGAATTTCCCAAATCTTTATTGAAATCTTCTGAATCACTATCTTTGCAGTTTTCCTCTTCTGTTTCAGCCCCTGTAACTCTTCCTTCAAGGTCTGAATCTCCTCTTTCAAATGTGTAATATCCTTGGCATGATGCGTCTTTACTTGTGCCAAGTCTTGTTCCAGAGATTCAACATGCTTTGCTAATTTGGTACATAGTTCCATCAATTCCATAGGTTGTCCACTGCCCTCAACACTTCCAACTGTGTGACCTGTTGGGAGAGGTGAATCATAGGGCATTGGCTCAGATTCCTCCCTAGTTGGACTAGGTTGAAGTCTGGAACCACCGCTACTTGTTCCTAAACCAAAAGGGTCAGGGACATCTTGTGTTGTAATGAGAGAAGTTGGTCGTTTGTGCCTCCTCTCATAGGTGTGAGAATCGGTGGAGTGTAATCAATGTTTGGAGCAGTGATTATGGGTGAGTTTTGGACTGTGAAATCTTTGCAAGCATTTGAGGAAAAAGAGGTGTAATAATACTATTGCCATCTTTGTTCATGTTTTGGAAAACTTTAGGCTTAAGGCAACGGATTTTATAAACTCTTGTATGGGGTTGCAGTTGAAATTCATTTAACACTGCTTGCACAAACCTTGGATACATCAAATTTTTTGTTGAACTCTTTACATTGCCTTTCATACTTGTAAAAATATATTTTGACCAATTAAAAATTTTATCAGTAGCTAGACAAACCAAAGGGTAAGCCATTGTTGAACTGAATTGTTCATAAGATGTTTTATTAGGACTAAGACAATGTAAAAGAGTATGTATCAAAAATCTCCAATGAGGACAGAAACCACTCTTTTGAAAGTAGCCTTTTGTCGCTGGTATCATACCCCATGGATGAAAGATGTGTATGAATTTACGGCATAGGTAATGTGATGATACCATTGAGATCATCCAATTGGAGAATTCTCCTCAAGGATGCCTCAAGAACATCAATAGTTACCCGTCCACAGCTGCTCTAAGAGCATCCATTGTTTCATGTGTATCTCTATTTTCAATGGTTATGGACCCAATGTAAGTCCAAAACTGCTTGATTTGAGAGATATAGATTGTGGGATTAAGAAGTAAAGCATACCTCACATGAGTAGTGTTTAGAAAATCCACAATCTGATGAAAAATAGGGCCACTCTTGTCGTTTGACTTTTCCAAGTAGGCCACTTGGTTGTGCTCATCTGCAAAGGTGATTGGTGCAATAAAATCTTTTGATGAAAAATATATTATGTCAGTAAGAATTGAATAAATAACTCGCCAATTGAGAGAGAAAGATATATAGTGGTAAGGTTTAAGATTTTTGCGCAAGAAAGATTATCTAATGAAAAGATTTATCTTTAGAGGATAAATAGCAATTAGGAAAAGTAGATAATCTTCTAAAAATTTACCCTATAAATATAGAAAGCAATTTCTGTCAACGGTTAGTAAAAAAATTGTTACTGACACATCAGTTGTAACGGCTAGATCAACAAAGGTAAAATAACACTATCGGTGGAAGCCGTGAACTAGCAATGGTAATTTTTCACAAAGATTTTCAAAGAGCGTTGGTAAAGAAAAACATATGAAAATTAGATCGCTCTTTTCATAGTTTATAGCAAACTACCATTATCAACGGATTTGATATGTCTTTACCATGAGCCGTTTGCTATGGACTAGCCAACTCTTAATCATAAAGAATATGGTGAGTTGATAACCATATAGTTTTGGTAAACTATCAACCATAAACGGATTTGTTAAGTCTTTACCAAGAGTTGTTTGCTCTGGACTAGTTGATTCTTATGTGGATTAGACATGGTGAATCAATAACCATTTGTTGTGTGTCTCGATTACACACCTTTTATGATCAACTCCCAGCCAAGATTGGTTATGTACCTGCATGTGTTAGCATAATACAAAGAATATGAATAACCAACTTGTTTTAACCAAAGTTACTTTTAACCAAGCCACTATCTAAAAATAACTTCCCAAAGTCAACCCGATAATATCTATATTTACTCTTCAACCTACCAAAATAGGGAAAAATAAATATATTCTTTAATGAGCCCTTGTGATCGACTTTGCCTATATAAAGGGGGTCGACACATCATAGTCTTTACCAAACACATTCTAACTCATAAAATCCCTAAACATCACCATGAGCAATCCTTCCAACATTATTGACATCTCCTCCGATTACGAGATGAGATTGTGATTCTTTGTTGAGTCATCTTCAGAGGCCTCGGGTGGGCGGGTTACTTTCCACCACAGGTTGCAAGCACTTCTTCCAAGAAGTCAACAAAGAAGACTACCAATCCGCACGGATGCGGACCTGCGGATGCGGACTGCACCTTCTCTTGAGTTCTACTCCAGTTCATTAGATGATGATGCTGATGATGAGACCTATTCCTTGTCCAAGGAGTTGCCAAGGGCTCTTACAAAAGCATTGGAAACAGCTCTCTCAAACATGAAGCATATATCCATATCGAGAGAACCACCAAGATTACCAAGGCCTCCTCCACAAGTTCTTGGGCTTGCTTGTCCAAGAATGCGATCAACCTTTGAAAATAAAAGGAAGAGAGCACGAAGAACAAGCATGACTATCGTGGCAAGGGCAAGAAGCCAATGGAGTAGTTGGTGTAGGGTGTAGGGATGTAGGTTGTTTTAGGTTTGAATCTTTTGTGTTTTGATGTTGGTTTTAAGCACTTTCGTTTGATGTAATGAAACTTCTTTAGGAATGGAATAAAGTTTCTTTGTTTTACTTTTTCCATTTGAGAGTAACTTTTACCATCGCTTGCATTGTGGTTTCCACCGTTAGCCTTATTTTCTGCATAAAAGTCAGTGGACAACTAACAATACAAGCACTAAACAGCAACAGCTCCAATGTATACAAGTAATCCTTCAAACCTACATATCACAAACATAAACCATACACTGAAAGTATTGTTAAGGTTAGCAGTGGTTAGAAAATAACTAGAAGTGGATAAAAATTTCTTCTGGCAGTGGTTAGACCAATACTAAACCACCCAGTCAACAGGTCAATTCCAAGTCATTAATCCGGCCACCAAAGTCAAAGACTTCATTTACTCCTCAACAACTTATACCTTCCCCATATTAACTTCCTGATATGCACTTAGCTTTATTTAAGACATATTAACTTACATACCACACACATCTCACACAATCCAAAAATTTCTCTTTCAAGAAATTCTTCCAAGATTCTTTCACTGATCCACTTTAGGATGAGTTTGTGTTGAACAACCCTGGTAGAGTGGAGAAAGAGGTGTATGAAGAAGTTTCTTCAAAGAAGAGAACTCATTTGGCCATGAGCACTACCACTTCAGTTGCTGGTCCATCATCACTCCAACCAATGCCACAGGATGCCATCATCAAAGAGGATAGCTCAGATTCCATGTCAAGCTATATATCTCCATATGAAAACACATATGATGAAGCATCTGCAAGAGTCCTTGTGGTTCCTCCCCTTGCAACAGTGCTTCCACCAGGAGAGCTACAAGCACCACCTTCTCTACCATTGTTGACAGCACCACCACCAGAGGGTCCTTCATCATCCTCACCATTTATCAAAAGAAATGTGATTGGGCTTGCATGCCCAAAAGTGTGGAGGGGGATTGATAGGAGAATGGCGCCTAAAGTGATGCCAGAGTGGGCCTTTCCTAAGAAGCCTTAGGTGGTAGTTGGTGGTTAGGTTGGGGTAGAATGTGAAGCTTGTGTCATCAGTTGGTAGTTGTATGATGTTTTCTGTTTTCCATATATGTAATGATGCTGGTTGTCTTTAACTAATGGATGTACCCTCTCCACTCTGTGTGCAGATTTGTTTAATAATAATAAAAATCCATGTCTTTTGCTTTAAGTTCCTTGCATCATACTGGTTGTGATTTACTTCTTTTATCTGCAAAAAGCTCTGTGTTGATTACCAGTTTTGATGACCCCTTTTACCAGCAATTTTTCCATTAACTCCACCTCCAAAGCTGACATACTGTCCATCATAGTGTTCAAAATTTGAGAGATAGGACTTGTTGCGAGTCATGTGCCTTGAACATCCACTATCTGTAGCCTTGATCGATTTCTTTGTCCTTGGATGTTCCTGCACATATAAGAAAGGAGTTAGTTTCCTTTGAGGACCCAAGCCATGATTGACTTGGATCTGCCTCGTGTATCAATATAGTTAAATATATCAAAGGTCATTGATACACCATTGGGATTGGTTCTAGAGGTATTTCCTTTAGGTTTCCATTCCCAACGTCTTGAGGCCTTCACAAGATTTCCCATGTTACCCACGGTCTTGTTTACAACCCTTGCGGTGGGAACTTTTGATTGAGCGATGGTAGCTCTGTTGGTTTAGATTTTGGTACCCATTGTTGGTTATAGTTAACCCTTTTATCAAAAAGACCTTTTCCTGTTTGTGCAGATTTTGCAAAAGTTGTTTTGAGTTTTGCACTTGTAACGGTGATTTAGGGTGGCAGTGTTGATAGTTTTAGCGATGGCAAGGTTTTAAGACCACTTCTTAGTTGAGCTGCTCTTGGGTTCATTTCTTTGTATGAATTAGGGTGTATTTTGTTTTGAAACTTGTTAGACTCCACCCTTTTATTCCCATGGACTTCCTTCTCCCAACATGATAGTCACAATTAGCATGTAAATGATTAAAGCTACCACGGATATAACATGCTTTATTGTACATCACAAAATCACTACCTAGTTGTTGAGATTTTACATGATTCCAACTCCTCCGTTACCCCTAGAAGGCGATGACTTGTTTCTATACATCTCGGCATACCTTACAGTTGATCTAGGCTTGTTAACTTGTTTCCTAGGTTCCTCTGTAATAGTATTAACAACTTTTGGGATAGAAGCCTCTACATTCTTTTTAACATTCTCATCAACAACGGATGAGTCACGTGCACTTTCAAAACATCGTTCATGCTTAACCTCTTCCTCACTTGTCACAAATTTGAGAGGACCATATTCACGAATAGGTTCACGAAAATCTTCTAGGCTGTATGAGCTAAATCTATGCCGGAGGTGATGGAACACCCCAGTGGTGGAGGAGCGATTGTATCCCATACCGGACTTAACTTTACTAGTAATTTGAGCATTCCAAATTTTATCAATTGACTTAGGCCGATAATAACGGTGTTAATGGATAAATTGACATTCTCATTTATCTTTTAAGTTTTCAAACTCTTCTTTTAGTGCCTCATTCACTTGCCTTATCTTATAATCTCTCTCTAAGAACAATCATATCATCATTATATTTTGACTCATTTTCTCTATAATGCTCTAGTTGTTTCTCTAATACAGATATGCCTCTTCTAAGATTTGTCACAGCATAATTAGCAACAAACAACTCTGTTCTTTGGTTTTCAAAAGATTCATTAAGCCTTTCACATTCTCTAGAAGCCCTACATGTTTTAGAACAACTTTCAAAATTTTGTACCTCAGAGTCAGAGAAAGCCATGAGAGCATGTTACAGAGACACAAGAGCAACATCTGAAGGTTGTTCCTCTTGTTCATCGACCATGAAACTCAATCATAGCTTACACCATCAATTGCCAGCATTGCCTTTGGTTCTTCCACAATTGGTTCTTTCTTTTGCTTGTACCAAATAGACCTGTTGTCCTGCTTCTTTGGTCTTCTGCATTCTCTAGCAAAATGCCCCAACTTGTGATAGTTGAAACACTCTACTTTCTTTTTATCGAACCCTGCAGTTTCACCACCATTGATGTAAATTGGCTTGCCAGTCTTCTTGTAGAATTTCCTAGCCATCATGCTAAGGAGAGCTATTTGCCATTTTATGTCCATCTCCTCCAAGTCGTCTTCATCAATTTGCTCTATGTCTTCATGAGTTAATATAGAGCCATTAACTTGAGTGGAGATAAAAGCATAAAATGTAGGATCTCCAATACCAAAGAACCTTCTTCTTTGAACTGCGGTGGTAACACTAGCATTACCGTGGAAACAATAGAACCAAAGGTGGCAAAATCATCATCATAGTCATCTTGAGAATCATCACGGTCAATGAGGGTTGACAACAATGCCAAGTCGCTAGAGCTTGTACCAAGTTTCCATGCCTTTTCAATCTTTGTTCAATGAGTTTGAAGTTGTTGTAGAGATCATTGAGCTTCATAGTTTCAATATATGGTTTATTTTCCCGGTGTAACATTTGTATGAAACTCGAAGGCAAACTTCTTAGAAACTTCAAATTGAGGTCTTCCTTTTCTACCTCAATGCCAAACACGATCGGTTGTGACAATCTTACGGAGTTTGGTGAAGATCTTTGTCAAGTGAGTCATTGCTTGAAGCGGAAAGTTTTCATAACTTTGCTTCAACAATGTCTTTTGTGTCTTCTTTGTAGCATCATTGCCACCAAACACCGAGCGATCTCTTTAAAAGTTCTTTTCTTTGTTGTGTATTTATGAAAGCAATGATCCGGTCTTTAGGAAGAGTTATTAGTAACAAACTTCTAGCCTTCATGTCATTCTTCTTCTTTGCTCTTTCATCATTAGTCTCGGTATAGAAACTGTTACAACTTATGTGTCACCAACTTTCTCGGTCTTTTCATAGACTTGAAGGAATCACCGATGAAGATGATTTCCCGTAGAGCATAGTCTTGTATGAGAAAGTATTGATCAATCATTATCCTCCACATCTCAAACTCATTAAGTTTGAGCTTGGGAAGCCTCGGAGCGAGTTGATTGGATGTTTTCCATCTCCATTGATTTGAGTGAGTTGGTTAAGCTTATTCCTTGGATCTTCTAAATCAAAGTATCAAAACCCGCTCTGATACCACTTGATTGATCTAAACACACACCTTGTGTTAGTGATACTTTGAGTTATATTAATAAGCATGCGAAATATACTTAGTAATACTTAGAAGATAGATTATATGATGTAATGTAAGTAAGAACAATTTAACACAAAGCTACAATATTATTAAGAAATAATACGAGTGATCTTGCTTATCACTAGGGTTACACCTTGAAGCTTACGTGAGTATTTCGTACTCTAAACAATGACCTAGGATCTCCTTTTATAGCACAAGGAGTCCTTTACAAGATAAGTATAATGCTAACAATATAGAATATACACAAGATATTTTCTATACTTATCAATACACGGATACATAACAATTATCCTAATAGCGGTGGTAATATATGTACTTGGCGGTGGTAATGAGTTTCCACCGCTAGTGTAATCTTTATGATGTCTTCCACAACTTATCGTGGTAACTGTTAGCTTTATTCCCAATATAAACAAACATTGCTCTATCTTCCAAGGATTCAACCTTTAAACAAAATCCTTATATCAACTCAATCAAACCTTGGACAAGCTTTTTTTTAACAACACAAGTTTTTTTAATTAACTTTACTTAATTTAACAATTATTGGCTTTAAACATGTTGTTGTATATGTTTTTATAATCCCCAACCCGAGTTAAAGCATTATCACATATATATTTGACCAACATTTTGATTAAAATTATATGTCAAACATTTTTATGAGCTAAAACTAAAATCCAAGTATTTTACACGTACAAAATAAAAAAATTCAAAAGCAATAAAAAGAGTGAAACTAAAAAGATACTACAAAATGTAAAGACTGAATGTCAAATATCTATTTAAAGTTATTGTGTGAATTCAGTTTAATATTACGTATAAAAAACAGCCACAACATTATCATGAATCAAAGTAACATGTTTTACTTTCCAGATATATAGTGCATGGACATTCAAAACAAAAGTACCAAAAAAATATCGTACCGTATACTGTTGTAATATCCGGAATCGGTGAACTCCGAGCTCTAATTTGCCTGCCACCCATGTTGGATTCTATTGTTAATTTGGATGATTTGGACAATATGGAAGTTGGAAGCAAGGGTTCGATTGAGTTTGTGCGTAGGTGTGTTAAGTGGTAAAATACGAAAGAAGGAAAGAAGGAAAACTTTGTTGCAAAAATGTCCCTCAAAGGTAGGTGTGCTAGTGGGCTTGTCAGGTGGATTTTATGGCGGAAAAAGTGAAGTGACGAAAATACCCTCTCGTAGAACGCACGTGAGGATTAGCTAACGGGTGTTAGTAACGATCGTTAGCAAAAAAGGGTATTTAATGGCTCAAGAGCATTTCTCGCAAAAAACAAAACATTAGGGGTCGGTTTGGTATGATGGAATGAATTAGCAACGGAATGGAATGAATATCGTAATGGAATAAATGAAGTAATGCAATGACGCATTACGGTTATAATTATGTTTGGTTATTATCATAAATCGGAATTGAATCGATAGTAAAAAGACTAAAATAGCATTTGATGATATATTTTTTTATTTGGTTGATACTTAATAAAGGGCTTTTATGTAATTACTAATTATAATTCCATTCCAAGATGTAATGAAGAAAAAACAAGGGACCCTAATGAATGAAAATAGTGGTTTTTAATGTAATGAATTATTACATGAATGAGTCATTCCGAATAGATTATTGTAAACAAACATAATTTTTCATTTCGTCAGAATGATCTTTTCATTCCTCGCTCTCATTCTACAGTAAAAACACTACGTAGGAACACATGTTGCACAATTTTTCGTTCAAGAACATTTCTTGCAAAAATGGCAAAGGTTAAGAAATTTCAGTTTATTTTTAAAAATAAAATTATAGTAAACTTATTTAATTTTTTTTTAAAAATGAACAACTAACGCTGCCCTCAGTAAGGGCACTCAATCCTCTCATTTTCTCTGCCACGTCAGCCTTCTCTCTCCAACGACCTTCAGGCGATTAGGTGCCTCAGTAACGTGACCTACACTATAAAAAACATACCCCACAAAAATACCTTTTATAATTAATAAATACAGACACAAAACTAAAGTGTAGTCGATCGTGTATGCGACCCACATCTTCAAAAAAAGGAGGGATTGATTATTCCCAGAGTAAAGGGATCGAGTGTGAATCGATCGTGTGAATCTATCGAAACCCCTTAGTCATCCAGCGATAACGTATAAAGAAAGATGAACAATAAATTTGGGTTTAATTTTTTAATGACCTATATTAGGTTGTTATATTTCGTTAAAGACCTATAAAGTAAATATATACGAAAATTAGGTTGTTTTTAAATCAGTGTTATACTTTCCTTAAAATCCCAAAATCCACACAACTATACACCTTCCCAAGCACAAAGTACAAACAACACCAACACTTGTCTTCTAAACCCAACAACTTTTACTCCACAAATAATAAATCCCCGGTTTTGGTGGGATATAAATATCATCATTATCACATTCACATTCACATTTATATAAAATTTAATTAAATTTATTCATGTAACAATATTCATTCAATTAAATTCATCCTAGTACTTAATTAAAATTTTTATTCTATCATAATCATCGCCACAATTTTCTCATCCAGGTATGTAAATTTTCCCCAATTTTATTTATTTATTTATTTAATTAAATTTCTTTTTATTGATTTGATTTTTATGTTTTTTATTGGTTAATTTAGATAATCTTGTGGTTTATATGGTGGTATAAATTGATTTGAGGGTTTTGTTAATTGGGTTTGTTGAGATCTGTAGTTTTGATATAAGATGGGTTAATTAAGGGGTGTTTGGATGTGGGTTTTGTGTGATTTATATGATTGTATAAAAAAGTAACATACTTTTTTAGTTTGATTTGCATTGTATATAAAGTACTTGCATTTTTTGTGTAAGATCGTTACATTAACGTGGTAAAAAAGCCGGAAGTAAACCACTTAGGATGGCCATAAAAGGCTTGTGACTATCATCGTTTTTTGGTCAGAGGTTTAAAGTGCTAAGTTTAAACAACTCTGAAAACCCAATTTTACCCGGTTTGAGTTTGGCGGTTGGCTCAAGGCCAGTGGATTAGTAGGCCAAAAGGTTCGAAACCATGGCTAACCAAAAAAGAAAAAAGAGGCACAAAAATGTAATTTAATACAGGGTTTTGGTCACAGAATAGCAACTAACTTTCTTTATTGTCTCGTTTTGGTATGTGAACTCTGAAAAAGTTGTGTAAATGTAACGATTTTCGTAAAGTCTTCCAATATGCACATTTTGATGACGTGTCACGCTATAAATGGTGCCAGACTTTCAGGTATGACACGTCATCAAAATGTGCATATTAGAACACTTTACAAAAGTTCGTTACATTTACACAACTTTTTCAGAATTCACATACCAAATCGGTACATTTGGAAAAGTTCATTGCTATTTAATGACCAAAGCCCTTTAATATACGATGGAAAAAAGGTGAAAGTTATCAACTTTTGGTATAACTAAACATATGATTATCAAAGTGAGGATTCAAAAGAATTAGTCGAAATTTTGCAGCTTTATGTTACGTGTGATTTTACAACTTTAAGGAGTAGAAACATATCCAAGTGCAATATTTTTCACAACACCTTATATAAATATCGCGTTATTGTTTAGCGATGTCTATTTTGATAGATAATGCTAGGTGTGAAGAAGTTTCTTGCTTCGCTATATGAGTGATCTTAGGTCATGATAGATTTCAAAATAATAATTACTGTACAACTATTTCACACCTTATGTATGTCAGTATATGTATGAATGGAATATTTTTTTGGGTGATTTATTATCTTAACTTGTTTGTTGTCGTTCTAAGTATCATGATCATGGTGGTTGATTATGATGGTTTAGGAGATTTTAGCACTTTACTTGTTGTTACGGGTATCATTGCTAGGTTACTGTCTTCAGGTTTATAAATTTTTTGAGGTTCATTGATTTTCATTGTGAGGCACATATTGAGCGCTTTACTGGAGTTAAAATAGCTTTGTTGATCACTATTGGCTGTATCAATAGAAAGAGGGAATGTAGAGTTCCTGAGGGACGCTTATTTCTTTTGTGACTGATGCCAACATTTCCTGTAATGTTTTAATCCATGAATGCAAGGTTTCCCATATCATTGTATCTCTGAAGTTTTTAATCCTATGGAAAAACCCCATTTGTATGATATTAGGCCGGGGCCAGGCCTACGGTGCATACCCAGTGAAAAAGTTGTCGTATTTTGTAGCGTAGAAAAGTTCAAAAAAATGTTATTGTATTTAGTCCCGTGAAATTTTGTCTGTTATAGTAGTGAATTCCTAGATCAGAAATTTAAATCTGCCACTAGGGTTAGGAGAATACGTTTGTGATTTCAGGCCCCCTTTACTTGGTATGAGAACGATGGAAGGTTACATGATCATAGAGAATGTATTGTAGTTCTGATAAGTTTTATCAGGCATAGGCGCCTATTGCTAGTAGAACTGGGTCAAAATGGCTCGGGCTGGATTGACCTGAAAAACTTTTTGCATAAAAGTTGAGCTTCTTAAATCTTTATAAACTGTTTAGTATATCTAATACGATTATTAAAATTATGCTATTATAACAACATGCTAATGTTTTGAATTAAATGATTTAGGAGGTGTTCCGCATTAAAAACCCAGTTTTGGCTACTTTTGACTCTCTTGGTCCGTTAGGCCTATATCCTCTTTAGCTAACTTCACTATTCTACTTTTCTGACCCATTAGAAATAAGCCTAACCTGAATCGACCTGTTGATAAGTAATTGGGTCTAATTTTCCACCACTATTTACAGAAAGTATCAATGGTTATCTATTCTTTTTATACAACAATTCTGAACATATACTTGCATTAAAAAAAACACTTTTGGCCGACTTTTGAGCTTTTTAACATACTACCTATTTTACTTTTGGCTATTAATAATTTAGTGTTCCATCTTTGACCCACCAGAGATTAAAACTTGACTGATTCAACTCCTTTAAAGTAAATGGTTGAAATTGACATCCCTAGCTTCTTGTGATAAATAGCAAATGTAAGATGAACCGGACCCCCTCCATTTGATGTTCACAACTTCACTTTGTCCAGTTTCCATAAATACTCAACACCGGCTGTTACAATGTTGCACTCATATCCACTTCTTAGTTATCTTTATCCTACCTAATACTACGCATTTCACAACCCAAATCTTATTTTCTTTTCTTCTTATTATTTTACAGTTTGATTTAGCGCCACCAACTTGAGCTAAAGTTTCTGCAGATTATGTAGCGGTGCCGTCATTCAATCCCAGTTGCATAAAAATCAATGGCTCTAGACGGCGTTATTACCTCACCTCACCGGAGAACACAAACAGCATTTTCTTCAAATTCATCCAGAAGGAATTACACAACAGGAAATGAATTGGGCAGTTTCTCCACCGTAATCAGGCGGCACCGCTTCCTACTAACAGCTCTTGCACTTCTTGCTTTTCTATGCACCATTTATCTATACTTCGCCATTACTTTAGGGGCCACTGCGGACGAGTGTTCAGGATTGACTGGAACTCAGAAAGCATTGTGTCATGTTCAACTTGTGAAAGACTCGGTAGCTAAAGGAAAAATGAAATTAATTTAATGATTGATGTAACTTTAGAGATAAATAGTGAGGTTTATATGTTATTTAATATTGTTCGATATATTAAGTACTTAGAAACACAAGAGAACAAGTGTGTTTGTATTGGTATTTTTGGTGACATGCAGCAGATAGCTGATGAAAGTTATGTGAAATGTTAAGAAACTAGATTGTGTCCTTCCTTGCCCAAGTAGTGATACTTTTTGGTGGACTGAAACTATTTGTTGTTAACATATACAAATTGATCGGTAGTTATTTATTTGGTCTTTTGATAGACATGCTTTAGGAAAAGGTTATCGGTAATGCATGTTTTAAGATCATTAAATGCTAATTTTTAAATGTAATGCTTAAACAAAACGTGGGTTGTTGTTAAAATCCCATCATTTATTGGTGCGGCCTTGTTTAAAAGAAGTTTTTTAGGTAACAAAATCACAAGTCCGCTCCACTCTCTGTATAAGTTAAGAAGTCTTTTAAAAAATATCTTGATTCATTTATCACAGGGAGGTTCAAAACAGTTTTCGCTACGCTCCAATCAACATGGAATGTGGCAGCATGTTTGTGTACGCAACTATCTCTTGTTTTCGGCCACAGTACAAAAGAATCATAAATATCCGAACCAAGAAATTCCAGAGGTAGGTCCGTTGGATGTACTTGGATATATATATCTTTAACAGTTTCTGTAGATTCCCCCTTTCTGTGCGCAAATTGTATTTGATTAATTTGTGGCAGAATCAAGTAAGACAGGTAAATATGATTTTTCCTTTGTTTACTTCTGAATTCAAATAAGTTTATTTAGGATAATGCATTAGATATGAACATACTTACATTAGTCATTGTACAAATTGCCTGGCCGGTCTTGCTACTTAACTTATTAAAACGTTCCATTTTGTCATTCTTGATGAATCGTGCAACGAGAAATTACATCGCTATTTTATGATTATGACATAAGAAGTACATGAATATTTGTACAATGACCACTGCGGAACAGTTAGGTAGGTTGTGTTTTTGTATGGCAAATTATTAGCGATAAGTATTTGGGGGTAGTTTATTTGAGAACACGAAATATACTTTACGGCCCTTGTATCAAAGAACACAAACGACCAAACTGAATCTAGTCACTTGAATTTTTATTTACATGTGAATTTTGCCACATGGATTTCTTCTTATGTTGATTAAAATGCATTAACAAGTGAATATTTACCGAGACTTGAATTACATGATTTGTATTAGTTAAGCCACACACTTAAACATCATACATTGCATTGATGTATGATTAAATTCTATACCATCACCCCAATTCTGAAAATCCTTTAAACGATATACTATTCACAACAATCATGAGTTGATCAACACTTAACCTTCACATTTTTAATCTGAACCACAACTTTCTCTAGCAAATCCAATTGTAGATGCCTTAGTGTTGTATACAACTCTTGTGTTCTTTTGCTGGTAATTCCCGATAATACCAACTTCCTCTTCATCCGAAAGGCTTGCCATAGCTAAACACACTTGAGATGCATCGGCCTTTGCAAAATAAAGTATCCCAGTTACATCCACAATAAGTTTAGCATCCGTCCCAAAATGCAACTTGAATGTAGGTATTTCCACTTCTTCATAGGTAGATAGGTTAAAACAAGTATCTAAGATTGAAAACGATGGAGCTTTAGGAAAACCCGAAATTGTTTTAAAATTCAGACTTAACGACATTGTAGACTGAAGGAAAAAGTCGTGTAATTACTGTTCCCGAATCTATTAACATTTCCCTTTTACCAAAAGTTGGATCTTGTAATTCCACTCCACCCATGCTTATTCCTGTGAGGTTAAGAAAATAAAAGGTGGGTAACATTGGGTTTGATATCAAGTTAGTATAAGAAATCGGGCTAAAATTTTTGTAAAGTGAAATTTCATCGCCCAGAATTAGTGATCCTGCACCCTTATCTGTCACGAAGGTAAACAGTAGGAAAACCCTTCAAAAACATCAAAAGTTTGAGAAACCATTGAAAGAACGCTTCTTCCCAGCCCCATAAGCCCGGAAGCTCCACCAAACAACCCATCGTTAGCCCGGCCACAACCAAATACGAAACCTTTGATTGGTGTGTTACCAAGTACTAAGTCGTCACTAGCTAAATCACCGTGTGTGTATGATCCATCGCCATAGCTAACATAATAGTTACATGTTGTCGAGTTAACCCCACAAACGCCCGAATTACCAGTTGCGGATTCGAGGTTCTGGCAAGTATCTGACTCACATAATATGGAACTATATGAAGCAGATTGTGAAGGGTTAAAGAGTGGTTCTTGTTGGTTATAACAATATTCACAAGGTTCACATTGGACCCATGTTACGTCACTCCCTGTATCAACGATTAATGTGACGTTTCGACCCCCCAATCCAACTGTCACAATGTAGTTGAGAGTTTGGAGTTTGGCTCCAGACACAAGAGGGATTTGAGCTTGTGTAAGTTCTTGATTGAAACTGTTAAAAAGCGCGGTTTTAATACGTGATTGTAGTGCATGGACTCGAATTTGATCTGAAAGTATATGCTTTTGGAGTCTTCGGTTCCAGTCTGTTATGGGTTTAGAGCAGTAGTCCTTGTGATGTAAGTCTAATATAATGGCATTCTTTTCTGTTCCTGAAAAAACAAGAAAACCTGGTTTAAAGCACTTATATATCAACACAAAGATTTTACCTTTAAAGATGATAGAATTTGGTTACAAGGATTACTAAATCCAGAGTAGCACTTCTATCCTGACTTTTATGCCATGTATAGTTAGTTATACTCTGATATGGAATTTAAACTTTGGAAAATTTGGGATTTTTTTTCATGGAAGGTGAATTGTTGGGTGACATTGAATTTTGAGTTTTGGAAGTGAGTGTAAACAAATAAAATTATCAGGAATCACATAACCAAATTCAACAAAACGGGTTGTCGAATATAGTGTGTGGATGTACTTGCGTTGCTTGAAGCCTTGAACTTGTGATAATGAAATAAATACATAATCAACACTGATGTAAGGAAAGTTATGATTATTTGAAAGCTTGTAAACTGTAATGAATCAAATAATCTTCCTGACAAAACTGAAAACATAACTACACTTTCAGTAGCTACGTACTCCTTAACTCATTATATGACCCATAAACAATCAGATAATCAAAACATGTTTCACAATATCTTAACACTAAAAGCACATTATCTATATAACTTGAAAACGTAATAATAAGATAATCACTTTCATAACACAATCCCAACCACCCATGCACCACGAAGATAAATAAGTGATGCTGAATACTAACTTGATCTTTGAGGGAAGCAATTTGCTGCATTAGTTTGTTGTCTCCAGTCTAAATTCTTCAAACTGAGAACTTGCCTATTTACGCTCTTGACGGCAACCTTGGCAGTTGTGGCAGCAGTGGTGGGCAGATAGGCATGTACTATGAGTGAAAGGAGAAAGAAATGTAGAAAAAGAGACATGGTTTTTACACATAGAAGTGTGTGTGCTAGAATCTTTGAGGAGTTGGAGGCTGGCATGAGAACAAAAGGGAAAGGGCTGGCTAAAGAGTTGAAGGACCCCACTTTTGTTGCATGAGAAATTATTGAGCCTTCACATGCACATCTACAATTACTTATTGAAAATAGGAAAATAAAAAAGTGTGTTAAATTGGTTGGAATAGTTTTTTTTATAGATGGTGCTTCATCATCTTGTGATTTTTCAACCCTTTATATTTGCTTTTTTCATTTTTATTTTATGGATGAGTTTCCATTGAAAAAGACTGCCCCTTCACGAAGGTATATGCTACTGCTTTCTCATGCACTAGATATAGCCATTACATAGTATATATATCATGTATATATATGCATATACATATAGGTTCATCCGTTATAGTCTTATAGATATACATACATCAGGGGCAAAGCCAAGAATTTGAAGGGGTTCGTAACTAAAATTCGTGATGTTTGTATACAAAATTAGCCGTGGACTTCTAGTGAAATTACGACAACCAAATTGTTCAGCAAGTTCATATTAATGAATCTTGTCACTATGCACGGTTACAAGTATTCACATTGTATTGATTATCTCTATATATAGTATTCAAGATTTTCATAATGCTAAGTTGTTCTAACTTGTTTGAAGCCTCTCTCCGATCCGGTCATGAGCATCTGATTCCCGACGTATATCTTGATTTGGTCTAATTTTGTCGTCCTAGCTCAATCTAAGGTTTCCAATACTGCTTAGAAATTAAAGCTTCTTTTAAGCATTCATTTGTTTTGAACTTTAGGAGATATTCTTTGCATTATTGTAGTTTTGAGGTTTTCAAATGTTGTCATTTCTATGGAGTTGTTAGTGTTTGTCGATTTGTTTCTGGCTGACATTTTACACACTAAAGGTGTCAAAGCGGGCGACTTGAGTAACTATTTAAATGATAGGACATCGGCTCAAAGTAGTGTAGGTAGTAATTAAGTGGTTGGATTGGGTTAGTTTGAACCCCTGACACTTTTTTGTTTATTTTCAACGACTGATAACCGCTAAATATGGTGAAACTTAGCTGTAAGTGCACTTAGAAGCAGCAATGAGTAGTAGTTGTTTATTTAAAATGTAGATAATATAGCGGTAGCTATAATTGTAAAATGTAAAATGACGTAAATGGACAAATATACATTAAAGTAAAAAATTGTTTAGTTAAATAATATAGTGAGGTTATATATGTAATTTGAGAAACATAACGCTAGGAGGAAGATATAAATGCTTTTTCATGGAGCGTTTTGAATGAGAGCGGTTACAAAAATTTCAAACGCTAGTTGCTTGTGCCAAACAAGCTTTGTTTTTAAGGCGCTAGTTGCTAGTAGCTCTGAAATACTCTCAAATGTTTGCTGCCAAGCTATATCATCAGTTGGTACCAATTTTTTTTGCTCTGCCATGCTTTACGTCTTTTTTTCTTTTTTTTATAAATTATTATTATCATTACTATTATTTGTTTGTTTTGCCTTGCATGTTTTCTTAAATACACATTTTGGTTATTTTTCTGATTTAGGCCTATGTTAATTTATAATTTTAAGATATAACATAACTATTGTTCCATTTTGGGTGAATTTAATGGTTCACTTAAATAATACTGTAGAGACTAGTGGTGTCGAGCGTTTTATGGGGGAAAACTAGGATACAAAAGCAGATTAGTTTTTAGTGGACAAAGAAAAAGGTGCACATGTTGAGTTCACGGGTTGTTCCTAAGGTAAAAACAAGCTATCATAATTCATATGGATATGGATAAATGGACCCATTAAACATGCCATACTCCCATTTTTCAAAGACTAGTACACCAAATGGAAATGTTTTGTATTGTTGCATTATTTGTATGATACCATGAATCGGCGACGAGTAGTTATATAAGGGTTTTGTTTTCTTAGTAATGTCCGACAGTAGTGCCGGTACAAGAGGTCCGAGGAGAGGGAGAGAAAAGAGAGAGAGAGGTGAGTGTTTTTCTAGGGCAAAATGACTTTGCTATCCCGAATTTGGTCAACTGGAATTACCCTCTCATACCCTTTACGGTAGGAGTGGGTATGATGTTGTTGTTGTTGAAAATTCTATTACTTTGAAGTATTATTGGTATCTTATAATACCTTATATTTGGTTATTTGATTCATATACTACTCTTGCCTTAATTAATATAGTACACATGACTTTTACATGCCATATCATCGTTAGTTTTAACAAAAGTAATTGGATGTGAATTTAGCTAGTGACATTATTATTCCTTACTTTTTTGGACAATTTGTTGTTTTAGTAATATTACCTGCTCGACCGACTGAAACGTATTTGAGAAAAAAAATCAAAAGGTTATAACAACCCAAAACAAAATAAATCTTAAAACACAAAAATTACAGAATAGAAATTTAGGTATATGTAAGGTCCTTTTCACACATAGTCTGCATGTTCTTAACTACATATTCAATAAAATTAATCTTTCAAAGAAAGGGGAATGAAGCTTAACGTAAACAATACGTATGGAACCAAAAGAAAAAAAGACGTGACCAATATCATGAATTCAGGGACTCTTGGCACGAATCTGCCAAAATGTGCCTCTAACCATTGAAGGTCAAGTGTTATTTTAGTTTGTAGTTTTCAAAATGTAAGGATTTTGAATGCAAAAAGATCTGGTATAGGATAATATTAAAGAGGGTTTCTTGTGATTGTTAAGAGATTGAGCGGGTGATATTGGAGGGAAAATGGAAAGGACGAGAATATCCTTACATGAAATACACGTGAGGGGCGCTAATGGCAATATTTGACAGTCGTTAGCAAAAAGGACGTAGGTAGTGGCGGAGCTAGAAACTTTTTCGTGTGAGGGCTGAAACAAAATTTTTCTCGAAAAAATGAACAAACTTAACTAATAATGTAAATATTTATTAAATATTGGATTTGAATAGGATGGACTTTAAGTTATAGGCGCCAAAGTGGTGTTGATCGGTTCGGTTATCGGTTTGTTTGGTTTTTTCGGTTCGGTTAATTCGGTTAAAATTCTTTTTAGGTCAATCAGAACCGAACCGAACCAAATTCAAATCGGTTTTGGTTTCGGTTTGGTTGAATTCTAATTCGGTTCTTGGGTTGACCGAATAAACCGAATTTCACTATTTTTAAGAAAAATTAATAATTACATAAATATTTAGCAAAAATTATATTTCAAGCATAAAAAGTGTTTTATTATATTATGATAACCTTTTAATAGTATTTATTTATATATAAATATACATAAAAATATATAAATATATAAAAATATATATATTTATATGAATTCGGTTTCAAATCATTGAAACCCATAACTGAACCCGAGAACCAATTAGTAGTTCGGTTCGGTTTAGCAAATTCGTTCGGTTATTAGTTCGGTTTGGTTATTTTCGGTTCGGTTCGGTTATTAGTTCGGTTTGGTTATTTTCGGTTGGTTCGGTTTCGGTTTTCGGTTTTTTCGCTCACCCCTACGCCAAAGTAATGTTTTCCTTTTTTTTTTACACATCAAATCTAAAGCATAATACACTACTGGGCTTGGGTCTAGGGGCCAAAGACCCTTCCCAGTTCTTTAGTGGCTCCACCTTTAGGCGTAGGGTGTTACAAAGTGTGAACAACATTGTTATCCGTAATTAATTTTTGGGTAAAATTAATTATTGGGAGTGGCATGAAGTGCGAAAATTGAAAACCACAGGGAGGAAATTTGTAATTTCCCCCTTTTTTATGTAATACGGTTAGAGGTTTGAAGATCCGATGATCTTTTGGTTAAAATAAAATAAAAGTTTAAGGGGAAAATTGAAAGGGATCATATACGGGGTAAAAAGGCTTTTATGTCACTATTTGCAAGGCATGTGAAGGTTTAAACATGAAGACTTAACGACCATTTAAGATAACGAAGAACCGTGTTACAAAAACCATGCACAAAAAAAAGGTCGAAGAACGAAGAACCATGTTACAAAAACCATGCACAAAAACAAAAGTCGAAGGATTTTGATATTGATTTCGCCCAAACCACAAGACGAATGGTGTAATTTACACGTTATAAAATTATACCCTTTTTATTAGTTTATTTAGTATTGAGTTAATTAGAAAAATCTTCTTTGTGGTTTACACACAATCTCACATTTCGTCCTAAAACTTCAATAATTATATCGCTCGTCCATGTATTATCGCTTTGTAATAGACCGGTTCTTTGACTAAGTGATCGTTAAGTTAAATATGCTAAACCTATTCATATAATGGCGAAAGTTGTAGGATGAAAGCGTACTTTTATTTAGGACAACAGATGTAACACGAAATCGTATTTTTCATAGAATTTGGTTCTCGGGTCCATCGTGACCTCGGTTTCAACCGGATCTTCGAATGTGAAAGCACATGAACGATCTATGTAATTAACTCTTTGGCATTGCGGTTGGTACAATCATTTAGCATAGGGCTCAGCATCGGGCCAAAACCGACCCGTCCCAACCCGTCCTGAAACGACAAGGCTGAAAATCCTAATCGAATCTCGACCCGATCCTAGTTCGGGTAATCCCGAATCCCGACCCGAGTCCCGAAACAAACCGGTTAGTATGGTTTTCTTTGTGTTATCCCGGGTAATCTCGACTCCCGACCCGAGTCCCGACAAGGCTGAAAACCCAAACCGAGTCCCGACCCGAATTAAGATCGGTTTGTGTCGGTCGGAGTCGAGTGTCGGTCGATCGTCGGTCGTCGATCGGGATTGCTTAGCCCTAATTTAGCATATCCTAATAAAATATTGTTCTTAGCCTGCAGTAGTAAAATGATTTAGCTTGTTTACATAAATTATTAACCTTATAAGTTTTGTTTGCAAGACTTTTCTTTTTATTGTTTGGGTATAGCCCATTGGTCCCATCCACCAATCTAATCACTATCACAAGAAGCCCACTAAACGAAATAAGCTTAGTTTTTGTAGTTCTGTAATTTTGTTTTCACAAACTTGCTTGAAATTGGTATGACCAAAATCAACGACTATATACTTGTTTTAATATATGGTTTTAACAAAAAAATTAAATAGTTTAATTGCATTTACAAATATTATCACTTCACTAAACATGTTAAAGACAACTAGCAGGATACGCGCGCGATGCAGCTGTGATACCATGTAATTTAATTTTTTCGGCTAATAATTTACTTAATTTGTACGTTTTTTCGCAATAGTTTTACTGATTGGTTTGTTCGTTTAGAAAGTATAAGCAATGGTAAAAGTTTGGTGAAACTATGCATTTTTTTTTTTTATTTTTTAAGTAGCTTACTTGGTTTGTACAATGCGTTTTTTTATTGTATTTTTCATTGAAAGAGGGTTTTTAAAGTATCATCAATTAACAACTTGTATAATTTGTATTATGTATTTTAATACTTGTATATATTATTAAATGAGTGTTTTAAAAATGTATATTAATTATGAATTAATGATATTAAGATACATTTATGGAAAAAAAGGGCTTGCATGACTTGTACATGGTGCATACTTAATTGTATTACTTATATTTAAGACATTTAATGAAGGAAAAGAGTTTGCATGACTTGTACATGGTGCATACTAAATTGTATTATTTAAAATTAAGACATTTAATAAAAGAAAATGTCTTCTTACATTATAAGATAGTAAGATGTATATTCATTTGAAGTTGAAAACAACATAAGTACACTTGATCCTAGGGGTGTTCATCGGTTCGGTTTTCGGGTTAATCGGTTTATTCGGTTCGATTTGTTCGGTTAATTTTTTCTTGGGCCATAACCGAAAACCGAACCGAACCGAAAATATATGTGACAAAACCGAACCAAGTTCGGTTCGATTATGGTCAAAACCGAAAACCGAATTTATATATTTTTAATTTAATTAAATAGATTTTTAGCAACAAAAAATTATTTCAAACATAAAAGTGTTTTTTATATTAGGATAAAATTTTAATGGTCTTTTGTATATATAAATATATAAAATATATATATATTAAATATATAAAATGTTTATATATATATATATATATATATATATATATATATATATATATATAGGTAGGTTAAAATGAAAGTTTTATAATGAAAAGAATGAGAAGATGTGGGTGACATGTGTCACCTTCACAATCACCATATGTCATGTAATGTCACCCCACCCACCCCCCAAAAATTTCCCAAAAAAATTTTTTTTCCCATAAAATTTATTATCGCATCACGTTATAAAATATCTTGATCACAACATAACCGTGATGCGAAACTTATAATCTTAATGCACTAAAATCATGATTATGATGCGAGAACTTTATAACCAGTAATGCAAGAACTTATAACCTTAATGCACTAATAAATTTTGGTTGCATCATAGTTAATAGTTAAGTGCATCAACTATGATGCACTAAAATCAAGGTTATAACCTTAATGCACTAAAATCATGATTGTGATGTAGTAACTTTATAACCGTGATTCAAGAATTTATAACCTTAATGCACTAAAATCATAATTGTGTGCAAAGAATTTATAACCTTAATGCACTAATAAGTTTGGTGCATCTTTATTATAAGTTATTGCATCATAGTTAATAGTTAAGTGCATCAACTATGACGACTAAAATCACGATTGTGATGCGAAGAACTTTATAACGCGTGATGCAAGAATTTATAACCTTAATGCACTAAAATCATGATTGTGATGCGATATTTTTATAACCGTGATGCGATAAAAAATTGGCGGAATTTTTCATGATTTTTTTTGCCCAAAAATTTTTTAATGGCGGGAAAAAAATTTTTCTGGGGGGGTGGGTGATGGTGGTGATGTGCAAAGGTGACACATGTCACCTACATATGTCTTCTCATTCTTTTCATTCTAAGAAACTTTCATAATAACCTAAACATATATATATATATATAATCTAGATCAAATAAGATCAAACTTAAAGTTGTTAAAATGAGATCCAACTAAAATTTGATAAGCGACACTCTCCTTACTACAAAAATAATTTTTTTATTAACTACAACTAAAATTGTTAAAGTTTCGATACATTTCTTTTTAAAATTTACGAAACCTAGGTGATACACTATGATTAGAAGTATAATGTGTATTAGGGTTTTGTATGTGTATCAGATTTTGGAATATTTATTAGTGTAATATGTATCAGGTGTATCACTAATCCAAACTCATGTATCAATTGGTTATTAGTTTTATAAAATGTTAATTTGTATTAAAATATTATTTTTGTATTACGCTAAAATTGTTATTTATAAATGTTTTAGTGGTTTTTAGACTTGATCTTATTTTTACAACTTTAAGTTTGATCTTTACGTTAACTCTCCCTATATATATATATATATATATATATATATATATATATATATATATATATATATATATATATATATATATATGTATGTATGTATATATGTATGTATATATATATATATATATATATATATATATATATATATATATATATATATATATATATATATATATATATATATATTCGGTTTTCGTTCGAGATAATCAAAACCATATCCAAACCGAAACCAAATTTTAGTTCGGTTCGGTTTTTTCGGTTCGAGTTCGGTTTTCGGTTTATCTTGCTATTACCCAACCCACGAACACCCTACTTGATCCTCGAATATGAGCCTGCACGGGCCAACTTTACCAAGTATGATACTAATGTTGTAGCCCAACTTTAAGCTAGCACCCTTTTCGGCTAATCATTGTCTGTCTATATAATTGGTTATTAGCTTTCTTATATTTATTACTCGTCTTAGTAAAAAGACATATGAAATTCAAAGGTATTTTAAAAATAGAAAAAAATTATAAAAAAAAATAAAAAAATAAAAATAAAAATAAAAATAGTAACTTGTATATTACGCAATTAGCAATTACAAAGAAACACATCAATATACACAATTGGAGATAAAAAGTCTGTAGAAATGAAACATATATGCAATCTTATATGATAAACGAGAGTTTAGAACAACTCTATGAAACACGAATTGTATTTAATTATTTGACGTGTTCGTTATGTGATTGGTGCATGAGTAAGGAAGGTACAACACGTCTATTTATCTACTTCTTAAAGCCCACCTCCTACAATACGCTTTGACCATTTCAATACTCCCAAATCAGTTACACCTAAACAATTAATTTTACTAAATTCAAATGCACAACCAAAATTAACATACGAAATTATGTTTAAGGTATTGGTTCCTAAAATCAATCATAAACCCTAATCGGACGTGGGTATACCATACCTATTAAAATCAATAAAAAAACATTTTGTTAACTCAATGTGTCGATTGAATTCTATGTCAACGTGGAAGAAACCTAGAAGAATTGGGAACCTGTAAGCAATGCTTTTTTTTTTTTTTTTTTTTTTTTTTTTTTTTGCAATGTTTTAAAAGTATTATATTTGCCACAATTTACTTTTTGTTGAGCGGATTTTTTTTTTTTTTTGGGTACTTTTCTTTCAAATTCATCCTTTTTAGGGTAGTATGTGACATTTTTGCCATTCGAGAAAAAAATATTTATATTAGCTAAGAGGGGCAAAAATGTCCAAAAATTTCGTAAAATGCCCAAAAAATAATAAATTTGAAAGGAAATTACCCACAAAAGCAAAAAAAATTGGTCGCTACCCACAAAAGCAAATTGTGACAAGTATGATACATTTTCAAAATATTTGCCCTTTTTTTTATTCAATTATTATACGTTTTTGATTTTTCTGTTCAAATCTATTCTTACACAGGATTGTTCATATTCAACTTGTAATGATTGACTATTTGATCGAACTGGTTAATGGGTTACAAGAACTAAAAAAGGTTTGATGTTTGTAGTAATTTATCAATTCACCTTTTTTGTTTCAAGATATAATGTGATGATATGGAAAGGAGATTAAACATCTATTATGGTACAATAATCAATTTAGATATTGAAGTAATATGTTGATTTTATAAAGTTCTGTGTTTAAATATGGATTTCATGTTTTAGTTTCATAATGTCATATTGCTTATGGAAGTGGTAATATGTGCAATATTGCCATTAAATTTATACGTATTTGTAGCTTTAAAACCAAAACATCAGATTTGTTATAGCCTTATAGGGCACATTTTTATAGGGCAAAATTATATTGAATCAAATATTGTGATTTTTAGAATTTTTATGCGAAGTTTAGATTTTTCTTTTTATGTTTTTAGGATGTTTTTGGATGGTTCATTTGGTGAAGATCTCAACAACATTGAGGCTGATCGTAGGTACAAACATAATTTGCAGTTTTGATATTCACCTTTGAAGAGTTGGTTGCTGGCTACAATTGTTAATATGATGTTAAAATGTTGTCGATTTTCAGGTTTTGTGAAGATATAACACAAGACTCTTCGCTTTTTGGACTTTAAGTACTATCTGTCTATTATAATAAATGAGAGTTTTGTACCAGTCATTGTTACATATTATGCCTTTATTCGTTATCTATATAATATGATCACTTTTGCATCTTTGGTTTGATTTTGTTTTGCTCCATGGATAGGGTGCAACCTGATGCTTGGGCTCGATCTTGGAGGTTGTTGAATCACTGAGGTATCGGGGAAAGTTAAGAAAAGATTGAGATACTTGTGCTAGAGGTTATGCAGCTTTCAAGACTCTAACGAGGAAGACATAGATGAAAATCTTGATTTAGAGCCCTCCAAGACGGATTCGTAATTTTATGCGATTTATATCCTACATGCATTGTATTATAGTCAATATCAAAAGTGGCAATTTTGGTCCATTTGAATAGATCAATTTTGGTTGTAGCTTATCTCAAATGGGTCAGTTAGTGTTAGAGGATTAAATAGCAATCTTGATGCCCATACTCTTCTAAGGTTCTTCTTAATATGGACTTTTATGATCAACTTCTTCATATTATAAAATGGTGACTCGGTTCATCAAAATCAGTCTTGGTTGGATTTCATTTTTTTAACTGAATGTTACGTTATTGTTGGAGCTTCTAGAGCGAGTTTGCCTAATATTAATGTTTATATCCATCGTTAGAAATAGGATTAAGGTTTTATTGTGGGTTAATTTTGTAGGACAACATGTAACTTGTGGTAATACCTTTTGTAGGACAACCATTACTAGTAACGACTAACGAAGTAGCGTGTTTGTCCGATCATGTTGTACAACCCTATGTAAATTCACGGTAGGCACAATGGATTTCGGGTAGGTAAGGTATTAAGATCTTCCGTATAGTATTTTGAAACATGGGAACCATATTAATATCTTCCGAGATTTTTCCAATTGTCTTTTAAAATGACAATATTAGCTTATCCTTTTATTCATGGTTTAAAGCTTAGCCTTTAAGAATGACAATATTAGCTTAGCCTTTATGGATTTTCCAATTGTCTGTTTAAAAGGATTTTTCCAATAGTCTGTAATTATTATAACATGATAAGTAAAATGTGTTAGTAACAAATGTTTAAGCGTGCTGAGTAGAAGTGATTAATGAGATATAGATTGCGCTTGAATTCATAAGTGATATGAAGTGTGCTAGAAAGAATTGTAAACATGAATATAATCACGTTAATATATTGGAATGTGTATGATGAGATTAATGAGAGTGTTATAGAATAAACCTACGTAAGGTTTACATGCGTAAAATTTGTGTAGAGTAAATGATGTGATAGTATAAGTTGAGAATATGGTCAACAAGGGGTTGACGGGTAATAGTAAAAGTGCGTTGTGAGAACACATAAAAAATGTGTGAATTGTAAACAGACAAGCATCATATAGACCTTGTCTAAAAAGAAGATGGCACATAGTGAATGTATGAGTCAATTGGGGTTGAGGGATGAATGATAGATTGCATTGTGAAAATGCAAATATAATAAATCGACAAGTATTATATAGAAACTTGTCTAGATGAAAGTAAACATAGCAAATAATGTTGAAATTGCTTAAGGCAATGAGAATTGAGAAATGATAACTGAACTTATCGTTAAAAGTACATGAAAGATAAAATGAGTAAAGATATTAAAGTAACTATAGCTTGGATCGATGCTCTAGTTTTGGTATCTTTCGGGATGCCCAGCTTGCCTTTTATGGCATGTATTTTGGCATCCTTCGGGATGGCCTAGTTTGCCTTCATGGTATGGTTGTTAGTTTGTCTTCACCGGCATGGTTTGCCTATATCCTTGGCATGTGTCGAAGTATCCTTCGGGGATAACTTAGCTTGCCTTTTACGGCATGGTTGATAGTTTTCCTTCATGGCATGGTTGATAGCTTGCCTTCATGGCATAGGTACTAGCTTATCTTTATGGCATGGGTTTTAGCTTACACATGGTTATTAGCTTGCCTTCACATCATCGTTATTAGCTTTCCTTTGTGGTATGGTATTAGCTTGCCTTCATGGCATGGTTGTTAGCTTGCCTTTATGGCATGGATTTTAGCTTGCGCAAGGTTAAGGTAAAGTGGCTAAGCCCTACGGAGAAAAGCACGACTTGCCTTTATGGGAAAAGTTAGTGAGATTGGATCCAAGGCTAAAAAAAAGATGAAAAGTAAAGTAAGTATGATTATTGCATTGAAAGTGCATAAGTATAATGATTTATAATCTCTTTATTTAAATGGATTGGGACGCCTCTTCATTTAAATGAAGAAATTGTAAATCGCTGAATCATAAGCTTAGAATTCCTTACTTACATAGATTGGGACGCCTTTTTATGTAAATAAAGAATTGTAAATGAGTGCGCTTATGTGTATCCGATATGGCATGAGTATGGGTGAGAATTAGGACTTGAGAACTAAAACAAGTTAGACGTTATAAGAAATGAGAATAGATGTGAATATAAACTTATAACGGCGTTAAGGTTATGTACAAAACCTTAAGATAGATTCCTAGAATGAGTTTGTGCATTAAGTTGAGAAGATAACAAGTAAGTACTCCCGAAATTTAACAAGAAGATTGCTTAAGTAATGCATAGAATTGGTATTGAAAGTGCCGTTTAGATGGTACTTGATATAAATTTGAAATAGTTACCAGTTTTTGAAGTAAATATGTGTTTGGTATTAAGTTGAATACTAGATTGACCGGTACATGACTATAGGTCATGTTAGTGCATTAATGAATGGCTTAGTAATAGTGTTGAAGTTTGATTTGTATATAGTCAAAATAGTAAACATTTTCCGCATGACAAGTCGTCATTGTTGAAAATTTTAGATAAGTTTTTGATGTGAAATATTTTTTATAGTAGACGTTGAGTTAGATGAAGGATTTCCATAGCATGATGTGATACTAATGACGCAATGTCATTTGAAATACTTGAAATTATGTGATTTAAATGAGTTTTTTTTAGCATTTTGAATATTACTTAGTTGGATTGAGATTGTTACCTTAAGTGATATATAAAAATTAACTTGATAGTAAATGGGCATAAGGCTATGATGTGAACATAGAATGTAGAAAAGTTTACGAATGTCAAGAGCATTAAGCAAGTAAGATTTCGGGGACGGAATCTAAATAAGGGAGATATAATTGTTACACCCGCAACCCGTTTTCAAACGGGCATGACTCTAAAATGAAAATGACTAATACCTATGATTAGGGATACTCGATATAGTTGGTTAGTCAAGGGATTTCAAGTTGAAAGCGTTATGTGATTGGCTAGTCAAACCCGATAGTCAAAGAAGATGTAATATGGTTATAGAAATATTGATGTGTCTTAAATATAAAGATATAGACTTAAGGGACTAAGGTTGTCAAATGGTAAATGTGTTATAAAAGTTAAGTCTGGTCAAAGTAGAAGAAAAGAATCTTGAGGGACTAAAGGTATCATTTGGGAGATAACTTTGTTATTAAGAAAGTCCTAACTAGAAATCTCCAAGATATACACATTTTATAATTATCCAGGATTGTGTGTGTGTGTGTGGCGGTTCAAGGGAGAAAGAGAGGGAAAGTCCAAGCTATCAATGATCAAGTATTGGTTTTAAGAGTTTCAATCCAAGAATGAATAGATCCATAGAGATGACTCTCTTACAAATATTGTGATGATTATGGTGTAAGGATCAAGGATGGAGATGATGAATGATTGGTAAATTTATCTTAGATATGAGGTAAGTAAATCGACTATAACAAGATGTTATATTGAGTTTATCATGTTTGTATTATGTGTCATGTTATTGTTTATGTTAAGGTTATGAAGGCCTAATAACTTGTATGTTTAGTTTAAGAGGAAGATGAGGCTAGTTGGTACAAGTGTACAACTAGCTAGATGAGTTTAGCATTATTGATGTGATATTGATGGTTTATGGAGCTTAGTAGTTGATACATGCTTAGAAATATTTGGATATTCTAGTTGTGAAACTAGCAATGTATGTAGAGTTTGTGCGTATGTGAATGAATGATGGTTTAAGTGAAGTTCATGATGCAAAATATGATTTATGATATGTGATAACTTGTTATGCCATTTACTTACTAAGAGAAAGCTTGTGCTTTAGTGTTTAACCGTGTTTTGTAGGTGCTTGTATGATGAAGGTAAGCTTTGGTAAAAGCTTAGATTTGGAAGTACGGGTTGAAAGTGTATTGGAACGTGCTTAGGAGCTTAGTATTAGTACCGAGCTCAAATCAAGGTTGAACCCCCAAATTTTCATAATATATTTTGTAAAAGGTGTTGTTAAGTGTCTAGGTCTAGGTCTTTATTGTTATAGTAAAGGTCATATGTTTTGTATAAGAGTTGTATGTAAAATGGGTCAAAAGGGGTGTTTTTGTAAACCCCGTCAAGTATGTGTTCAAGGGTCACTTAGACCGAAAATGTTTATGGAAATGAAGTTAGATGTTATTTAAATTAGTTCTTGAAGTTTTGGTGTCGTTTTGAGTTATAGAAGCTGTTTTCCGGAAATTATACAAATGCAGAAAATTGTCCAAAAGTGCATGTCAAAGACCATACATCCGTATGGTATAAATGCATATGGCCGTATGCTCTAAAACATAGAAATGGTGTAATATGTTTTCATGGCCATATGGCCGTATGGTATTTTTCATACACCCGTATAATACTTTTTTAGATTTTTGTCAGTTTAGTCGATTTTCTAAAAATCATATCTTTTGATCTCAGAAGTCCGTCACGGGTCGCTACGCACTGGCGTTTGAAGGTGTCAGTGTAGTTTCATTTAAAAATAGTCACAAGGGCTGTTTTGCTATAATTTTAATCAGTTGATTATGTGAACAGAAGGTCTGTTAAAATCAAGTATTTTCCACGTAAAGTTTTAACTTTTGGTCAAAACGGGCACTGGGCGTAAAAAATTGGTATCAGAGCTTAGGTTTAAGTGATTTAGGTTGCCATTGTAGGTTACCTAAACTTAGACCACTTATAGTTGCGTTCTTAGGTGTAGGTGTAAGTGGTGTGGAAGCGAATGCCTTAGTTATAAGGTAGACTAGTACTTACTACTAATTAGAATGTTGATGCTCGAGATAGATTGATTACGCAATGTGATATATGAACCATGGACTATATAATTTGAATATTAAATATTAAGTCTAGTGTAATTTTTAATTGCCACATATGTGTGATGACCAAATGGTGGTAAAAGGTTGATAAGCCATATTGATATGTGGAAAGTTAAAAAGTATGATAATTCTTTGATAAAACATAGATGCTTAAAAAGCTTGAGATAAAGTAAGAAATGATTAGTGAAGTATGGTTAGATGCTTGAAGCATGATTTTTACACGCTTAATTAAAATAAGAAAAGTTAAAGTGTATGGTTAAGATGTGATGAAATCATGTTTCATATAAAACATGATAAGTAAAATGCGTTATTAATAAATGTTTAAGCGTGATGAGTAGAAGTGATTAATGAGATATAGATTGCGCTAGAATTCATAAGTGATATGAAGTGCGCTAGAAAAACATTGTAAACATGAATAATCATGTTAATATATTGGAATGTGTATGATGAGATTAATGTGAGTGTTATAGAATAAACCTATGTAAGGTTTACATGCGTAAATGTTGTGTAAACTAAATGATGTGATAGTATAAGTTGAGAATATGGTCAACAAGGGGTTGACGGGTAATAGTAAAAGTGCGTTGTGAGAACACATAGGAAATGTGTGAGTTGTAAATGGACAAGCATCATATAGACCTTGTCTAAAATGAAGATGGCACATAGTGAATGTGTGAGTCAAATGGGGTTGACGGATGAATGATAGATTGCATTTTGAAAATGCAAATATAATAAATCGACAAGTATTATATAGAAAGTTGTCTAGATGAAAGTAAACATATTAGTGAATGTTAAAATTGCTTAAGGCAATGAGAATTGATAATGTGTACTTACTGATAGAAGTACATGAATGATAAAATGAGTAACGATGTTAAAGTAAACATAGGTTGGATTAGTGAAGTTATTGAATTCTAAATAGACCTAACAAGAACAGAATCACACTCTGTAGGATTTGAACCTACGACATCAGGTTTTGGAGACCCACGTTCTACCGTACTGAACTAAGATGCTCTAGTTTTGGTATCATTCGGGATATCCCAGCTCGCCTATTATGGCATGTATTTTAGCAACCTTCGAGATGGCCTAGCTTGCCTTCATGGCATGGTTTTTAGTTTGCCTTCAACGGCATGGTTTGCCTTTATCCTTGGCATGTGTCGAAGTATCCTTCGGAATAGCTTAGTTTGCCTTTTTTTTAGAAGGGATAGCTTAGTTTGCCTTTTATGGCATGGTTGATAGTTTTCCTTCATGGCATGGTTGATAGCTTGCCTTTAGGGCATGGGTAATAGCTTGCCTTTATGGCATGGGTTTTAGCTTGCGCATGGTTATTAGCTTGCCTTTATGGTGTGGGTATTAGCTTGCCTTCATGGTATGGCTGTTAGCTTGCCTTTATGGCATATATTTTAACATGCGCAAGGTTAAGGTAAAGTGGCTAAGCCCTACGGGGAAAAGGCCGACTTGCCTATATGAGAAAAAGAGGAAAAGTAAAGTAAGTATGATTGTTGTGTCAGAAGTGAGTAAGTAAGATGAGTTATAATCTCCTTATTAAAATGAATTGAGACGCCTCTTCATTTAAATGAAGAAATTGTAAATCGCCAAACCATAAGTTTAGAATTCCTTACTTTCATAGATTGGGGCCTTTTAGGTAAATAGCAATTGTAAATGGTGCACTTATGTGTATCTTATATGGCATGAGTATAGGTGAGAATTAGGACTTGAGAACTAAAACAAGTTAGGCGTTATAAGAAATGATATTAGATGTGAATAGAAACTTATAGCTGACGTTAAGGTTATGTGCAAAACCTTAAGATAGATGCCTAGAATGAGTTTGTGCATTAATTTTAGAAGATAATGGGCAAGTAATCCTAAAATTTAACAAGAAGATTGCTTAAGTAATGCATATAATTGGTTTTGAAAGTGCCGTTTAGATGGCACTTGATATAAATTTGCAATAGTTATCGGTTTTTGAAGTAAATATGTGCTTAGTATTAAGTAAAATACTAGATTGACCTGTATATGACTATAGGTCATGTGAGTGCATTAGTGAATGGCTTAGTAATAGTGTTGAAGTTTGATTTGTATAAAGTCAAAATAGTAAATTTTTTCCAAATGACAAGTCTTCGTTGTTGAAAATTTTAGATAAGTTTGTGATGTGAAGTGTTGTTTATGGTAGGCGTTGAGTAAGATGGAGGATTTTCATAGCATGATGTGATACTAATTACGGTGTCATTAGAAATACTTGAAATTTTGTGAAATTATGTGATTTAAATGAGTTTTTTTTTAGCATTTTGAATATTACTTAGTTGGATTGAGATTGTTACCTTAAGTGATATGTAGAAATTAACTTGATAGTAAATGGGCATAAGGGATATGATGTGAGAACATTTTACGAATGGTCAAGAGCATTAAGGATGTAAGATTTTGGGGATGAAATCTAAATAAGAGGGTTAGAATTGTTACACCCGCTACCCTTTTTCAAACGGATATGACTCTAAATGAAATTGACTAAGACTTTTATGAGTCGGGAGACTCGATATAATTGGTTAGTCAAAGGATTTTAAGTTGAAAGCGTTATGTGATTGGCTAGTCAAACCCGATAGTCAATCTAATAGTCAAAGAAGATGTAATATGATTATAGAAAGATTGATGTGTCTCAAATATAAGAGATATTGACTTAAGGGACTAATATTGTCAAATGGTAAATGTGTTATAAAAGTTATGTGTGGCCAAAGTAAAAGAAAAGAAGCTTGAGGGACCAAATGTATCATTTGGGAGATAACTTTGTTATTAAGAAAGTCCTAACTAGAAATCTCCAGGATATACACATTTCATAATTATCAAGGAGTGTGTGTGTGTGTGTGGCGGTTCAAGGGAGAAAGAGAGGTAAAGTCCAAACTATCAATGATCAAGTATTGGTTTTGAGAGTTTCAATCCAAGAATAAATCCATAGAGATGTGTATCTTATAAATATTTTGATGATTACAGTTTAAGGATTAAGGATGAAGATGATGAATGATTGGTAAATTTATCTTGGATATGAGGTAAGTAAATCGACTATAACAAGATGTTATATTGAGTTTATGGTGTTTGTATTATGTGTTAAGTTATTGTTTGTGTTAAGGTTATGAAGGCCTAATGACTTGTATGTTTAGTTTAAGAGGAAGATAAGGCTAGTTGGTACAACTAGCTAAATGAGTTAACATTATTGATGTGATATTGATGGTTTATGGAGCTTAGTAGTTGATGCGTGTTTAAAAGATTTGGATATCCTAGTTATGAAACTAGCAAGGTATGTAAAGTTTATGCGTATGTGAATGAATGATGGTTTAAGTGAAGTTCATGATGCAAATTATGATTTATGATATATGATAACTTGTCATGCCATTTACTTACTAAGTGAAAGCTTACGGTTTAGTGTTTAACCGTGTTTTGTAGGTGCTTGTGTGATGAAGGTAAGCTTTGGTAAAAGCTTACATTTGGAAGTACGGATTGAAAATGTATTGGAATGTGCTTAGGAGCTTAGTATTAGTATCGGGCTCAAATCAAGGTTGAACACCCAAATTGTCGTAATATGTTTTGTAGAAGATGTGGTTAAGTGTCAAAATCTAGTTCTTTATTGTTATAGTAAAGGGCATGTGTGTTGTATAAGAGTTGTATGTAAAATGGGTCAAAAGGGGTGTTTGGCAAACCCCGTAAAGTATGTGTTCAAGGGTCACTCAGACCAAAAATGTTTATGTTAATGAAGTAATATATTATTTAAATTAGTTTTGAAAGTTTTGGTGTCGTTACGAGTTATAGAAGTTGTTTTTTCCTGAAATTATAAAAACGCAGAAAATTGTTCAAAAGTGCAGGTCAGAGACCATACAATCATATGGTATAAATGCATACGGCCGTATGCTCTAAAACATAGAAAGGGTGTAATTTGTTTGCATGGCCATACGACAGTATGGTATTTTTTGTACAGGCGTATGGTACTTTTCCAGATTTTTGTGTGTTTTAGTCGATTTTCTAAAAATCATATCTTTTGATCCGTAAGTCATCACGGGTCGCGCCACCTGGAGTTTTGAAGGTAATCGAGTCTAGTTTCATTTAAAAATAGTTACAAGGGCTGTTTTGTTATAAACTTTTATCAGTTGATTAAGTGTAACAGAAGGTCCGTTAATCAAGTATTTTTCACGTAAAGTTTTAATTTTTGGTCAAAACGGGCACGGGGCGTAACAATATGGACATATTTTAGGAAAATGTGTGATCTGAACATACTAAGTTCCATTTTGTAATGTGTTTCATTCAAAGACCTTGACATCTGCAAAATGTTAAATGATCCTCCAACGATATTTTGTATTATTGTTTTGGGTTTTGGTTTTTGTAATTATATATGTTTAGTAATATTGTACTCATGGACTATAAAATTTTATTGGATAAGAAATAACTCACACGTCATATAATAGGTGTTCTTTTTTTTGGATTTACAGGAACTGTTCCATATCCCCTTTTTGCAATCATATTGTGATGGATTATACACAAAAAATGGTTCTTTGGAGATTCTATGATAAAATTAACATTATCACTTAAATGATTTGTTATGCTTTTCTCCAAGAAGGTTAGTAATAACTGTCAAGATGCAATAAATTAATGTCTACATATACGCTTTTCTCCACAAATGTTTGAAGTTTTGAACATTTGCATTTGAAGGATACTTTTGTTAAGAGTTTATATTTGTAATGAGTGAAAGGAATTCATGTCTACGGGTGTAATTGGACATATTTTTCTTAGGTACTTTCATTGATTTATTCTTTTTATTGTCTTTTTGAATGTATTATAGGGCTTAAAGAACTTTCTATTAGATAATTCATTTATCTATGCATTTATCTGTTACACATTCCCTTTAGATAAAATTTCATCTAATTATGAACTATGGCTTGGGATATGTTAATGGAGTTCTAACACCAGAAGATGATCACGCGCAATGTTGATTCATAGTTTGTAGACCACTAGCCTTCTTCAACCACATTTTATGCATCGATTTTGGTAAATGTATAGCTGCCTATACGAGAATACATGTTATTCATTGGACAATATCTCCCAATTTCTATTAGTTATCAATGTCACTCTCTCATATATAAGAGTTTGTTATAAGATCTTTCATTAAGTTAAAATAAAATACAAAAATATGTGCAACGAACAATAGGATGAGTCATAATCATCCATTGTGTGATATATTTCAAATTTTCAAACGAGTGACTTATCTAAAGATTTTAATGTGTTGCGTAATCTCTATAAAATTTGATTATGTTATATAAAACTTGAAATTAAAGTTTATTAATGTGTCGGTCTTTGAAATGATTTGCATTCGTTTCTAGTATGCGAAAATATTTTTTCCATTTGTTGTTGCATTTGGATTTCAGTTCAATTTTACATTGTTGTTGAAAATGGTTTCTTTCATTTGTTGTTGAATTTGAATTTTGATAGACTTCGGTTAAACAGCAATTATCTTTTTTTAAATAATCTAAGTTTAGTAAATTTACATTAGCCCGTGTATTAATTGGGTCACTAGACTAATAATAATTATCAAAGACAATATAAATATTTTCGGGACAGTAATACACAACTTTATCTCTTCCACTTTTTATTTCAACATTCTCAGTTTTTCAAACAACGAAATTAGAATCCTTTTGAATCATTATAAAATGCTAACTCAATTCCTTTAATATGTATAAGCATGACCTTATAATTACATTATGATGATACAACATTGACAAAATATATTTTTTACTCACGAAATCCTAACAGTATGCACTTCATCGATTAAGTGTAACACCCCCATCAGAGAATGGGTCAATGTCACACTTATGGCGTTAATCAGAACATATAAACGCAAGCGAAAGTCTTAATAAATAAAACACTAAGTCATGTAACAAAAGACTTTCAAAGGAAATACAATCTGAACATGTCTGAAAAGAAAAGAAATAACCAAAGACAAAAGCCTTAAACTAAATCCAAATGATAAAGGGAAACTATGATAGGGTCGGTCCACTAAGAGCTCATACTATATTCACTCAATCCCAGCATCCCGCTTAATACTTGCCGCAGAGAAAAGAAAATGCGACTGAGCTTAAAAATCCCAGTGAACATATATAACAAATGGATAACTAAACATGGATAAGTATCTGAAATGGATCATAAGCTGGAACAAAGATGTCATAAGCGAATAAGTGAAATGAATCCATGAAAACTCATGAAACAAGATGTCATATGAAATAAGAAATGAGTATGAAATCAATGAATTATCAAGAGTTGTTAAGGAATTGCCCAAGTGTCTAAGCATGATACATGAATAGACCAAAACAATCAAACATATATGTATATCATATCATAAAAAATCATAGCAAATGGAGTAATGATCTCCCAAAAGTGTTTGGCACACACATATATCAAATCTAAATTGAGTACCTAGGATGCATCTATACGCTCACTGGAAAAAAGTTATACCCAATATATACATGTACATTGGCAAGTATACATGAGTATCAAAATGGCCAAGTGCGCAATAAACAAATGGGAACGTCGTGGACAAATACACACCTCCACATATAGCGTCATGTCACTGGTGCCTCAATGACATGGCCATGGTACCTCAATGGCTAGTTAGTACCTTGGCCAATAGAATATAACAAATGATATAAATAAAGCATAAGGACAATTTTCTAATTGTCCAACCAAGATAATATCAAACTGAAATGAATCATATCAAATGAATAGCAAATGCATAATAATCAAATATGGATCATAAATCAGAATAGAAAACTCATGAATCAATAACAAAAGTCAAGGATCAAGAGTCACGAGGAATCCTTACTGAAAGGATATAATATTTGTACCTTAGTGAAATGAAAGCAAACGAGGAAAAGAACACAAGGAAAATGGATCACTTCTTCTTCACCGAATCTACATGAATTAATATCATATATCCTCTACAATTCCATTTTATATAAGTCATAATTGTTTTTAATACTTAATAGTTATAGTTATTCACTTTAACATGTTTTAGGGTTTCACACGTGAATTTGGTCCGTATTCTTATGATTTTTAAAGCATATCAAATAAGCTCCCGAGGTTCTCCAATCTTTATTTGTGACTCCCACATGAGTTAAGAACCTCCCCTAATTTTTGCAGATCTTATTTCCAAGTGTAAGTACCATTTCAAAAATCGTTTTCCCAAACTTGTCTAGAAAGTGCACTGCAGGTATACCCTGAAAGTTTGCATTTATTTAACTGATTTAGACCTTTTAGCAAAATTTTACAAAAATTCCAGGAAGTCATATACATTTTGAAAACCACCCCTGTCAAGTTAGAGCTCTTAACACCTCATCTTTTGAAAACTAAAAATAAAAAACACCAACTTATTTTCAGACTCCAAAATACAGATTTGACATCCAATCTTCTAAAAATCAAAAGACTACTTTCCCGACCTCCAATGACTATGAAACTCACATATTCAGAAAGTATAATAAAGATCTTATGTTTAGACTCAAGAATCATACAAAAACATGTTGACATCAACAATATAGACCCTTTGAATTTGACCGAAATTTATTAACAACTTGTTCACATAAACTCACAACTACACTCTAAACCCTTTTAAACCAATATTTCAAGCATGTTTACATATATTTTTAAGGTTCAATTTGACACCACAACACACACACACAAACATGATTCTAACATCAGTTTAACGAGGCAACATGTAATACATTTTCACATAAAATCATAGACTTCCAAACTCTAAGTCTCTTGTTAACATTATTTTAGGGTTTCCAAATTTGTTTGCCATGTTTAATATGTGTCAAGTGACCTTATATTTAGGTTAACGACTACTATAAGGGCTGGAACAAAAGATAGGTCGACTACGAAGGAAACAAGGGTCGACATCAAGGCTTAACAAGGTTTTAGGTAGCGTAATCTTTATATGTTTATATATATTAATGAGACTCATGAGCAACAAACACATGATCTATATGAGTAGTATAACTCAATTATGATTAGGGTTAGCATGTTTTAGGTTTCATAAACATGTTACGTTTTATGGTGATCAAAATAACGACAAGGATGAATTGTGTGGATACCTAAGGGCTGAATAACGAGAGACGAATAGAACAAGGACAACGATTTAACCAACACACCAAAACCCCAAGGATATGTCACGATTACTTGACCTCACTTCGACCACTTGTATCTTGGAATGGAGAAACTGAATTTTGAACCTTTTTTGTGTTTCGGTATGGAGAACAAATTAAGGGTATATTGAATGTTATATGATTAGAGAAAGCGTATGGTATTATTGAAACAAAAATAGAAAACCATGTAGTTGTATAAGGAATATCGTGGGAGAGTTTGAGGGACAAGATATTCATACAAATCTTGGAAAAAAGCTAAAAATACTCTATGTACTTTTCGTGATAACTCATTATGCTTTCTCAACTTTTTTTATTGTCATTTTACTTAACATTGTTTCACGTCTGCCGTCATTATGCTTAATTAAATGTTTTTCTCATGCAAAAGACTTAAATACCCTTCTTTCATCTTCACTACCCATCTATAACAATATTTCTCATGGAGATAACATATGCATCCTCAAGCCTCACCTCAATGACCTCGTCACAACAACTCAACCGGAGCGACTTCGTCCGGTCAAACCGATCTGTTCCAAAGATCCATACGATGATGTCACACCAACATCATCTTGACATCATCTTTCTCGAAATGGAGTAGTAAAATGAAAGGAATGAATACGGTTGACTGGTTGGATTTTGTAAATTAGAAAATCGCTTGTTCGTGGAAATTATGTTGTGTCAACATTATGATCCTGAATATGTATAGGTAATATCACTTGATATACCAAACGCTTCAAAGAGTAATTTTGTTAGTCATATATCGCGGTATGTGAAGCCCTTTAAAATGCTTTTACGAATCGATTATGGAGTCGTTCAATGTGGTGTTTATATGGTGGTTTGTTGTATTCAATTCGGTTGTTGAAGGGTTTTTAAAATGAGTTGTTGTAGTGGTGGTGGTTTTGATGGCCAAAGGTGGTGGTGATTTTGATGGGCAGAGGTGGTGGTGATGGCTGGTGAAGAAGACAAAGGGTACTATTGTCTTTTAATGTTTGAAAGAATAAGTAATTAAGCATAATGACAGCAGACGTGAAACAATGTTAAGTAAAATGACAATAAAAAAAGTTGAGAAAGCATAATGAGTTATCACGAAAAGTACATAGAGTATTTTTAACTTTTTTCCTACAAATCTTTTATTCTTTTAAGACGATTTAGATAGGAACTAGGAAAAATAATAATCGGTTTTTATCTCTTTAAACCTGTATGTATAATTAGGAAGGTAAATATTTTGTTTAGGTAAAAACGTGTAAAAGTTTTAGGTACAAAGGAGTGTGCCGTTTTTAGTATATAGGATAGGATTAGAATTTGTAACTTTGTATTTTATTGATAACTTAGAGGAATTTTCATTTGCTTACCTATATTTTGGTGTTTACCAAGGGACAAATCTCCACCATCCATCTAGATTAATCTAATGGTGGAGATTAACCTAAGATTTAATAGATAAACCTAAGTCCGTTTTTTTTTCTTGTTTTTTTGTCTTTCTTTTTTATTCATTTTTTTTTTGTCTTTTCTTTTAATTCACGTTTTTTTGTTTTTGTTTCTTTTTTCGATTTTTTTTTCTAGATTTTTTTTTTTTTTTTTTTTTTTTAATTCACGTATTTTTTTAATTCGCGTTTTCTCTTTCGTTTTCGTCTGCATTTTCATCGTTTTGCCGTTTTCATACTTGTTTTACGCTTTCATCGTTTCATCCATTTTCATACATATTCATCCATTTTCTTACGTTTTAAATACATTTCATACGTTTACCCGGTTTCTTACGTTTTGTTCATTATTCATACGTTTCGTCCATTTTCGTCCGTTTTCATACTCGCTTTTACGCTTTCATACGTTTCATCTGCTTTCATACATATTCGTCCATTTTCTTACGTTTTCGTTCGTTTCGTCCGCTTTTAAATGTTTCGAGGCGTTTCATCGTTTATGAATATCACAAGTGATACGTGATATTATGTGATATTCGTGATATTCATATGATCACAAGTGATATTACGTGATATTCGAATATAACTTGTGATATTCTAAATATCACAAGTGATTTTCAACTAATGTTTTGTAACATCAAAATCACAATTGATATTCAGAATATCACAAAGTGATATCCAGAAAATCACAAGTGATATTCAGAATATCACAAATATATAATTTGAATAGCAACTACATAGTTTGGGGGTAATTGTTAAATCTTATTCTATTTGCTTATGAGCTTATGTGATTTCGGTTTATGTTTCACAAGCTTAATTTGCTTATTTTGAAACTTATAAAAATATGTAAGTTTATATTTACCACGTATAAATATAAAATGGTCAAATTTTGGTTTAGAGTTCATACATATTCGTCCATTTTCATACGTTTTCATCGGTTTTTAAATGTTTTGGCTTTCATACGTCTCGAATATCACAAGTGGCATTACGTGATATCACAAGTGATATTCTTAGTATCACAATAATATTACGAATATCACAAGTGATATTCGTGATATCCGGATGATCAACAAGTGATATTCTATGATTTTCGAATATTACAAGTGATTTTCAACTAATGTTTTGTAACATGAAAATCACAGTGATTATCGAGAATACCACAAAGTGATATCCAAAATCACAAGTGATATTCATAATATCAAAGTGATATTCGAATATCATCACAAGTGATATTCGAATATAAAAAGTGATATTCTAAAATCATCGATATTCGAAAATCACTTGTGATAGTCGAAACGTAAGAAAGCGGACGGCGTAAGAAAATGGACGAATATGATGAAAGCGGACGAAATGTATGAAAGCGTAAAACACGTTTGAAAATGGATGAAAACGTATGAAAATTGACGAAAACGAAAGAAAACTCGATGAAAGCGGACGAAAACGTTTGAAAACGATGAAAACATTTGAAATTGTATGAAACGGACAAAAACGTATGAAATGAACGAAACGTGAAAATGAGAAAAACGAAAAAACGTGAATTAATAAATAAAAAGCGCGGTTTAAAAAGCGAATTAAAAAAAAAAAAAAAAAAAAAAAAACGTGAATTTAATAAAAAAAGCGTTAATTTAAAAAAAGACAAAAAAAAATATGTGAATAAAAAAGAAAGACAAAAAACAAGAAAAAACATGGACTTATGTTTGTCTTTTAAATCTTGGGTTAATCCCACCATTAGATCAAACTAGATGGATGGTGAGGATTTGTCCCTAGTAGTATGAATTTATGAGTAAGCAAAATAAAGTGCCTCTGATAACTTATAGTTTAGGACAAATAATATGTACTTAATTCATAACATATAGTTTGATATTCTTACTTATTATTTAAACTTAGGGTATAGTAAAAAAAATGTTAACGAAAATTTTAGGGTGTTATATTAACAATCCGTCTTCAATATATTCTCGAACGATTTCACTGTTTACCTTTTTAGCCTGTGATTTTCACAGGTCAATAAACTATTGTCTGTATACACATATTTGTGCATTATTCAGTGGACAAAATAATAAAAAAATGCTATAAAATGTAAACATACGTAACATTGTTACATTTTTTTGTGATCCGCTGGACAAAATTACTGGTAAAGCAAAGGGCGTCGAAATTGGAAATTCATAAAATAAGGTATACGAGTTCGGTGTAATACATACTTGGTATTGTGGTTTTTTTCTTCATATTTAGGTGTTCGCGTAATGAACATGGATATTCGTGTGTTTGACGTTACCGTGATAACTTTCTTCCTCCAAGACTATCTATCGGTTAGAGAAGAAATTACATGCACATTTATTTTCTAATACTTACAAGAGTTGAGATTAATATAGATCTCATATTTGCCATAGAATCAATGAATCAATCTTAGCCATCAATTTTTCATCAAAATTAATAAAAAACTATTTTTCATTTTTTTAAAACAAACATATCTTGCAACGGTAAATATTCAAGCTACGAAAAATAATACATATGCACTTCTATATATTTTCGACGATTTTTTTTTCAATATTTCCGACGAGAAAAATCACATGTGATTTCTAAAAATCACATGTGATTCATTTTAAAAATCACATGTGATATTTACGAATCACATGTGATTTTTATAGGCGAAAATTTTGAAATAAAAATTAGTAGAAAGTATATAGAAGTGCATATTTATAGAAAGATAATTTAATTCTCGTCGCGATGGTATGATTTTTTACGCTTAACGATTAACGGTTTAAAAAGGGGCGAAAGTTTATTTTTTTTGTTTTGATCAAAAAATAAATGGACATGATTGATTCATTAGATTTATGTAAAATATGAGTTTTATATTGATCTTTTTCCATAGTTACAAATCAATTTGTTTATCGTATTATTGATATATTAATTATTATTAGTTTAAAAAAGAGTAAATTACACCGTTCGTCCTTGTTGTTTGCGTTGACCGCAACCTTTCGTTCTTTGACCAAAAAAGTTGCACCGTTCGTCCTTAAGTGGCAAACGTTATGCGTCGTTTGTCCCTCCCTCTAACGGCCTTTGTTAACAGTCGTTAAGTCACTCCAACTGAAGTCCAAATGAGGGTAGAATAGTAATTTTGTTATGTTTCTTTCTTCTTTAAAGACTAGCACATAAAATAATATTAAAACCCCAATTACTTCTCCCCCACACACACCCTCTTGTATCCATTTTCATCTACAAACTTCAACCCCCCATATCCACCCACCACCATCTCTTCCATTCCACATCCACATATCTGGCCACCACTACTTTCATCTTCAAAACTTAACAACCATTACGTCCACCCCTCGCCACCGCCTTAATCTCGACCCACTGCTACCAAGCTGCCGTCGTCACATCTTTCGACCATCTCCGGTCACCATCCAAAAATACATCCACATGTTCATTTCAGATCTGAGAATGATTTTCAAAATGAAGCTTAAACAAATACTTAATCTAGGACAAGATTTGTTAAATGTTGAAGCTTTCCGAAGATGAATTCACACCAGATCTAAGAACACTAATGTTGAAGCCTGAAAAGAAATGGTGGTGGTTCGATTTTGACGCCCTCTTCAACCCAGATCTCAACAACAACCAACAACATCAACATCCAAACAACAACAGTCGACAACTCCAACACTTTCCCATCATTAACAAATTCGAAAATAACAAGAAACAAAAGAACAAATAAACCTATAACATACAAGATCCGTGTTAGTGATTTTCGTGTTAAAACATAAGAACAAATAAACCTATAACATACAAGATCCGAATAGATTGTGGTTTAGGTCTGTAATTTCGAGTGATAAGGGAATCGAATTTAAGCTTTGTGATTATTTGTGATTCGTGATTGTATCAGTGAGTTTGTGGTTGTGGTTCAGTTTCCATCATTGACTCACAAAGAAAAACTCAAAGACCCAAGTGTCAACATGATATGCTCCAACCAAAGGAAGTATTTGTGATTCATTTGTTTAATCAACATTAAATAAAAAGGGGAGTTGTGTTTGTAGTTAGAGTAACGAGCACAAAGAATAAATGGATAGTATATTTTTATTTTATGATATTTTGAGTTTAGTAGGTGAAGTAAGGTAGTAAACATTTGGGGAAGATGATTTATGAATTTAAGGAAGATGATTTATAAAAAAAATACATATTAAAAAGAAAATAAAAAGAGGGCAATAAGAAAAATAAAAAATTACGAATGAAGAGTTTGGAGAAGAGAGAGAGAGTAAAAGAAAGATGAATATTTGTTTGTGGTTGGGTGTGGAAAAACATGACCAAAATTACCATTTTATCCTCATGTGGATGTCATGTGAGGTTACTTAACAATCGTTAGTGACGATCGTTAGAGGAGGGACTAACGGCAGCATAACGCTTGCCACTTAAGGACTAAGCAGCGCATTTTTTAGTCAAAGGACGAAAGGCTGCGGTCAACGAAACCACAAGGACGAACGGTGTAATTTACTCTTTAAAAATAATAAAACATTTACGCTTGTTCTTTGTTTCTTAATATATTCACACACTTAACTACTTAATACATAATCTTTTTAAAATTTACGTGAACCCACGAGTCTATAAGCTAGTAACAAATATACGTGGAGACCAAAGTAGTAAAATCTGAAAATCATAACGTCTTGCGTTCAATCAACAATATTGTTAGATGTACTACACCTTCATGCTTGGAAACAAGTAGGGTTGGATCGATTGGAAAAACCCTTGCCTCTCAACCGAGAGGTCGGGTTCGATCCTCACTCCCTACAAAGGCGGGTCTCTCTACCTTGGTAGAACCGAAGCAGCCTCTACCTTGGGTAGGGGTGAAAATCGTCTACATCTTAATCTCCCCAAACACCAAAACGGTATTGGGTGCCCATAACCCGTGGAAGGCGGTATGGGAGTTACTTTTACTTTTACTACACCTTCATGCTTAAGTTCTACCAGCCTCTGTCTCAAATTTGGAAAGAAGTTATTCAGTTCAAAGAGATTTGGAAACAATATTTTCCCCAAGTAGAGCTCCAATCCCCTCATTTTCCCCGCCATTTCAATTTCGTCTCTCCAAATGACCGGCGATTGGGTGTCCCAGTAAGAGCGACCATGATCAATTTTTTTTAACATTATATATATTTTACTCTTGTGACCCATAAAACGTGTAAATCATGCAAATTGTGACCATGCAACGTGCCAACCTATTATAAAAGCATCATAAATCCTTGCCATGCAATGCAAACATGTATTATTCAATACATATAAATGACTTTATATTCAAGAATAATTTCTATGCATTTTCCATTTGCATAACTTGATATCTCATTTACCTCACGCATTCTCATTAAAAAAAATCATCTTCTCAGCGTACAACCATATATCATGCAAACATACTATATCACCATCATGCTACCTTATTTACGTGCCATCCTTGCAAACCAAGACGTCAAATAGTTGAGAAGGAAGCTTGCTATACGACTCATTCAACTCGTCCATGAAACAAAAGAAATAAAAGAGAAACGATGTTATTTGATTGTGTTTTGAAAGTGTATTATACTCGATCGTGATCGTGACCAAGTTGGGAGAAACTTCAGTGCTGATCGAATCGCCACATCAAGGACGATCGATCCTCTAATCGATCGAGGCAAGCCTCGATCGACCTACTTCATGCAGCCTAAGGGTATTATTACAAATATGTAACATTTGCTTTCCTGAAAAGAAGTAAGTCAATTCAAAAGAGATATGGTCAAAGGAATTAATTATAGAATTTCCAATAGGAAAAAAAGATAAAGAACAATATTCTATATTTTTAAGAATAAATGTTAGCCTTAAATTTCACAAAAGGTTTAGATCGAAAAAAAAAACTCTGATACAGTACATTGTTTTTGCATGTCGATTAACTATTTTTCACAGACTTATCGCAAACGATTGACGCATGTGTCACACAGTGAGTTTGTAGTTTTTTTTGTGAACAGAGATAACATTTCACACCTCACAAATGGAGTAATTTGAGCAACAAGTTACATCGAACATAATGGTAAAATCGAAACCGACTTGCCAAACAAAATACACAAGGTAACAAGTTAAGTAAAGCAAGACATACACCATAATAATATGACAGATTAAAAGCAACACCATACAAGGGTGGGGGAATCACCAGGTGAGCTTTTGGTAGACACAACCATATAAAGATATATTGACAAAAAACATAAAGACATAAAACATACATAGAAGATAAAACTAAGCATCCTTAAAGGAGCTGGACATAAACCAAACGGATCGAAAGTGAAAGGCGTGCAAGCCATCGATGACGGACCACAACAATCTGGCCGGCGAAGAGACCGGATGGTAGCGGATCCGGCGGAAGAGGCAGGTGGCGGCGGCAGACTACGGCAAGCCGGGCAAAGATGGGAGATGACGAGATCCGTCGGCAAAAGATGGGAGATAGCGGATCATGAGTAAGAAGCTTTTATTTTGGGAAAAGAAAAGTACAAGAAAATATAAGAGAATTAAGAGTTAAGATTTAAACCATGATTTATAAAAATACAATCTTTTTTGAGCTTTAAATTCAAAAGCTCTTTTAGTCCCTTTGATATCTTGAGCCATTTAAGGTAAGTTCTACTAGGCTGTCTTGGCAAAAATTCTTAATTCAAAAGTGATTTGAAGACAAAGGGTATGTTTAAGAAACTAATAGAAACATATCTTTGTAAGTTATAAATCGAAGTGAAGTCAGAACCTAAAACCTATACATGAGCTGAGTTGTATACTTTTTTTTCCATAAAAGTGTTTAGAAATTAATTATTAAATATAATTATAAGATGTAAAATGATATAAAGGACAACTCTATAATTGTAAATAAATGTTTGGAGTAAGTATATCGGTAATTTAAAGTTTTAATATTTCCAAAGATATTTAAAAGTTTCGCTGAATCAACTTTTCATTTTGGGTTTATTTGTTTGAAATAAAAACTTGTAGTTAATGATCCAAACCAAGCCTTAGTTTATAGGAGATTATTTTGTAACAAAAACTAATTTCTTCCAAAAAGTTCTCGCCAAATGTGCCCAAACTTTTCTTAAGTATATTATTACGATTTATGTAACATTTCCTTTCTTGAAAAATGTTACTATTCAATTCAAAAGAGATATGGTCAAAGATAATTAATTATAGAATTTCTGTAAGGATAAAAGCTAATGAACTTCTATATTGTTTAAGAAAGATCAGCCTTAAATTCAAGAGCTCGTTTTAGAACTCTCAATACCTGAAGCCACTCGAGGTAAGATCATCTTCTTCTTGTACTTCGATTTTTATATTGTTGGACGCATATTGAAATGAACTTCTTTGTATGAAATAAAACAAATTTTCTAATAATTATTATGTGACACAGATGAAGATCACGGTGACTGAAACAAGCATGGTGATTCCAGCAGATGAGACACCGAAAATAAAGCTCTGGAACTCTAACATTGACCTCGTGAGCCCATATATCCACACCCCAAGCGTGCATTTCTACCGGCACAGTGGGACTGCCAACTTCTTCGAGACAAAAATGATGAAAGAATCTTTGAGTAAGGCTTTGGTTCCATTTTACCCGTTGGGAGGGAGATTGAGTAAAGATGTAGATGGTCGGATTGAGATTGATTGTCAAGGACAAGATGTTTTGTTTGTGGAAGCAGAATCTGATGGTGTGATCGATGGTTTGAATGACTTTGCACCTACACTTGATCAGCTCAAGAAACTTGTCCCAGCAGTCGATTACTCCCTAGGAATTGAATCCTTTCCTCTACTCGTCTTGCAGGTAACATCTGTTTCATCATGTCAAAACACAAGCTATGTATAGTTAGGTACTGCACTGTTTATATACATTATATTGCTAGCTAGAAACAAAATCAACACAAATCACTTTTCAATTTCAAATGACGCTCAACCCTAAATGTTTTCATGTTCCAATTTATAACCAGTTAAGCACAAATTGTAAAATGTGTCATGCAGTACTCCTTCATCCATCTTTAAGTATATAATAATATGGATAATACCTTTAAAAGCATTATACTTATCTAAAAATACTTTTCGATTAGCAAAAAAAAAAAAAAAAAAAAAAACTACTTGTTGTGAGCGTTAATGTTGACATTTTATGTCTTTATGTGTATATCATTTTGCCTTTATGTGTGTAGTGAAAACGCATGATAACTATTTTACCCTATGAGTTTACGAAAATTAAGATCCACCGTCCTGGGTAAATTACATAAATAATTATTGTGGGTTAGCGAAAATTGCATTACCGTCCCTAATTTTTTTAATCCACTCATGGTTTTAACCGCTTTATATACGTTTTATCTACGTTTTGTCTCGTGTTTTTATAAAAGTTTTGTCTACGTGTTTTTATAAAAGTTTTTGTCTACGTGTTTTTATATACGTTTCATCCGTTTTTATACGTTTTCATCCGATTTTATACGTTTTCGTCCGTTTTCTTAAGTTTTCGTTCACTTTTATTCATATGTTTTTATATGTTTTCATCTGATTTTATACATTTCATATGTGACAAAAAAATCAGATTTTATTTTTTCATATGTGACGAAAAGAAAAATCTAAAAAAAATATTTCAGGGAAAAAAATTATTCGACAAAAGAATTCCGAAAAAGAAATTTTGAAAAAGAATCTCCAAAAAAAGTTTCAGAAAAAAAAAATTGAAAAAAATCTGGTTTTGTTTTTTGAAGGCACCATTTATGTAATTTACACAGGAACGATGGCTGCAATTTTGCAAACCCACAAGGATCATTTTGCCAAAAAAAATGCATAAACAACATACAAATACCAAATATGTTTGCATACCTTTTTGGCCTAGCCTAGCAATTCGCCACATTATCCGTACACCTCAAGAACATTACTCGGTCCAATGCTTTCAATAGCTTCGAGTAAAAAATTAGGCCATTATTACCATTGTTTGCTCCACTCCGAAAAAACCTCGGCATGCATAAACATGGTACCACGACTATTAACAGCAAGAACATTAAACAGTGACTTATGTTTAACGTTTGACCAGCCATCATATACAGTAGATACTCCTTGTGTATTCCACGAACTTGACTACTTGAGACTTTTCACATTTTATTGATCCTAGTCTTAATTGTACACGTTTGAAAACGCGGATGTGACTTACTGAAATTAGAAATAAATGCTCCTATTTGTGCACGAGTATTACTAAGTTTAATTATATCTTATGGCAAAAATTTATATTTAATTGATACCGTATGAGATATAATCTGCACCTAATTGAACTGTTCTCATAAATTTTTGATATTGATATGTTGTCATGGGCAGGTAACTTACTTCAAGTGTGGAGGAGTTTCACTTGGAGTTGGGATGCACCATTACGTTGCAGATGGCCCATCAGGGACGCACTTTACCAGCACATGGTCTTATATTGCTCGTGGTCTTGACCTTGCTCTCCCACCCTTCATAGACCGGACCCTTCTCCGTGCTCGAGACCCACCAGAGCCCGTCTTTGAGCACATGGAATACCAGTTCACTTCACTCGAAATCCCATCTGATGAGACAAAGCTTTCTATTTTCACGCTCTCACAGGACCAACTTAATCTGCTTAAATTGAATTCAAAAGAAGACGGGAAGAACACAAATAGCTACAGCTCCTTTGAAACCCTCTCGGGCCATGTTTGGAAGTGTATGTGTGCGGCACGCGGACTGCCGGATGATCAGGACACCAAGCTCTACATTGCCACTAATGGATGGGAACGCCTGCAGCCCCCTCTGCCACCGGGCTATTTTGGAAATGCTATCTTCTCAACCACTCCTATAGCGTTAGCAGGCGAAATCAAATCAAATCCTATTTGGTACGCTGCCGGTAAATTCCATGATGCAATTGTGAAGAGGAACAATGAATATCTAAGGTCAGCAATATACTATTTGGAACTACAGCCAGATTTAAAGGCTCTAATTTCGGGAGTTGCTGGGAGTTATAAAAGCTCTAATCTCTACATAACAAGTTGGGTTAGGCTCTCGATTTACGATGAAGATTTTGGATGGGGGCGACCTATATTCGTGGGTCACATTCCAAATGCGGGTGAGGTTACCGTGTTACCAAGCCCAATCGATGATGGGAGCTTGTCGATCATCATTTCTCTGCAGGTTCAACAGATGGAGCTTTTTAGCAAACTCTTTTATGCTATTTGAAATGTTCGTATTTTATGTTCAGTAGAAGATGCAATGCATCATATATACTCTGCCTTTTAAAGTTTCTATTTTGAATGACTTTCTTATTTTGACGCCTTACCTTTTGCACCTGAATATCTTCTTTAAATTCACTCAATATCAAGTTAACATAATTCACTCAATATCAAGTTAACATGTCCTTCAGAAATTTCATTGCAGGGGCATTGTAAAGAGGTTCACTATTTTTATTTGCTTAGAGTTAAGGCCTTAGAGCATGCCCAATGATAACACAAGTTAAAGTTTAACACCGCTTACGCGTCATCCACATCGCCTTTTAACATTTCACCTTAACTCACCCAAAAACACCCACAATCATAACATCCCAAATTAAACTTTAACATTTCATATTTTCAATTTCAACCCTAAACTAAAACAAACACTTCATTTATTAAAAACATATCACATTTAACATTAAAACATAAAGTACATTAAGCGTTAATGTTGGGATATAGAAAGTCAAAGTCTTTGAAGAGTCAAAGTGATCTTTTGAAGAGTCAAAGTCTTGCTAAAGAAGAAAGTCAAAGTCTTGCTGGTTCATCAAAGTCTTGCATGGTTAAAGGATCGCTATGCAAAATCGTTAAGGATTATAATGTAATTCTAGAATGTTCTAAGTTTAGTTTAGTATTACTTGACGTACAAGGAATAGAATTGTAAACCGACTAGGGTTATCCTTATGCCTATAAAAGGATCCTAGATTGGCATTATACGTCGTGCATTATTAGAGAGTATTAGAGTTTATCAAGTTCGATATTAGAGTTGTTAGGGATTGTTAGTGAATCGTGTATCAAGCGGGTTCGAGTTTTAATATAATCGTTAAAGTAAAGTTAATTCTTCTTAGCTTTATTCAAGTAAATTCCGCATACTTAATAGAGTTAATTCGGTGTTTCATTGTTAGTGACTTAGGATTTATCCGAGGTTGCTAAGCCCTTACAAGCTATATAAGTTAGTTTGGTTAGAGTACATCGATCCAACAAGTGGTATCGAGCTTGTGTGGAAACTCGATTAAGAAGAAACCCTAAAACCTAGTTAACAACAAACCCTAAAGATGTCGTTGAAGTTGCACCACCCCATCCATCACCTCACTCGAATTCCTATCATCAAGAAGGAGAGTATGATCTTTGGAGCATGAAGATGAGGCGATACATTGCTATTACGGACCATGCACTATGGAATGTAATTGTCAATGGTAATGAAGTTGTTGCAGATCCTATTGAAGTTCTGGACAACCTAAACCACCTAAGGTTTGTCTTGCCGGCAACTACAATAAGGAATCAAGAAAAGGCTCTCAACATCCTATTATGCGCTATACGATGGTCACCTACTCAAGTTTCATGATGCTAAGGATGCTAAACAACTATGGGCTGCTCTCAAGACAAGGTTTGGAGGTAATGATGCTTCCAAGAAGATGCATGAAATCTGTTGAAACAGCAGTTTGAAACATTCACCGTTGGTGAAAGAGAAGGTCTTGATCTTGCCTATGATGATTCCAAAATCTTCTTAGTATCTTTGGAGTTATACAAAGCGGTATCTGTTGAAGATGCAAATCAAGTTCTTAAGGAGTTTGCCATCTACATGGCATGTGATTGCTACTATGATCGGAGGACAACTGGATTGGATGTTATGGACTTTGATGATCTTTACAACCATTTGAAGGTGTATGAGCATGAGATGAATGGACAAACAAGTTCAAAATCTCACGGTATTGCTTTTGTGTCTTCGAAAAGAGAGGCGGTACTTCCACTAAAAGTCTTGCTTACCCTACTCAAAGTATTGTTGCTCAAAGTCTTTGTTACTATCCTACCCTCACCTCATCACCAACAAACACCATCCATTCGATGAAGTTGTATGCTCATTCTTTGCTCGACAAGCCACTTTACCTGTTACTTATGAAGAGGATTTGTCACAAATTGAAGAGGATGCTCTTGAAGAAATTGATATCAGGTGGCAAGTTGCTATGATCACTGCTAGGATCAAGAAGTTCATGAAGAAAATAGGAAGAGGCATTGACTTCAAACCCAAACAGGGTATCACCTTTGACAAGTCAAAGATTGAATGCTTTAACTGTCAAAAGACTGGACACTTTGCAAGGGAATGCAAGTTTGCTAAATATCGAGCAAACAGGATGACCGAGAAACCTAAGCTTGAACTAAAGGAAATCCTATAAGCTGAAACAAAAGCTTTGGTTGCTCAAGAAAATCTATCGAGGTTGACCGAGTCTTGAGTTTGATGATGAACCGGTAACCTATTGTATGGTAGCGATGGAAGAATCGGTGGAAGAGTTTGATTGGAGCACAACCTTTGATGAGGAACTGGACTTCTTTGCTTTGGAATCCGAGATGGTCTAGGAAGCTTTGATTGGAGCATGGAGAATGAAGATGAACACATTACGCTTGCTATGGTAGCTACTTCACCAAGTTCACCCCTATCTACGAGGTATGCTCTAAGTGTCATGATTTTTATCAAAAGGTGCTTAATGATTATGTAACGAAAGAGATAATTATAGAAGGGCTAGGTCCGAGGTAGTGGTTATCAAATTACTTTAGAGTCTATGGAAGCCAAAATAATAACACATGAAAATAATGAAATGGCTTGGGCGAAAAATATGAACAACAGGATTACCAATTAAAACTAAGTGAATGGAAGTTAGGATGTAAGGTTCTTTGAATTAGAAAAATGACTAAAGAAAGGGATGAATTGCTAGAAAAGTTTGTTTGCTTGGGGACAATCGGCCTTTCACATGTTAGTTTTGTTGAAAAACAGAAAAGAGCACACATTAAAACTGGTCTAGGATTTGGTATGGACTTTAGTAGCATAGAAGAGAACCCACCTAGTGATCAGGAACAACTTGATTAAGAGGATATAACAACTAGTGATGATGAACTCATGAATTATGTAGATAACACATCTAGTGATGAGGAATCAATTAGTCAAACACCTCCAGAATTTAAAAAAGACAAAGGTTATCATGCAGTCCCTCCACCAACTGGTAGTTTTCAACCAAATAGGATAGATGTTTCTTGTTTTGGAGTAGACAACCTAGAGTTTAGGAAGAAGCTTAATGGTCCATCTAGTTCGACACCCCAAAAGCAGTTGAAAAACCTAAGGTTGATAATGTTAAGAGTCAAGGTACCTTCAACTCAAAGTATCTACACGATCAAGATACCTTTAAGAAAACCTTTTCAAAATCTTGCTAAACCTTTTGGGATAATTTTGGTCAAAATAGTTTTCATCATTCACCAAAAAGACATGATACTTTTAATCATAGACCTAAAGGAAGATTTTTTGGGAGTATGGGTCAAAAATTGTGTTTTGTTTGTTATAGTCCTGATCATTTGATTAAGGACTGTGACTTTCACTCAGATTACTTAAGCAAATTCCCAAAGACCAGATCTGCCAACCAAAAACCAAGGGAGAATAAACCAGTCTGGAATCATTCACATAGGGTTAACCACAACAATTTCTCACAAGACCATAGGTACCCTCACCAGAGAAGATCTTTTTCAAAATCACCAGTACCTTCTCAAAGTACTGCTAGATTTTCACCCAATCAAGGTACTGATAGCACTTTTTGGAATGGAAGCCCTAGGAGATCTAATTACTATCAATCTAGAAGGCGTTACACCTCAAAAAGAGTATCTAGTTCAAAGCACTCTACACCAAAAGTTAAAACATGTTGGGTTAAGAAAGAAAGTACTGATGGGGAACAAACAGTACTTTCAGCAAGTGTGAGTGAAACAGAGATTTTTGTTGAAAATAATAAAGAGAACTTGGATGAAAAAGAGATTTTTATTGAAAAACCAACACAAGTTTTTGAACAACCAAAGATAATTGATCATGTGCTTAAAGATAGTGGGAATTACATACTTAAAGAATTTAAGTATGTAACTCCACAAGGGGAACACAAGTCAGTAATGGCTTGGGTTCCTAAAATTAACTAACTCTTTTATCTTTGTGCAGGGCAACCCGAAGAGGAGCTTAAAGATCATCTAATTGTGGATAGTGGTTGCTCGGAAGCATGACAGAGACAAAGAGATTACATCGATTTTAGATCTTATTGTGGAGGAAGAGTTGCATTTGGGAATGATGCTAGTGGAGGAAGAATAAGCGCAAAGGAACTATCAAGGCGGGAAGCATAGATTTTGAGAATGTTCGCTATGTGAAGGAACTCAAATTCAACCTTTTGTCGGTCTCTCGGATCGTGACAAGAAGCACCTGTGCTATTCAACGACACGAAATGTCTCATTCTTTCCCACAATTCAAGCTTGTTGATGATAACTTGGTAGTACTAAGAGTACCAAGAACCAATGATGTGTCTGATGCGGATATGAAGAGTCTTCTCTCTTCTGAAAGAGCAACATGTTTAGTAGCAAAGGCAACACTTGAAGAAGCACATCTGTGGCATAGAAGATTAGGCCATGTAAATTTCAAGAATATCAACAAGTTGGTTAAAGGAAATTTAGTTAGAGGTTTACCTTCCAAAACATACAGGAATGATCACTCATGTTTGGCGTGCAAGAAAGGTAAACAGCACAAAGCTTCATGCAAGAAGATTGAGGAAAGAACCATTAGAGAACCTTTGGAGCTGCTGCACATGGATTTGTTTGGACTGTTTACATTGCAAGTCTAAACAAGAAGAAATCTTGTCTGGTTGTGACGGATGATTGCGATGAGATTTAGTTGGGTATTTTCTTGGGATTTAAAGATGAAACCTTTGATGCTATTCATGATCTTATAATAGCCCTTGAAAATCAATTGAGACTCAAAGTAAGAGGTATTAGATGTGACAATGGGATGAATTCAAGAACAAGCTTATGGATGAATTTTGTGCCAAGAAAGGGATCAAGAGGAGTTTAGTATTGCTAGAACTCCACAGCAGAATGGTGTTGCAGAGAGAAAGAACAGAACTTTGATTGAAGCGGCCGAACAATGCTTGCGATTCTTTATTACCTATTCAATTTTGGGTTGAAGTCGTAAGTCTTGCTTGTTATGTGTTGAATAGAGTATCGATCACTAAACCTCGGATGAAGACACCTTATGAGTTACTTATGGAAACAAACCTAACATACGTTTTATGAAACCTTTTGGATGTCCTCGACTATTCTTAACACTATTGATGCTTTGGGAAAATTTGATGGCAAGTCGAAGAAGGATATCTATTGGGATATTGTACCAACAACAAAGGATTTAGAGTGTACAATAGAGTCACCAAGAAGGTTCAAGATTGTCTTCATGTTGAATTTTAGAAGATCAAGAAAATCGAAGAAGGGTAAAGGTCACGATTGGATGTTTGATCTTGAGGTTTTGACTCCTTCTATGAATTATGTACCTGTTACAGAAGAAAATCAAGTTGTCCACAAAGAAGATGATTTACAGTACATTGTTCATGGAGTCCATATTAGACCTGTTGTTGTTCCTGATGAAGAACCCATACCAGTTGAAACAAAGAAAAGTACTGATGAACCAAAATCTTCATTATCTGCTGAAGATCAAGCTATACAAGATGAGCTTAACAGGATGCTTTTTCAAGATGTAGTAGCACAATCTTATGATGATGATCAAAGAAGAGCTTATGAAGAAGCAAAGAAAAGGGTAAGTCTGAGAACACCTCTCACGGTACTTTGGATGATTTGGATTACAGTACTTTAGATCAAAGTACTGTTGCACCTGTCAACAGCACTTTGGATGATTTGGACGATCCTAACATGCCTGGCTTAGAAGATACTGATGATGAGTTTGAAGATGAAGGTATTTTCTCAAATTCCAATGAAGATCTTGATTTCACAAATTTGGGTGATAATCTTGAAGTTCCACAGACTCCTATCTTAAGGATTCATAAGAATCATCCTCTTGGTCAAATCATTGGACCTTCTACTTGGAGTGCTTACAAGAACCAAAGCTAAAGGTTTTTCTAAACCACATAATGCTCTACTTAGCTTTGTCTATAAACAAAACAGGCTGAATCACAAGGATCACCAAACATGCTTATTCACTTGCTTTATCTCTCAAGAAGAACCCAAGAATATAGCTCAAGCATTAACTAAAGAGAGTTGGGTTGAAGCCATGCAAGAATAACTTCTTCAATTCAAACTTCAAGAAGTCTTGGTACTATGTGATCTACCAGATGGAAAGAAAGTTATTGGTACAAGATGGGTTTTCAGAGTCAAGAGCGATGAAAGAGGGAATGTCATCAAGAACAAGGCAAGGTTAGTTGCACAAGGATATAGACAAGAAGAAGGAGTAGATTATGATGAAGTCTTTGCTCCGGTAGCAAGGATTGAAGCCATTCGAATATTCCTTGCTTTTGCATCATATATGGGATTTCAGGTTTATCAAATGGATGTCAAGAGTGCCTTTATCTATGGCACGATTTTGAAGATCCTACTCATCCAAACAAAGTCTACAAAGTTGTTAAGGCTCTTTATGGCCTACATCAAGCACCTAGAGCTTGGTATGAAAGGCTCTCTACTTTCTTATTGCAATATGGTTATAGGAGAGGAGCAATTGACAAGACTTTGTTTATCAAGAGAGATAAGAAGGATATCATGCTGGTTCAAGTTTATGTATATGATATCATCTTTGGAGCTACAAAAGCAGTCCATGGTGAAGGAGTTTGAGCGGTGATGCAACATGAATTTCAAATGAGTTCAATGGGTGAATTAACTTTCTTTTGGGGCTTCAAGTTAAACAGTCAAAGGAGGAATTTTCATAAGTCAAGACAAGTATGTCTCGACATTCTTAAGAAGTTCAATTTTGATGCTATGAAGCCGGTCACTACACCTATCAAATCTATCAACTCATTGGGAAAGGATGAAGATGGTCAACTGTTGAAGTCAAGTTGTACGGATCTATGATTGGGTGTCTTATGTACTTAATCGCATCTAGGCACGATATCATGTTTGTTTGTCTGTCTATGTGCAAGATATCAAGTCTCACCTAAGGTCTCCCATATGAATGCGGTGAAGAGAATTTTTAGTTATTTGAAACAACAACCTAAGTTGGGGTTGTGGTATCCAAAGGATTCACCTTTTCACTTGGAAGCTTTTTCGGATAGTGATTATGCGGTGATAACTATGATAGAAGATCAACCACCGGAGGATGCCGGTATCTTGGAAGAAGATTAGTCTCATGGCAATGTAAGAAGCAAACTATTGCGACAACATCATCCACTGAAGCGAGAATATGTGGTGCTTTGCAAGTGTTGTGGACAAGTCTTGTGGATGCGAGAATCAACTTTTGGATTATGGGTTCAACTTCAAGAATACTCCTATCAACATTGATAATGAGAGTACCATTTGCATTGTGAAGAATCCAGTTTATCACTCCAAGACCAAGCACATTCAGATTAGGCATCACTTTATCGAGATTGTTATGAGCATAGGCTCATTAATGTTGTCAAGGTTCACACGATGATAATGTGGTGATCTACTCACAAAAGGCTTTGATGTTTCAAGATTTAATCACTTAGTGGTGAGTATTGGTATGATTAATTACTAAGCTATATTTAAGGGAGGACCGATTAGTTAGATAGGCAGGTCCTATGCATTGCTTGAGGGAGGCAATCCAATGCCTATTTGGAGTTTTGCTATTGTAGAAAAGAGAATGGAAAAGTCTTGCTTTTTGGTTATATGAAATCTTGCTCTGAAAATCTTGCTTTGGAAAATCTTGCACGTGGAAAGCAACGCTTGTCTTATCAACGTCTTGTTCCAACGGTCAAAAGATGGGTTAAAATTCAAATAACGGTAACTTTGTTATTATGGTATGTGATTTTTCAAATCCTACCTATAAATAACTACCCTCCGATTTTCCCTCTCATCTTTATACTTATCAATCTTTTCCATATTTCTCTCTCTTTCACATTTACTATTCATCGAATCACTTACTTTTGTCAACACCAAACAATGGCGAATCGCAATACAGTTTCTAAACACAACATGGTGGCTAATTTGGATAAAACTGAAGCTAATGTCGCATTCCATGACATTATTGATTTTCTCACTGGATCTCCAATCAGTTATGCACTTTTGGTGGAACCAGATGTTATTGAGCCATGGATTCAACAGTTTTGGGCACTGCTAGAACTCACATGGAGAATGATGAGTCATATATACAGGCTAAAGTTGCTGGAAGGATTGTGAAAGTTAGTGAAGCCTCAATTCGAGAAGATCTATTGTTTGATGATGAAGAAGGAGCTATCCGTTTTGATAAACAACTTCTTTGGGATACTTTAAGAGATATTGGGTATGAAGGGTCTTTAACTGAAACAACATTCAAGAAACCCTTGTTTAGTCCACATTGGAAGTACTTGGTACATGTCTTGCTTCATTGTATTAGTTCTAAGAGTACTTCATGGGAGCAATTTGGTTCTAATATAGCATCTGCTTTAGTGGGTTTGGCTACAAATCGTATCTTCAACTTTTCAAGACTCATTCTAGATGGTATGCTATCTCACATTTCTCATGGATCACCCTGGCTAATGTATCCAAGATTTATTCAAGTTTTCTTGATTAAACAACTTCATGATGTACCAAAGCCTTCAAGCTTATTACATTTGTGGTACAACTGCAAAGATATTCACCTTCATGGCTAGGAAGAGTGATAAGTTTACGGAAGGAACACTCCTTTAACTACTTCAATGATGGAGATTGCTCGGGCGGTTAGAGATGAAGGCGCTACAAGTGAAGAACGAGAAGGTACTGCATCAACTCAAGGTATTGCTTCTCAACATCTTGCTTCTTCACAAGGTCTTCTTTGCACAAGAAGGTCTGCGGTTTCACCTACACCATCTCCACAACATTACGAACATGTTGACTCGAACCAAAATCAATCCACCATCATCTGGAGGAGATGCGGTGAGATACCTCTGAGGATTGATTCTGGATAATTATGTTTTGACAAGGGAGTTAGTGAGACTGAAGAAAACTACTGAAGCTCAAGCTGCACAACTTATGAAGTTGAACACAAAATTTAAAAGATTGAAGAAATTTGTCTGGCCTCTGGTTCAACATCACAGGTTGTGGGTAAAGTCTCAAAAGAAGAAAGGAAGGAAGTTTAAACAGTCTTCTACAGGCAAAAGGGTTCAACAACACTCTTCTATCCAATTGGGGAGGAATCTGGAGCAAGATAATTTGAAAGAAGATGTTGAGTTTTATGAAGAAAAAGAAGATGAACCTCAAGGTACTGAAGCACAAGTAAACATTGAAAGTCTTGAGCACGAAAGAACTGGAGTTCAAAGTCTTGGTGTACAAAGTCTTGATGATCAAGGTCTTTGGTGATCAAGGTCTTGCTCTTCAAGGAACACATAGACAAGAGTTGATTACACCGAGGACACTTAATTTTGATGAAGAAGTTGGTCCTTCAACAATTCTACAAGAAGAAGAAGTCGATACACCCAAAGTAGTTCATCTGCAAGTGATGATGAGACAATTGCTTGAGATATTACAGAATATGACAAGACCAAGAGGTGTTACTATTCCGAGGGTTCTTGAAGAACAACCACAAGCTTCTCAACCAGTGTTAGATCCTAAGGACAAAGGCAAAGGCAAACCGGTGGAAACAAAGAAGAAGAAAGCTGACTTTAGCGAGTTAAGAGCTATTGAAGTGGCTAAGAATGAAGCAGTGCTAGGGAGCTACAAGCTAAATTTGATCTTGAGATTGCTCAACCGTGAAGGAACACAAGTCGCTATACCGTAAAAGTCAATTGTTATACCTAGAAGACCAATGAGTAAGGCTAAAGAAAGAAATGCTATGATGGCTTATCTAAAGAGTCAAGGATATCTTGGATTACTGTGTTGAACTATTTAGAGATGAAAGATTTATATAATGTTGTCGAGAGAAGCTTATCGGAAGCAAGTTGAGAGTATTATTTCTTTTAAAGATGATGATAAGCAAAATGAGGATGATACTAAAAGAAGCTTAAAAGAAAAAGAACAATGAAGTGAACAGGTCATCAAAGAAGATTGAGTTAAGATCGAATCTGATTGATGGTGAGAAATTACATAAGAGTTGTCGACTTTGAGAATCCTAAATCCAAAGATCTTTGCGATAAAGAAGTCCAAGATAACTACATTTGAAGTAGTAGAATCTAAGGATGGAAATTATCTGATGTTCCATAGGGAGGATGAAAGCTTTAGAGTATTCAATTTGCTATGGGATATATTGCACTTAATAGATAGAGCAGATCTGTTTCAATTGTATCAATTAGTGCTAGAATACTTTGAACATATTCCATCAACTGGAGTTGGCTTAGTATTGCTAGGAGATCTGACAACTATCTGGGAAACGAGGAAACAAGCATCAAAGAAATCGGCTAAATCAAGAAAATTGGGAGATTACAAGTGGAGATTTTTGAAGAATCGGAGTGCATGCTTTGGAATTGGAAGATGGAACTATGATCCATATGTTAGTGAAAGAAGATATCCTTTGACTAGTGATCTTATGAGAAGGATCTTGGATCATGGAATGGAAGTTGAAGAAGAGAATGAAACGACCCTAATGGTTATTGAGTTATATATCGGATGGACAACTATGGTGATGATGAAGCATAAATCTTGGTATGATGTTTAATGGTATAAATTTTTGTAAAATAAGTACTTTATTCAAAGTATCTTTGGACAAACAATACTTTAATCAAAGTCTTGCTTGCAACACAAAACCAATAAATGTTTTTAAAAGAAAACTTTTGTTAAGTGAAAAATATTTTGAAACAAAAGTTAAGCGCAATAAATGGTTTTGAGATGGTTACAACAATAGGTTATCGAGTTCACCATGTTTAACAAAAGGATGGCTAATCCATGAGCAAACGGCTCGGTAAAGATATCTCAAATCCGTTATATAGTTGACAACTTGCTAATAAGTTGTATGGTAATCAACTCACCATATCGGCAAATGTAAAGAGTTGGCTAGCCCACAAGAAAAATGGTTTGTGGTAAAGGTGTGGAAAAACCATTTATATGGTAATTAGTTCACCATGGTTGCAAGAACTAACTAGTCCAAAAGTGCGGCTTTTGGTAAAGACAAAACAAATCCGTTGATAGTTGATGATTTGCTAAAAATCATATGGTTATCAATGTACCATGGTCTTACACACCTAAACATTTGGCTACTCGAGTTAATGGCTTTGGTAAAGAGACATCAAAACCATTAAAATTTCAATGATTCACCTCTCACGGAGTTTACACACCGGAAGTGATGAGAATAGATTGAAACTTTATGAACGATGTACAAATTGTCATATGTTCTTTGAAAAGATGGAGCTTCTTGATTGTTGTTTGTAAAAATTACCGATAAAGACTACTTTGATGATGATAATACAAGCACAGGGGATACAAAGACAAAACTTTGAAGATAAAGACACAATCTTTCCTTGAAGACAAAGACATTAAAGATGAATATACAAAGGAACTTGAAATCAAGCAAGTAGAATTCAAGTTAGGGGAGGATTGTTGGGATATAGAAAGTCAAAGTGCTGAAGAGTCAAAGTACTGCTAAAGAAGAAAGTCAAAAGAAGAAAGTCAATCTTTCGTTCATCAAAGTACTGCATGGTTAAAGGACTGCTATGCAAAATCGTTAAGGATTATAATGTAATTCTAGAATATTCTAAGTTTAGTTTAGTATTACTTGACGTACAAGGAATAGAATTGTAAACCGACTAGGGTTATCCTTATTCCTATAAAAGGATCTCTAGATTGGCATTATACGTATGTGCATTATTAGAGAATATTAGAGTTTATCAAGTTCGATATTAGAGCTGTTAGGGATTGTTAGTGAATCTGTGTATCAAGCAGGTTCAGAGTTTTAATATAATCGTTAAAGTTAAAGTTAAATCTTCTTAGCTTTATTCAAGTAAATTCCGCATACTTAATAGAGTTTATTCAGTGTTTCATTGTTAGTGACTTAGGATTTATCCGAAGTTGCTAAGCCCTTACAAGCTATATAAGTTAGTTTGGTTAGAGTACATCGATCCAACAAATTATATATTTGTTCGTAAAGAAAGGCTTATTATTTCAGAGTACCAATAAATAAAGAACGCATATATGAAAGTAATGAAACCATTCATATATCATCCAAGAATTTGCTGAATAGCTTCATATGTTGTGCTTGTAATGAAGTGACAATCAACATGTTCCCGTCATTAATCAAGCTTGGTAGCACTAAACTAAAACCATCAATTTGAATGAAAGCAGGTGCCATGGACATAGGATAGCCCCATCCAAAATCGGCATCGTATACAGGGAGCCTAGTCCAAGTATTTATCATAAGATTAGGACACTCCAGTTTCTGGAGCCCTCGGAACATAGCGTCCAAATCTGGTTGTACTTCAAAATAGTCGATTGCTGACTTTAAATAATCATTATTCCTTTGTGCTATTGCATCATGGATTTTACTAGCAACATACCAAGTAGGGTTCGATTGAAGCTCTCATGATTTAGCTATAGGAGTGGTCATAAAGATAACATTCCCAAAATAGCCTGGTGGCAAAGGAGGCTGAAGGCGGGCCCGCCCATCAGTGGGAATGTAGAGCTCAGTGTCCTGATTATCAGGCAGCCCACGGGCTTTACACACCGACCTCCAAATATGGCCTGCAAGTATTTCGTAAGAGCTAAAGTTTATTGTGTTTCCATCTTCCTTTGGTTTTGCTTTCAGTACGTTGAGTTGGTCTTATGTGAACTTGAAAATGGAGCATGTGACAGTTTCATCTAATGGAGATACAAGTGATGATGATTTCATTTATGGAACCGGTTAGAACTCTGTATGCTCAAAAATGGGTTTTGGTGGGTCTTGAGCACGGAGCAGGGTCCTGTCTATATAGGGTGGGATTGTGAGATCAAGACCACAAGCCATTTCAGACCATGACTTAATGAAGTGCATAGCAGATAGCCCATCCGCAAGATGATGATGCATCCCAACTCCTAAAGAAGCTCCCCCACATTTAAAGCATGTTACCTGCTCATTGCTTACACGTCACAATCAGCTGGAAAACAAAATATGTACAATCATTTATAGGACAAAAGTTGAGTATCATTATATCAAATATACCTGCAAGACTACTAGAGGATACGATTCAATTCCTAACGAGTAGTTAACTATCGGGATAAGTTTGAGAAACTCCATTCTTGGTGCAAAATCACCAAATTCATTGATCAAACAATCAGACTCAGCTTCCACAAACAACACGCCTTGTCCTTGCCAGTCGATTTCAATCTGACCATCTTGTTCACTACCCACAGAAGCAAATGGTGACAAGTATGATACTTTTTAAAAACATTTGCCTACTTTAAATGTGGGGGAGTTTCCTTAGGAGTTGGGATGCACCATCGTGTTGTAGATGGCTTATCTACACAACATTTCATTAACTCTTGGTCGGAAATGGCTCGTGGCCTTGACATCACTCTCCAACCCTTCATAGACCGGACCCTTCTGCTCGCGACCCACCACAGCCTATCTTTGAGCACGTTGAATACCACCCTCCTCTACCATTGAACTCACCTCTACTCAAGACCTCGTCAAATGAAACCATCACCTCCATTTTCAAGTTCACACGAGACCATTATTGGGTTAATCCCAATCTGCTAATCCAAACAAGCAGTTATAGACAGTTACATAAAGTAGTTAGAAGTTAGTTATAAAACAGTTATGGCAGTTAACATGAAGGGTGGTGCCTGTTGATTCAGACGAACCAACACACCCTTTTAGTCATACCTTTTCACTATGTTTATATAGATATATTCTGTAAACAAACAAGATGATGACATATTAATATAAAGCATTTTACATTTAGCAAAGTTCAATCTTTATCTTCTTTATCTTGTGTTTTGTTATATTGATGGATCTAAACACACACCTTGTGTTAGTGATACTTTGATTTATATTAATAAGTACGCGGAATATACTTAGTAATACTCAGAATATGGATTGTATGATGTATTGTAAGTAAGAACAATGTAACACAAAGCTTCAATATTATTTAGAATAATACGAGTGATGTTGCTTATCACTAGGGTTACACCTTGAAGCATACGTGAGTTCTTTCGTACCTTAAACAATGACCTAGGATCTCCTTTTATAGCACAAGGAGTCCTTTACAAGATAAGTATAATGATAACTATATAGAATATACACAAGATCTTTTCTATACTTATCAATACACGGATACATAACAATTATCCTAATAGCATTGGTAATATATGTACTAGCAGTGGTAATGTGTTTCCACTGCTAATGCATTCTTTAGCAGTGCCTTCCACAAGCTTATCAGTGGTAACTGTTAGTATTATTCCCAACAATCCTCCCCTAAACTTATGATTTCTCTGCAAATCAATAAGTTTCTTCAATCTGCATCATTGCTAAGGATTTGGGAATTCTTCCAAACACTTCACTTTCTTTTTAAATCCTGAATAGCTCTTAAACATTGACCTTTGTTAGGAATTGGAAATTCCATGCTAAAGAGTCGGTCACCCCAATAATGGTCTAGCATATGTTAGCTCGTAGATTTGTCGTTGTTTACGTTATTTATCAGTTTATTAGTTAGTTATTAGTTTAGTTTAGCGTAGTGTTTCACCGTGGAGGAAGGACGGGTCTTTACCCATTGTATCCCTGATCCACAGGCCGATAGGAGGTCGTTATGTCTGTAAGTATAAATACCCCTTCCATTCATGGAAGGGGTGGTGCTTCTTCTCATTTTTAATCTAATCTTTCATTTGTGTAAACCTCTAGCAAGAACACCCTCTCTCTCTACTAACTCTCTAACTATGGCAAACATGTATTTTGATCATCCAAGACCACCCGAATCATCAACACAATAATATTACGATCCTACAATTGGTACCAGAGCCAAGGTTGTTGTGTTTTGATGATTTCTTCTGGTTTTGATACGTGTTTGAAACTGTTTTGTGTGGTGTTGTGGTCGTTATATTCTTTATGGGTAAAACTGTTTTTTACATGTTTTGGTATTCTTCTTTTGGTCATGTTTTGGTATGCTTCTTTTGGTCTATATGACATGGTCTAAACTGTTTTTAACATGTGTGCAAGTCTGTATTTTTTTGTCCAAGTGAGTAGTTTTGTCCAAGTTAGTATTGAATCTGTTTGTGTAAGTCTTGTCCAAAAAGCAACTGTTTGTTTATCTGGTCATAATGGGTCAAAAAGGTGCATCCTTTGTGCCTTTTTCTGGGTTCTTGAAGCTGAACGAAAATATTGGTCGGAAAAACTCATCGAAAAAATTAAAATATCTTGCTAGCGACTTGCAGTATTCTGTCCAGATTCATTGTATACTTAGCGACTTGACACAAAATGTTAGCGACTTGACTCTTAAAAACGGATAGCGACTTGCCATGAGTCTTTACTCATGGTAGCGACTTGGTCTAGCGACTTAGTCGTAGCGACTTGGTCTAGCAACTTAGTCGTAGCGACTTGGTCTAGCGACTTAGTCGTAGCGACTTGGTCTAGCGACTTGGTCTAGCGACTTAGTCGTAGCGACTTGGTCTTGTGACTTGTCGTTGTGACCCTTTGACTGATGCTACTTGAAAGAAATGAAGAAGAAGAATGAAAGAAGACCACAAACACACAACAAATACCAAATGCCAAAACTCATGAACGACTTCAGTTATCATTAAACATCATCAGTCGACCCATATCACATCCGAATCCAACATCAATCTATCCTAACTTCAATCCCATCTCAAACACAAACCTAGACCAAGACTTGACTCATATAAAAATAGGATCTCAGTTTGGTCGTGTGAAAATGATACTACATCAAGACCTTCAAGGGTAGATATTCACGACATAACATCACTGTCCCAACCATGATCAAATGAAAATGAATATGAAATGATTTCTGATATCCTTTCGAGGTTTTAAACTCGAGAAAGTAATTATCATCATCAATCAAATTTGTGAAGACTTGCTTCAAAGTTATCCGAGCACAATATGAAATGGTCTTTAACAAGAATATTAACACCATTCATTTGACTCGATACATAATACTCAAATCGAAAATGATATATTTGAAAAGATCTTAGGTTTTCCTTCTCATGAGTTAAAGACTTCTCAAAGACTTTACTTTCAGATTCATACAAACCTCAAATGAAAAAAACATCATTGATCTCTTCGTTTCGTTAAGAGTAAATCAAAAAGGGGAAGAAAATCTTTCGATTTACAACAAAGAACCAATAAAACTTACCTTTTGAATCCAAATCATTTTGATCGAAGTTCTTTCAGTGAGGATTATAACCATCCATGTGGCTACCTCTAACTGATTCTCGAAGTATTTGATGTTATCTTCCCGTTTTATGATTAGTCGAGACTAATTAAGGTTTGATATGTAAATGATTTATTGATCGGTTGAGAGGGAGCAGACAGTTTTATTGGACTGATTAGGATATGTGGTTCGATATATCAAGATTGATATAAAGGTTTGGTGCATAATCAGTGTTATTATTGAAGGAGGCGGACAAATTGTGAGTAAATTTAGGGTTGTTAGGTAACTGAGAAGATGTTTAGAAAAGAGGCGTGAGTGTGTGAGTAAAATTAGGTCAAAGGTTGTGATAAGTTGCATTTATATAACTCCGAATATAGGGTTATGATAATTGTGGACCGAATCTTCACATGGGCTGAAATTGGTTTGTTGATGGTAATTGGATCCGAGTGTATATTGGGCAAGCAATTGTATCCAGTTGTGACATGAAGCAACATACCATTGTTTGAGTTTGACAAGTCGCTATATGGGACTAAACGGATTGTATTGAATCGGGTTGTGACATGTAACGAGGGGTAAAACTTTTGTTATACTAGTTTGATAATACTTGGTACACTAGTGATAATTTTTCAAGGATATCTCATGATTATGATTTGGATCTATTATTGCTTCATAAGACGTACTTGGATTAAATTTGGAATTTCCTTTGGATCGGGTTTGTACTGCCAATATGGAATTGAGCCTAAACTCTTCTAATCAAACCGGACATTGAGAATTGGTCCAAAAGATTACTAGTGGGCCTGATTTGTATACAATTTGGATTGGACTAGGCTTTATAAATTTTGGTTAGAATGTTTATTTTTGACTATGAGGTTTGTGATTTAATGAGATTTATGAGATTTGGATTATATGAGATTTGGTGTGTTATGAGGGTTGGTACTTTGGTATATACATCTTCACGGAGAATATTTTCGTCACGGCTTCAATTGGTTATTGTACAAAAATGACTACGGGGTTGTTTGGATGGTATTTCTAATTTGGATTTGAAGTGACGTTTTCCGGGCGCGTTTACTTATTTTCGTCTTCTTTCTTGCTACCCTTCCACAAAGATGACTTGTTTGGGCGTTTATTGAGTGTGATAAAGATTGGCTATTTAGTTACGGTTATGATTCTTTCTCACTTTACCCACAAAGTAGCTATCACTTCGGTGTCTCACGCAGTTGAGGATATGTCAAGAGGTTTGGTACATTGGGTACACCGTTTCTTTCTCACGAGGATTAGTACAAGTTTAAGTAACAAATCTGGGGAATTTTACTTCATGATCAAGTTTGGCATATCGGGTTTACTACTCCATGCGGTCACTGCAATAGCCGACAGATTGCGTGAATGATGTGTTTACCAATGTGTTTATTGGATGGTTGATGTTGTTGATGATGTTGGATAATGAACCGTTGATGAACCGCGCATGTTCCCTAAAATGATATTCACCGAAACCAAAGTTGTCATAACACATTCAAGTCGACATTGTTTACGGTTTTGTCTTGATTTTGTAAAATCCCGCGAAAGAACCTATTTCTCGGTTTAAATCATAGACTTGTAAAATCCGTGACAATGGAAACATCCCGTATTAGTAAAGTGCATTTCGGATCTATCTTACGGTTTATTCTTGGTTTTGTAAAATCCATGAAAGAAACTATTTCTCGGTTTAAACCATAGAGTTGTAAAATTCGTAATGATGGAACCATCTTGGAGAAGAGAAAGTGTAATTTTGAATCTTACTTGATGTTGATGCTACGGTTTCGCTTCAAAGAAGGGATAAAAGGGTGTACTTCATGAATAGGGTGTGTTTGGATATTCGTCATGGCGGTTTGGTTATTACAAGGTTTTACGGGTTACGTGCTTTTAACCATGGTCGGATGAAACCATTATCGAGTTCATTTAAACTTCAAAGAAGGCTAGAGTTGAGTTTTTAATCGAAGATGTGACAACGGAGTTAATTCACTATTATTTATTTGAGGTTGAAGTGAAATATCACGGCGAGTGTACTTAGTATCCAAGGTATCGGGATGGTTGGATGAAGATTCTTCATGATCCTTGTTCGAGCTTATCATCAAAAACGAAGACTTGGAAATCTAGTTATTGTTGGGTGTCTTTTACCTTTCTTTTACCACTTGGGGAATTGGGCTCATACCACCACAAAATAACTATCACTTTAAGGAGTTACGTTGTAGTGCTCAAAGGTCACATTCAATTGTGGATTTTCAAGAGGTAATGTACGCCTTATACTTGATGGTTGGTTGGTTGAAGAGTATAGAGTACTTAGAGATTCAAATGGATGCATGAATTCTCGGCACCGCTCTTTGTTACATATGTGCAAGTTTAAGTCACGAGTTCGGGTTAGTTTACTTCAAGGTCAAATTCATCATATTGGGTTTTCTCCATCGATTGTCACGACAAAGAGCCTCATGAATGATAATGGGGATGATTACATGTTTTGCTAAGAGAGCGAAAAGAGAGAGATTATGACGCCTGCTCACATTAGTTCAGCCTCGTTCTCCAAAGAAAAGAAATGTATACGCTTGGTGTGCATTATCTTCAAAAGAAGAGAAATCTTCTTATGACGTATGAACACATCAGTTCATGCCTCGTACTCTAAAGAAAAGAAAAGTGTACGTTTGGTGCGCTTTATCTTGGAAAGAAGAGAAATCTTCTTATGACGTTGAACACAACATGATGCCTAGTACTCCAAAGAAAAGAAATCGTTTGAACACAACAGCTCATGCATTATCTTCAAGCGCTTAATCTTCCCAAGAAGAGAAATCTTCTATTATGACCATTCTCATCAACATGCTTCATACTTTTCCATGCGCTTGGTCATCAAGTGAACCGGCTACCCTTGATTGTTTTCTTATTCCACTTGCTCAACTATAATGAAGATGGCGACATCATGTGCTAATTTTGCGGGGAGAAGTGTGAATAGACTACATTTGGATGATTTTCACTTATTTAATCAAGAATGGCATCTCCGTATGCAATTCTTGAGGGGAGAAGAAGTGTGAATTTTTGCATGATTGATTAATATTTGAGAATATATGGTCAAACGGCTCCTAACTCATGTAAGAACCGAGCTTCTTCTTATCGGATCATCTTTACATGGAGTTTCTTCTAAGAGCCGTTGGTTGACATCTTCACTCGGATTGATGAGATTATCGACAAAGTGCTTCCGTTAATGCTTCACGACACATCAACATGATGATTCCAACAATCTATATGTTCTTGTTTGATGTGATTGGTAGTTTGGTGTTACCATCTTATGTGTTCGCTATGCGCCTCGATTGCTAATTTCCTTGATGAACATCTTTCATTTCTTGTTTGATTGGGAGAGATCTTAGTTAAGGGGACTTGCAAGATGTAAGTTAATTGGGATGCTTTTTGGTGATGTTCTTAATTTTGGTGAGTTGAAGATGTTAACTATCTATTCCCAACCGGACAATCTTGAAGAAGGTCGAGTCTAGAGTCTTCTACATTTTTTCGCTACATGTTAGAAGACTAGAAGACGAGTTGCATTTAACAATCTAAAGACTTCTTCTTTATCCGGGCATTTATCAAACAGATTGTCGGTTTAGGGGAGCACTAATTGGGAGAAAGTTATAAGTCGATTCAATTCCCAATTAGACTTGCTCATATTCTTTAGCAACTGACTCGAGACGTTGATATTGACTATTGTTGGACATTTGACACAAGTTGATTACTTGAGTTAATCATTTATCACTTATTTGAGATTGAAGTTGACTTTCACAAAGGCGTGTTCTTATTTGATAACTTGCTCGTGCTTAAGAATTTGAGTTGAAGACTTGGTTTATCTAGTTACCGCAATGAGGTGGATGGTTGAAGACCGTTAACTATCACTATTAGGAGTTACTTTGTTTTACTCGATGTCACACGATATGACGGTGTGGATAATCGCAAGAGGTGTTATTGTCTCATACTTTGTTTGGGTTGTGAGTACTTAGAGATTTGCTTGAAGCATAAATTCTCGACACCGCTCTTCCATCATTAGGTGCAAGCTTAAGATACAAATGTGGGAAGTTGACTTCGCCAAGTATGGTATATCGGGTTTTCTTCATCAGTGGTCACTTCAAATTGTCTTCATAAGGGTTGATAAAAATTGTCAGAGTGAGTCTTTAGCAAGTTGATTCTCACAAGAGTTCAAGTGTTCTTCTCATAAAGATTTCAAGTATTTGGGCTTATACAATGTTGCTGATTCTGAAGTGTCTAAACTAGCAAGGGGAAAGGAGACTCACATCTAAACACAAAGCGAGTAAACTTGATGAACTTAATTCTTCTAAGTGATTGAAGATATCCCGGGAAGACAAATGTTATTACCATAGAGAAACTCAAGGTTTGACTTATGGCGAGTAAACTTGATGAACTTAATACTTCAAAGTGATTGAAGATATCCCGGAAAACAAATGTCATGACCGCAGAGAAACTCAAGGTTTTACTCATCAAGGCTTTTAGTGTTATTATTCCAACGACGTGGAGGAAGTGATGTAATATAAAGTTTCAAAGATAAAAGAGGCACACAAGTGAGGAGGCATTTGAGTACTTTATCGGTTCTTGAGCCTTATACACAATCATCGTGAAAGATAAATGTGCATTGGGTGGTTGTATAATTTATTCTTTGAAATCTACTTGTGTATTCGGCTCTTGAGCTCTATTCTAAGAGACGGCTGCATCAATTCAACTACTCGGGAAGTGGTTTCTTGACACCTTTTGGAATGGATTGCGTCGGACTTCAAAGGTTATGAAATTTGAGAAGATTATTTATGAGTGGGATGATACGTTGTTATTCTTGTTGATGATATAACCTCGAACGGAGAACCTTGATTATCGTTCTTAAATGGAGCATCGGATTTATGATAATGGTGTGCTTCTTTGTGCACTGCTAAGGAAAGCTTGAAATAGAGCTTCGAATCTGCTCATCTAATGGTTTTTCGGTTTGGGGGGAAGCTACCAAAGTCTCACTTTCAAGTGGCTCAATTTCTCTCTTCGATTCAAGGGTCTTGGAAGCTTTGGTGGTGAATGTTTAAGAGATGATGACTTCTATCTTCTTCAACGGGGCTGCTTGATATCCTTATCTCGGTACTCGTATCATCATCTTCTTTTACTATATCATCTTCTCTATCTTTGTATATATTTATCTGAAAAACAAAATACAAAAATATAAAACCAACAAAAGAAAATAGAAAAATATAAAACCTTCAAAAACCCATAAAAAATCAGAAAATTTCAAAAATTCCAAAAATATGTTTTCCAAGACATGTCTTCTAGTATCGATAACATCTACGGTCTTAGAAATGTCATTCAATAATGGCACGGGACCATAGATGAAGTTCGAGCAGGAGGTGTAAATATTTTTCTCAACATGTCTCAAAATATGGCTTACGCTATTTCGCATCAGAACCGGCTTCAAAATATGGCTTACGCTATTTCGATCAGAACCCGGCTTCAAATAATGGCTTGCCGTTATTTCGATCAGAACCCGTGCTTAAACCATGGCTTGCTATTATTTCGATAGCAACCCGCTCTTAAAAGGAAGGAAAGTGCTACGCTTAACCGTTTTTCAAATATTTCGTGCACTTATCCTAAAACAAAATGAGGAAAGTATGTCGAAGGATCATTGTTCCTACACAAATGTTTTTCCGTCTAAAATTCTTCGAAAAATATTTGTTGTATTTCAAAATGGTGGTAAAATGAGTTGCTTGAAAAATCAATCGATTCGAGTTTTCAGACATTAATTCGCAAAACTCAATCGATGACTTCAAAGACTTTTAAAACTTTTCAAGAAAAGAGTCATTGATTGAGGGAAGAATATTTTCAAATTTATATCATCTAACGGACTTTCTTAATTATCCTACGTGTTTATCTTAAAAATATAATTGCCTATGTTGAAGGACTAGGTTTCTAGGATATGATTGTTAGGTTTAGATGATTAAAGTTTGATGAACACATAATTCCCATGCTTTATATGATCTGATTGACATGTTGAATTGACTTTTATTAGTCGATTGTTGTTTGGGTGATGTCGACCACCATATATTTGTATGTGTGTTCACTAACGTATGCAGGTATATTGGTATAAGAATGTTCCCGATCCGGATCCCACTATTGATGATGATTGGATGCCGAAAGGAAAGGGTAACTATATCTTGGGTTGACATATGAAGAAACGGAGCTTAATTGGACTTCTATGGAGAGTTGGCATATATGCAACGAAGAGGTCTCATCGCATCGCCAGATGGTTTTCTTCTAAGTGATTGAAGAAACGGAGCTTAATTTGACCTCGGTTGGCATTCTAAATGCAACGTAAGAAGAAGTCTCACCGCTTCGCAGACGGTTTTCTTCCAAGCCTTACAAAGAACAACAACAAACGCGGCTCAACCACCTAACGAATCTTTGTGCAGATACCATTTTAAACAATTTTGAATAAGTTGATTAAATTGTTTTGAAAATGGAAAATGTTGTTTTGAAAATATATTGGACTAAATTTTGAAAATCACCGGACTTCATTTTATCAAAACTTAAGTCACTCAATTATTGACTTCGTCATGGATTGAGGGGAGAGTGATTTAAAATAAAATATTTTCAAACAATATTTCTTCATAAAAGTCCGGATTGTACAAATATAAGTGGTGATCTAAAGATTTAATGTTATGTCATGGTATGATTTTTCTTTAGAATCAACGTCTTTCAAAATGAAATTTTTTATGTTCTTGTTTGATTGTGAAATTGTTTTATTTTACTTAAAGATCTCTTAAAACTATCATACCGACACTAACAATCTTTAATGTCTTAAAATGGTCCTTATCTCGTCATCTTTCAAAATTGAATCTTGCCACGCCTTTCCCCAAATTTTTCTAAATGATTTAAATCAATTGGGATCACAAATCTCAAATGGTTTGAAATTTCGATCGGGTAGAGATCGTGATTTAAATCTCAAATCATTTTAATGGAATTGGTTTTAGTCCTTCAAAGGCACTCCCGCCTCCATGTGCCAAACGATTTCAAATACACAATGCACATGTTGAGGAGGAGGATTTATCCAAAACCGATGAGTATTTAAACAAGGCCACATTTTCTCCCATGTTTTCTAAACCTAATTAAATCACTTGGGATCCAAAATCTCAAAGGGTTTGATATTTTTGATCAGGGGAGAATTTGTGATTTAATAATGAAATTTGATAAAAGGTGATCGTTTTGATTTAATTGTGCACGTTGCTCGCTCATATGTGCTAAACGCTTTCGAATCTTGAAGCACATATTGAGGGGGAGCAAATAAACTATCGAGGTACGAAAGCTTTTTAAAGTGATTTATAAAGTACCTTGATTGAGTTTTTCAAATGGTTTCTTAATGGCTCTTGTGATTGTGGATGTGCTTCAAATTAACTCTTGCCTCTATGTGATAAAATGTTTTCAAATATCCTATGCACATATTGAGGGGAGAATTTTACCATGAAAATCAAATGGCTTTTTCAGATGAAAATTGTGATCAAAGAAAATATTTCAAAGTCCTCTTGCCTCCTTGTGCTAAACAATTTCTAAATCATACGCACATGTTGAGGGGAGGTTTTCTAAATGATCAAAACTATTAAGGTACAAAATGCTTTGATCTCGTATCACAAGTACCTTGATTGTTTTTCCAAATGATTTTCAATTGGTTTCATGAAAGAATGAACTGCACCAAAAGACCACCATTTTACTTTATGTATGGAGTTATAAGGATGGTTAGGTTAGGTATTTGTTCCCACGATCCGCCGTAACCGGAGGGATCTACCGAGGACAATCCACTAGATAGTGTAGAGTCCTTAGGTATATTGAAAAAGGAGAAAATGAGAATATGGGAAGAGTGCGGATCGAGACAGAGCTAGTAATCGGAATAAACCCAACAAGGTTCTAGTAATGAAGTCTCGGTAAGCATCAAGGGGTTGAAGAATGAAAAGAAATGAATGTGAAAAGGGTGAAAAGAAATAGCCTCCATCAATTCAACCTTAGGGCAAGAACGGGTTCAATACATATGCTACCGGTGGTTACTAAGGTAACATTGGTATTGAAGACAAGACGTCATGGACCCAAAGGACGACCGCACTTCAACTTTCCAAACCACTCAAGTTCCTCTTAAAAGGACTTGTTTCATTCTCACGGGAACCGACATTATCTATCGACTCTCTTAGAGATTGTTGATATTGAAGAAGGAGACCTCTCCCTAGTCTCCGACACAGAACCAAATGTGCACTATTGAGTCTAGAGCCAAGAGATCATCCACAATATCTCATTAGGACACTAAATTAATGAAGACTTGCTTTTTCACACAATGTGGAAAGTAAGTATATATTGAGAGTCCCACGATTATCCTTGTGGTATTGCCGTAACATCCGAGTGATATGTAAAATATTCACAATGAAGATGGAAATCCTTCAGAGCCAACATCAAACAAGCTCTTGGTGGGTGACATGTGAGATCTTCTCGTAAGATCAAACTTGTGACAACCGGATAGAAACAATGGGGCGATTCATTCTTGAATCAACCTTGGTCCAGAATGGAATTGACGAATACTTTTGGAAAAACCGCTCGATGTGCAAATCTTCTTTTCTCTAGCACGTCGAATGTGTATTTATTTTTCAAAATTCAAAAGTATCTCCGATTGAAAAATACTTTTAGAAAACCGCTCGATGTGCGAATCTCTTCTTTTCACTAGCACGTCGAATGTGTACTCATTCTCTAATACAAAAGTATTTTGATTGAAAATTGATCTTTCTCATAAAACCTTCGTCAGATTGCAAAACTCTTTCTTCAAGCAATACGCGATTGTTTTCAAATCATTTTCATCAATCGCTGAATCTCAATTACCGGTTCACTCACTCCGTGTTGTCTTCTTTGAGACGTTCGGTTTGAGAACAATAGAACAATTGCGAAACCCTATCAAGGAGATTCTTAGGAATCCTACCGATCACAGCAAGATTTATATCGATCAACGGGAACCGTGGGCCGTGTACCTCAATTCAACGAAAGTGATCAAAGACACTTTCGTGTGTTTTATTGCTAACTGTTGTTTGCGTACATTTGGACGGTTGCGGTGATCGAATTGAGGAGTCAATCCAAAGCCGCATGCTCACAAAGATCCACACTTAATTTGAAGAAATCATGACCGGTGCATATCTACATAACCCGGATCGATATTTCATACTATGCTTATGCTTCTGGCGCAAATATCATGAACCAAAGAAGGCTTCCGCCACTCGATGGAAAGATGTCATGATTCAAAAGTGTGAGCATGTCGGTCCGAAAGTCACAACTTCACATGATGGCAACACAACAAAGGGTGATCCGTAGAGATTTATTGTGGTGATGATCTCAAAGAAAGCTCAAGATCATCAAAGATGTGGATCGCTTAAAGGCCTCCACCGAAAGTACAATTCAATGCGGACTTTGAAGATTCACTACTAAAGCACAAAGATTGCGGAATTGAAGAATTCAAGTCTACGAGCTCAAGAACGAAGTCAAGAATAGAATGCTAGGATTCAAAATGTATTTCATGGGGTGACCTCCTTGGGGAGATTGTTAGGAATTGGAAATTCCATGCTAAAGAGTCGGTCACCCCAATAATATCTAGCATATGTTAGCTCGTAGATTTGTCGTTATTTACGTTATTTATCGTTTATTAGTTAGTTATTAGTTTAGTTTAGCGTAGTGTTTCACCGTGGAGGAAGGACGGGTCTTTACCCATCGTATCCCCGATCCACAGCCGATAGGAGGTCGTTATGTTTGTAGAGATAAATACCCTTCCATCCATGGAAGGGTGGTGCTTCTTCTCATTTTAATCTAATCTTTCATTTGTGTAAACCTCTAGCAAGAACACCTCTCTCTCTACTAACTCTCTAACTATGGCAAACATGTATTTTGATCATCCAAGACCACCCGAATCATCAACACAATAATATTACGATCCTACAACCTTGAAGCGTATGTAACAAATCTCTAACCTTCTCAGTATCTTCATGAACTCTTATTGTTGAAGACAACATCACAGTGATAGTTCCAGCTCTGAGTGGGTATTCTTTCTCAGCAAACATGAATGCATCCACTCCAGTGTTTGTAGAAACATGATGAACTTCACATGAATCATAGTAAGTCCATGTAGTACCAACACATGGAGTTTCAAACTTCCAGAAAGTATCATTAGCATCTGGTTCATAGAGCCTTCTTAGATCAACCCATAACTGCATTTCCTTCATATCATTAATCTTGTCAGCATCAAACCTTTCTTTAACTAATCTCCACAATGTATCAAGATCAACTCTGTCACATGCTTTGATGAGTTCTTCAAACTGAATGAATGATGAAGTTTCACCACCTAGCCTTGTAATCTTCCATTTTGGAGCAAAATTGCTAGCAGTATACACTTCCCAATCAACAATAGGATGTCTGAATTGCAGTGGGTTAGGATAAAAATCTCCTTTTTCAATCAAAATCATGCCATTCGGCTGTTCTTCTGTGAGTTTCTCAGATTGAACTTCATGTTCTTTAGCAAATCTTGTTTTCTTAAGAGTCTGAGGTTCACTATCTTTGGCTTTTCTCTTCAGATTAGGATATCTTATTTCTTCTTCTTCAGAGTTCATAGGAATGAAGTCACTATCTTGCCTTTTAACCCTGTAGTAGATACCTTCAACCTGATCATCAGTCATCCCTTTGAACTGATTCTTTTTCCATCCACCTACACTGCAACAATAATCTTTCATCATTGAGAGAACTTGTGCCTTGGTTGGTTGTCTTGGTTTCTTTTGACCCTTTCTGACTGAAACAATTGCATCTTGGAGTGCTTGGCTATTCTTCATTTGAATGAAATCCTTCAACTGTGCAGTTCTTTGTTCTTCAGCTAAGGATTTATCTGCAACTAGGTCAATTGCCTTCTTCTTGACTACTTGATCATTAGCAATCAAGAAATCAATTTCTTGTTCTGTAGGTACATAAGAAAACTCTGGAGTCTTTTCTCTGAAAATTGTAGGTGGAACAGTGGAAAGTGGATTTACATACATTGGATCAGTGGTTTCCATTCTGTCCAGCCTTTTAGCCTCCATGAAGTCTGCAATCTCTAGTTCATCTAGCTTTTTCTTGTTTGCAACTTCATCGTCAGTGAGTTTTCTAGCAACTTCTGCATCATGATCAATTTGAGCTTGTTCTTTCTTTGAAACCTTCCTTTTTGATTGCTCTTCACTCTGCACAACTACTTTACCTTTTTCCTTCTTCTGCTTTTCAATTTCTTCCTCTACAGTGGTAATATTTTGTCCAGCAGTGGAAACCATTTGATCTGCAGTGGGAAAGTTTTTAGTGGAAATATTTGCAGTTGCAGTAGTGAAAGATGCTAGCTCTGGTTGACTTGTATCAAGTTGCTCTTGATGAACTTCTTCTTGAATATCACCTTCCTCAGTACCTTTTCTTTCTCCAAAATCAAAACCTGCACCTAAATCACCTTCATCTCCAAAATTAATTCTCCTCCCCTTGGTTTAAGCATCTGTTTTCCTCCCCTGTTTGGGAGAATTTCCCAAATCTTTATTGAATTCCTCTGAATCATCATCATGAGGTGAGGATGGAGATGATATCACTATCTTTGCGCTCCTTCCTTTTCGCTTCAACCCCGCAACTCTTTCTTCAAATTCGAATCTCTTCTTTCAATTGTGTAACATCCTTGGGATGTTGCTCCTTTACTTGTGCCAAGTCTTTCTCGCAGATTCAACCTACTTAGTTAGTTTGGTACAAAGTTCCATCAATTCCATAGGTTGCCCAACGCCTCAACACTTCCAACCGTGTGACTGTTGGGAGAGGTGAATCATAGGGCATTGGCTCGCACTCACCCTAGTTGGACTAGGTGGAAGCTCGAAACCACCACCGCTTGTTCCTAAACCAAAAGGATCACGGACATGTTGTGTTGTAATGGGAGGAGTTGGCTGTTTTTGCCTCCTCTCATAGGTGTGAGAAACTGATGGAGTGTAGTTAATGTTTGGAACTGTGATTCTGGGTTTGTTTTGGGATATAACTGGGATTGTTGCATCTTCACCCTGTACCTGTGAAATCTTTGCAAGCATTTGAGGAAAAAGTGGTGTAACAACCCTATTGCCATCCTTATTCATGTTTCGAAAAACTTTGGGCTTAAGGCAACGGATTTTATAAATTCTTGTATGGGGTTGCAGTTGAAATTCATTTAACACTGCTTGCTTAAACCTTGGAAACATCAAACATTTTGTAGAACTTTTTACATTGCCTTGCATAATTGTAAAAATATATTTAGACCAATTAAAAATCTTATCTGTGGCTAGACAAACCAAAGGGTAAGCCATTGTTGAACTGAATTGTTCATAAGATGTTTTCTTATGAATTAGGCAATGTAATACAGTATGTATTAAAAATCTCCAATAAGGACAGAAACCACTCTTTTTGAAAGTAGCCTTTTTGTCAGTGGTATCATACCCCATGGATGAAAGATGTTCATGAATTTCTGGCATGGGTAATGTGATGATACCATTGAGATCATCTAATTGGAGAATTCTCCTCAAGGATGACTCAGTAACATCAATAGTTAACCCATCCACTGTGGCTCTAAGAGAATCTACAGTTTCATGTGTGTCTCCATCTTCAATAGTGATGGACTGAACAGAGGTCCAAAACTGTTTGATTTGAGAGACATAGATTGTAGCATTGAGTAGTAAAGCATACCTTATATGAGTAGTGTTTAGAAAATCCACAATCTGATGAAAAACAGGGCCACTCTTGTCGTTTGACTTTTCCAAATAGGCCACTTGGTTGTGCTCATCTGCAAAAGTGATAGGTGCCATAGTATCTTTTGATGAAAAATATATTGTGTCAGTATGAATTTTATGAAGAACTCGCCAATTTAGAGAAAAGATATATACTGTTAGGGTTTGAGAGTGTCGCGCAAGAAAGATTATCTAAGGAAAGATTTATCTGAAGAGGATAAATTGCAATTAGGAAAGTAGATAATCTTCTAAAATTTTACCTTATAAATATGGAAAGCAATTTCTCTCAACGGCTAGTAAAAAATTGTTACTAACACAACAGCTTGTAACGGCTAGATCAACGATGGTAAAATAACACCGCCAAGGAAACCGTGAACTAGCAAAGGTAATTTTTCACAAAGATTTTCAAGAGCAGTAAAGTAAAACATAAGAAAATTTTGACTGTTCTTATCATAGTTTTTAGCAAACTATCAGCTATCAACGGATTTGAGATGTCTTTACCATGAGCCGTTTGCTATGGACTAGCCAACTCTTAATCATAAATAATATGGTGAGTTGATAACCATATAGTTTTTGGTAAACTATCATCCATAAATGGATTTGTTAAGTCTTTAACAGTAGCCGTTTGCTCTAGACTAGTTGATTCTTATGTGGATTAGACATGGTGAATCAAAAACCATTTGTTGTGTGTCTCAGTTACACACATTTTATGATCAACTCCCAGCCAAGATTGGTTATGTACCTACAAGTGTTAGTATAGTACAAAGAATATTCATAACCAACTTGTTTTAACCAAAGTTACTTTTAACCAAAGTTACTTTTAACCAAGCCACTATCTAAAAATATCTTCCCAAAGTCAACCCGATAATATCTATATTTACTTTTCAACCTACTAAAATAGGGAAAAATAAATATATCCTTTAAGGAACACTTATGATCGACTTAGCCTATATAAAGGGGCTCGGCACATCATAGTCTTTATCAAAAACACATTCTAACTCACAAAATCCCTAAACATCACCATGAGCAATCCTTCTAATATCATTGGCATCTCTTCTGATTCTGATACAAAGATTGTGATGGCTTCTGAGTCATCTTCATAGGCATCAGGGTGGGCAGGTTACTTTCCACCTTGTGCTACAAGATCTTCTTCCAATAAGCCAACAAGGCAGACTGCCAATTCTGTACCTGTTGCCAAACCTGCACCTTCTCTTGAGTTCTACTCCAGTTCATCAGATGATGATGATGATAATGATGAGACCTACTCCTTGACCAAGGAGTTGCCAAGGGCTCTGACAAAAGCATTGGGAGCAGCTCTCTCCAACATGAAGCAGATTTCCATACCAGAGAAGCCTGCAAGACTACCAAGGCCTCCTCCACAAGTTCTTGGTCTTGCTTGTCCAAGAATGCAGTCAACCTTTGAAAACAAGAGGAAGAGAGCACAGAAGAAAAAGCATGACTATGAGGGCAAGGGCAAGAAGCCAATGGAGTAGCTTGTGTAGGATGTGGTGATGTAGGTTGTGTTAGGTTTTTATCTTTTGTGTTTTGATGGTGATTGTTAGTACTCTCTTCTTGAATGTAATGAACTTCCTCTTTTGATTGAATGCAATGAAGTTTATATGGTTTACTTTTTCCACTGTGAGAGTAACTTTTACCACTGCTTGCCCTTTTGTTTCCACTGTTAGCCTTATTTTCTGCATAAATGTTAGTGGACAAGCAAAAATACAAGCACTAAACAGTAACAGCTCCAATGTATACAAATAATCCTTCATACCTGCATATTACAAACATAAACCAAACACTGAAAGCATTGTTAAGGTTAGCAGTGGTTAGAAAATAACTAGAAGTAGATTCAAAAATTTTGCTGGCAGTGGTTAGACCAGTACTAAACCACACAGTCAACAGGTCAACTCCAAGTCATTAATCCGGCCACCAAAGTCAAAGACTTCATTTACTCCTCAACAACTTATACCTTCCCCTCATCAACTTACTTAATCCAACTTAACTTTTATTTAAGAACCTATAAATCACAAACCAATCATATCACACATACCCAAAAAGTTTCTCTCTCAAAAACTTACTTTTCTCCAAAAATCACCATGAGTCATTCAAACCCTATCAATCTCTCATCAGACAGTTCCTTTTCTGATAGTGCTTGGGATGATTTTGTTCTGAACAATCCAGGGAGAGTTGAGAAAGAAGAGTTCGAAGAGGTTGCTTCTAGAAAGAGAACTCATTCAGGTGCTCTCTCAAACCCTTCAGCTGCTGGTCCTTCATCTTTCCAACCAATGCCTCAGGATGCTATCATCAAAGAAGACAGCTCAGACATAAGTTCCTATGTGTCTCCCTATGAAGATACATATGATGAAACATCTGCAAGAGTCCTGAGTGTGCCTCCCCTTGCTGCAATAATCCCTTCAAAAGAGCTAAAAGCACCACCTTCTCTACCATTGTTGACAACACCACCATCAGAGGGACCATCATCATCCTCACCACCTGTTAGAGGAAAGGTGATTGGGCTAGCATGCCCCAAAGTGTGGAGGGTGATTGAAGGTCGAAGGGCGCCCAAAGTGATGCCTGGGTGGGCCTTTCCTAAGAAGCCTTAGGTGGTAGTTGGTGGTTAGGTGAAGTCATGGGTAGTTGTAGTATGATGTTTTCTGCTTTCTTTTATGTATTGATGTTTGGTAGTCCAGAATCGATGGATGTAACCTCGCACTTTGTGTGCAAATTGAATAATAATAAGAATCCATGCTATGCTTTATCTTTTAAATTCCTTGCATCATCTTGGTTGTTACTTATTACTCCTTTGATCCGCAAAAGCTCATTTAATGACCCCATTACCAAGAACTTTTCCATTTACTCCACCTCCAAAGTCGACAAACCGTCCATCATAGTGTTCAAAATTTGAGAGATAGGACTTGTTGCCACCATGTGCCTTGAACATCCACCGTCCGTAGCCTTGATTTGATCTTTTGTCCTTGGATGTTCCCGCATATAAGAAAAGAGTTAGTTTCCTTTGGAGACCCAAGGCATGATTGACTTGGATCCGCCTCGTGTATCAATATAGTTAAATCTATCAAAGGTCATTGATACACCATTGGGATTGGTTGTTGAGGTAATTCCTTTAGGTTTCCATTCCCAACGTCTTTGAGGCCTTCACAAAGATTTCCCATGTTACCCCTTTTATTGTTTACAACCCTTGCGGTGGGAACTTTTGATGAGCGGTGGTAATCACCGATTTAGTTTTGGTACCCACCGTTGGTTATATTGAACCCTTTTATCGAAAAAGACCTTTTTCCTGCTTATGCATTTTGCAAAAGTTGTTTTGGATTTTGCACTTGTAACATGTGATTTGGGGTGAGCAGTGTTAACAGTTTTAGTAGTGGCAAAAGTTTTAAGACCACTTCTTAGTTGAACTGCTCTTGGGATCATGTTGTTGTGTGGATTAGTTTTGAAAAAAATCTGTCAGAAAGACATTCAATCCGAAAACAAAACCAACCTAGAATTATCAGGTTAAGATAGGTTGCAAAAACCTAATAACCAATTGATTCACAAACAGAAAAACATACCAACAGATAACACAAAGTTATCAGAGGGCAGGAATCAATCAAATCAAAAACAAGGAACAAACACACCTGGTTTTTGAAGATCAGAGATTCACACCCTTAATTGAATCACCAATTGATTCAGTTGATCAAGAAAGTCCCAACCTACTCACGATTCAGAAAATCCCAAAACTGACGAAACCCTAGTTTCGCATCAGAAAGGATTCCAAGAGTTCAAGAAGAACACACCAGACCGTGGAGTAGAGGAGGTTAACCAAGCCACAATAATTGGCGGTCAACCATCAAGATCAGAAGACGGGTTTTTATTAAGTCTTAGAGAAAAAGAGAGACACGTTCATCTCAGAAAAGAGAAGAGAGGCGCATAAATAAGGGCATCACAAGAGGAACAAATATTAGGGCTACGGATTTTATTTTAACCCATCGGTTACAAAAGAACAAATACAACCCTTCCACTTTTCATTTTTTGGTATATAATATATTACAGTTTTTGATATATATTGTATAGATAACTTTAGAAAAGTTACTTCCCTTAGTTATAAGTTAATATCTTTTCGAGGTTCAGAAAATATAATAACCTAGTATCTACACTACTTATTATATTATTAGGAATAAGTTAAGACGTAATTAACCTTAGGATTATTCATTTGAGAGTATAAAAATCTTCAAGGATAGTTTTTGGAATAAAAACTAGTCCTCATAAGTTTTTTATAGCCTTTAAGGCACAAAACGAAAGAGCTCACCAGAAAGAAAATTCCGAAACACTTAGTGTTAGGTATTTTGGAGATTTTATTCAATATCCAAGAGATATGACGAAAGAAAGTGGAGAAAGTTCAAAGAAGGAAGTGGGTACTACTAGTACACCACAATTCTAATGTCCGATGCTAAAACCTGCGAATTACTCATTATGGGCAATTCGAATGCAAATCATCCTCGAAGCGAATGGTTTGTGGGAAATGATAGAACCTTTTGAAACAACTCAAAGCGATAACAAGAAAGATAAAACTGCTATCGCATTCCTTTACCAATCTTTACCCGAAGAACAATTACTTCAAACAACAAAGCACAAAAACGTGAAAGCCATATGGGACACTCTGAAGACTAGATACATTGGTGAACAAAGAGTTCAACAAGCAAGGTTGCAAACACTCAAATATGAGTTTGAGATGTTACATATGAAGGAAGATGAGACAATCGACACCTTCATCGCAAAAATAACAACCCTAGTAAACAAAGCCGCTAGTCTAGGACTTACAATTGAAGATCAAACAATAGTTAGAAAGCTATTAAATGTTGTACCCGATAGGTATCTACAAATAGTTGCATCAATAGAGCAATATTCTGATCTCAATGAAATGACGATAGAAGAAGCAATTGGAAGACTTAAGACATATGAGGAAAGAATTAGGTACAAGAAAGGAAAACAAGTGGATAATCAAGAGAAACTGATGTTCACACGACATGAGAATAGAGGAAAGTATTTTAAAGGACGTGGACGTGGAAAGTATAAATTTTCACAAGGAAAGAACCACGAAAATTTAAGGAAGAGAGAAAGATGGAGAAACCTCTCATAGCAACTTCAAGAAATCAAGCTATGATACTAGCAAATTACGATGTTACAAATGTAGCAAGTTAAGGCACATTGAACCTAAATGTCCTCAAGAGCAATCTAATCTTGTAGAAGAGGACTTAGAACCTACCCTATTAATGATAATTTAAGAAGACTCCGACGAAGGGATACAAATAAAAGAAGTTGAAGATCAAAAGGTCTCACTACATGAAGAAGATGTAGCATATAAAGGGACAAATATGAATAGTATATGGTATTTAGACAATGGAGCAAGTAATCATATGACTGAGTGAGAGAACACTTCAAGGAATTAGATGAGAAGGTCAGTGGAAAAGTAAGATTCGGAGATGGTTCACACATAGAAATCAAAGGAAAAGGTTCAATCCTAATAGAATGTGATGATGAGAAACAAAGAATTATATCACACGTCTATTACATTCCTAGCTTGAAAAGCAACTTATTGAGCCTTGGACAATTAACCGAAATTGCTTGTAAAGTAGTTATGGAAGACGACGAGTTACAAATTTATGACATGGATGACAAAATCTTCATGAAAGTTACGCGACAAAGAAATCGACTATACAAAGAAAGTCTAAGGATAGGCACACCTGTTTGTCTATTAGCAAATTAAAAGGATAATACTTGGTTATGGCACGCAAGAGTAGGACATCTCAACTTTGAATCATTAAAATCAATGGCTCAAAGGGATTTAGTTCATGGCATACCTGCCATTAAACACACAACACAAATATGTGTTGTTTGTTTAATTGATAAACATAGTAGAGCGCCATTTCCCAAGAAAGCAAAAGCTAGATCAACATCACCTTTAGATTTAGTATATGGAGATTTATGTGGACCAATCACACCACCGACACCTTCTGGAAAGAAATACATATTCTTGTTAGTAGATGATTACTCAAGATATATGTGGGTGTATTTCCTAAATACGAAAGATCAAGCATTTGAAGTTTTAAAAACCAAAACTGGTTAATGTTTGAACCAAAGAAAATATTGCTTGGAGTTGTTACATGAATATGGGTTACTTGCTTGTAGACCTGTTATGACACCATTGCTTGAGAATGTTGTTTTGAGTTGTAAAGAATTTGAAAATGATAAATTGTTGAAGAATATAACAAGTTATCAGAAGCTTGTTGCGAAGCTTATATATCTTACTATGACTAGACCTGATATTGCTTATGTTGTTCACTGTTTGAGTCAATATATGCATGCACCTTTACAGTCTCATTTTAACATTTGGTTAAGGGTTTTAAGATATCTTAAGCTTGCTCCAGGAAATGGTATAAGTTTTAAGAAAAGTGAGAAGTTCAGTGTAGTGGCATTCTCTGATGCTGATTGGGCTAAATGTCCTGTCACCAGAATCTGGATATTGTGTTTTTGTTAATGGTAATATTGTTTCATGGAAGAGTAAAAAGCAAAATACTTTGTCAAGATCTCCAGCTGAAGCTGAATACAGATCTATGACATCTGTTACTTGTGAGGTTATGTGGATACTTAAGATCTTAAAAGATCTTGAAGTGTCTAAAAACTTGTTACCTGTTATGCTTTGCTGTGATAACAAAGCAGCTATGCAGATAGCTGCAAATCCTGTTATGCATGATAAAACTAAGCATTTTGATATTGATGTGCATCTTATTAGAGAAAAAGTTGCATCAGGTTTGATTGAAACTTTAAAGGTTGGTTTTAAAGATCAAACTGCTGATGTGCTAACTAAAGCACTTGGTACTGCACAACATACAGTTATGGTAAAGAAACTTGGTATGGAAAATCTTTTTGCTTCATCAGTTTGAGGGGGGATGTTGGAAATATAGTTTTAATGTCCTTTGTCAAACTTATGAAGCTCTAAGGGTTGTTTTGTAAATATGGTTAGTTATATTTCCTAACCTCTAAAGTTTGGTTTGTCTTTGGTTAGTTTCTGTTTGTACATAGACTAAAAGTGTAAGTCTTAGGCTATTTAAGCTCAAGATCTGGTTTAGGGTTTTCATTCAGTTTTCTCTCAAAAGTCTTTCACCTACAAAGTGGTTAATACATTTCCTGGTTTCTGGGTTGTTTGGTTTAGATCATCTTGATCTTTGTAGTGGTTTGGTTTATTGGTTTAGTGAGTGAGTTGATGTATTGCTGTTACACCTTTGTAGAACAGATTTGTGATTGTATTGTTCTTGGTAAGAACCTGTTTAGGGACTTATCTTCAGTGTATATTGTTATAATAAAGTATCACCAAGGGGTGGTTGGTTGGGTGATTAATACTTGTGTGTTTTGGTACCATTTTAACAGAAGGAGATGTCAAGGATAAAGCTATGGAGCTCTAACCTTGACCTGATTGTCCCGGATGTTCACACATCAAGAGTTTATATCTACCATCCCAATGTCGCTAACAAATTCTTTGATACGAAAGTGATGAAGGACGCTTTAAGTAAGGCGTTGGTTGTGTTTTATCCAATGGGAGGCGTTTGAAGGAAGATGAAAATGGTCGGGTTGAAATTGATTGTCAAGGACAAGGCGTGTTGTTTGTGGAAGCTGGATCCGATGGAGTAGTTGATGATTTTGGTGACTTTGCACCCTCGTTGGAGCTTCAAAAACTAGTTACAACAGTTGATTACTCGTTGGGAATTGAATCGTACCCATTGACGGTTCTACAGGTATCTATGTATACTTTTATATATATAACTTGTTGAAGTGAACTTAGGATGGCAATGAGACAGGTTTATGGTGATATACTCATTAAAAACTGTACTTCAAGATTATAAGTTGATTCTAGGTGCAACCTGCGGGGATTAAAAGAAATCAAAATATATAAACTGATACAGTCAATGAATAAAAAGTGTGAAATCAACTACACTATTTTTGGTGAAATCACAAATGTGGTAAGTGTATTGGATCAGGTAACTTACTTCAAATGTGGGGGAGTTTCGTTAGGAGTTGGGGTACACCATCATGTTGCCGATGGGTTATCTGGGATGCACTTCATCAGCATATGGTCCTGTATGGCTCGTGGCCTAGATGTGACTCTTCCGCCCTTCATATACCGGACCATACTCCGTGCTCGGGACCCACCACGACTTATTTTCAAGCACATTGAGTACCATCATGGTCCACAAATGCAATCGCCACTTCAAGGACCATCAAATGAGACCTCAATCTCAATCTTCAAATTCACACGAGGCCAACTTAACATGCTTAAAGCGAAATCACAAATAAACTACACCACCTTTGAAATGCTCTCGGGCCATGTTTAGAAGTGTGCTTGTAAAGCCCGTGGGCTTTCAGATAATGGGGAGACCAAGCTTTACATTGCCACCGATGGGTGGGCCCGCCTCCAACTTGCTCTGCGACCAGGGTATCTTGGGAATGTTATATTCACAACAGCTCCTATAACGCTAGCAAATGAGATTCAATCTAATCCTAGTTGGTACGCTGCTAGTAAAATACATGACGCATTAGTAAAGATGAACAATGATTATCTAATGTCAGCACTCGACTATTTGGAACTACAACCTGATTTGAAAGCTCTGGTTCGTGGGGCTCATACGTTCAAATGCCCAAATATTAGAATAACTAGTTGGACTAGGCTCCTGATGTACGATGCTGACTTTGGTTTAGGCCGACCGATATACATGGGGCCTGCTTGGATCCCATTTGAAGGTTTTTGTTATGTGTTACCAAGCCCTATCAATGACGGGAGCTTGTCTATTGCCATTTCACTGCAAGCCGAACACATGAAACTTTTTAATAACTTCTTGTATGATATGTAACATACCAGTATTTCATTATGTAAAACTGCTAGCACCACTAGTAACACTAGCTGCTGTTCTTTTGAAATTGCCTCCAACACCATTACTTGAACTCTTAGGCTTATACTGATTTGCTTGTTCTGAACTTGAGACTGCTTATACTTATGATGCCAAACTGGATACCCTACTTTTTCCCAACATTTCTCAGGAGGATGCCATTTGTAGCCACAGATAGAACACTTGCTTTTAGTTTCTTGCTTACTAAACAAAGCAGTTGACTCAACAAATGATACGCCACTCTTGAGAACATCCTTCTGTGACTCTTCTTGTTGAATCACAGCACACGCATTTTCTACACTAGGAAGAGGGTTAAGCAACAACAATTGACTCCTTTGTGCACCATAACAATCATCCAATCCATTCAAGAACTGAAAAACTCTCTGTTCTTCCTTGAGTTTCTCAATAGCACTAAAAAAATTTGACATCTCAGGAGTAATAGTAACAAGCCTAGGTAACATCAGCATAGAATCCAATTCTTCCCACACACATTTCATACGAGTATAATACTCACTCACTGAACATCCATGCTGTTGAATTTCAAAACATTCTTTACTCAACTTATACTTTCTAGAACCATTGCTAAGTGAAAACCTAGTCTCTAACTGAATCCAAATCTCACAAGCAGATTCAATGAACATGATAGACTTAGCAATAGAATCCGAAACAGAACTCATAATCCAACTAGTAACCAAATTGTTACAAGTTTCCCACATTTCAATTCTAACTGCATTCTCAGCAGCCGTAGTAGGTGGTACAGGTATAACAGGTGGCCTAGGAATCGTACCTTTCACAAACCCTAGCTTTCGGTTAATGGATAATCCGATTTCCATAGCACGACGCCAAGAACGATAATTCTGCGCTCCAGTTAGTTTTTCTTGGATTGGCAACGATCCAGGACCATCAGATCGATGCACATACAAAGGATTACTCGAATCCATCACAACAAGCAGCGGAATTAGAAATCAAACTTTTCCCAAATTTTTAACCTAATTTCGAACAAAAACACAAGATCTCAATTAAACACAAATTGAAGATCTTTAATACGATTTGAACTGATAATTGATCAAACAGATATCAATTATCACAAGTTCACAGTGAATTTGTGAAATTTAGAATGATTTTTGGTGGTTTATGACGGTTTTACGGTGGTTTACGGTGGTTTATAGTAAAATTAGGTGATCATATGCTCTGATACCATGTAAAGTAAAATACATTCAGAGAGAATTGGGAGAAAATGATATGTATTGAATCAACTGAAATGAGAATTTACAACTGAAACTATAAATGGACTAAACCGCCTAAACAACCTTTCAAACTATTTACATCTAGGACCTTCTATTCTAAACTATTTACATAAATAACCCTGAACATGTTACTCTTTACACATTGCCATCAAACTCTTCATTTTTTACCCCAGCGCGGTTTGTTAGTATTATTATTTGTATTTTCTTGTTATTAGTTGATAGCGTCGATTAAGGTCGACCTTGTACCTAATTCTCTTTTCATTAGTCTGAAGTCTTTAACTATCACTTTATGACAAGATATATATTATTCTGAATTTTGGGGATCTATATTTATCTATACTATCTAATAAAATATACTTTTTACCTTATTATTCATAAATGTTTTCTAAAACTACTAAGGCCTATTCTTGTGATAAGTATACAATCATATTTTGAGTAAGTTATTTAAAAATACCTCATTCAACTCTATTCTTAATTGGTGAAATAAGTTAGCATTGAAAAATCCGTGCATTAACTTGAAAACCCATATAAATTGGTATTACATTTAACAATGTCTTTGTTAAAAGTTTCCTAACTACAAAATGCATTGTAATGTGACATTATAGAGGAGTGTTTGATGTTTGCAATTGTGGTTACGTTGTAGTTGCGTTTTGTGAATATTGAGCAATTGGTGATCTAATATAAGCTTATTTTCGGTGTAAAGTTTACTTCGTTTAGTAGTTATTAAGGTTATTTGAGCTAACGACTTGTAACAAAAACTTATTAAGTATTACGCGAATTTAACACTTAATCTTAAGAAGAAGAATAGTAAACATTCAACACCTCAATATTATTGATAATACGAATACTCTTACATATTAGGGTTTTGCAACCTTGAAGTGTATCGACCTTAGATATAAAACATCGTATATCTAACCTAACCTAGAACCTCCTTTTATAGGCTAAGGAGTCCTATACATTATACAATCGTAACCTACAAGATAAATATCTTTTCCATATTTATCTAATACAATAAACTAACCGACTATACAAGACTAGCGATGGTTACAATATATTATCCGTGGTTACACAATACTACTAGCCGCGGTTGTCTTCATCCGTGGTTACACTCTTACGTCGTGGTTATATCAAACACATCCGTGGTTCCGATGCTTTAGAGTAATTCTTGATGCAAGGAACCTAAAACCCAACAATCCTCCCTAAACTTGATACATTCCAACATAATTCTCAAGTTTTCTTTAAGCTCAAAACATCGAATTGGAGGATGTAGCCAAACACTTACAAGCCTTAAGAATGTTCTCATACTTGACAACAATTTGTAAGCTTGACCTTCATAGGGTACTAACATCTTGATACAACCAGGCTTCAACATCGAGCAATAATTCACGGATGCTTATTCGGTTGAGGATAATCACCTTCTACAAGCATATGAATAACCTTTCCGAAGCAGTTAAAACATGAACTCCACAAGTTTGATATAAAACCATCTAGTAACTTGACCATTGTAGAGTCCTTGCCATTCGGGTTCATCATGAGTAGGTTCAAATAGAATCTTCAAATAATGATAAACCAACCTCTCATGATAATCATTTGGATGTACTTCACCAAACTTGTTCTTGTAAAGTATCCAAAATTCATCAAATCATCTCTATCAAAATCTTGAAGCATTTGTGAAAATTTATTATACTCGAAACTTCATTGTTGAGTCTTTGAATTTTCCAAACTCCTTCACTTCAATTATAAGCTTAAACTCATAAGAAATAATTTGATTTTCATCATCAACAACTTTCAATCTTTTAGAATCGGATGTCTCTGAACCTCGATTTTCTCTTTCTTTTACTTTGAATCCATTCATCATCCTTTTTAATCCACTCTTCCTCCTTTTTAGAATTCATTGGACAGAAATCATCATGATTAATTCTCATACATCTCTCATAAATCTCAAAAATTCTTTCAAATGAACACCTACTGAGATTATCAGAAACATATATGCCTGAATTCTTAATAATCTTCATCAATACATTCCTCATCTGAGCAATAGTAGGAGGTTTCTTTCTTACAACTTGCTTCTTTTCTTTCCTGACCTTCCTTGCCAATATACCCAAAAGTCTAGCTTTTTCCTCATCATCAAACAAAGCCCATTCTTGTGCGGTATACTCATCACTTATTAATTCGAGAGCTTCAAGATAGTTTTGTGATTCATACCATGTAGCTAACCATCTCTCACTAGCTTCCTCTTCTTCTTGCTTTCTTTTATCCAAAGCTACTTGTTCTTCGACTACAAGTTTCTTCCATACTCTTCATCATAAGCTTCTTGTTACGCTTTATTTTTAAACTTGAAGATTACCTCTTTACCTTTCCCAACATCAGTTGAACCACTTTCTTCTTCAAAGGTTCACCAATAACCAAACTTTTAACTCGGGTTTGGTTGCGATGAGAGTGAGCAGATAAAGCAGGTGCAATGATAGGTGTAGAAATAGATGATGTTTTGCTCAGATTAATCAATGTACTTGCGACTTCTTTCTCTACTTCTTTAGGCTTAGGTGGTAATATAGAGAGTTGTGACAACGATGGAAGTGGTTATGATAGCGATGGGTATGACGATGGTAGGAACAATAGCCAAGTGCGAAACGCATCGGTGGTTACAAGAGTACTAACCATGGTTTCGGTATACTATCGATTGTTGTGTTACGCACTACTTCAACATTCTTCAATTTTTCAAGAACAACCTCATTCCCATCTTTATCGAAACCAAAAATCTTGATCTCCACTATCAACATCTTCTTCCATAGGTACACCAACAGATACATCCACGCCTCCCACAATTCATGCCATCACTCCTCCCTGTTTGGATACATCCTTCACATTCGAGTGGAAGAGAGTCCACCTTCTTTTCTTTCTTCTCATAGCTTTCAAAGCAACAACCCTGGTCTTTTCACTTTCTCCAAAACCAATACTCTATGCTTCAATCTCCGAATATCCTTACCACGAAACACATTAACTCCAGTAGACACGAAATTGTATTCTCCATTTTGGCACACTTAGCCGTCAATTCATTTAAACGTTCAAGAATATCCTCCCACTTCGACTGTGTGAACTGGTCCGAGAGGTGGTTCATTGGAAAAGTCATCATGTACAAACTCATTAACCGTCAATTCAATGTCGGGTTCCAATCTATCCTCATCACTTGAGTTGTGTTAAGCGCTCAGAGAGGTGAATCCTTGGATATAGTGAACATAGCATCGGACTGGCACGATCATCTATGCACCACATGGCGACCCGGTTGGCTAGGATTCCTCCACTGTGTTAAGTTCCAAAGAACTCTCCACATTAGGAGTTGCCAATGGTTGGGTCTTATTTATGTTTCCACTATCGACCGACATCTAAGCATGAATCGATGGTGGAAGCCCTTCCAATCATGTCACCTCCACTCCATGTGACACCCTCATTAACAACACCACTAACACTAGCTTTGAGGAAGCTTAGTGCCTGTGTTCTCCTAGTCCATGATGCAAGACCTTCATCAAACTCGAATCGATGAGGCAAAGTAATCATGTGAGGAAATAAAGGAACATCTCTAATTATAACATTATGTGGTGATTCCTCATATGTGCAAAAACCTTAGGAAGCATATGATGTACTTCATACTCTCTAGTATGTTCAACGAGTTCCTCTATTTGATGTTCCACAATCAGTTGAACAAACCTAGGATACAAATAGTATTTACCCTTCTTCCTAATGTTTTGTACTAACCCTCATATATCATCCTAGACCGGTTAAACTTCCTTCCATCGGAAAAACAAATAATAGCGATAGCAATTTTTGAAGGAAAGTCATTAAAGCACGTGGTCTTGTTACTCATACACATCAACAAAGTGTGAATCAAAAACTTCCATTGTTGTGAAAACAAACTCTTAAAAATTGTACCTTTTCACCTCTGTGTGTATATCCTAATCTCTCTAAACCGACAACAATCTCAACATCCGAAGATTATCAACACCATCGGCATCATCAAGCTTTAAAACTTCTCTAATGATCTCCTCGATGTGAAATAGCATTCTCATCCACAACGATACTAAACACCTCCAAGCATCAACCTCTTCAAGTTTAGCATTCCTCCGAGGCGATGTATGTAGGCTTTAAGAATGGTAGGTTCAACTGTTAAAGCATAGTGAATGGGACTGTGAACTAGAAAATCAATCATTTGATGAAACCCTTCAGATCGAGCATCCTTAGTGAGTACTGCAACTAGGTTATGTGAAGTGGAATACTTTTCAGCCATTGTGATTAATGATGGATATGAAGTGGGTTTTGTGAATAAATCAAAGAAAGTGATTAGGGTTAAGGTTGAGCGCCAATTGGAAGTGGTTTGAGAATCAAATAAATGATCCGTCCGTGATTTTGGGGAGAGATATATACTTTAGCCAAAGTGTCGAAACAACCCCTGTAGTATCCAAAACAAAGTACCATACTATCCGCGGTTCCATAACTGCTATCCGCGGTTGTAACATACCATCAGTGGATACAGATGTTCACTCCTCCAAATATCCAAGAGATAGAGCAAGTAAGTCTGTGTTAAAATAAGAAAGATCTCACAAAAATATGAAGGATTACACAATTTTTTTTTTTTTTTTTTTTTTTTACAACTAACATAAGCGACTAACACACGACTCCTATGTATACAAAGCCTTCATACCGCAAGTCAAAAACACAAAACCAACACGAAAAAGTAGGTTATTGTTGTCGGTGGTTAGTTGATGCGAAGTGGTTCCAAAAGAACTATCCGTGGATTGAGCAGTAAGTCAATATGGTCAACTTCTAGAACTAATTCAATCCAAAGCCCAAGAAACTCATTAACTCTCCAACCACATTTAACACCCCATATTTACTTCCATAGCCCTTATTTTTGCTTATAAAAGATCCCTTAATCTCATATAACACATACCAATCAAAAACAAAACCCTAATTTCTCCAAAACCCCAATAATGAGCGGCTCAACCCAATCAATCTTTCATCGGATGACAATACCTCCTCCAACAAAGATGATGCGGAGAGATGGAAAAAGAACTATTTGGCAAGCAATCCAAGTAAAGGAGAGAATAGCTCTTCTTTAAGTTCGTATGTATCACCCTATGAAGATACAGACGAAGAAACTTCTTCCATGGCGGTCGATGCACCCCACAAGAATCCAATCCATGGCGATTTGACATACCTCCACAAGAACCACAACCATTAAAATCCCATTTCTTCCATCATCGAAAGATGATAGTGTGGTGAATCAAGTGATGCTTCGAAGACTCGATGACTCTTCTAAGAAGAGGACTTCAAACCCCAAACCTTCATCATCCAACCCCCAACCAAGACCACGAGCAAGAAACCCACCACTCCCTAAGGACAGAGAGGTGGTTCTTGGTCTTTGTGCACCAAGTCGTGGTGCTTCTTCACACATCGTAACAGGGAAGGGAAAAAGGAAGAGGGAGTAAGTTGCTGTATGGTGGAATGAGTAGATGGAGCACAAGAAGAATATCATATCATCCATCTATCTGCCACAATCAGCTTCAGCTTCTTCGTTTGCATCAATCCATCCTTCCCATTTTGATCCTTAGCTGCTTCATCGTGGTGATCACAAATGCATATCCAGCATTTGAACGATATAAGCAAGGATAGTAGTAGTAGAAATATTAGTAGAAAATCATGTATAGAAGTAGTCTTTAATTAGCACTTGAAGTTTCATTGTAAGTCGTGTCTAAGTAAAACTGTTTTGTTGAATGAACAATTTAACTTGATACTTCTTGAATCTCTATAATGACTTGTCTTTTATCGCACAATGGTTAGTGGAAACACGAACAACTAGCGATGGTTTGAACAACACTATCGGTGGTTAGAAACAACACTATCGGTGGTTAGAAACAAAGATAGCAATACTAAGATTACATAATAACAGGTCCAATACTTATACAAACTTTTACAAAACAATTTGAGAGTTTAGAGATTAATCATTCCAATACTAACAACAAGATCTTGAAACCTTCCCACATCAAAAGCTTTGGTGAGAAGATCGGCAACATTGAAATCGGTATGGATTTTACCATTTGAATCAACCTTTTCTCATTACAATCTCTAATAAAATGATGTCTTATCTCAATATGTTTAGTTCTAGAATGTAAAACAGATTTTTAATAATGCAAATTGTCTTGTTATTATCAATGTAAATCTTAGTATGCATAAATTGTACCCAAAATCCGACAATTGATTACGAATCCAAAGAACTTGACCACAACAACTAGCGGCTGACCACATATTCGACTTGGTTGTAGAATTAGCCACAATAGTTTGCTTTTACCTTTGCCAAGAAATTAATCTGCTTCCCAGAACGACATCCTCCGGTAGTAGACTTCCTATCCAAACTAGCTCCGGCATAGTCACTATCGATGTAGGCCACCAAATCAAAGGGAATCCTTAGAGTACCAAAGGCCCAATTTAGGATGACCTTTCAAATATCTAAAGATTCTCTTAACAAGACATTCATGTGTGAAGTATTTGGTGTGACTTGAAATCTTGCACACACATCACGAGAACATAATATCGGCCTAGATGCGATAAGATACATCAAAGATCCAATCATGGATCATACAACTTCAAATCAACTTTGGGACTTCCATCATCGGTAGCATAGGTTTACGAGTCTCCATAGGTGTACTTGCACTCTTTACATCTTGAAACCCAAACTTCTTCAAAACATCTGCTACATACTTGTCTTGACTAATGAAAATACCATCAGTCCTTTGTTGAACTTGTAGCCCCAAAAAGAAAGTGAGTTCTCCCATAGAACTCATCTGAAACTTATCATGCATAAGTTTCTCAAAATCTCTGCATAGCTCCTTGTTAGTAGAGCCAAAGATGATGTCATCTACATAAACCTGAACCAATAAAATATCATCTTTGTGCTTTCTAATGAACAAAGTTTTATCAATCAGTCCTCTTTTAAACCCATTGTCCATCAAATAAGTAGACAGGCATTCATACCATGCCCTAGGAGCTTGATGCAATCCATACATAGCCTTCCTCACCCTGTAAACCTTGTCAGGATGATCAGGATCTTCAAAACCAGGAGGTTGACAAACATAAACCTCCTCATCAATAGTGCCATATAAAAATGCACTTTTAACATCCATCTGATACACAACAAAATTCTTGAATGAAGCATAAGCCAAAAATAATCTAATAGCCTCTATCCTTGCAACTGGTGCAAACACTTCATCATAGTCTAAACCTTCAGTTTGTGTGTATCCTTGAGCAACCAACCTTGACTTGTTCCTTACAACAATTCCTCTTTCATCCCTCTTGTTTCTGAACACCCATTTAGTCCCAATAGCCCTCTTCCCATTTGGAAGATCAACCAATGTCCAAACCTCTTGAAGCTTAAGCGTAAAAGCTCCTCTTGCATTGATTCTACCCACCTTCTTCCGATAAAGCTTCTTCCACTCTCTTGGGCTCCTTTTGAGACAGAAAACAAGCAAGCAGGCAATTTTGCGAGATCTTTATATTTGTTTCTTTTGTGAAGTGATCTTGCAAAGAACCCATGTTCGGAAAGGGTTCGATGTTCTTAACCACCTTCTTGTTTGAACTGGAGTATTCAAGTTTCCAAGTATTTGTTCCTTGGGATGAATCTTGTGAATCCTTGTAGTGGTGATTGGACTTTCATGAATGACAGTTTCCAAGTTTGACAAATCAGCATTGAAGAAATCATCCATGTCTTCATCATCAGTAGGAGTATCAATTTCAATCAAACCAGGCATATTAGGATCATGTGGATACTCCTCATCACCAAATAGTGGCTTTGGATGTGGTCCAAAGAAAGTACTATCACCAGTACTTGTAGCGGGATTTCACATGAACTATCAGTGGTAGAAGATGGCTTGTCGTGATTCTGATTGGCCTATCGATGCTTTCGGTGAGGCTTAGCGATGCTTGCGAGCGCTTTTTCTTCTTTTCAATTTCTTCTACCGACACGAGTTATCTTTCAACAACTCATCCTTATCTTGATGATGATCAACTTTGCCTCCATCTTTCGATACTTCATCATCGGTGGGACTTTGCTTATCAATGATGGAAGGAGCAGAACCGACTTTCCACTTTTCAACCAAATAGAACTCCTTTGGAGAATCGACTTCTTTTGAAGATGTATACGCCTCGAGAATCCTTTTGTGTACTGCATTAACATTAGTGGAAGTTCACGCAATGATAGGCTCATAATTCATAGATTTGGTTAGCATATCAATGTTAAGCGACCGATCTGGTCCTTTGGTCTCAACACTAGGAGTCTTTTCACCGAATTGAACATGTAAGTTCTCTTCAACAATTCTAGTCCTCCTATTGTATACTCTAAAGGCTTTGCTATTAGTGGAATAGCCTAAAAGTATCCATCATCGCTTTTCTTGAAACTTGCCTAGGTAGTCTATGGTATTCAAAATGGTAACAGGACACCCAAAAGGTTTTAGGAATGCAATCATTGGCTTCCTATCATGTAACGACTCATAGGGGTCTTGTTATGAGGCTTCACTACCTTACTTCATTTTGCACATAACATGCAATTCCTACGACTTGACCCAAAAGGTAGTTGGTAACTTAGACTCGACAACATGGTCCTAGCGACCTCAATTAGTGTTCTATTTTTCCTTTCAGCTACACCATTACATTTGTGGTGTTCTAGCAACACTAAACGTCTTTCAATACCTTTAGCTACACATAAGCGATTCATCACATCATTCTTAAACTCGGTTCCATTATCACATCGATTACTTTGACCTTATGATTTACTAGATTTTCTATCTTAGTAATGAAACTCTTAAGAATCTCACTAGTCTCACTCTTAGCGACCAAAAAGTATACCCAAGAAAATCTACTATAATCATCGGTGATAACTAGGCAATCTGCTTATGGTTCAAGCTTCTAACAAAGGTAGGTCCAAATAAGTCCATATGAAGCATAAGCGATGGTTGTGTTATGGTGTTCTGATTTTGGTCTTACAAGAAGCTCTATGTTGTTTTCCTTTTGACAGGCCACACAGTTCCTTACACTCAAAAACCTTTGAAGGTAACCCTCTCACTAAGTTTCCTTTTACCGGTTTATTGATTGTTTTGTAATTGAGATGACCTAGTCTTCTATGCCACAATTTTGACTCATCAACGGATGCTTTAGCAAACAAACATAAGGACCTATTAGGAAGAACATCTTTAAGATCAAAACAATATATATTTTCCTTCCTAGGTACCCTAAGTTGTATAAACTTCTCATCGGGCATCTTAAACTCGGGAGACAACACCACACTCGGTTTCCCAAAAGTACCCAGTTTTCTTATCACACATTTGAGAAACTTGAATAAATTGTACTTAAGTCCCAGTACCAAATAGACTTTTCAAAGTCTAAATTCCTATTACGATTGTGCCTCTGCCAAGTATCTTTCCTCCCTTTGGATCATTGCCAAATGCCACATATCCTCCATCAAAGCTTCAAAATCTTCCAGTTGCTTCCATCCCAAGTCATGTGCCCGAGCAACCACTATCAAAAACTCCTTTATCTTTTAGCTCGGTTTGAAGATTGCCTGCACATAAAATTACACAAGTTAGTTCCTTTTGTGGACCCAAGCCAATCTTGACTTGGAGTGCCATACATGCATCAAAATATTCAAATTTCTTTAGGTCCATTGATGCACAGTTGACATGTGGTAAAACCTTGGTCTTAGGCTTCCATTGCCAACTAGTGAGGCCTTAACACATAAAATGATTTCCAACCACTTGTATCGATTATCACCTTTGGAATTTTAAAACTTCTTTTGAATCGGTGGTGATATTTTGCTTATCGATGGTTTGATTACGCTTAGCCGTGTTTACATTTTGCTTAGCGATGGTTGGAACCCATTTAGGTGCAGCGATGACAATTGATTTTGTTTTCCCATTCCTCATTAACACCGCCCTAGGAATCAAGTTCTTTGTTAGGATGAGGGTTTGTTTTCTTGAAAAGTTTTGATGATTTACCCTCCTCCAATGATTCCAAACGGTGGTGCATTTTTATGACAATTTCTCTGTAAGTGCTCAAAACTACCACAGTTATAACAAGCTTTCTTGACACATTGAAACTCATCACCTAATCATTAGAAATTAGACCATTTAAGCTTCTTTGATTACCCCTAGGTTTATATTGTTTCATCATTTCCTAGGAATTTCCACATGCTCTACTACTTTCTTGGTAACTTTAGCTCCAAATCTAGGTACAAGGTTGACTTCTTTGAGAATCAACTTTCTTAACTTTCTCTATCTCATCGGACTTAGTTGATTCGGTTCTATCTTCCTCAGTCGATTCCCAATCTTCTATTATGGGAGCATCGGATAACTTATCGAACTTATCTTAGGTGTTTCAGTCTTATTTATCTCTTCTACGGGTTTGTTAAAACTGAATTCACTACTAAATGAGAGTTCTTTAGCGGTGGTGCATGTTTCATCAAAGAGGGTGGTGGCATATTATTGTATCCAAGACCGGTACCATCTTTGAGCAGTTTTTGACCTATTGGCTTATTTACTAGATCGAAAGCATATTGTGTTTTAGCAACCCTAACAACATGTTTTTCTTTTTCATCTAGGGCCTTTAGTTTTACACTCTCTGCCTCTGCTAGTTTATCTTTAAGCATTTTAATCTCTCTGTCTTTAAGATCAATTTCACCACCTAGTATATTGATCTTTTCTACATACTCAAACTCACATTTAATACAGAATTTTAGCTTCTCTTCCACACCTTCTAGACCAACTCTATATCCTAAGTTATCTAGAGTCAATCTCTCTACTTCTTTTCTCATACTCTCAGTGATAGCTTTTTGAGATTCTAAGTTATCATAACATGATTTAAAAGAACAAGTAGATGTTTTAGAATCATTAGATACCTCGAATCGAACCGAAAGATGAAGCATAGGCCATTAGAGCAAAGTTATGCTCTTTTGAAGCTTCACTAGCAAGAAAAGCTGCATTTGGACCTTCTTCAATCGATCACTCAATCATAATCACCAATCCCATCACGAGCAACCAAAGGCGAAGAAGCGGCGAGCTCTTGATGTCTTCTTAATGCCTTCAATTCTTTTAGGAGCTCGACATTCCCTAGCAAAGTGACCTTTCTTCTTGCGGTTAAAGCACTCCATCTTGCTTTTGTCGAATCCAGCTCTCCTTTGACCATCATACTTAACACATCTTCCGGTCCTCCTCGAAACTTCCTTGCTTGGAGAGTCAACATTGCCATTTGCCATTGAAGATTGATCTCATCAAGATCATCGGGATCAATTTGATCCGGATCTTGATTTAACACGATAACTGCTTGGTAGTTAAATCGACGAAAAAGCACAATTGCACCATCAACGACATTATCACTAACGGTGGTATTGTTTGCAATAGCCGTGGTTATACCATAGGCGTGATGGATACATCTTGTGGGCTTTTGTGATTAGTGGATACAAAAGCAATGTTTTGATTAGCGAAGATGAGTGAGAAAAGTTATTCTCGGACTCATAAACCTTCAAGTTGTTGAAGAGATTGTCTAGAGTCATCGTAGCAAAATCCTCCTTATTTCTCCACACAATTGTATGAATAGCCCATTCGGATGATAAACTCTAATGAACTTCAAATTAATATCTTCTTGAAGAAACTTGTAACCCATGACTTGAGTTGGTGATAAGTTTTGAAGTCTATTGTATGTACCATCAATCTTTTCTCCACTAAGAGCGTTGAAGGTTTCAAATTGATGCTTGAGCATATTCATCCTTGACTTCTTAGTAGCTTCATTACCAACAAACCTTAATTCAAGAGCATCCAATAATTCTTTAGCGAGACTCATATTGATCAAAGTCCAAGGCAAACTCATTAGGTATTCCCATAGAGAGAATACTGTGAGCTTTGATCTCCATTTTCCTTTAGCTTTATCGGGTTCACTAACAATAGCAATCTCCAGTCCATCCTCACCCTTCTTAGGAAGAGTGTCTCCTTTTCAACGACATCCCGAGAGCATAATCAATCATACGAATGTATTGCCTCATTCGCATTCTCCGGTTTGATACTCACCATGCTTGAGCATGGGTACCTTTGAAGCGATCACCATGTGAGTTTCGTCGGACATCTTAAATTACTTGAATAAAGATTAACGAGACTTCTTCTTGGTTTACGGTTTCTAGATCACAAGCTCGATACCACTTGTTGATCCCAGTTGAGCAAACGATCTAATATAAGCCGACTTGAACAAAGAACTTATTAAGTATTACGCGAATTTAACACTTAATCTTAAGAAGAAGAATAGTAAACATTCAACACCTCAATATTATTGATAATCTGAATACTCTTACGATTAGGGTTTTGCAACCTTGAAGTGTATCGACCTTAGATATAAAACATACGTATATCTAACCTAACCTAGAACCTCCTTTTATAGGCTAAGGAGTCCTATACATTATACAATCGTAACCTACAAGATAAATATCTTTTCCATATTTATCTAATACAATAAACTAACCGACTATACAAGACTAGCGATGGTTACAATATATTATCCGTGGTTACACAATACTACTAGCCGCGGTTGTCTTCATCCGTGGTTACACTCTTACTTTACGTCCGTGAGTAATTCTTGTGGTTATATCAAACTTTTTTAATCCGTGGTTCCATACAAACGGATACTTAGAGTAATTCTTGATGCAAGGAACCTAAAACCCACCATTGACTAATTCTTTTTGTAAGATATAACTTTTCACATACATCAAACCATAACACAAGGTGGCGAATAAGATGGAATTCTAGAGAGAAAGTTAGAGGTTTAGGGAACTTAGTGAGAGAAAGTGAAAGATATTATTATGAGCTCCAACTCTCTACCTTGGAAGGTAGAGAGTATTTATAGTCTTACATAACTCGCCACACTTTGGGTGTGGATCGGGCATACTGATGGGTAAAGACCCGTCCGTCCTCCACGGTGTTACTTAACTAAATTACTACTTAACTTAAAGAACTACGACTACGAGCTTTCTAACGATTACATATACTTGAGGTGACCGACTCTTTAATACCGGAATTTCTAATTCCTAACAATCTCCCCAAGGAGGTCACCTCAATTATGTACCAAAATTACATTGAATACAAATAGATATTACATTTAACAATTGATCTTGCATTCTTGATGTAGTCCTTTGCTCTAAGCTCGTAGTCATTGATTCTTCACATTGCATGTTTGGTTATTCCAAGTGGAGGTCTTTCTTAATCCACGTGATAATAATTTTGAGCCATCTTTTGAGATCATCGGCTATCAACAATCTCGACACATCCTTTGTGGTGTTGGTATTTTGTGATGTTGTGACTTTAGGACCGACATGCTCACATTCGGATCATGATATCTTCTCATCGAGTAGCGGAAGCATTTGTTGAATCATGATATTGGCGGCGTAGCGAAGCTTGGAGTGAAAATATCGAGTCATTGATGCACTAATCATGATTTCTTTTGAGATGAATGTGTTAAGTGAGCATGCGGCTATGGATTGACCGCTTCATTACGATCATTGCAAGCGTCGGGCGTACACGCATACAACAGATTAGCAACAAATCGCACGAAAGTGTCTTTGATCACTTCGTTGAATTGAGTACACGACCCACGGTTCCCGTTGATCGGTACAAATCTTTTGTGATCGGTATAATTCATAAGAATCTCCTTGACGGGTTTCGCGGTGTTCTAGCTGTTCTCAAACGGAACATCTCAAAGAAGACAACACGGAGTGAGTGAACGGTAATTTTAAGTCCACCGATTGATGAAAAGAGATTTGAAAAACAATCGTGTATTGCTCAATAGAAATTGTTTTTGCAATACAACAAAGGTTTTATTGAAAATCAATTATCAATCATAAAAATACCTTTTGGTTTGAAAAATGAGTACACGGTCGATGTGCTAAAGAAAAGAGTTTTAAGCACAAAGACCGGTTTTCAAAGGTATCCGTCAATCCATAACTCGAACCGAGGATTGATTCAAGAGATTGAATCGCCCCATTGTTTCTTTTCGGTTGTCACATGGTTGATCTATATAATAGATCTCACATGCCACCTACCGGAGCTTGTTTGATGTTGGCTCGAGGCTTTCCATCTTCATTGTGAATGTGTAAACACATCACTCGGATGTTACGGCAATACCACAAGGATAATCGTGGGACTCAAGATATAATCTCTCTTTCCACATTGTGTGAAGCAGAGTCTTCATTGAAAGTGTCCTAATGAGATTTATTGATGATCTCGTGGCTCTAGACTCAATTTGTGCATATTTGGATCCTCTGCGGAGACTAGGGAGAGGGTCTCCTTTTCAATATCAACCATCTCTAAGAGAAAGTCGATAGATTATGTCGGTTCCCGTGAGAATGAAACAAGTCCTTTTAAGAGGAACTTGAGTGGTTTGGAAAGTTGAAGTGCGGTCGTCCTTTGGGTCCATGACGTCTTGTCTTCAATACCGATGTTACCATCGGTAGCATATGAAGTGAACCCGGTTTACGCCCTAAGGTTGAATAAATGGAGGGCTATTTGTTTCACCCTATTTTCATTCAATTCTTTTAATTCTTCAACCCTTGATTGCTTACCGAGACTTCATAGCTAGAACCTTGTTGGGTTTATTCGATTACTAGCTCGGTCTTAGTCCGCACTCTTCCCATATCTCATTTTTCTCCTTTTATCATTATACCTAAGGACTTCTACACTAACTAGTGGATTGTCCTGGGTAGATCCCTCCGGTTACGGCGGATCATGGGAACCAATACCTAACCTTATCATCCTTATATCACCGTACATGAAAGTAAAGTTGGTCGGTCTATTTGGTATTGTTCATCCGCCATTGGATCCAATTGAAAACCATTTGAAAATCAATTCGGATACTTGTGATATATTATCAAAGCATTTTGTACTGAATTGTTTTGATATTTTAGAACGAGAACTCCCCTCATCATGTGCATCAAGTATGTGAAAATATTTTGCACACGGAGGCAAGAGAAAGAATTAACTTCTTTGATTACCATTTTCTAAAGATATCAACATCACTTCCTCAATCGGATCAAGTAGGAATAGCATTTCGGAAGGATGAGGTTTCCATGAATTTGCTCCCCTCAATATGTGCCTCGAGGTTTGAAAAGAGTTTTGCACATACTAGAGGAACTTGCACATTGAGGATGAATGATCACGTTTCAAATCAAAGGTTTAAGATAGATGCTCCCCTCAACATGTGCATTGAAAATTGAAAAATGAAATCGTTTGTCACATGTGAGAAGGACGACATGTACATTCTTATATAACCATTTACACGATTATCGGTTTAAATCCAATTTAAATCACACATTCTCCCCGATCACAATTATCAAATCATTTGAGATTTGTGATCTCGTATAGATTTAAATTGATTTTGAAAGCTTTAAGGAGAATTGTGACTTGATTGTGAAAGTGTTTTAAGCGATATGGATCGGATTTTAAGACTTTAAACTCCATTTATTAAAACATGCATGTATATCTTTTGAAAACAATTTAATGCCAAATAACTTTTAATTTAATTGAAATCATTCTCCCCTCAATCAATGACATAGGTTGTTGATTGAGAGATAGAGATTTTGACAAATAAGTCGATGATTATCAAAAATAGAGTTTGAGTTATTTTTCAAAGCATTTGGTTTTCAATGATAAATGTTTATAGAATCGAGCATGGAATTTGAAAACATGGTGAAACATGGCTCGTTCTTTCTTTTAAAACCGGGTTATTGCTGAAAATGACAATAAACCATTTCTCTTTCCCCCAAAAATTTTTTTTTTTTTTTTTTTTTTTTTTTTATATAAGATTCGAACAAACATCTAAAGTCCGTGTCATTCTTTGAATGACAACATCAAGACCGTAGATATTATCGAATCGAGAAAACATGACAAAATGACAATATTTTTGAAGATTTTTAATTTTTTTTTTTTTTTTTTTTTTTTTTTTATTTTTATGGATTTTGAAGGTTTTATAATTTTCTATTTGATTTTTGAGGTTTTATAATTTTGTATTTTGATTTACGAATAAATATTTACAAGAGATAGATGAAGATAGACCTTTACTCCTCGTCTTCCTCCACGAAGGCGTTTGAGAGTTCTGGTTGAAGGCTTTTCAAACCAAGTCGTGGAAGAATAAACTCAAAACGTTCTCTTGGAAGAGCTTTGGTGAAGATGTCTCGCTAAGCGATATTCGGACCTCACAAAATATAGTTCCACCACACCTTTTTCCACTTGTTCACGATGAAATGATGTCGAATGTCGATATGCTTTGCTCTTGAGTGTTGAGCGTTGTTGCATGAGAGCAATAGCACTTTATTATCACGATGACAGAGGGATTTTGTTGAATTCAAAGCCATAGTCGGATAATTGAGATCTCATCCATAAGATTTGAGCACAACAAGATGACATGGCTATGTATTCACCTCTGTAGAGGAAATAGAAGTACTCATTTGCTTCTTTGAAGACCACTCACAAGCTTATCACCCAAAACCGAGCACCTCTGGCGTGCTTGACGTGTATCTTGACAACTGCATGATCGGCATACGCATAGGCCGTTAGTGACATACCGGTGTCCTTGGTACCATAGTCCCATATTGATGGTTCCTTGGAGATACCGAAAGACCCGTTTAACCGCTTCAAGGTGCTTTTAGTAGGCTTAGCACGGTATCTAGCACACATGCACACAGAGAACAAGATGTACGGTCTACTAGCGTGAGATACATCGGGGATCCAATCATACTCCTATATTTCGTTTGGTCAATCATGATCCACGAGAGGTCCTCATCTAGTTTGGTTCGGTCAATCATGGGGTGTCAACAGGTCACTTGAATCAAATCCAAATTTCTTTAGAATCTCATTGCATATTTAGATTGATTTATGAAAATGCCTCGGGACTTTGAGAAATTTGTAATCCCAAGAAAAATGACATTTGTCCCATCATTGACATTTGAAACTTTGAACTCATTTCATTTGAAAACGATCACATTCCATTGGGTCGGTCGAGGCAAAAATAATATCATCAACATAAATTTGAACATGAATCAAATGTTTGCACGACTTCGGTGAACAATGTAGGATCAATTGCTCCTTTGATGAATCCGGTTGATAGAAGAAACTTTGACGATGTATCATACCATGCCCTTGGAGCTTGCTTTAAACCGTAAAGAGCCTTCTTCAAGCGATAAGCGTGTGTAGGATGCTCTTGATTCACAAATCCTTGAGTTGGTGGACGTGAGCGACTTCTTTAAGATCTCCGTTTAGAAATGCCGTCTTTACATCCATCGATAAACCACCATGTTCTTACTAGCGGCATTAGCTAGAAGATTACGATGGCCTCGATTCGAGCAAGCGGAGCAAAAGATTCTTCAAAGTCTATACCCTCCTCTTGACGATATCCTTTAGCAACTAATCGAGCCTTGTTCTTCAACACATCACCATGCTCATCAAGTTTTACTTTGAAGATCCATTTTAGAGCTATAATCATAGCACGATCTGGCGCGGTACTAACTCCCATACATCAAGTCGATCAAACTCATGAATTTCATCTTGCATAGCATTGAACCACTATCTTCATTCATAGCGGTTTTAACATCTTTTGGTTCGATCTTAGATAGTACGGAGTTGAAGAAGCACCATAAGGCATCGGTTGCGAGTTGCTTCCGGGTTGATCTGGGGCGAGAGGATTACCAATGATGTTGTCTAATGGATGATCGTGAGTCCATTTTACGAGGTGTTCATGTGGCATTTGTTGAGGAACCGAGGTAGTGAGTCGATGTCTCACGAAGAAGATGGTTCTGATGATGATTCGGGAGTAGCAAATATGTTTTCAAATGGAGCATCTTCGAGAGTAGCAAAGGGATTAACTTCATCATTGATGCGAAACATTTCCATGATGTACATTTGAAGAATGATGATTTGTTGATGAGGCGAAGGATCGTGCGGTGCTTCTTGACTTAAAGATATTGAAACGATGGATTGACTTCATTCACGGAATATGAGCATCCTCTGTTGTAGGGATCAACACCTCATTAGTAGTAGACTCATACAGTTCATCAAACATTGGATCAAACAATTTCTTTACATCATCTTGATGGAGGTACATATGGTGTTTCTTGAGAGGAGTTTGGAACAAGGGATGAACCAATAGGATGTGTTATGAAGTGCGGGTCTGGTGGAGTGTCCGAGAGCCATTTGACCGGTCGACTCATCAAGCGTAACGTGAATTGTTTCCATGATATTTCGGGTTCTTTTGTTGTAGATTCGGTATCCCTTTTGTTGGGTGCATATCCTACAAATACTCCAATGTCGACTTTAGCTCTAAGTTTACCTAAGTCTTGACCTCATTAGTTGGATAGCACAAGGCACCAAACACACGAAGGAAAGATAGATTAGGTTTCTGTTGTGGACAAGTTCATATGGAGTTTTTCCATGAATGGTGTGAATCGAGGAGCGATTTTGTGTGTAGCATGCGGTGGCAATTGCTTGACCCGGAGAAACATTGGAACCTTTGAGTAGATCGGCATTGTTCTTGCGGCTTCAACAAGAGTGCGATTTCGTCTTTCAACTACACCGTTACATTGAGGGGTTCGTGGAACACTTCTTTGATGGTGATTCCAACGCTTTCATAGAATTCACTAAGTTGTTTGTTGACAAACTCGGTTCCATTATGCATTACGATAATTACGGCGGTTTTGTTTAGTCTAACTGCAATTGTTTGATGAGTTTGATGATGATATCGGAGTTTCATCCTTTGTCCTTAAGAACTTGACCCGGTGAATCTAGAATAATCATCAACCACAACTAACACATATTTCTTCCCAAAGATATTCTGCACCCTCATTGGTCCACATAAATCCATATGAATCATATGAAGAACTTGTGATGAGTTAGTAGGTTTGGGTTTATGGGCATACTTCTTGCTTTTTCCCAATTGACATCTTGAACAAAGATGATCCTTTTCATACTTTAGTCTAGGTAAACCTACAACTAAGTCCTTTACGGAAAGATCGTTGATGGTGCCAAGTTCAAGTGATTGAGGCGACGATGCCATAACCATGACTTTGTTTTGAAGCCTTTGATAACAAGCATATTGGTGAAGCTCTCATCATGTCATCGATAGAGATAGTGTAAAGGTTTGAGCCACGAGTTCCTTTCAGCAGTTCCTTACCATTAAGATCTCTAACAAAGCGGTATGTTTTACGAAGGCCACTTCTAGATCGAATCACGAATTGACCAGCAGAGAGCAGATTATGACCTAAACCTTCCATATAATACACTCTAGAGATGACACTATCACCAACAACATAATCTCCATAACCCATAATAGCACCGAAATGATCATTACCAAATCTAACGGTCCGATGAATTTGCTCACGAAGTTCATGAGCCGTGACCGGTCTCCATCATATGCTTGGAACGACTGAGTCCGGTACCACGAGCGATTTGAGCGATCTGCGGTTGAACACAGACAAGAATGGATAATGGATATTTGGGATCCCCATGCAAGAATGGGTTCCATTTGGTTAGTAGCAATGGTTGGACCACCCACATCGAGAATAGAAGCATTCATATCGAAAAGTGAAGTAATGGAATCATTGTGAATAGATGCAATACTAGTGTCGTATTAGCCTATTCACGATGTGACCACTTCTTAAGGAATAGTTCTACCAAGTGGCATCCATTTTCTAGTGGGCATTATCGATTAGTCTTATGACCAACGGTATCCAATAAAAGCCTATTCTCTTGAATGTTCTTCCTGTGGGTTTCCATTGTTTTCTAACTTTCTTTCGCTTTTGCCTTTTAGCCTTTTTAGCATGAATTTTAGCATTAACAACATTAATCGGACAATTAACATCATTAGGCAAAACATTAACATCACATTCATGATTAGAAAGAAATTCAAGCAATCATCGGTACAAGGTTTGCAAATAGCATCGAATTGAATTAATTACGATGCGCCTATGGCTAATACTAGAATCAACACGATTCGTTTTATTCGATTCAAACTTAAGGTTCCTAGATTGTTCTTCTACTCTTCCGAATGCACATTCTTAGCTTGAGAGGTCCTATCATTCCTTGTATTGTCTTGAGACTTTGACCGCTCCCTTTAATGTCACCGATTACTCTGTAGAGGAATGGGAACATTAGTTTGTTTTACTACTCTTTGCACCACTGTTTAGATGTCTTTGGGATCTGAACTACATGCGGTGCACTCGGGTTCACTTTCTTAACATTAGAGGTACGAGATTAGTACTCTAGAAGGCACATTTGAGTTCACTTTCCTAGTATTGATGGATCTAAAATCGAACTACTCAAGGTGCACTACTCTTCACATTCAAACTATTGGGAATCGAGTGCATGTCATGTTTGGCCTTAGGCATTGAGCATGGAATCAAGGGTTAACTCTCTCACCTAATGTCTTTGGGCATATTGTGATCAAACATTCTAAGATTTCTTGAGATCGTTTGGCATATAAGCATGCATGTCCAATTGCATTATCATGAGGTTTCTCTAGCTTATCCTCTTCAACAATCTCACGCAGCATTCTAAGCAATCCTTAAGGGATGAGAAATATGTTTGAATGGCAAGTTTGTTGTTCCTTAGGTGAGGGGACATATGTCACGAGATAAAGTAGATTTATTACAAGAGTGAACCTTAGATACAACATTCTCCCATTGATCATTGGCATTTTCCTTTTACGACTCTTGATTCTCAATTTCCTTTTGCAATGAAGTTATTTGTTCGTTGTTTTTGTTACTGAGTGACTTTAATTGATTCAAACAACTCATTGAAATGACGTTTAACCTTTTCATTCTCTTCAAGAAAACTTTCGTTTTCCTTTTGTAAAGCATTTACTAGGTTTTGAAGATGAAACGTTTGAGACTTCGAGAATCTAAAGAAGGAGGCATTTGGGAACTGTCATATTGTTCGTTTGACCCTTTAATTGAGAGATTTGGACTTTCAACTTTACGATCGTGTTACACCGAGCATGAATCTGTTCATCTCGTTTGTTTATTTGAAAAGCGCATCAAACTCGGAACATCCAAGATGTCTTGAAATTTGAAGTTTTGACATTTTCTTTGAGATGTTGATATTTTAGTTGTAGATTAAAATACTCAACTTCTAGTTTAGAAAAATGTTTAACCAAATTGTCATGATCATCCAGTTCAATTTTCTCATTAAGTTTAGAATTAGTTTTTCAAGCTCAATGACACGATCATGGGAGACTTTCGAGGCCACAGATAGTTCATGAAATTTGGAAGCATTAATAGAGCAATTGGAAGCGATGAAAAACACATCTTGAGCAACACATTCGATAATAAGATTCTCATTCAATGTATGCAAGTTCTTCCTCTCGATCTCATTATATTTTAATGCACGCTCATAATCACTAATTTCAACTATTATTGCATCAAATTCCTTTTCCATTCCCTTAATATACATTTCTATCCCTTTTAAGACTCTCAAAGTGATCCTTTAAAAGTTTAAAGAAGGGCATGACCTCGGTTAAATAACATTCTTTCATTTGTTCAAAACCCTTTCTCCTTGATTATGCCGATGGGTGTGATCCTTTTCTTGCAAGTTTTCTCAAAATCAACAAATAGTTGAAAAATAACGTATTGGCTAATTAAGATATTGCTTTTAGTGGCAATTGTTCTAGGAACAAGATGCATTGGTGTGTTAGGAGGATACACAGTAGCTTTAGGCATTTTCCAAAGGGGAGGATTTGTTTCTACAATATTTTCGGCTTTCTGCTTATCTAGATCCATTTTCCAGAAGACTTGTTCGGGAGTCAACAAAGTCTGAGGCTTAAACTTGTTTAATGCAATCCAGTTTTCCTTCTTATAATCATGAGGAGTGATATTTATGTTCTTCTCTTTGCATTTGGGGTCATCTAGTTTTTTGTTCATCCTTTCCTAGTGACTTCATCGATTTCTTATCTTCCTCGGTGCACTCAACGCAACTAGGTTTACGCCTAGGCTTAAGAATTTCATTACCATCATAAATCACCTTATGAGCATTTCTAGCCTTTTGATTACCTCTGGATTTGGTTCCTCAACAAGGGAATGCTATGCTTATCGCTTAAGACTCGATGTTTGGTGACCATGTGAGCGATCAATGGTGTTTCCTTGTATGTACAACTTGTTTTCAAGTTTGTTTTCAAAGTTTTCAGATTAGAAAAATCTCTCAAGAGCTTTGATTCTTTTGCATTAAATTCTTGCTTAAGCATTTTCACGTTTTCTTGAAGTTCTTGTTTTGCTTATTTGTTTTAGAAAGTTTTCTTGCAAAGAATTTAATTCTTGTTTCAATACTTCTTCTCTAAAATTACTTTTTCTAATTCTTTATACGTACTTGGTCATCCATTTCACCTCACGAGTGGTCAACTCAAATTTTGCGTTGTTCATAAATGGCAACACGTTCCTTATAGGCATTTAGTTCGAGAGATAATGGAATCATCGAGAGCACATGCGGTGTATTCATCAAAACATAGTCATTGTTGATGCGGAAGATGCATCACTAGGTACAACTTCACTTTCACTTTGTTTCTCGTATTGATCATATGGGACAATATTGATATTACCCGTATTTTCAATATTTGATTCAAAAGTTTCGGTTGGTTGTACTTTGTCATGCATCTGTTGCACATCAACATCATCATATAGCTTTAATACCTCGAGATGAGTTTGTCCTTTGATGGGCCACTTGTGGTGAAGAAGAGACCTTGGGGAAACCATTGGAGATGCTAGCCATAAATATTGTGTGTGCGATGGGTCCATCATCCACATCAGTCGTAAGCATCGCGATCGCCGACTTGAAAGGCATTTTGATGATTGTGACCTATCTCACGAATAGGCCGCTCATCTACATCGCATCATAGGTCTTGGCATTGCCTTGACAAGAAACAAGATTCCTCTTCATTCAAAGTAGCACCATTGTCACGAGCTTGAGCCGACATCTTATCTCTCAAGTATTCGGCATTTTGTGGGCGCTTTGGAGATGTGCGGTTCCTTGCAAAGTGTCCTCACCACCACGATTAAAGCATTTGATTGGCTTAGCTTGACCTTGGTTACCATTTCTTCCTCGATTACGGTTTCCAACATAACCTCTCCCACTCCACCTCTCCCCAGATCATCTTGTCTTTCTGAGCTGGTTGCACCACGATCCTTCCATCTTTAACGGTGGCTTGATTATGTGGGTTAGATGCGGTTCGTAGGTTGTTGTTGGTTTGTGGGAGAGAGTTCATGTTTTGACTAATGAGTAGAGCTAGTTGATTAACGATGTTATCCACGCGTGCATCGGCATCGACTTGTTTGAGCGAGGATCGGGGATGAGTTTGTGATTACCATTACCCAAGGGAATGACTTGTGATGCTTTGGTTGTGATTCCAATGTTTGAGTAGAAAGTTTGTTGAGTCATTAGGCGAACTTGTCTCACCACGGTTGGTTTTGAGCCGATTGAGAATCAACTTTTCAAACATGGCATGTCTCTCATTCGAAGGAGGAAGGCATAGAGTTGCTCATAGTTTGTATGCTTCAATCCTTTAGTGAGTTTCACGGATGTGACAAACTTGTGCCATTCGGGTTCATGTTGTTCACAAACTTTGAGTTCAATGAATATTAGGCATAGTCATTCGATGTTCCTCATGTCATTCACTAACTTATGAAATCTCACATAGTACTCATAAACACTCTCATCGGTTTCATCTTGAAGTGCTCAAATTCATCATAGAGTTGGGATTCTCTGTCTTCCATAGTTAATTACGAACACGAGAGAAGCATCTTAACGTTATCCCAAACGCTTTTGCATCGGTGTTATGATTGATCGACTTGTAGATGTCTTTAGGAAGACCTTGAAGAACAATGTTTGAAGCCACGATATACGCATCGAATCTCTTTTTCTCCTCATTATCAAGCTCATTGTACATCTTAGGTCCGTCCATTCCGTAAGCAGAGTACCATCTTCATTAGTATCAAGTATGTCTCTAGTCGTCTCAACCCGATATGGTCCTTCATCAATGGATTTGAGAATGTTGACACCATTTTCCTTTCAAGGCAATACAATCGATTCGTTGAGCCCAAGAATCGTAGTCGATTCTGTCAAGCATTGGTGGGCGAGTATCCGAGCCATTTGCTTGAACATCCTCGACAACGTGGAGATGGCGGTGGGAGCAGTGGGAATGTTGGTAGACATGTTAATGCAGTTATACGGGATTTTATAACTCTATGATTAAACCGGAAATAGATTCTTTCACGGGTTTTACTAAATCAAGAGAAACCGTAAACAATCACTCAAGTTGCTAGATGATAAAGTGCTAACTCGCTACCAAATAATGCACTAAGTCGCTAGAAATAAGTGCACTAAGTCGCTAACCCTTAACTCGCTACACGTCTAAGTCGCTAGAATCCCAAGTCGCCAGCGAAAGAGCAAGTCGCTAAGTAGTAACTCGCTAACACTAAGTCGCTAGCAAAATTTGTGCGATGATTAGCTACACAAGTCGCTAGATATGCAAGTCGCTAAAGAGCAACTCGCTACGGACTAATTCGCTACCACAAGTCGCTAACCGTAGTGGGATTCCACTACTTGTACTTTAACTCGCTAGCTCTAACTCGCTAGCTTTTATAACTCGCTAAGTCGCTACCAAGAAACCAAGTCCGAGAGCTAATTCGCTAACTTGAAAAACCAAATAACCTTCACTTTTCAATCCAAAACAACCCAACCAAGATGATTCAAGCTTACCAAATGAAAACTTAAACACTTTTGATGATTCTAAACATAAAAGTACCAACAAAATTCAAACTTTAACACAAGAAATCAACCAAATGATGCAAAACCACTAAACTTTTCAAACTCAAAACCACCTAAAACCACTATAAATCCAAAGATGTGCAAGATATGATCTAACCATGGCTCTTGATACCAATTGTAAGATATAAATTTTCACATACACATCAAACCATAACACAAGGTGGCGAATAAGATGGAATTCTAGAGAGAAAGTTAGAGGTTTAGGGAACTTAGTGAGAGAAAGTGAAAGATATTATTATGAGCTCCAACTCTCTACCTTGGAAGGTAGAGAGTATTTATAGTCTTACATAACTCGCCACACTTTGGGGCGTGGATCGAGGCATACGATGGGTAAAGACCGTCAGTCCTCCACGGTGTTACTTAACTAAATTACTACTTAACTTAAAAGAACTACGACTACGAGCTTTCTAACGATTACATATACTTGAGGTGACCGACTCTTTAATACCGGAATTTCTAATTCCTAACACTTTTCTTAACCTTGTTGCTTATTTTTCCTTGTTTATTCCCTTACTTATTTCCTCTATATAATATATTGAGTATATTATACTTTTGCGTACGTGTTATTTCGAGTCTATGTTCTTCAAATCACCACACGAACGATAATACTAAACTTTTTACAAACAATAACCACAAAAACTAAAACACTTTGTCTTTTGAAAACTCATATGCATTATACGATTTTCATGGGACATATTTTGAGATAAACTATATTTATTAGGTTGTATCGAGCCTATACTGTTGTGCCCTGTTACTTGATACTGTTTGTGATATTTTTTTCATCATCTGCTGGGTGAGTTCTCGTAGCCCCAATTTTTACATGTTTTCTTTGGGGTGGAAATGGTACTCAAATGTTTACTAAATGTTTTTATGTTGTGATTTACTGTTTTCATGTTTTTGGACAAATATGTGCGTTGATTGCAATATGTGCCTTGTCGTATGATTCTATCATATGTGTTCATTTGAGCGCAACTGTTTATCTATGTTTTGAAGCCAAAGCATTGATAGTACTATCGAGGTTGTTGAAATCGTGTAACACGTGACATTTGTGAGGTTCAGTTGTTGCAAGCATCGTGGTTTCTGTTAGTGTTTATATTTGTATATCATGCTTTGTCCTACTCTATATTATTCATAGCTTTGTGGTTTAACTCTTAAACCTACAAGCTCACCAACTTTGTGTTGACATTTTCGAGTATCTATTTTCCGGTGTTATTAGCGAAGTTGCTTAGAAGGTTGAGTATTGGCCCGACTTAGCAGACGTAAGACAAGACCCTCCCGGGTTGTGTTCCTGAGGAGTTATGCGGTTAGCTTATTACATTAGACTTGATTATATGGTGAACTTATGTATTATGGCTTGTTTTCACCCGAGTCTTGGGATTATTGTAACTTGACTTATGTTGTGTTATGCATTTAGTATCTCTTTATTTAGACACCTTGTGTTTTGTACTATGAAGTCATGCCTCATAAATGCCATTCCGCTGCGCCATTTTTGGGGTGTGACAGTTGGGAATGAAAGAACTTGTTGGAGACGAAAGATAGAGTTAAGTCTCACATTTTCCATAAATTAAGAATGGGGAATCCAACTCAATGCGTCTTATATGCATCTATATTCAAAGATGGAAGGTGAAAAGATGAAAGTGGCTTTTGGATTGGCATACAAAGTATCCTCAAGTTATAGGCATCTAAGAGCCTGTTTTAACCTTTGTGAAAATATGTAGCTATATGGAAAAACTCAAAAGGTAAAGGAATCCCATCTGCCAATAAACATGTATGAAAACTATTGGGTTTGCCTAACCAAGCACCCCATATAGGGTGGGCCCCCCGTCCGTACGGTACCTTTGTACTTTTCTTTTTTCTTTTTTTTGTGTGTATTTAATTGTGAAGTGTTTAATTTGTATAGTATATTTAATTTGTGTAGTGTTTTTATATGTATAGTGTATTTATTTGTGTAGTGTTTTTATATGTATAGTGTATTTATTTGTGTAGTGTTTTTATATGTAGAGTATTTATTTTACGTTATGTTTTTTTTATTGTGTATTTGTTTTCATTTAATTAAACAATAACTGTTAATACAAATAAGCCGTAAAAACGTTTATTTATATTTTACGATCTTCTAATGTTTTGTCGATAACAAACGTAAAATCATTTTAAACGAAACAAATAAAATACGTAAATAGTTTGATTCAATAGTTTTCTAACACACTAACGTTTCACATAAAACACTAAAACAAGTATAAGTGATTTTATGATTTTGATACAAATGTACAACAACTAGTGTTTACATATTGGGTTAACATATACTTAACTAAGTATATACTAAAATGGGTAAAAACAAGTTTATACTAAAATGGGTAAAACAAGTATATACTAAATGGGTAAAACTAGCAAATGGTATTGACCCATAACCCATGGTTTTACACAAACCACTTAACCAAGTTCAATGTATTCTAGAGATACATTGTATCTAGAAAGAAACCCATGGATCAACCCATAACCCATGACCCATGACCCATAACCAAAAATACCCATGGGCGAGAGGGCGTCCACGGATCCCTAGCTTTGTGCTAGACGGATCCCTTGTGGTAGGATCCGCGGGATCCGGGAACGATAAGTTTTCTCCTCTATAAATAGTGAGCCGTTTCTTCCTTTTGCTCACCACTTCACATATACTTTCTCCAAGTATTATATCTCTCAACCTCGGATCCAAGAGATCTATGTAGTTTGTCTTTTGTTTTTGTGTGATTCTCTAGGTTCCTCTTAAAGGCGAGATCACCACTACTTGAAGTCGAGCAAGCTCAAGTCCATGAGTTGCCATGCCCGTCATCATCAAGACAACCGAGGTTCTCTTGTTGATAGTTCTTTCTTCCTCTATAGATGTTGTGTTGAAGGCATTAGTGAACGATGCCGAAAGTGTCAAGACGAAAGCATTAGTGAAGGGTGCTTATCGTCCGTGTCAAAAGCATTAGTGAAGAATGCTAGAGGTGTCAAGACGAAGGCATTAGTGAAGGGTTCCAAGCGTTGTGTCAAAAGAATTAGTGAAGGATGCTTAAGAATCAAATCAAGTGGCATTAGGGAATAATGCCTAGGTCGTATAATCGATGAGGTGCATCGTTATACATATAAGTATTTGTTTATTTCCAAGGATGGTGATGTCCTTGAGAGTGTTTTAACAAGGAGTGGATCTCCTTGAGATTAAGTGTTGTGTCGTGAAGGGGAGTAGTTCCTCCATAGTAATGAAACTATGTGCTTATCCTAGTACCTAATAAAGGGTAGGCGACGTTGTGATAGGATTAGTTCTCCTTGGTCTGAAAGAACTCGGTGGTTAGCCTAGCACCGTATAAAGGGTAGGCAACGTTGTGATAGGATTAGTTCTCCTTGGTGTGAAAGAACTCGGTGGTTAGCCTAGCACCGTATAAAGGGTAGGCGACGTTGTGTTAGGTGTGGTTCGCCTAGGTGTGAAAGAACTCGGTATTTAGCTTTGTACCGGAAAAAGGTGTAGCGACGTTGTGAAGGCTTCTCCGCCATAAGGAGATTGGTGTAGTGTTTACGAACTCTCGAGTAGGTGACTCGGGGGTGGAGTAGGGCAAGGAAGGTGTCCTTGTGGCGAACCACTATAAATACTTGTGTCGTGGTGATGTGCTCCTTACTCTTTATCTTTCATTACACGTTTATATATCTATCTATCAACGTCCAACATAAACAACCAAATAGATTGACATAAGTCGATCTAAATATTTAAAAGGAAGTTTTAAATTGGTAAACCTATTCAACCCCCCCTTCTAGTTTTCCACAATTGGCATCAGAGCTTCGTTACCAAGTTTCTTAAAGTATGTTGTACTTTAAAAACTTGATACGATCCGTGTATGTTTGTAAACTACAAAGAAGGATTTTTCAAAGTCATGTTTTCTTTTAAATCATTTTGTTGGACATTGATAGATCATTCTAACAACTTTTGTTTCAAGAAATCTTCATGCTAAGATCTCTCCAAAACCTTCATTTCTATTCAAAGAATAATGAAGTCAACATTCAAGGAAGAATCTAAAAGTAATCACAACTTACTTACACCAAGTACAAATGATTACCAAAAGCTCATGAAGTATTTTTGGTATTATACCAAACCAAGAAGCATAGATGTATGTTTTACTTTTCATTAGATAGGTTACATGAGTTTATTTATTTCATAGTTGATCGGGTCCAAACCGTCAGGTTTTATCACACAAATCAACCACTTGTGAATGGTCAACCAGCTTGAGACCAAAGCAATGAAGATCAAGAGGAGTTTAGTGTTTCCCCAGGTCGTTAAGTCCCAACGAGCTGTGCGACTGAATAATCAAACGTTTAGTGATCGGGTGATATCGAACGGGAAAAGGTTTGTGATTGATACTAGATGACAAAGCAAAAATGAAAAAAAATTAAAAAGCTAAATTATATTAAATAAACGCTATCACTATTTTTAAAAATGATGTTTTTGATTTTTCTTTTATAAATTTGAATTAAAAACTACGTAACGTACAAAAGAAAATGTGAAATTGAAACAGTATTAATCCTAAAAATATAAAAATGAAATTTTTACAAACCTAATGATAAGAGAAAATTTTTAGAAAAGAAAATTATTTTATGACTATTTATTTAATTATTATTAATTAAAACTATTTTACCTATTTAATAATACCCTAAAATATAAGAAAATATGAAATAATACTAGAAAAGTGAAATTATGATTTAGAAAATCTAAAATAACTAAAGAGAATTTTCAAAACTAATTTTGTATTTTTCGATTATTTTTCTATTTTCTATGAATTAAAAACTATTTAAAACTAATTAAATTGTTAAAATTACAAATTAAACTATGAAAAATCTGGAAAAATTATTTTTTGCTTTTTATATTTTCTTAACCTAGGAAAAATGAAAATTATTTTTTTGAAGCTTTTACAATTAATTGTATTAAAAGCTAATTAAAATGCCTAAAACTTATTAAAATAAAGAAAAATAGTAAACAGTAATGGAAAATTATGAAAAATTCAGGAAAAGTCTAAAATAATATTCTAAATCTAAGAAAAATATGAAAGCCTATGCTAGTGTGCAAGATTCAGGTTCTGTGGTGAAATGTGCTTATAAATAAGCACTTAAGATAAGCTAAAAGCTGCTACAGTGAACCAACTGACCACAGGACCTAATTTAAGCTAAAACTACTAGAAATCAACCTAATTTAACTACCACACAATACTGAGATGCAAGTTACACAGATTTGGATGTGCTTTGATCAAATGCTAAACAGGTTTGGAACCCCTGTTTTCAGCCTAAGCATAAGCTACCCAATAAGTGGAAATTGAAACCGATATTGGACTCTCAAGAAGACACGGCAAGGAACTTGTAAACCAAAATTACCCCAACACAAGCTCTCATGAACTTATTGTGAGCTCTACAAAACTGTGCACACTCGGTTATGGCGAGTGTGTGCCTGACAGGCACTTAGTGTGTTTGTTTCATTAAGATGTTTTGGGTCCGAATCGACTACCGCATCTTACTAGTAAGAGGTGACTAGAAAGTCTAAATCAAAGAAATAATGTTGTTTGTTTTTGTATGAGTGTCCGAATGATTTTAAGTGCTCGTTTTGCAATTTATTTATTAAACAACGCAATGTCGATAATAAGTAACTTATGCAAATATGAAACAAGACTTTTATCATAAATATAACATAGTTAATAAACAATCAAATATATTATATAAATTTTACAAAAGCGAGTAAGAGGCAAGAAGACAAGTCCCCACCTCTTCTTGAGTAAGATGTTATATGTCTAACGGGTCTTACTCAAAAGAAAAAACAAACAAGCAAAACGTCGCCCACCTTTATCGGTAAGAGTAAGAGGGCTAGTAAGACTTTTTAAAAAACAAACACACCCTTAGTGTCCAAAATAAGTACTTGTATAAGGCTTATACAAATTCTCAAAAATTTCACAAAAATGGTATTTGGAATGACAACCAATTGAAGTCCTTGATTCCAAAATATCGATTAATTTGAACCATAAATGAGCTCATGAAAGTTCTACAAACTTTAGTGAAAAACCAGTTTATCAACTTTTGACTTTTTACCAGATTTTGAGATTTTGACTAAAATGAAATTTGAATCAATTCTTTTGCCTGAAAATGATATGATGATATGAAATAATACTAATGCAGGCTAAAGAATGACTATATCTATCTAAATGCCAAGCCTCACTAACTGATTTAAACAGTCATGAGCACAAGAGGAGAATCAAAAGGATTTTGACTTTTAAAGCTCTAGGGTGCAAAGTAATGACAGAGAATGACTTAATGATGCCAAAATAGACTAATGCAGCCTAACTTATCCTAAACTTGAAGCTAAATCTCAGATTAGAAAGCAGATCCAAACACCCCTTATGATGCTAAAATGCAAATTCTAACTAACAATCTATTTAGCTAGTGTGAGTCACTACCTAATCTAGCTATAACTGACCTAAATGAACCTAATTGCAATGATTTGAGGTAACAGTTAATACTAACTCAATGAGAACAAGGACATGCAGATTTGAGCAAAAAGAAAAAAAATGACATACAGTGAATGAAAGACTTACAACAGTCCAGCTCTTATGCCTTGCACAAATGGTTAAATTCCAATCCAACTAAGCTCAATGCAAACCTACATCTAATCTAGGTCACAGATTCGACCTTACCCTGCTTCATTTGACTTCTGTTGACCAAGTTTGGTTCTTGTAATGACTTGAAACTCAACCAAGTGAAGCCTACCAAAAGCTATATTGAGCTTATATAAGCTTGAACTAACAGGCACCAGAGCTTTTTGAAGCTTAGAAACTAATGTGCCATGTTTTTTATTTTCCAAGTATTTTCTTTATTTTTTTTTTATTTTTCTTTTTATTTGAGCTAAACAAACTGCAATGAATTTGGAAATCCAACAATACTAATCTCACTCAAGCAATGAACTGAATAAAAAAAAACAGTAAAATCAAACAAGGAATTGGGAACAAATACTGAATTTCATTAAAACCTTAAAATTACAACTCGGATTACAAGACTGAGTTACTTAAAGATTTTTAAAACTGGAAATTACAATTTAGAAGCTAATTTTAAACTTGGAAATTTTAAAACGACATACATAAAAAATAAAAACTAAGTACTACCCTTGTCTCTCCTTCTCTTTCTTCTTTTTATACACCAAAAATGCTCCCACTTGACTTCTGAGCAAATCCCACCACTAATCTGAGAAATTGGATTACTTGAGAGGTTTATAGCAATTGATGAGATTTTTGGCGCCAAATTGATATTGCAACTGGGAAGGTTTGAGTGAATGAAAGGAGAAGCATTAAATGATTTTTGTTGTTTGGTGGAGGTGGAGGGGACATGGAAAGGAGTATGTGAGCTGGAGGTGAGGTTGGTTGAGTGTTGCAGAGGAGGTGGGTGAAGAAGAAAGAAAATGGAGGGAAAAGGGTGTTTGACTGGGGAGTTGACCGGGTTCTATTATTAGGGAGGGGTCAAAAACAGGGGGGTCACAAGTGTTTGGCAGGGGGTCAAGTGGTTATTGGCAGGGGCCAAGGTTCAAGCAAGGGTCAAGGGTTTTTGTTTATTAATATCATAAGGACCAAACTTGCAATTCATCAAACTTGAGGGACCAATTCTGCCAATTTTCCAAAGTTGTTTCAAGGGTCACTTTGCCAAGTTCCAATAGTACAAGGACCATAATAGACATTTTAAACTTCAAGGACTATTTTGCCAAATTTGAAACTTGAAGGACCAAACTTGTAAATTCTCAAAACTTATGAAATTTTTCACCAAAGGACTAATTATGACAACTTATGATTTCAAAAGGACCTTTGGTGACTTTTCTTTAAAATAAGTGCTCAGGACTATTTTGACAAGATTTGAAAGTCGGGGATGAAGCGCCAATTATGCAAACTTAGCTCATTTTCATCGATTTTAAACATTTTGCATCCGAAACATATAAAATGCAATTTTGAGATATTTTCAATTATTTTGATGCATTTAAAGCGTTTTTAAATGTTTTGCGATTCAGATTGACCAAAATGATGAGTATTTACACACTCATCAATCCCACACTAAACTATTGCTAGTCCCTAGCAATCTTTTGAGAAAACTTAATGGATTTGAATCTCTTTACCAAAAGCCATTACTACGGAGTAGCTAAATGTTTCGATTCAAGTAAGAACTATAGTACACCGATAACCATATGATTTTGAGCAAACCACCGACTTCAACGGATTTGATTTGTCTTTACGAAGCCGCTTGCTTGGACTAGCCAACTCTTAGATAACATATATTATCTTTGGTGAGTCGATTACCAATTATGGTTTTCCAAGCGCCTTTACCACAAGCCATAAACTTGCGGGCTAGCCAACTCTTCACTAATTAAAGATATGGTGAAATTTGAACACCATACAATTTTGGGCAAATTGCAAGCCGTCAACGGATTTGAGATATCTTTACCAAGAGCCGTTTGCTCTGGATTAGCCAATCCTTTTGTTTATTAGACATGGCGGATCGATAACCATATGTTGAGTAAGTGCAAAACACTTACTCCAAAAAAAAAATTTTGGCCAAAAATGGGGAATTGGGTGGTATAATTACATGATAAAATTCGAGAATTCCCCCACACTAGAAATGAATATTGCCCTCAATATTCAAAGTACAAACATTATGCGAAACATAGAACGAAAAGGAAATACTCGGCCATTATTTAAAAGTTTTTTTTTTTTTTTTTTTTTTTTTTGATGAAAACTTATATACAACAATGAGGGCAACTCCCCACACTAGGGTGGTACACACGGTGAAAACCCATATTTAACTCTTGTTTTTGATTACCAGTCGCTAGCTTGACTCGACCACAGATAATTTGTTCATGGGAAGTAAGTGGAAGAGACAATCTCCATCGGACTTTCATTCAAGATGTTTGTATAAACATTGAAGTACGTGAAAGTTCCACACCGATGAGATATACATAGACAGACTCGGCTCACAAATGGTAAATGAAAATGCCGGGGTCAAAGATAGTATCTTCACTCCCGAATGAGTGAAGATGAAGAGAAATCACAAGATATTTGAGGAAAGGAAGAAAGATTTTGATAACAATCAAGATCCATTCTTCATCCTCAAATGTAGACATATCGGGAGGAAGGGTGAGGGTAGTATCATCAATAAGCAAACTCTTATGATAGAGTACACCTTCCTCCGAGCCAATATCATCCTCAAGATCAAAATAGAAATGATCATATTCCGGAGGAGATATGTCATGAGAGAGTTCACCGGAGAACTCTTCATGAAGAGAATCATTCACATGAAGTGAAATTGTGAACTCTTGTTCCATTGTGGGCTCATCACTATCCTCGTCAAAGATTGGATTGTTAGAAATCCAAGTGAATTCATATTCGAATTCAAATAGAGGATTGGTGAAAGTAGCTTTGAATGTTTCGGGAACAAGGTGATCAACATTCTCTATTGGACTGTTAGGGTGAGAAGTGAGCGAACGATCATTATAAAGGAGACTTTCAATCTCTCCCGGATCGGCTTCGAAATCAAAGAGACCATCATCACTTCGATGAAAGTGGATTGATGTGAGTGAGTTCATCGGTGAACTCCTCAAGAAGATGATCGACATCGACTTGTGGAAGTGATGCCTCAACATACTCGATGTCTCCATATGATGCACAATCTTCGCTACAATTGGAGAAAGTCTCAAAATGATCTTTTGAACACTCAAGAGGGAAGAAAATCACACATATGATCGAATTTCCACTGTGACTCTCTCGGGATTGGGACAAGGTTCTCAACACTAGACTTTATGAATTCGTCGATTCCTTTTCGTGAACAAGTGTCAAGATGCTCGTCCCCATGTTCGGAGAGTGAGTAGGAGCTTACGGTGTGATAGCGATTGTTTGAGATGGAATCTCAACTGCTGGGATATCAACCGACCGAGGGAGTTGAGAAATAATATTCTTAAAGGAATACTCTCCTCTTCATCATCATACATAGCTGCCTTAAGAAATTGGGAACGCCTTAGAGCCGCTTGCTCTAGGACTAATAATTCTTCCCTAGATTTGCGGGCCTCTCGTTCTTGCTAGCAATTCTCCCACGGTCTTTTCACCACTCACTTGATTCTTAAAGTTACGAATCATATCATCAAGTGTTTTCATTGCGGTTTCAAAATCTTGGGAAATTTCTTGAGACAACGGCTCGGATGGAGTTTGAACCGTATGGTCTTTGTGGAGGTTGGAAATTGTCAAACCGGAAGTATAGTAATTTTGATTCCACGGTTGACATTGAAGATTATCGTGAGGACCTCCACAATTCTCACAACATAAAGCTGTTGAGTGCGGGCCGGTGAATTATATGGATATTGGTCATAACCAAAGTTCGAGCATCACCGGAAAACTGTTCATAGACAAACGTGTTTCGGATTGACACTCAAATCCTTGGTGAGGACCTCCACAAAATTCACAAAGATTATGTTGATTATATGAAGATAAGTCGGGCTGTGGTGGGTAATTGGAAAAGTTTGAGGGTCGTTAAATGAGTTCGGATTAGGATCATAATCAAATGAATTCCTCGAACCATAAAACAAACAACTCCGTTCCGAATATCATTACCACACTGTACACGCGTACACCGACATGGTGAACCAAAAGAGGCTCACCACAACCGACACAAGGAATAAACGATTCCATTTGAGAGTTATGAGAAGGAATCGGTTCATTCAAAGAATCAACAAAACCAACATGGTGATCCGAATGACTATCAAGTCTCGAAGAACATTTTGAAAAATCCGGAGGTGGGACAAGTGGTGTGCTCGAGAGCTAGCAATTTCCACCACTTTCGTTATGGTCTCTGCTCGGTTTTGAGAAGCGTGAAGTTTAGGCAAGTCATTCTTGCTAGTCACCGTCTAAATTTCGCATGATTGCTTTTAACCGTAAATTGTGAAAGTTTAGGATCAATTTTAGACGGCTTAGGAGCAATTGAGGGTTAGATCTTTGGATAACCGTAGGTTGGACGTATTTAGCACTTCCATTATCGAGGGAAGTACCGGTCCTTTGTCCCCGGTTTCTCGTTCCATTTCCCTACGCGAATTAATGGATCATCACGAACAACGAATTCTTGACATTTGTGATAAAGTATGAAGTTTTCAACTTCGTTCGAATTCGTCGTAGTCGAGAGATTCCATGAGAATAGAAGAAGTTAGAATCAAATGGATGAGGGTAAAGGGATAAAGAATCAAAAGGGTAAGAGGTAAAGATGAATATTTTTGGGTTTTGGAAAACATGTTGTAAAAACAAAGAATGAAAATCTTTTGGGTTTTGATTTTAAAGATGTTTTTGGATTTTGGATTTTTATAAGAAAATATAAATACATATAGATGGTATGAACAAGGAGTGAATATTCAAATCACTAATCGCTAAGCGTAAGATAATTAGCACGACTCCCGGGCGGCGCCAAAATTTGATCGGGTCCAAACCGTCAGGTTTTATCACACAAATCAACCACTTGTGAATGGTCAACCGTAACAAAAGCCAGACAGCTTGAGATCAAAGCAATGAAGATCAAGAGGATTTTAGTGTTTCCCCAGGTCGTTAAGTCCCAACGAGCTGTGCGACTGAATAATCAAACGTTTAGTGATCAGGTGATATCGAACGGGAAAAGGTTTGTGATTGATACTAGATGACAAAGGAAAAATGAAAGAAAATTAAAAAGCTAAATTATATTAAATAAACGCTATCACTATTTTTAAAAATGATGTTTTGATTTTTCTTTAATAAATTTGAATTAAAACTACGTAACGCATAAAAGAAAATGTGAAATTGAAGCGATATTAATCCTAAAAATATAAAATGAAATTTTACAAACCTAATGATAAGAGAAAATTTTTAGAAGTAGAAAATTATTTTTATGACTATTTATTTAATTATTATTAATTAAAAACTATTTTTACCTATTTAATAATACCCTAAAATATAAGAAAATATGAAATAATACTAGAAAAGTGAAATTATGATTTAAAAAATCTAAAATAACTAAAGAGAATTTTCAAAACTAATTTTGTATTTTTATGATTATTTTTCTATTTTCTATGAATTAAAAACTATTTAAAACTAATTAAATTGTTAAAAATTACAAATTAAACTATGAAAAATCTGGAAAAATTATTTTTGCTTTTTATATTTTTCTTAACCTAGGAAAATGAAAATTATTTTTTTGAAGCTTTTAATTAATTGTATTAAAAGCTAATTAAAATGCCTAAAACTTATTAAAATAAAGAAAATAGTAAACAGTAATGGAAAATTATGAAAAATTCAGGAAAAGTCTAAAATAATATTCTAAATCTAAGAAAAATATGAAAGCCTATGCTAGTGTGCAAGATTCAGGTTCTGTGGTGAAATGTGCTTATAAATAAGCACTTAAGATAAGCTAAAAGCTGCTACAGTGAACCAACTGACCACAGGACCTAATTTAAGCTAAAACTACTAGAAATCAACCTAATTTAACTACCACACAATACTGAGATGCAAGTTACACAGATTTGGATGTGCTTTGATCAAATGCTAAACAGGTTTGGAACCCATGTTTTCAGCCTAAGCATAAGCTACCCAATAAGCTGGAAATTGAAACCAGATATTGGACTCTCAAGAAGACCTGGCAAGGAACTTGTAAACCAAAAATACCCCAACACAAGCTCTCATGAACTTATTGTGAGCTCTACAAAACTGTGTGCACTCGGTTATGGCAGAGTGTGTGCCTGAGCATTTAGTGTCCAAAATAAGTACTTGTATAAGGCTTATACAAATTCTCAAAAATTTCACAAAAATGGTATTTGGAATGACAACCAGTTGAAGTCCTTGATTTCCAAAATATCGATTAATTTGAACCATAAATGAGCTCATGAAAGTTCTACAAACTTTAGTGAAAAACCAGTTTATCAACTTTTGACTTTTAACCAGATTTTGAGATTTTGACTAAAATGAAATTTGAATCAATTCTTTGCACGAAAATGATATGATGATATGAAATAATACTAATGCGAGGCTAAAGAATGACTATATCTATCTAAATGCCAAGCCTCACTAATGATTTAAGCGATCATGAGCCTGAGAGGAGAATCAAAAGGATTTTGACTTTTAAAGCTCTAGGGTGCAAAGTAATGACAGAGAATGACTTAATGATGCCAAAATAGACTAATGCAGCCTAACTTATCCTAAACTTGAAGCTAAATCTCAGATTAGAAAGCGATCCAAACACCCCTTATGATGCTAAAATGCGAATTCTAACTAACAATCTATTTAGCTAGTGTGAGTCACTACCTAATCTAGCTATAATGACCTAAATGAACCTAATTGCAATGATTTGAGGTAACGATTAATACTAACTCAATGAGAACAAGGACATGCGATTTGAGCAAAAGAAAAAAATGACATACTGATGAATGAAAGACTTACAAGATCCAGCTCTTATGCCTTGCACAAATGGTTATATTCAATCCAACTAAGCTCAATGCAACCCTACATCTAATCTAGGTCACAGATTCGACCTTACCCTGCTTCATTTGACTTCTGTTGACCAAGTTTGGTTCTTGTAATGACTTGAAACTCAACCAAGTGAAGCCTACCAAAAGCTATATTGAGCTTATATAAGCTTGAACTAACAGGCACCAGAGCTTTTTGAAGCTTAGAAATTAATGTGCCATGTTTTTTATTTTCCAAGTATTTTCTTTATTTTTTTTTCTTTTTATTTGAGCTAAACAAACTGCAATGAATTTGGAAATCCAACAATACTAATCTCACTCAAGCAATGAACTGAATAAAAAAAAAGAAGTAAAATCAAACAAGGAAATGGGAACAAATACTGAATTTCATTAAAACCTTAAAATTACAACTCGGATTACAAGACTGAGTTACTTAAAGATTTTTAAAACTGGAAATTACAATTTAGAAGCTAATTTTAAACTTGGAAATTTTAAAACGACATACATAAAAAATAAAAACTAAGTACTACCCTTGTCTCTCCTTCTCTTTCTTCTTTTTATACACCAAAAATGCTCCCACTTGACTTCTGAGCAAATCCCACCACTAATCTGAGCCATTGGATAACTTGAGAGGTTTATAGCCATTGATGAGATTTTTGGCGCCAAATTGATATTGCAACTGGGAAGGTTTGAGTGAATGAAAGGAGAAGCATTAAATGATTTTTGTTGTTTGGTGGAGGTGGAGGGGACATGGAAAGGAGTATGTGGGCTGGAGGTGAGGTTGGTTGAGTGTTGCAGAGAGGTGGGTGAAGAAGAAAGAAAATGGAAGGAAAGGGTGTTTGGTGGGAGTTGACCGGGGTTCTATTATTAGGGAGGGGTCAAAAACAGGGGGGTCACAAGTGTTTGGCAGGGGGTCAAGTGGTTATTGGCAGGGGCCAAGGTTCAAGCAAGGGTCAAGGGTTTTTGTTTATTAATATCATAAGGACCAAACTTGCAATTCATCAAACTTGAGGGACCAATTCTGCCAATTTTCCAAAGTTGTTTCAAGGGTCACTTTTGCCAAGTTCCAATAGTACAAGGACCATAATAGACATTTTTAAACTTCCAAGGACTATTTTTGCCAAATTTGAAACTTGAAGGACCAAACTTGTAAATTCTCAAAACTTATGAAATTTTTCACCAAAGGACTAATTATGACAACTTATGATTTCAAAAGGACCTTTGGTGACTTTTCTTTTAAAATAAGTGCTCGGGACTATTTTGACAAGATTTGAAAGTCGGGGACCTAAAGCGCCAATTATGCAAACTTAGCTCATTTTCATCCGATTTAAACATTTTGCATCCGAAACATATAAAATGCAATTTTGAGATATTTTCGATATTTTGATGCATTTCAGGCGTTTTAAATGTTTTGCGATTCAGATTGACCAAAAATGATGAGTATTTACACACTCATCAATAGTTCTCTTTGTTTAGTAATTGCTAACATCTTTAAAAGTCTCTTTCGTCACTTTTCCGTTTTATTCATCATCGGGAATAGTATTCCTTCTGATTCGCCAAACTAACGTCGTCGTCACATATGAAACCTTGATATGTTATTCATCAAAACCCATTGTCCAAAAACAATCTTTCATCTGATACCTCCGAACTATTTTTTAGTAAGTTATCTATAAGCCTACTACAAAAATAATGCCAAACAACCCTTTTTCGTCCACGATGGCGGATCCCCTAGTTGTACTAGCCGGATCCCAAATACAAGGGATCCGGGGCACCGTGGAATGAAACTCGACTATACGCTTTCAAAAAAAACACCACCGATCTTTTCCATCTACTCACATAACACAAAATGACTAAACCAGATTTCATCTTCATTGGATTCCATACTCTCAAGTATTCCTCTCTAGAACATCATTGTAAGTAATTACACTAACTTGTTCTAATTTTCATCATCCTCATCCTAGGGTTTATGGTTTCACTAATCTCTAATCAATTACTTTAATTAGGGTTTTCAAAATTAATCATGAAAAGGAGCTTTTAACATAATTAAGATCACATCGTGTTCACAACATTGTTAATACAAATCAAAACCATAAACCCATCTCAACTAATTTTACCTAATTGGAAATTTGTGTTTCTAGGACCAACCATGCCTAAAGCCACTCAACAAGATCATCATGATACCGTTCATTACCTCACTCATTACTATCGAAATGAGGAACTTTCAAAAACCGACCGCAAGGTCTTCAAAAAGCTCGGAAAACGACTTATCCACGAAGGTAGTGTAATCAGGAATGTTTCCTTGAGGATACGACATTCGTCAAGTCTTCTCGCAATCAATTTTGATTGTCTTCTTGACATTGATGAACAAATTTGTCCGGTTTTCATCTTTGAGTTTTATAAAAGTATTAGGATCATTTGAAACGCCGATGATAACATTTCAATCGCTTTCATCATCAATAAACAAAACTTCACTCTCACTCTCAACACCTTTGCTCTAATTCTTCGCATTCCTTGTGAAGGAATTTGTATGTACTCTCAAGATTGGGCAATTAACACTCAAAACCTTGCACTTGATTCTAAACCAATGTACCATACTCCTCTTGATGAACCCGAAACCATCCGAGACACCATTTTCAAAATAAGAGCCGACCAATCCCATTTCAACCGAAAAAAGAAGCTCATTCACCGTAATCCTTTTCAAATAGAACTTTTCGAAATCCATCCCATGTTTAGAAAATGGGAAGAAATCCTTAGGGAAAACGTCATTAGCCTAGTTGGTAACAAAGATCATCCAAATGCATGCCTTGTGCAAATGATCTATTGTCTTATCCACCAAAAGCTATTTAACCTCGCCTATTACATGGTAAGGAGAATGGCCGGGGTATTCAAAGCTTCCAACATGGTACTTCCGTATGGTATACTCCTAACACGACTTTGTAAGTATGTTAGTGCATTACAACCATCTCCTATCAACAATGATCATTTCTTTGCCGATCATGTAATGGTACCTCTTACCAAAATACCCTCTAAACGCTTCATGGTCAATGAGAAGAAACCTAAAGCCCTATTGGACTCCTCGGAAGGAGAAGAAGAAGAAAATGAGGAAGAAGAAGATGTCGACCCCATAGCCAACATTGAATTGGAACCCTTCGATTACTACGAACAACTTCCAACCATTCCAAACGAAACCGAGGAATTCAAACAATTGAGGGGCATGATTCAAAATCTTGCTTACAGCCTCACAAAGTCGTCAAAAAGGAAAAGAAAGAATTGACGAAAGAGACAATAAGGAAAATGCTTATTTTTAACTTAACTTATGTGTGGATGATTATGTTTTAGCACTTTGGTTTATGGTAAATTTGGATATTGTTACTTTTATCATTATTAATGAGTGTTGCTTCGTGAAAACATGCTTGTACTTGTTGTTTAGTTTAACGGTTTATTAGTGTGCAAAATTTGCACATCATTACGTGGGATTACGATCTGCGGATGCGAATCCCTAGGATTAGCTAGACGGATCCCTCCTTGGGGAACCATGGGATCCGTGACATCGGATCGACATCAAACATTCCTTACATCAAGATAGCATACTAGATTACATCACATTAGCTAAACATAAGATGTTAGAACTTAACTAAGTCTATTTCAAGGATGAGAAAGGCTAAGACTCACTTATAGCTTACACAAAGATCTTAGTCAAAATGTCTCTTGATTTATCAACAAATCAAAACTCACCATATTTCCGCTTCAATACTCACAAATTATCTTTTATCTTTCAAAACACTTAGGTGGACTCATTGAACAATTTTAGGAAATTGTTTCTAGTCATCTTTATCTCAAAATGGGTCAAAAATTAGTTTTTTCAATTCTTATGATTTTTAAGGATTTTTCAAATTTCACCTCAAGCTGAAATATGATCTCTAGGATCATTTATTATGACTTGACACCACCAAAAATCTTAGTGTTATCCTTGAACATCCATTGGTAGTCATCTAGTCCCATTTTCCTTCCATAAAAAGCAATCATTTGCTATGACACTCATTACTCTTGATAATTCAAGTGTACCCTCATCTTAGGAACTTAGGAGGACTGAAATACTTAAGATGATATAGGCTTTAGCTCTTAGAAACTTCATTTCTATAACTCTCATAATCACGAGAGGCGGATCCCTAGGATTAGCCTAGCCGGATCCCTCATAGAAGGGAACCGCGGGATCCGGTTGACAGATTAAGTCAAACTCTAGCTAAAACAATCATTTCAAGCTCATCTTGCTCACTCAAACACTCCATCTCATCTTAAATGAGTCCCTAGATCAGTGAAACTCTGAACTTCAACTTTGTGCATGTTAATCATCACATCTCTAAAAAATTTAGTGGCTTAAAGTCTTAAATGCACTTGCCAAATTCTTCTCTTTATAAGCCATATTACTAGAACACTTTAGTCATCAAACACAAACACAATTATCAGCAATTACAACCATCTTCCTTAGTCATTTCATCATGAGAAAGGCTCCTAGTGCTAACTCATCCACCCAAGAACCACCCAAGAAACTTGCTAAGGTCATACACGAAGTTTCCTCAATCGAATAATCTCCGGTTAAGTCCACAAATGCTATGATTTCCCCTACACCAAAGAAACCAATCAAACTAAAAAGGATTGTTCCCACAAGGATATCATCACCAAACTCTACTAAACCAAACATACCCTCCACATCTTAACCTACATCATTGGTGCCTAGAGCCACCTCACAATCATCTCCACATTCTCATAATTTAGAAGACTTACCTCCTTGGCCATCTCATCTTCCACCACTACCAACAAATTCACTTGAAAAGGTTGGGCAACAAAATCAAAGTGTTGAATCAACACTTTCTCCAATATCAACCTCTCTTATTCCACCCAATAGTCCATTTTGAATTATGAGATCCATCAAAGTCAACCACCCGACCACATGGAAGTTGATGCCTTTTTTCCTCCACCCTCAAACATTGTAGAGCCATCACTCAATGAGCCTCCACCAATTCCTACTTCATTTGAAGATCCTCAACCCACTTCACTTGAACCTCCACTTCAAGAAGTTCAAAACCATGACAAGGATTGCTATCATTGTCAACATGTTGAAAAGTTGATACATGAACTACGTGAAGAGCAACGTTTCATGTTTTATCACCTCCTCGAACGTTTCGAAGAGGTCAACAAGCCTAAACAACTATGAGCATCTTAGTTACAAGCTCAAACTTAAAACGTTTAGGAATCCTATCTCATCCTTGATCATCATTAAGCTTTTAGTTGAATCTTGAGTTTGGGTAACTCATTAGCATTAGTAATACTTGTATGGCTAAGTTCATTCTCTTAGTTTTAGAGATTTTCTTGATTATCTCTTGTTTTTATTGAATGAATACTTACATGCCATGATGTGTTGTGCTTGTCATATCTTTCACCTCTTCGTTAGCATTGCTTGGTATATCCTCATTGCTGAAGAAAATGTCACCGAGACAGTAGGATCCTCAAAATGACTAGACGGATCCCTCTAAGAAGGGAACCGTGGATCCGTGGTCTGAAGCACAAATTTCTACTAACTTGAGTTTTATTTGCGAAATTATGCACTATACTCTTGTTTTCTAACCTTTACTTTGTAGATTTTCAAAATATACATGAAGATCTTTGACACCATAAAGCTAGGGGGAGCTTTGTGTCAAACGATATTGCAAAATCATTTGCAAATTAATCCGCTTTTGGATTATACTTCATGACACCCCATTGCAACTTTTCAACCTTCAAGGGGGAGCACGCTTTCGTCACTTAGACGAACTATTTGCAAACTTATTTGCAAACACATTAGTTTATTTACGTTATATACTTGACGCCCTATCAAAGGGATGGACTCGTCAAGGGGGAGTTAAGACGAGTACCATTCCCGTCACTTGCTCTCTTTACATTTTCTCTTACAAATGTTTTTTACAAAAATTGTGTTAGTTTCTTTTAACACTTTTTGTTTCGACAAAAAAGGGGAGAAGAAAGTAAAAACTACTAATTCAAAATTGTTACGAATTTTGGTTTTTTCCTTCAAATAATTTTATGTTTTGTCATCAACAAAAAAGGGGGAGATTGTTAATACAAATAAGTCGTAAAAACGTTTATTTATATTTTACGATCTTCTAATGTTTTGTCGATAACAAACGTAAAATCATTTTAAATGAAACAAATAAAATACGTAAATAGTTTGATTCAATAGTTTTCTAACACACTAACGTTTTCACATAAAACACTAAAACAAGTATAAGTGATTTTATGATTTTGATACATATGTACAACAACTAGTGTTTACATATTGGGTTAACATATACTTAACTAAGTATATACTAAAATGGGTAAAAACAAGTTTATACTAAAATAGGTAAAAACAAGTATATACTAAATGGGTAAAAACTAGCAAATAGTATTGACCCATAACCCATGGTTTTATACAAACCACTTAACCAAGTTCAATGTATTCTAGAGATACATTGTATCTAGAAAGAAACCCATGGATCAACCCATAACCCATGACCCATGACCCATAACCAAATTACCCATGGGCAAGAGGGCGTCCACGGATCCCTAGCTTTGTGCTAGACGGATCCCTTATGGGAGGATCCGAGGATCCGAGAACGATAAGTTTTCTCCTCTATAAATAGTGAGCCATTTCTTCCTTTTGCTCACCACTTCACATATACTTTCTCCAAGTATTATATCTCTCAACCTCGGATCCAAGAGATCTATGTAGTTTGTCTTTTGTTTTGTGTGATTCTCTAGGTTCCTCTTAAAGGCGAGATCACCACTACTTGAAGTCGAGCAAGCTCAAGTCCATGAGTTGCCATGCCGTCATCATCAAGACAACCGAGGTTCTCTTGTTGATAGTTCTTTCTTCCTCTATAGATGTTGTGTTGAAGGCATTAGTGAAGGATGCCGAAAGTGTCAAGACAAGCATTAGTGAAGGGTGCTTATCGTCCGTGTCAAAAGCATTAGTGAAGAATGCTAGAGGTGTCAAGGCGAAGGCATTAGTGAAGGGTGCCAAGCGTTGTGTCAAAAGCATTAGTGAAGGATGCTTAAGAATCAAATCAAGTGGCACTAGGGAAGAATGCCTGGGTCGTATAATCGATGAGGTGCATCGTTATACATATAAGTATTTGTTTATTTCCAAGGATGGTGATGTCCTTGAGAGTGTTGTAACAAGGAGTGGATCTCCTTGAGATTAAGTGTTGTGTCGTGAAGGGGAGTAGTTCCTCCATAGTAATGGAACTAGGTGCTTAGCCTAGTACCGAATAAAGGGTAGGCGACGTTGTGATAGGATTATTTCTCCTTGGTGTGAAAGAACTCAGTGGTTAGCCTAGCACCGTATAAAGGGTAGGCAACGTTGTGATAGGATTAGTTCTCCTTGGTGTGAAAGATCTCGGTGGTTAGCCTAGCACCGTATAAAGGGTAGGCGACGTTGTGTTAGGTGTGGTTCGCCTTGGTGTGAAAGAACTCGGTATTTAGCTTTGTACCGGAAAAAGGTGTAAGCGACGTTGTTAAGGCTTCTCGCCATAAGGAGATTGGTGTAGTGTTTACGAACTCTCGAGTAGGTGACTCGGGGGTGGAGTAGGGCAAGGAAGGTGTCCTTGTGGCGAACCACTATAAATACTTGTGTCGTGGTGATGTGCCCACTCTTTATCTTTCATTACACGTTTATATATCTATCTATCAACGTCCAATATAAACAACCAAATAGATTGACATAAGTCGATCTAAATATTTAAAAGGAAGTTTTAAATTGGTAAAACTATTCAACCCCCTTCTAGTTTTCCACAATAACAATAAAACATTAAACATCAAAACATTAAACAAGTATAACAACAAATGCTACTACTACTACAACGAAATCTACTCCACATGAAGATTATTAATGTCATCTATAAGGTTATAGAGTATTCCACTCGACTGACATGCGTGATCAACGGGATTTCTTGCCAATTCCAGTGATGCCTCCAACGTCTTTATTCTTGCCTTCAACAAATTGTTTTAGACAATAGCATGTTGATCGTGTTATCTTTAGTTTGCAGTTTGAGCCTTGCGTTGAAGAAAAGCCTTGACTAAAGTACTTTTGTTGAAATACATCCTTCGGATAAAGTATCGACACCCATAGTCTTGATCCACATTTGTTACATGGTGAAACAATTATAAGAAATGTATTTTTAACAAACAAGTTATTGATATATTTACTTAAATAAGAAAACGTATAATTATTTACCTTTGATAAAGGACATGCATAATACTTCTGACCACAACTTTTGGGCTTTTGGGATGTTCTTTCAATTATAAGTCCCCGTCGACAACGACACAAGAAAGGATTTTCTTGTTGCATCTGGCCAAAAGAATTTGTATAATTATTTACAACATAAATCAGTAATATCATGGTTCACAAAATTAGAAGCTTCGAATACATAAATAACCAATCTTGTTATAGATTAATAGTTGATACATGGTTCACAAAATCACAATATAACTAGAAACTAAGATCAATCACGCCCGAGGCGTAGTCGCTCCAATGATGCTGCCATCTGTCCCACACGAAACTCTAACTCGAAATCGTCACCTCAATCCATAAATCTCGATCGTACTCGTCAAAGCGAGGCGGTGTAACAAAAGATGAGGAAGAACCGGAGGACGGTGTATAAAATTCTCCTCATCTGCGGTGGAGATATAGGCGGAGAGGAGGCACATAAGATGGAGAAGAAGGCACATAATCTGGACTCTCAACACGGCGGGTGTGTTGTTGACACATGAATGTCCCTCTATTGAATGTCATCCGATTCCTGTAACAAAAGATGAGGAAGAACCGGAGTAGGAGCAGAAATATGTAACAATAGATGAGGAGTCGTTTACTATAAATTAGTAATCCGTAATCGTCTATACATGTTTTGTCGTTTACAATATAAATCAGTAATCGTCTATACATGTTTTGTCGTTTACAATATAAATCGATGTCGTTTTCTATAAATCGGTAATCATTTGCAACATATGTCTATACTACGTCCTTAAACATGCTTTGTCGTTCGTGAAAGAATGAGTTTCCCATCCATTACCATGTCATGTCTGCGCCCTCCATTGTGGGTGAGTATCACGGGGTGGTGAGTTTTCATCCGAACCGCATGAGCGTGGTGAGCGGCATGGTCTTCCCACACGAAGAATCACAGCGGGGACAATAGTTGTCTTTGTCTCGGACGACCTAAGCGAAGACACGTAGTTGATGCTCTATGGATATGCATACAATTGGACGGTTAAGAGTCATGTAATAGCCACTCCGTGTTTGGCATAATCATCCGATGTCGTGGGGTGCATATCCTGATTCAAACCAATCCAGCGAGTTCGAAATATGTGTAAACCAAGTCCCCCACATTTCCATGTAAAGTTCCCGGTAATCGTCTACCTCTTTCCTGACAAGAGTTCGAAGTCTGCGCCATATCCGTTCGGGATGACCAAGACCTATGCCAATGGCTCGATAGCCACAATTTCCATCACCTTCCACGTTAACAATCCCTAGGATCCACCGTCGGAAAAGAGGTGGAATTCGAGCCGTAAAATATTCGCTATCGTCATCTGGAATGTACAACTCGTGTCTTAAATCGCCCTCGCTAGGTTCTTCATTCAAGTCTAGGACGTTAGAAGGCTCTCCCACGTATGAACTATGTCTCGCAGTTTCTTCATTTAAGTCTGGGACTTTTTTAGGTTTGTATAGCTTCTGCGGTGCCCTGTGGTTGGTTCTTTGTTCAAATCGGGATATTTTTAGCCTTGGACTTTTTATCCTTTGCTTTCGGACGTCCACAGTACTTTCTTTAACATCGAGTTCACGGGTTGACACATTCGGGGCGTATATACCTCTCATCATGTTTAACATATTTTTCTTGACAAGCAGCGATGCTTTGGTAAAAATATTTTGGAATTTTTCTCGTCGACTTGACAAGAAAGATCATCCTCGAGCTCTAGAGGCTCTTGGCGTGTCGGTATGTCGGGCTCTAGGCGGGGAGCACTTAGTGTTCTCCAAAATTATCAACAACATTAAGCGGAATAGGCCATCATGCATTCGAAAAAAGTGACTAGTATAAATTATCGGTATTGACGGGAGAATAACTTGATAGGCATAAATTTAATATACATACCATGAAGGCGATAATGTCTGATTCGTGATAGCATGGTAACCCACAAACTAACATGAATCGATGACCACATTCATGTGGGTCTACATCCGTTACTTCTGCGGTATGAGTAGTAAAGCATGTTTTGAAACATTATACCGCAATTCATCAAATAGTGCGCCCTTACACGTATGCGGTTTCTTGATTATGCTTGTATTAAAAGAGGCTTATCGCGGTTTCTTGCGACTAGAATCTTGTCGACCGAACACAACAACGTGTCTAAGCCGGGCGTGTGGAGCCCAAGTATAACTTCAACAACGCTGTTGACCCTCAACTCTACATGTTGTTGTCGGCGAAGCTGCGATATTGATCGGTAATGTGTGACGAACATGCGATCGTAATGTTGCGACCGATTATTAAAATACCGCAAAGCGTCACGAGAAAACAACGAATTAATAAAGTGAGAAACAATTCGGGTAGTTATTTATTAAATAATAATAAAAAATGTATTAATAGGTAAGTACCCTGTTTTTGGACCAATAAATCCTGTAGGTCCTGATAATAAAAAAATGTTTACATTTTTTAACAACTTTTATAATAACATTTTTAAAAAATACAACTTTTAATAAAACTTTTAAAAAATACAACTTTTATAATAACTTTTAAAACATACAACTTTTAATAAAACTTTTGTAAAACTTTTATAAAACTTAAAAAATACAACTTTTAATAAAACATATTGTACAACTTTTATAAAACTTTAAAAAAATACTACTTTTATAATAACTTTTAAAAAATACAATTTTTAATAACTTTTAAAACACTTTTTAATACAACTTTTGCAAATAAAAAAAATAAAAATAAAAAACTTAAAAGGTGTGTGGTGTGGGTGAGGTGTACGCATTCAAATGTTGTGGTGTGGGTGAGTTGTACGTGTTTTCTCTGTTGTTATCTCTGTTTCTCTCTCACTACCTCACACACGTAACTTTTCTTTCTCTCTCTATCCTCTCGTTTCTCTCTCTCTCTGAGTTGATTGTTACGAGTAGAAAAGTTTTTAGATCTAGATCTAAAAACTTTTTAGATCTAACAAGTAAAAATCTTGTTAGATCTAAAAAAGAGATGTTGTGGTGATGTTGTGGGTTGGTATCTGTTTAGGTGATGTTGTGGGTTGGTATCTGTTTTGGTGGTATCTGTTTTGGTGATGTTTCTGATGTTGTGGTGATGTTGTGGTATCTGTTTTGGTTGTATCTGTTGTGGTGATGTTTTGGTTTAAAAACCTGTTTGGTTTTCGTTGATTAAGTTTTTAGATCTAACAAGTTTTTAGATCTTGAAAAAAAATCGAGGTTGGTTTAAAAACTTGTTATATCTAAAAACTTGTAAGATCTAAAAACTTGTCAGATCTAAAATATTTATGTGGTATCTGTTTTTGTTTAAAAACCTGTTTGGTTTTCGTTGCTTAAGTTTTTAGATCTAACAAGTTTTTAGATCTTGAATATTATTTAGATCTTGAAAAAAATTACGATGTTGGTTTAAAAACTTGTTATATCTAAAAACTTGTTATATCTAAAAACTTGTAAGATCTAAAAACTTGTCAGATCTAAAATATTTTCGTGGTATCTGTTTTGGTTTAAAAACCTGTTTGGTTTTCGTTGCTTAAGTTTTTAGATCTTGAATATTATTTAGATATTGAAAAAAATACGAGGTTGGTTTAAAAACTTGTTATATCTAAAAACTTGTAAGATCTAAAAACTTGTTAGATATAAAGTATTTCTGTGGTATATGTTTTGGTTTAAAAACCTGTTTGGTTTTCGTTGCTTAAGTTTTTAGATCTTGAATATTATTTAGATATTGAAAAAAATACGAGGTTGGTTTAAAAACTTGTTATATCTAAAAACTTGTAAGATCTAAAAACTTGTTACATCTAAAAACTTGTAAGATCTAAAAACTTGTTAGATCTAAAATATTTCTGTGATATCTGTTTTGGTTTAAAAACCTGTTTGGTTTTCGTTGCTTAAGTTTTTATATCTAACAAGTTTTTAGATCTTGAATATTATTTAGATCTTGAAAAAAATATGAGGTTGGTTTAAAACCTTGTTATATCTAAAAACTTGTTATATCTAAAAACTTGTAAGATCTAAAAACTTGTTAGATCTAAAAACTTGTTACATCTAAAAACTTGTTAGATCTAAAATATTTCTGTGGTATCTGTTTTGGTTTAAAAACCTGTTTGGTTTTCGTTGCTTAAGTTTTTATATCTAACAAGTTTTTAGATCTTGAATATTATTTAGATCTTGAAAAAAATATGAGGTTGGTTTAAAACCTTGTTATATCTAAAAACTTGTTGTATCTAAAAACTTGTTAGATCTAAAAACTTGTTACATCTAAAAACCAGTTTGGTTTCGTTGCTTATTAGACTTTGTGGTGATGTTTTGCAGGTGATACTCTAATGAGTCACCTCTGTATAGCTGGTGCTGTTTGGTAATGTAGTTTCATTACTGGATGGTAAAGTGATGATTTTTAGCTCACTTTGCAACTTTGAATGAAATAAGCATATTTATAAAAAAAAAAAAAAAAAAAAAAAAAAGGCAATGATGGTTTTTTTTTTAAAAAAGCTTTAAGAGTTTTGGCATGGCAAAATTGAATGGACGGTAAAGTGAGTTTCTATCTCAATTTGCAACATTCAAATTTGCAGCCAACATGATATAATGAGCTAATAATCTGAGCCTATTCGATAAGTTTTTTTACCTCTTGTGTGTCAAATGGTGAACTAGACATGGTTGTTGTTTATGGTGCTGTTGCTTGTGGTGTTGTTGCTTGTTGTGGTGGACTGTGACACTTGTGTTGTCCTCTTTTGTTGTGGTGGATCGAGACTTGTTGCGTTCTTGCTAGTTGGTGTTGTTGCTTGTTGTGGTTGGTGAAATTTTCTAGTTGGTGTTGTTGCTTTCTTGCTAGTTTGTGTTGTTGCTTGTTGTTGGTTGGTGTTGTTGCTTTCTTGTGGCATTATAAGCCTGAAATGCCTGCAGTTTGAAAATCTTGTTTACTTTCTTGTGAACTTTTGCAGTTTGGGAATCCTACTTACCACTTGCACATTGAAAACATGTTGGTGCTTGGCTAGTAGAAAATGGGGTGCTTGGTTAGACTGACTCACAATGGGTTTGCCTGACCCTTTGAGAATACTGTTGTGACTTGTGCAGTTTTGAGTTTGTGAGACTTGTGCAGTTTTGAACTTGTGAGGCTTGAGCACATTTTGATAATCTGTGAACTTGTGACTTGTGCAGTTTGATAATCTTGTGACTTGTGCAGATTTGAACTTGTGAGACTTGTGAGGCGATGATGATTTTTTAGCCTTAAAATTTTCCGAGGCGATGATGATTTTTGAGCCTTAAAATTTTCCGAGGCGATGATGATAACCGAAACCGAATGGACGGTAAAGTGAGATAAAATCTCACTTTGCAACCTTCGAATCTGAGCCTCAAAAATTTTTCGACTACGTTTTTTTTAAAAAGTTATAAAACTGTAAAAAAAAAACTTGTAAAAAAGGTTGTAAAACTAAAAAAAAACTTGAAAAAACCATTTTATAAAACTAAAAGTTACAAAAACATAAACCTTATAACACTAAAAGTTATAAAAGTTACAAAAAAAAAACTTGTAAAAAACAACTGCCACAGCAGCCCAACCACCCAAAAAAACAACTCTTTTAAGACTTTGGCACGGAAATCGAGAAAAAACATTCCCCCGTCACCTCACCCCAATGATTGGGAAAGTACAACACCCCCTGTGGGGTGCCTCATTAGCATGACCTAAACTATTAGATGTTTAACACTAAGACTAAAGAAGTGCAGTGGTTTTCCATGGTATGACAGTCTTACTGTATTCCTAGACATACATTTTCCTTATGGATGACAATCCACAATGGTTACCAACACAATATAGTGGACTATATGGGGATAAGAACACTGATGGTATGCACATTATAGTAATAACTGTGAAGCACATTCTCATTTTTGCCCTTTTGCACAGAACATATGGGTCTATGTGAAAAAACCAATGGTTCTAAATGGGTTAGCTCATGACTGAAAATTATTATTTAAGACTCCTTCTAAAATCTATATTATGTAGAAACAATATATGGAGTATCCTTAGAAGCTGTTGCTTACTTCATTTGTTTTGGCACACAAGTACAGATTTTTATCTGGGATGAACATCCACAGTCCCAAATTTGTCAGTTAATAAAAACCAACCTAATTAATCTTGATATTAGTGCTTGAAGTCTTAACTCCTTGTTTTTTGCAAACTTTTCTTGTATACATTTTGGGTGAAACTGTGAACATATATTAGCACTGTGTTATATGACAATAAATCCAGAAACTGCAACAATTCCACCAACATGCTACCGGCAAATACCTCATGTATTCACCTATATATCACCAAAGATGGCCTACAGCACAAGACTACTTTTCCAACTCCAATGACAACTAAACATAGAACCATATAGTGTTTTCCTCGTTACCTAACACTACAGATTCAAAGATATTATCAAAGGGGGGCATCATGTAGTACAAACGACTTCTATTATTCTCAATTGCTTATTACATCTGCAAACTACATTTCCTTAGACAATCACATACCCTTATCACCAAAATTTATAGAATACCCCTAACCTCACAAATATGGTGATAAAAATAAGTACAGACCAAGGCATCATCAGCCGAAATAATAACAACCAAAGGGAGCAATCATACCATTCACTATTTTTTTAGAGCTAGAACATAAACATGCTCAATAAAACTGGCAAGAAGATAGAGAAAGAACCTTGATTCAGGAAGTATACCTCATTATTTATGTGGTTTGTGTATCCTCTACTTTTCATCCTCTAACATTGGATCTTACACCTATCCAATTTAAGCATATATCAGAAATTAAACATTTCTTCTCATTTTCATCAAGAATGTGAATAAATATATAGAAATTCTGTAATAACTCATTTTAAACCAGTATCTGTGTTCATAGGCTACTCAACAACTACATATAAGATATAAATTTACCTCTTGATTATTAAATCGGAACCATTTATCAAGAGTTGAGTAGAAATTCTTCATTGTGTGTATGCCTGAATCTGATAGGGTTTGTATATCTTCTCCCTGTCAAATTTAAACACATATCAGACATTAACCCAACCTCCATTTCAAGAGGCGATGAAGTGAAAGCTGTGGGAAACCCATTAAGTAGAACGCACATCTTACACGCCTCCGATGTGGCAGCTATATATTAAATCAAGTCTTTTGGTAGTTCCTTTTGTTAGTTTTAACTAAATTTCAAATTCTTTTAGCAGTTCATCAGATTATTCGATAATTATCAACATTTTGGATCTTGATTGATGATAATGAGTCTTTTTAAACTTGGAATGAATATAATGTAAATAACTAAATTAAAGCAAAAACAACATTGGCTATAATTAGTTTAATACTTTCTATTGAAATTTATCTTTTAGGCATAGTTAAAGTTTCATGTAATTTGTCTATTTAGGAAATTAAAATTAAAACCAAAAGGTAGCAGGTCAACCCAACCCGCCTGACCCATTTTGACCCTAAAAAAATTATTGACAATTTTGAAATGAACGCTTCGATTCAAACAAATTTCTACCAGCTCCCGACCCAACCTGATCTTGATAACTGTCAGTTTACTTTTTCCAGGGGCTGAAACAAGATGCCTTCTACTTGTAGATTGAATCCATGGTTATCAAAAGTAGCTTCAAGTTCAACAATACTCCTATCGCTAGTGAATTGAAACAATTTAACCATCCAAAGCCAATCACCAAATTTTCTTCGATTTGCAAGGTTCACAGTACAAGTTGTTGTCTCCCCTCTTAATCTGTATTTGAGCTCTCCATATTCTTGTTTACAATCTCCGGAAGAGTAAAAGACAAGGTTCACGGTGTATGTGATTGACGGGGACAATAACTGAGTCTTGACATGTGTTTTGAATCCCTTATAGTTTGCTTTATAAAAGCCTGCCAGAAATCTGCATGAAGAAGAAGAAGCAAGGACCGATGCATCAATTTATATATACTTACGAAACAATAGGGATAAGTCTGAGTATGACAAGTCACCTTGATAACCAATGAGACCAGTATTGAGAAGGGAAATCTTCATTTGGAATCAAAAAATCTTCGATTGATATCATGTGGCAGTGTTCTCCTTTCTCATTGAATGAAAACCACTGCATAATTAGTAAGTTGGGAATTAGTTATGCTCAGATTATCTTTATAAATAGTCATAGCCAGTTTTTACTGTTTTGTAATCTTTCAAGTGGATTCCTTTCGATAGAATTTGTTTTAGTTCTTGAAGGGATCTGTAGACGAGAGATTGTGAGGTAGCCTCAATTATGTACTGGTACTCTTCAAACACTTGAAGTTCCACCTACATATATGACATATCCAAGCAAGTGAGCCATACATTCGGGTTAAGTGCTATTTTTTCTTAACATCTTATATAAATACATAACCATTGACAATAAACTGCTTACTTTTTCTTCAGATGGTTGGAACTCGATGCCAGCGACTAGTAGACTGGTACCATGGAATTCAAACTCAAATTGAAGATCTGCAGTTGTGTGTTGGCTTATAAACTGATACAATGGAACAATGAACCATCCATCTTCTCTCTCATGTATAGTAGGGTAAATTATGAAAACTCTTGTCTCATCCTCCCTATCTATTTTGTATCTTAGGGGGTTATATGAATTGGAATAGGATTCATAGTTATATCGAAAGACAAGGTTGAGCGTGTATGAGATATGAGGTGTCAAGTATTGACCTCGCACACGTGCTTTGAATTCAGAATTATATGCGTAACATCGCCCCCTGGAAATCTGCATAAAGAAGAATTATGGCATCAAGTAAAGAATGACAAACTAATTAAGCTACCTTGAATTAACAATGAAAGGTATAGGAATATGATAGTAACCTTGAATTAACAATGTCACTAGACAGATGTTTTAGCCTGTAAGCACTGATCACAAGGGGATTGAGACAGGCTTCAATGTGAATCCTTACAATGTGTTCCCCTTTCTCATTTATAGACAACCACTACACGTCCATTAAATTCCGAATTGCGTCAGGCGGAAATTGGGCCTAAATTTCGTGTGTGAGTGTATGCCATTGATTGAAAGGTTTTATGGATATTTAAATATTAGTATGTCCGGATTCGAACTCGAGACTTCGGGATTGCACACATTACGTATGAGAGTTGATGTTAATAATTAATATATAAAATGTTATTATTAATTATTAGTCACGAAATAAATACTTAACGATAGTTAATATTTAACGGGGTTTTGACTAACGGTCGTTAAATGTAAACTACGAGGACTAAGAATGAAATTAGTGGACAAGAAGGATCTAGAATCCCTTTGGGGGAGCATGGCCGGCCGTGGGCTTCTCAACCCAAGGAGGTGGGATTTCTTGGTCACCAAGTTTTGAGAACCTATATACAAACCCTTGTATTCATTATTCTCCTAACCTTGGATCATCAATAAACCTAATTTCTCTTCTCCTCTCCTCCTCTTGTGTTTGGCCGATCGTCTAACCCCCTCCTCAAGGGATCGATTTTCCAAGCTCAAGAAATAAGTGTTTGGTTTTATTTGTGATTCAAGAACCTAGCTTTTCATCAAATCGCTATTAATGCGTGTGTACAAGAGCGAAGAACAAACGCATTTGTGTTTGTGTATTCCTTGGTGGTCGACTTCTTTAGGGTCGAATTTGGTGAAACCCTAAGTTAGGGTTTTAGGTATTGTTCTTGTTCAAACATCGTTTGGTTTACTTGAATTGCTAAAAGGTACGCACTTTCTTGTTCGGTTAATTACTTACATGTATTATTCCTATTTACTTTCGCTGCATGCTTTGATGATGTTTACTTGCTATTATAATTTGTTATGATTAGTATATTCCAACAGTGGCATCACGAGCCGTTAATATGATGTAATTAATTACCGAAACACATAAAAATTGAATCTTTATGATTATATGCATGCTTTCTATGGTTTCTAGGGTTTTGAATTCGAAACCCTAATTTTTTAATTAATGGGTCTATTACCCTTTTATTATTTAATTAGGTTTTAATTTTGTAAAACTTGTAGAAACCCTAGGATTGCATGTTAATTTTATGTGGTTATTATGAATAAATTGTTATGTGCCATGTAATATGCGTATCTTGGGTGATAATTGTTATGCGGAATCCATGGTGGAACATGCATGTTTTGCCATGGAGTATTGTTTATGATAAATTGTTTAGTGATACACACATGTTTTATTTATTTGATAATTATTGAATTGGGGAAGACCTCAATTATACTAATAAAAATTTGTTATGTGCTATTTGGTATACTATTAACTTTGGCTTACGCAATCGACTTGTCGATGTATGTGGCTCTTCTACCTTGTAGTTGAAAGCCCTAGTTAATGTATGCATTTATTTACGCCTAGAATTGTTTATTAGCGTTTATCGAAATAATTATGCATGTGGCTAATTGTTTTTTACATATGTTAAATTGTTTAGTTATATGTTTATATTATTTGAGTGTGTTTAATTTGTATTAAAATGCTTTTTTGTTTATATATTGTTTGACATGTTACTAAGCAAAAAGGGTTTTTATGAATAGAAAATTAAATGGACTAAATAATGGCGAAACTGATTTGTTATCTAAGTATTTTTCTTAAACTTTTAATCGATTGATGCGACTATACTAAATGGTTAGAACGGCTCATCCACTAGAACAAACTATAAAGGGGTTAATTAAAGTGCGCATGTCATCGCTTCGAAAGGATGTCTAAGGTTATGCTTTTAAGCTTACACGGTCCTCTCGCCTCTGTAAGTTCGATTGGAGTTACCTAGTATAACCATTCAATGTACGAAGCATCTTAGTGCAAAGTTGTAAGTTTCTCAACGCATCGATTAAAACTTTGTAGAACTAAATCTTAGCAATTAAAATCTTATGTAAGTTTTTCGAAAAATATTATGATATAAAGTTGTATGCATGCTTCTTTATACATAAGTTTTGATTACACGTCAAAAATTGTACCATTTAAATTTAAGTTTATGCCATCTAATGATATGAAACACTTGAAGTTGTAATTTAGTTATGTGAGACCTTGATCTAGATTACAATAACAAGGTGAATTTTTTGTTGTGTGAGACCTCAACAATTAATTGCGTTTCTAAATTAGACAACTTAATTAAGTTAGTTAGTGAGATCTATGACTTAAGGCATAAGATGGGATAAAACATGCTTCGTTTTGCATTAATTGTTTTGGCAAAATTGTAAATCCCATAACTTTTGGAATTGAAAACTTGTTTGTCAATTATTGTTTTCAACAATTACCTATTCTATACTTTCACCACTAGCGGATCAACCGATGTGGTGAAACTATGATAATGAGGATCCAAAATTCAAGGAAAATACCATGGTTAATATGAATATTGACCAAAGGGTATTTTATTTTCTTGAATGATTACTTATCGAAAGTACTAACTTTTGAACTTTTATTTTACGTAGAAATGGCTCAAAATGAATCTCTTGTACTAGCCTTGTCGTTCAAATCTATGTTTGATCGAGAGAATTATTGATAGCAATTTCAATGATTGGTATCGGCAACTCGAAATTGTCTTGAGGTTGCCAAAAGACTAGATTATTTGACTCGCCTTGTCCTCCCGAACTGCGGTGGTGCCACTTCTTGAAGCACGTCTTGCATGGCAATCTGAGTATGACAAGTATAATGAGGTAGCTTGCATTATGCTCGGGAGTATGAATTCAAACTTGCAAAACAGTTTGAAAATTACTTCCCTAATCTCATGCTCGAAGAATTGCAAAGGTTGTTTGAAAAGCTTTGTGATCAGAGTTGTATGATCGATAGATGCTCTACGGTTGCAAGCAAGGAGAAGGAAACTGTAGGCGCCTTCACGGAAATGATGAGTTACATGGACCATTCGGGCGACTTAACTATGTCTACCGTAATGACATACAAATTGTCATGATCAACGGATCCATAACAAGGAATTTGATGGTTTCGTGCTCAATTACAATATGCATTGCACGGGAAGGCGATCGGTGAGGTACATGCAATGCTCATTGATTATGAGAAAGGTTTGCCCGAAGGCCCCTACACCTACTGGTTCGACCATCCGGAAGGGTAGGATTTCTAAGCCTAATAAGCCGCTAGCGAACAAGAAAGGGAAAGGTAAGGGTAAAGTTGATAAGGAAAACAAGTTATGGCTTATCAACAAGAACCCAAGTACCCTCCCAAAAATCGTGAGAATCCGAAGAAGGATCGGGCTAGTCATCAACGCACGGTAGGACCTTTGGAAGAGGAATTGTCCACTCTACCTTGATGAGTTGCGCAATAAGAGGTATAAAAATCTTGACATTGTGGCTAGTACTTGGTACTCTTTTGATGATAAATTATTTTCTTTTCCTCATAAAATAAATTCTGGGTATATGATCTTGGATGTGGTATTCACATTTGTAATACACTACATGGACTTAGAGGAGCAAGGAAGCTTGCCTATGGACAACAATACACTGCGTGGGTAATGGAGCACATGCGATCGTTGAAGCTATAGTCACGTTCGATTTAGTTTTACCTTGGGTTTAGTATTGTCTTTAAACGATTGTCATTCGCACCTTCTATTGTTAGGGGTGTCGTTTGGTTTCCTTATTAAAAGATATTGGTTTTATTCATACATTCTTGATTATGGAATTTCGGTTTCTTTAAATGGTGTTTTTACTTTAATATTATTCCGATAAATGGTGTGTTTGAAATTGATTTGCATGATAATATGATTGATAAAAATAATTACATCTTTAGCATCAATAATAAAAGAATCAAAGGTGATTTGGATTCTTCATTTCTTTGGCATTGTAGACTTGCTCACATAGGCAAGAAACGCATGCAACAATTTGCAACACGATGGGCTTTTGCAAGACATCAATGATGAATCATTTGATAAATGCGAATCTTGCATATCGGGAAGATGACCAAGAAACCTTTACAAATAGTTTAGAAAGGGCTTGATCTTCTTGGTGTGATACATCTTGGCGTATGTAGACCACTAAGACATGTGTCAAGGAAGGGTGCTAGCTACTTCTTAACCTTCTTGATGATTTCGGTCATTATGGTTATGTTTATTTACTTAAACATAAACATGAAGTCTTTGAAACATTTAAGGTTTTAAAAGTGAAGTATAAGCGCAACTAGGAAAGAAGATTAAAGCTCTTCGATCCGATAGAGGTGGTGAATATTTAAGCCAAGAGTTTAAAGATTATCTGGTGAGTGTGGTATCGTCCGACTTCACATCTCCATATAGTCCACAACAAAATGGTGTATCAGAGAAGAAATCGAACATTGTTAGACATGGTGCGATCAATGTTTAATCTTACAACTCTTCCTTATCCTTTTGGGATTATGCTTTAAGCTAGCATTCGCATATTGAATATGGTTCCAACTAAGAAGGTTGATAAGACTCCTTATGAAGTGTGGTATGGAAAGCTCCCAACTTGTCTTACTTAAAGGTGCAGGGTTGTGAGGCGTTTGTTAAGCGTGACTCTGTGATAGCTACAACAAAGATCATTAAGTGTATCTTCGTAGGATACCCAAAGGAAACTATGGGTTACTACTTTTACTTTCCACACGAAAACAAAGTAATTGTTGCTAGGTATGGAGAATTCCTTGAAAGGGATCTCATATATCATGAATTCGGTGGGAGAGTTTATGATGCGGAATATGATCAAGAAGATACAACACCTTACGAAAATACTAGCCAACCTCAAGTAGAACACGAAAGTCGAGTGCTCGACACGAAGTTGAAGTGGTTCCCATTCGTAGATCTGCAAGGACTAAGCGTGCACTGGCGTCTATGTCTCAACGTAGAAGGCGAGGAAAATCATTAGGGGATCTTGGTGAACACTGCTAACTATAAAGCGCCATGATAAGTCACGAAAAGGAAAAATGGCGAGTTGCAATGAATGGGGAAATGCAATCCATGAAAGATAACGAAGTTTGGATAGAGGTTGACTTACCTCCAAATTCTAAGGTAGTTGGAAGTAAGTGGCTCTATAAGATAAAACCTGACATGGATGGCAATGCACACACCTATAAAGCTCGTCTTGTAGCTCAAGGGTATACTCAAACCTTTGGGATAGACTATGAGGAGACATTTTCTCCTGTAGTAGACATTAGAGCTATTAGGATTCTGATAGCCATAGTTGCGTACTATGACTATGAGATATGGCAAATGGATGTCAAAGCGCCTTCTTAAATGGTCGCTAGATGAGGACATCTATATGGCGCGACTGAAGGGTTTGTGAATTCAAAGTTTCGAGCGTGTATGCAAACTTCAAAGATCCATTTATGGGTTGAAGCAAGCATCAAGGCAATGGAACAAGAAGTTTGATGAAGAAATCAAGAAATTTGGTTTCACTCAAAATCTTGATGAGCCATGTGTGTATCACAAAGCTAGTGGGAGTAATGTTATTTTCCTTATCTTATATGTCGATGACATATTGATCATGGAAAAAGACATTCCAAGTTTGCAAGATGTAAATTCTTATCTTGGAAAGTGCTTTTCTATGAAGGATTTAGGAGAAGCAGCATTTATTCTGGGAATCAAGATCTATAGAGATAGATCAAGGCGGTTAATTGGACTAAGCCAAAGTGCTTACATTGATAAAATACTGAATAGATTCAATATGCAAGATTCCAAGAAGGGATATTTGCCGATGCAAGTTGAATATGGCTTAAGCAATAAACTATGTGCGTCGACACACTGAAGAGGTGGCACACATGAGAAAAGTTCCTTATGCTTATTGTAGGATCTATCATGTATCTTTGTGAGATGTACAAGGCACGATGTGGTGTTTGCAAAGAATATCACCAATCGGTATCATGAGAACCCGGTGTGAAACAACGGCAGTATTAAGAACATTCTTAAGTATCTAAGGGCTACTAAAGAAATGTTTCTAGTGTATGGAGGAAATCGGATCACGAGAACTTGATGTTCTGGGTTTTGCGATCGTCATTTCAAACAGATAAAGATGATCTGAAGTCTCAGACGGGTTATGTCTTTGTCATTAATGGAGGAGCGATTGTTGTAAGAGCAAAAGCAAACAACGGTTGCGATGTCTATTACAAAAGTGAGTACATAGTTGCTTCAAAAGTGCGATGGAAGTTGTTTGGATTAGGAAATTCATTTCGGGACTCGGAGTAATGCCCTCAATCGAATTACCTTTAAATGTGTGTTGTGACAACTCTGTTGCAATAACATTTGCCAATGAGCTGGAGTCATGAAGGCGCGGACATTTTCCTCGTCGATATCACTATGTTCGAGAACAAGTCGAAATAGGTGAAATCAATCTACTCAAAGTTCATACGGATGAAAATCTAGGCGATCCCTTTACGAAGCCTTTGCCAAAGAAGAGCTTCTTGACCATCTTGATGGGATAGGACTTCGTTTAGCTAGTAGTTTCATGCAGATCTGTGATTAGTATTTGGATAAAGGATGTTATGAACAAATATTACTTTAATGAAATAAAATAGTTGTTTATGTTTATTTTTCATTTTCTTAATATTATATCCTATATTTGCATGTTTAATCCGTGAATAACTTATGTTATTCTAAATAGTCCGTTGTCAATCAATTATGTGGGAATGTCATTGAATTAAGACAAATATGAGTTTTGGTAGAATATACTTTTAAAGTATATTGATGCGTGGGACATACCAGATTCACATGATATTCAATGAATTGAATATAGGACTCATCCAACTTTACATGATGATACTTTATGGATCTTTGTCATTAAGTATATCATGAAGTGTTTATCCTCGGACTTGAGATACCGGATAAGCGATATGAATGTAGTGCACTTGTGTAAGATAGTCTAACGCTATCCGTGGCGGTAGTTATAAGGGCTATTTTCGAAAGTGTTACAAAGTTCATGAGTTATGTTTGTAGTCAAGAGAATTTGTTCCTTTGAATTTGTTTCAAAGCATAATACTATTTCGGCCCTCGTAGGGTTGACAAGATGTTTGTATGGCCATACCCAAGATCAATCGGAATACGTTAGATGATTTGGTAATCTTGTTCAATCAAATACAACGAAAACAGAATATTAACTTATGAAATGACTTGATCCATATTCATAGTTAATGTAGTATTAGTAACAAAAGGATAAGTAAAATGATGAATCATTAAATGGTTTTCGAGAAACCATACTCGATTCGATCTGGGGCATTGGCGTGTTAGGCTAGACTAAACCAATGTCATTACTATATTTAGTAATATCAGTGGGGCTGAAAGGTTTTATGGATATTTAAATATTAGTATGTCCGGATTGAACTCGAGACTTCGAGATTGCACACATTACGTATGAGTTGATGTTAATAATTAATATATAAAATGTTATTATTAATTATTAGTCACGAAATAAATACTTAACGATAGTTAATATTTAACGGGGTTTTGACTAACGGTCGTTAAATGTAAACTACGAGGACTAAGAATGAAATTAGTGGACAAGAAGGATCTAGAATCCCTTTGGGGGAGCATGGCCGGTCGTGGGCTTCTCAACCCAAGGAGGTGGGATTTCTTGGTCACCAAGTTTTGAGAACCTATATATACAAACCCTTGTATTCATTATTCTCCTAACCTTGGATCACCAATAAACCTAATTTCTCTTCTCCTCTCCTCCCTCTTGTGTTTGGCCGATCGTACAACCCCCCTCCTCAAGGGATCGATTTTTCCAAGCTCAAGAAATAAGTGTTTGGTTTTATTTGTGATTCAAGAACCTAGCTTTTCACATCAAATCGCTATTAGTACGTGTGTACAAGAACGAAGAACAAACGCATTTGTGTTTGTGTATTCCTTGGTGGTCGACTTCTTTAGGGTCGAATTTGGTGAAACCCTAAGTTAGGGTTTTGGGTATTGTTCTTGTTCAAACATCGTTTGGTTTACTTGAATTGCTAAAAGGTACGCACTTTCTTTTTCGGTTAATTACTTACATGTATTATTCCTATTTACTTCCGCTACATGCTTTGATGATGTTTACTTGCTATTATAATTTGTTATGATTAGTATATTCCAACATTGATAACAATGTTTCATTTCTTGTTTTGTGTTAAGTTTCTAATAGATTTTGAGTAAACTAAATCATTCATTATTTTCTTTCCTCCAAAAATGAACACGATTAAATTTGATGACTCAATTTTGACACATTTAAGATGTCATTTTTAACAAACTGAGTCATTTTGGTTTTATAAGTAAAAATACATATGTATTTGGTATCAATGAAATCAATTTCCACAAAAGGCTAACATTTTTTAAACATAATTTACCAATATAAATAACTCAAAGCAATGTAGCTAATTACCGTTTTGCCCTCATTATCGATTAAGGGTTTGGTGAGAAGCTCTTTGAGGTGGTTTCCAGTTTTGTATATTAGAAGAGGATCCACAGCCATAAGTATATCTTCATGCTTTTTTAGCAGTTCAAGTCTCAGATCAGGAAATTCCTGTGATTCAAGTGCAACCTCCAGTTCTTCCACAACACGAGACATTGTTGGTCGCTCTTCACGAGCTTTCCGTAAACAATGAAATGCAATGTCTGAGAATGTTTTCAATGAACTTGGATCTATTTGTTGGATGAGATCTTGCAAGATAATCTCATTTAACTTCTTCTCTTCGTAACTTTTTTTCCAGAAAGGCACATAAACCTTTAACTCAGACCCGATATATTCAACACATAGTTTCCCAGAAAATATTTCAAGCAAGACTACCCCAAAAGAGTACACATCTGACTCTTTCGTTAGGGAGTACGTCTCCAAAAAGACAGTATCACAGTATCCTGGGGTACCCAAGGCGCCCGTGATAAGAAGCGAGTACTGCTGATTAGCAGGACCCATCTTTGAAAGCCCAAAGTCAGAAACCTTGGCAGTCATATTCTTATCGAGTAGGATATTGGCACTTTTAATGTCACAGTGCAGTACTCTTTGCTGTGTCCCATTTGGATCATGCAGGAAGCTTAGTCCCTTTGCAGCGTCAATGCATATCCTGAGGCGCTGCGTTGTTGGAAATGTATATATTTACAAACATGTGAATGTCCGGATTCGAACTCGTGACCACGGGATTGCACACATTAGCGAATGAGAATTAAAGTTAATAATTAATGTTTATGTTTACGATTAATTATTACACATTAAGTCCGGTTAACGATCGTTAAGTATTTAACGGAAAAATGACTAACGACCGTTAAATGAAAAGAGAAGGACTAGAAATGGAAAACTTGGAAAAGTTATGGGTTTGGCTTTGGGCTTTCTACATGGCGGCCATATGGGGCTTTCAAGGCCTAATCCTTAACTTGTTCCCAAAGTTTACCTACTAGTATATAAGGAGGTTAGGTTCTAGGGTTTCATACACTTGTGCATTGAATTAACCTAGATCTCTCTCTCTCTCTCTTGTCCCATATCGGCCGAACACCCCATTTGTAAGGGAGTTTGGTTTCGTTTTTCTTAAGCGAGGACTTGTGTTAGATCTAGCAATCGCTTGATTCGTTTGGTTAATTCGTGTGTACAAGAGCGTGGTTGTAAGACATTATTCTTACACCAATAAGTACTTCTTTGTTTTGCTTTGCTCGAGGGTTGTTTTGCTTTGCTCGAGGGATTTGACATTCGCAAAGTGCGTTACGCATACTTTCGATTAATTAATTTATTTGTTATGATCTTAAGTCTTCCATTGTGTACTCTTGATGTCTTTATGTTTTATTGTATTTTATATATCATAAACTCAACGGTGGCATCACGAGCCTTGTATAACAAGTAATTAATTCTTGAAACACATAATTAAAATAAACATGAATGTGTTATTATTTGTATGCTTAGATCTAGGGTTTGCAAAACCTAAACCCTAATTTTGAGGCGTTTTTATTTGGTGCCCTAATTAGGGTTTTGTAAACTATTGTTTTAATTGGATTAGAAACCCTAAGATGCATGCAACTTTATGTGTATATCGTAACTCTGTTTAATTGCATTAATTGTTAAGTGTAATTTTATATCCATGATAATTATCGCATGTTTTATCATGGATCTGCTTTTATTGTATGTCTTTCATGTTTTAAGTGATATACATTAAATTATGATAGATCTTAAATTGGGAAGACCTCAATAATTATTAATTTAATCAATTATGTGCTATGTGGTATATATTTAGTTTTGACTTACATGATCGATGAATCGATGCATGTGGTTCACCTTGTACATAGATGAAAGCGGGTGGAAGTCTTAATTAAATATATGCATATTGACGATCTAAATTGGTTATTAATAAGATTTATCAAAACCGTTTGCATGTGGCTATTTGATATGCATGACTTTTATTTGTTATGCTTTCATTGTTTATTTGTTTATTTTTCAAATACTTGCTTGTTTGTTATGTGTAACAAGGGTATTTTACAAGAAAAATAAACCGACCTAAACAATGGTGAAACATGTATTTTAAGAATAGTAATCATAATCGTTTAATTGATGATGACTTTGGTACAAATGGTGAGCAGCTCACCCATGAGAATGAACTAATAAAGGGGTTTAAAGAAGTGCATGATCGCTTTGAAAGGATGTCTAAGGTTGTGCTTTAGCGTGCACAGTCCTCGCCCTCTGTAAGTTCGAATGGAGCTACTTAGTAAGCCATTAAATGTGCAAGCTCATCTTAAGGCGAATTAGTTTTAATTCCATGCGCCACTTGGTGGTAATTATCCGAAACACTAAGTGTTTACACTTATGCAAAAGTACGGTATAATGGATGATAATTAACACTAAATTCCTTGATTGGTGAAACCAATACCTCAATTAAAGTTTGATGATGAAAACTTAAACATTAAAACAAGATATAAATGTTTTAATAAAACCTATGTTACGAAGATGAATGCATGACATCTTTGTACATATTTGATTTTACATCAAAACTATTACCCTTTAATTTAAGTTATATGCCATCCAACGAAGCGGAAACACCTAAGATTATTTTTTATTTGCGTGAGACCGTGACTTAGATCGTAATCAAAGGGTAAAATGTCCACGTGTCGTGAGCGGGCATGGACGATTTTGCGGTTTCTTAAGTTGGACAACTTAATTGAGTTTTGTAGTGAGCGGCAACTCAAGGCATAAGATGGGATAAAACATGTTTACATGGCAATTGAAATTGGCTATATGTAAATCCCATAAATCTAGGAATTGCAATTGAAATTGGCAATTGAGCACAAGCTCTACCACTTTGTATAAGGTTCATTACTAGCGGATCAAGCGGCGTGATGAGATTATGACAATTTGGATCCTAGTTTTCGATGAAAATTAAATGGTTATATGTTTATGAACCATGGGTGTTTAATTTTCTTGAAAAGGTTAATTATCGAAAATACTAAAATTGAATTTTGTAATTCTTTTGAATGTATAATTGCAACATTTAACCGTAAGCGAAGTTTAGTCTTTGATCAATAAATTGTTCCATTACGCTTTCAAACAAATGTTTGATCGAGAATAATTTACCGAAAAGACAAGCGAAGTCTCTTTTCCATGGGAGAAGCATGAGACTCAATCCTATTCCTTTTCATGAATGAGAAAGGTATAATAGGAACATTTGAATTGTCTAAATTCTAAATGTAACTCATAGCAATGAATTGCACATCTTATTTTCCATAAAGATTTCATTACCTTCATTTGGTGAATGAATTCTTTTGTAACAACATGAATGTTGGTTAGCTGGAAAATATGTATGTGAGTTACTAAATTAGAAGCTAGACTAATTACCGCGAAAATTGGTAAAAGGCAAACTAGCATATTTTATCTAGTTGTTTTGCTTTAACCTTTAAAGGTGCTACATACCATTATGGGCATGGTAGGCCTGTTAAGGAAGAAATTGCATACCCAATTTTTCAAGTTAATAACTTTGATGGATAACCCATCATTCATAGAGTAGAATACACCTTTTAGTACCTTAGTAATGATTACGTATGGTTCTTTAAAGGTGTAGGAAAGTAAAAAGCAAGCAAGTTGTTTTAGCGGTTATGCAACACTTACAATGTTGTCGATTCGGTGGGAGCATTTGTGTTGCATTCTTGAATAAGAAGTTGTTTTAATGATTTCTAATTCGATGGGAGCTACAAGCCTTATTTCTGTGTAGTAACCCAGTTATCTTCAAAGATAATTACTTTCCAATTGTAGACACTTATGTTTTAAGGATAGTCATGTGCGTTTCCTTACTAAACAATATAGTTCTACATCTACTTGTTATATCTATGACACAAATCATATTAATCAAATAAGCGAGCGTGCATCGTGTTGTTTATCTGCTACATGATGTTGTTCCATGCACAAGTGGGAGAAATCTTTATTGTGTGCAAGATACAACACATATAAATATGATTTAAATGGATTCTCTTGATCGCAAGGTAAGAGAGTTACGTTCTAATAGGAATTATATATTTTATATGTATGATTGCCTTATTAAGAACATGTGTCAAGATGATAACAAAGACTACTTTATTTTCAAAATTTATGTCATTCAATATTTAAGAAACACTTGTAGTTACAATTTATGTTACGTGAGCGTGAACTAGATTATAGCCCAAGGTAAAATATCCACGTGTCGTGAGCGAGCATGGATGATTTTGCGGTTTCTTCGTTGAATTTTCATGGAATGACATAATTAAATGAAGTAATCTAATACTACTTTGAATTTAAGTATTCGTTGAATGACTTAAATATATGTAGTAAGTATTAACTTGAAATATTAATTGAAACACGAGGTGGTGTTCATAATTACTTTAATTAAAAATGTTTATGATTTTGTAAAGTCACAAACATGAAGTCTTTTAATACAAGACTTACAATATAAAGTAAGGCGTTAACTTGCTATGTTTTAAGACATATGCATGAAGTCAATGAGGTGATCAATGACTTATAACGTATAGTGGGATTATAAGCGATATGTCTTTTGACTTGGTCAAAATACTTGTGTTATAATACATGCAATTGACTTGGTAATTCTATTGTACCATTAAGTTTTACTTTGTTGGTAAATAGATGAGCCAAAGAGTAGATGGTTATCTTAAATATTGTTAGATTATCTTACAATATTAATTCTAATGAAATACCATAGTTTTATGGTATGTTCGATTAGAAGAATCAAAATCTATTGGCATGTTTGATTCAAGATAACTATAGTTTCTTCCAAAAGTTATCAAGGTTAGAATATTGAGTATAGATTGAATATACTCAATAAGACTCCAACCTAGAAGATTAATAAGACACCATTTGTTTATGGAATGTGATGAATCACATTAAGTCTTATAATGAAGTTACGAATTTGTTAAACTGCTTGTATAGTGAGTTGTAACAAAATAATGTTAGGAAGCTGTCAATGTTTTTGTAATATCCCAAAAGAGAACAATGTATTGTTGCTCTACTTGCTAAACTATTTAAAGGTAATCTTTAAATTGTTAAAGGCAAGTGGGAGTTTTGTTTAAGATCTTGAAAGATTGAATTACAAAATACATAATCTTCTAAAATACACTAGCAAATATCATGATGAGGTTAAACATGTAAATGATAGACCTCAATATGATGGAATTGTCGTTCATAGATCCGAAAGGATATCTCGGATATTTAATATCTTTGAGAAATATGAGTTCTGAGGATCATGGTAAGCTGATAATCATAATGATGAATTTACCAAATGATGAATTGTGGTAAATCAATCATACTATGAATGTTGAGATCTTGTCCATAAAGATAATCAACTTTAGATACTTGGTTTATCTTAATAATGAATATGAGTTTCTTCAAAGGATGGAAACCTTAGTGGTTTAAATCTTTATGTAGAAATCATATGGACAATATTATACACATATTTAATGCATGTCTAGTGATAATAATATTAATCATATTTAAGCAATTAACTATGATTGAATATTCTTTCTAGATACATTAAATAGAAGTATAAAGATTATAATTGTCATACTTAGTTTCATTGATATGAAATTTTGACAATGAATATCAAAACTCTTTGTTGTGAATTACTTTTGCGAGGGCGATAAGTAATACAAAGTAGTTTATGAATTCAAATAATCTTTGAATATGTACAAGCGCAAGAATCCATGAATGGATATATGCATGCATCTAGGAGATGATTCTTATGTTTAATATTAAATCCATGTTTGATTTAATAATTAAAATAAGATTGCTCATAAGTATTCACGAAAGCTAGTGGGAGTATTATTTATTTTCTTAAATCTTATATGTTGTATGGGCAACTACATTCCACTTAAATTAAGTTTTAGTTGGGAATGAAACTTCGTTTGTAAGATTTGGAAATAATATATACAACCTTGGAATATATGTTTATAAACATATGCGGTAAAATAAATGAGTCTAATAAAACATGATAAATACATATCTTTGACAAGATATAATATGAATGAGATCTTAAAGTTTAACTTGAAGATTCATCATGTACATCATGTTGTGTATAAGATTGTTGTGTCATGCTTGGTTACAAGATGATTTGACAACATTGAAAGTTGTTAGTGTAATAAATATTTTAAAAGGAATATGTTTGGATTTAGAATCACATTCCACGATCTGGATATGCTCCTAGATTCTATGGATGAAAATATGGCAATTATTTCATAATTGTCATTGCCAACAAACTTGAGTTTGGTAGGCACCAACATTACACTATAAGCTGTTCAAAGTTTACGGATGTTTAAAGAGCATATTGTTGTACACAATGATCTTTGGTATAATTGAGATGACACTCAATTCTAGTCATGGTATCGTTGATGATGACCATGTTGACTAGTTATGCTCAACTAAGAGCATAGTTGCATTATACATTAAAGAATAAAGAATACTTTAAAACTTTAAAGTTTTGAAAGATGATTGTCATAAAAGGGTGGTTCGGTTATCACGCACCTTATGGAATGATATGACAATATCAAGATATGTGTAAACACATACAAGAAATTCAATTATTGAATTTTTGAAATAAGTATTCTCAAAATTCTTGTAGATCAAAGTTAGTTGAAATTATGCCTTGTCAACAAGTATGAGTTGCATGACTTGTGGCAAAATTCATTAACTAGAATTATCATGCATTGATCTATTTAGTATTTGGATAAAGGATGTTAAACAATTATTATTTATAATGAATTAAAGTACGGTATCGTTTAATTTCATTTATAATATTGTGTCCTATGTTTGCATGTTTAAATCCATGAATAACTTAAGTTATTCTAAATAGTCCGTTGTCAATCAATAACATGGGAATGATATTGAATTAAGACAAATCGAGTATTAGTTAGAATATACTTGAAAGTATATTGATGCGTAGCATGACTAATTCGAGATGATATTCAATGAATTGAGTATAGGACTTATCCCACTCACATGATGATACTTTATGGATCTTTGTCATTAAGTATATCATGGATATTTATCCTCGACTTGAGATACAAGAGATATGTCATGGATGTAGTGCATTTTGTGAAGCAATCTAACGCTATCGTGGCGGTAGTTATAAGGGTTGTTTTCGAAGTGTTGCGAAATTTATGAATCCTTGTAGTCAAAATGGGATTTGTTTCCTTCAAATTTATTTTGAAGTATAATACTCTTGGGCCCTCGTAGGGTTGTTAAGATGTTTGCATGGCCATGCCCAAGGTCTTCGGAATATGTTCGGAAGAATTGGTAATCTTAATCAATCACATAAAGCGAGAAGCAGAATAGTTAATTAAGAAATGAGTGAGATCCATATTCTTATTAACATGGTATTAGAAACAAAGGATGAATATGATGATGAATCATCAAACTTGGTTTTCTCCGAGAAAACCATACACGAGTTGTCTGGGGGCATTGGCGTGTTGCTAGGCGCTAACCAATGTCATTTCACGTTTGTAAACATATCCAGTGGGGCTGTTGGAAATGTATATATTTACAAACATGTGAATGTCGGATTCGAACTCGTGACCACGGATTGCACACATTAGCGAATGAGAATTAAAGTTAATAATTAATGTTTATGTTTACGATTAATTATTGCACATTAAGTCCGGTTAACGATCGTTAAGTATTTAACGGAAAAATGACTAACGACCGTTAAATGAAAAGAAAAGGACTAGAAATGGAAAACTTGGAAAAGTTATGGGTTTGGCTTTGGGCTTTCTACATGGCGGCCATATGGGGCTTTCAAGGCCTAATCCTAACTTGTTCCCAAAGTTTACCTACTAGTATATAAGAGGTTAGGTTCTAGGGTTTCATACACTTGTGCATTGAATTAACCCTAGATCTCTCTCTCTCTCTCTTGTCCCAATATTCGGCGAACACCCCATTTGTAAGGGAGTTTGGTTTCGTTTTTCTTAAGCGAGGACTTGTGTTAGATCTAGCAATCGCTTGATTCGTTTGGTTAATTCGTGTGTACAAGAGCGTGGTTGTAAGACATTATTCTTACACCAATAAGTACTTCTTTGTTTTGCTTTGCTCGAGGTTGTTTTGCTTTGCTCGAGGATTTGATATTCGCAAGAGTGCGTTACGCATACTTTCGATTAATTAATTTATTTGTTATGATCTTAAGTCTTCCATTGTGTACTCTTGATGTCTTTATGTTTTATTGTATTTTATATATCATAAACTCAACACGTTATATCTAATGTACAACAATAATGAACTACATACATATGGGTCATTCACACTTGAGCAACATGTCATACGCTCAAAGTCATATGTTATGTTTGGGTCAGCCTAAAGGCATTCGTAAACATAACCTGTTTAATAAAATGCCTCATTGAAAATTTGATCTTTTTCTACTTTTTATATTTTCTACTTGCATTTAAACTTATTATGTATAGAGTTAGTTGAGGTGTCCAGATACCTTAAAAGTTATAAAAAGATAATAATTTTTACTACTTTATAATGCATTTAGGACTTCCTATAAAATGAAGTCTTAAAATTTTTAAGACAACACACTTGTTAATAGTAGAAAATGGAGTTACATATAAAGAATTAAGTATCTTAAATTTGTAAAATAAAGTAACATACGAAGAATTAAGTGTCATAAATTTGTAAAATAAAGTTATATACTATACTACTTATAAAGCATTTAGCACCCTCTCTCTTAAATTTTTTTAAGATGTCATTAATGTGTTTTTTAAACATTACAATTTTTAATGCATAATGTACACAATACATAGTTTTTACTAATTTATCTTTCACAATATTTTAATGCTTCATTTAATATTTATTTTTGAATTAGTATAGTTTTAATGCAAAAATGTACACATAAATGAATATGATTTTAAAATGCATGCAAAAATACAAAGTTCCAAAACTATTATTATATCGTAAAAATGTTTCGAGAACCAATCTAAATAAATTTTGAATTATTTTAAATAAAATTAACCACAAAAGTAAAAAACGGTTTTTTGTAAAAACCGGGACAATTTTTTGAAGACAAATGATGCAAAGATGTAAATTCACAAGTGATAATTTATTTGATTCTATACATGTTACACATATCTATACTACTTATAAAGCATTTAGCACCCTCTTTTCTAAAAATTTTTAAGATGTCATTAATGTGTTTTTTAAGCATTACAATTTTTAATGTATAATGTACACAATACATAGCTTTTACTAATTTATCTTCCACAACATTTTAATGCTTCATTTATTATTTATTTTTGAATTAGTATAGTTTTAATGCAAAAATGCACACATAAATGAATATGATTTTAAAATGCATGCAAAACTACAAAGTTCCAAAACTATTATTATATCGTAAGCAGTGGCGGAGCCAGGAAAAGCGATCACCAGGGGCCATCGAACAACGAAAGTATTAAAAAAATGTTAAGAAATGTAATTTTTTAGTGTAATTTGAAGACGGGTCGGGTTTTATTTGAAGGGAAAAAAGATGTTGCTTTATTGCAATTAACACTAGATAATATATGCATGTGTCAAATAACTTATGGTCAGTAACTTTTATAAATTTACTAGCCTATAAACCCGTGATAAATCACGGGTGGCTTATAGAAAGTTTGAAAACAAAAGTTCAAATACTTAAAATAACAAATATTAATTCATAAACAATAAGCATAACTTGCACTCTAATTTGTATGGTATACTGTGATAGTTAAAAGATTAAACAACAATTAAAAAAGGGAAAAAATTCTATATATACCCAAAAGAAACTTTATAATTATATTTATACCCAAATGACAAGTTTTCGATGCATGAGTACAATGTTGGAGAAATATGGAATTATGATGTTTGTTTTGGATATATATATAGAATTGGCCCATTAAAAAAATTGAACAAAATAAACCTTACATATAAAAAAATCTGATAACGAAACAATGGTATGATAAAAGGTTGCAATTACAATGTCTTTTTGTTTAAATCTTGAAAAGACATGCTATTGTAAACAATTGCTCTAAAAAATTGCAAACAGAAAAAACTATCCAATTAGAAGCGAACTCATCCAAAGACCGAGAAAGCGGTTGAACATATAAGGGTCAACAACGGGTGAGGATGGTGATCTTCAGAATAAACTAAACCAACGAAGCTATGTGAACAAAAACTACAACACCTGCATGATATCATAAAGGTTGTAGTTTCAGTTACAAAAAATGTCTTGCTTGATGTGGTTTTGTAACCTACTGGGGCTAAACAACACGATAGTAAATTGACCAAGAAACGTACACATATATTACTTTATTCTCTGTAAGTCCATAGTTCAGTGGCCCATTTTCGATATGCCATTATCATTTGTAGGACCCATAATCACATAACATAAAAGAAGAGCATAATCTCTGACGCGAGGGAAATTTATTCATTTCATATTAACAACCGAAGAGACTCTTTTTCATCACCCATAGGAGTCAACACATGAGTTGGAACGCGCAGATCCGACCATCTATCAAGTATCAACAATGTCACCACATTAGAAATAGTTGTAAACTTTTAAGTATTCATTTGAAGCAAATGCACCACATAGTTGTAAACTTAATCTATCATCTATCAAGTATCAACAAATTATATACTATTTCATTTGAAGCAAATGCACCAAAAGATTATATTGTTCATCTCATGTAACCAAATTATAAACACATAGTTTACAGAGCATAACGAAGTTCAAAACAATAGGAAATGTACATTTTAAAGTTTAAAAGTTTACATTTTTATAGTTTAAAATATAAAATACATATAAATTTCGAAGATAACCTGATCACAGTACATTTATTTTACGACTTGTGTTGTTCTTGTTTGGATTTGAGGTGGGAAAAACACTTTTTTGGTCAAATAGATAAATAGAATATTCAGGTAAATGATATAAGGGTTTAGCAAGTTTTTTATGTGAAGGCAACAATATAAAGCATGAAAACACAATTAGATGGTGTTTGGGATGGCATACCCAAGTGCCAAAGTAAACTAACAATATTAGGAGGTGCTTGTCGTGATGATAATGTCGTAGAAAATCCATGAATCTATAGGTCAAAGTTATCATATCCCAAAACTGCCAATTAAAAATATCCACAGTATCGCAAACGACCCAAATGGATCGGGTACAAGTTAACGGAGGTGTATTCCCATCAGCTTGTTACATTATCTAAATAGAATGGTATGCATAATTATTTATAACTTTAAAACATATTTTTTGACAGTTTTCAACATACTCAAACTGTTTAAAAAGACAATATGATCTTTTTTTTACCCGTTAAAGATGAAACATGATCCAAGTTAACCCATTCAACCAATTAATAGTAAGGAGGTCGAGATTGACGTACTTCTTACGGATTGTGTAATTATTAAAATTCTAACTCCACTTGATCCCTATGATGGTAGATTTTTCAAGAGGATCAACATCCTTGAGGAAGCAATATGACTACAAAAATATAGTTAGGCATACACATCGAAGTTAAATACATAGAAGTAACCTCCATGACAAAAAAATGTTATGACCAAATGTTTTTTAAGCAAACATGAACACCGAGGCGATTCCAAAGCAACCCACAATAGTAAGTTCATCCAACTATTTCAACTAATACAATTTAGAGCCTTTGAATTTAAAAAATATTGGTCATATTTGACATTATATCGAACACATGGTGGACAGAATCTAAAGATTGGCCGTATTATTTTCAAAAAGCCTATCAATCATAACCACAATCTTTTATAAAAAGGGGGCTTTAATCAATATTTATGGTTTATTACCCAAATCACAAATCGATGAACACAAACAATTTAATAAAAAAAAATGTTGAGTAAACACATCTTATAAGAATTAAGATGAATAAAACTTAAATTTTAGATGAAACATACCAAAAATTCAATTAAGTCACACTTAGATTTACAGCTTCCATATGGATTTTAATAATCATAGGCTGATAGGCATCATAAAAACTTTAGATCGAAATATAATCTATTTAAATGTATGACAACCATTAAATTTGTATTAATCCGATTGACATAGATCATTAGTCCTAAATTTTGAAGTACACATACCTTAGAAAATTGAGATGAATGAACTTTGAGAGGAAAAAGAGTTAGAGACGTAAAATAACTTCAATAGTTTTATTAAACTTACACAAAGATAACATTAAAGAAATATGTTACTGTTTTTAAACAAAAGGAGCCAAAATATACTGTAATTAAATACTAGTACTAAATCAAAAGTAGCTTTTGACTTTTCTTACCCACTCCAATGCCTCGGCTCCCAATACTTGCATTCTCACTTTCCTTCTTCATTTCATCACCTCACGTTCTCTTTTCACATTTCCGACCATGCAAAGCCACCGGAAAATGTGATTTTTTAGCATTAGAGCTTAGTTGACACTGTCATTTTAATTCTCATTGAATGCCGAGGGCACTCGGATTAACAAGCTGAGGGCACTCACCTTTTTTTCTACCAATTTGATTTTTTTCCTACATGATTTTGTGTATCTACGAGAGGTTTGTTGGGGGCAACTCCCCCCGGTAGTCATAACATGGCTCCGCCCTTGATCGTAAGAGTGTTTCGAGAACCAATCTAAATAAATTTTGAATTATTTTAAATAAAATGGAACCACAAAAGTAAAAAACGACTTTTTGTAAAAATCGGGACAATTTTTTGAAGACAAATGATGCAAAGATGTAAATTCACAAGTGATAATTTATTTGATTTTATACATGTTACACATATCTATACTACTTATAAAGCATTTAGCACCCTCTCTCCTAAATTTTTTTAAGATGTCATTAATGTGTTTTTTAAGCATTACAATTTTTAATGCATAATGTACACAATACATAGATTTTACTAATTTATCTTTCACAACATTTTAATGCTTTATTTATTATTTATTTTTGAATTAGTATAGTTTTAATGCAAAAATGCACACATAAATGAATATGATTTTAAAATGCATGCAAAACTACAAAGTTCCAAAACTATTATTATATCGTAAGAGTGTTTCGAGAACCAATCTAAATAAATTTTGAATTATTTTAAATAAAATTAACCACAAAAGTAAAAACGGCTTTATGTAAAAATCGGGACAATTGTTTGAAGACAAATGATGCAAAGTGTTAAGTGCTAAGTGCTAATTCAATGATTAATATATTAGTATATTAATTATTCTACTTTTCATGAATAACTTTAAATGATTGCTTAAACATGTAAGTTTTCTTTACATTATAAGCATTCTTTTATTTATATCTTTTATCTATGTGGGACAAGTGTTATAAACAATATTAATGATACAATTTCATAAATATATATTGTTAATACAAATATCGTCATTAAACGTTATTTATATTTTTTATTTTTACCTAAGTTTTGTTAACGACAAAAGTAAATTTAATTTTTATAAAGCTTAAAGCTTGTCAAGTTTAATAGATATTAAAACAAGCTTTTTCAAATAATATCTTCATCACTCAAGCATTTACATTTTGATTAATCATATCTTGATATGACTCTAAACCATAATGTATGATAGTAGTTTTAGAATGTTTTGGTTTCTTAAAACTAAACATTACGAGATGTATTTACATATTTCTAAAAATGAAAAACAAACACATGACATCATGTGATGCATCATTGAAATCCTTAGAAGATTTCACTAGATACTTTGTGTAGATTTAGTCTCTACATATCTTACACAATCTTGCATAGATATGGTTGACTTTGGCATGATTTTGAGATCTTGCTGTCAGACCTCGGCGACACCAATTATTAACACGGGCGGAACCCTTTCAAGGGTTCTGTGGTCCGTAATTAACTTCTTGATGTTTTTGGCTATAAATAGCAAAGCCAAACCAAGTAGTTTTCATCCCTTTCTATTATACTCTCATACATTCCTTCTCTCAACCTTTCTAACTCGGTTTCATATCATATTAGTGATCTCTTTTGTAGCAAAGAAGATCAAGTCACATTCAAGCTTCAACGAGAAGTTGGAAATCTTGTTTGTTTGTTGTTGTATGATCTTGTGTTGATTCATACTTCATTGTTGTACCAAACCATCATAATCTTGTGAGTGTGAGTGGTTAGTATTTTAGTAATTAAAATACATTGTGTGTGGGAGTGGTTGTACCCTTGAAAAGAACTCGACATTTAGCTTAGTGTCGGAAATAGTGTGTAAGCGAAGTGTAAAGGTTTCTCCGCCGGTGAAAGGAGCTTGTTGACTAGTGAAGTTAAACTCTCGAGTGTGAGACTCGGGGAGTGGAGTAGGGCAAGGAAAAAGAGTCATTGTAGACCGAACCACTATAAACAACTTGTTGTGGTTTGATTGTTTCTTTCCTTATCTACTCTTTATATATTGTTTACATATTTCACTAAAATATCTAAGATCAATATCAATTGATCTTTCAATAAGTTTTAAAACAAAGTTTTAATCGGTAAACTATTCAACCCCCCTTCTAGTTTTCCACATATACTTTACAAGATGTATACATTATAAGCACTCTTTTATTTATATATATTTTTTTTATCTATATGGGACATGTGTAATAAACAATATTAATGATAAAAACATGTTTAAAATATATTTTATTTACTTATTTCGAGTTGTTGATTATTACAAATATATTTCATAAAAAAATGTTTCTACTTACTTGTGACTACGGATCACTATCAAATAAAATTAACCATAACCCCATAGCATTATTGACTACCACGACGCAAAATCACGCCACATTCAATTGTTTTTATATGAATTAGGGTGCGTTTGGTATAGGTGACTCAGTCTTAGGATTTGACTTTTGGTTGAATACCAACGTTTGGTTAAGGGGGATGTGTCAGGATGGTCCCACCAAAACTCAAATATCTGGGTTCCTCAAATGCCTACTTCAATGCTAGGGATAGTGTGTAAATGCATGGTAATATGATTGGCCCACTCTTGTCCTTTCATCTTTGGTTATTTTTACAAATTCATTTTTTAATGTTTCAAACACTTTAAAATATATATTCATATAAAACAAATTAACTTAAATCCAATCCAGATTTTTAACTATTAATCGGATCCAAATCCTAAAGTAATTCCTTTGACTCAAACAAACGGGCCCTTAGTTTGATATTATCCACCACTTTTTTAAAAGTTACTCCAACTCATTATTTTTTCGTTATTGGTAAAATTATTGTAAGAGAAAACATAAAATTGAAAACAATTTTTGCCGAAAATTTTATTAATCGATACTCGCCGCCGTAACGCACGTCTACCCTACTATAATATTCTAAAGAGTTGAAATATGCGACATGAAACTTTTGGCATCCGCAAATTTATCGTCACATAAAACATTTCATATTATAAAGCATGGTTCATTAAAAAATTTTATTTGAGGTACTGCCATATTGTCATGGTACCACTAGTAGTTATAATGATATATATATATTTTCAGTCTTTATAGAGTAAACAATCTGTAGGGTGATTAGGATAGTACTCTCTCCGTCCCAAAATTATTGTCCCCTTTTGACCTGTAGAGTCTTTACTTTTCAACTTTGGCCTTAAGTGTTTTTGTTTATATTACATAATACTTGATACAAAATATATGAATGGATTGAGTTTTAAATGTATTTTCATTGGTATAATTTTTATCAAAAATTGTATAACACAAACAAAAAATATTTATAGTCAAAGTTGAGAAAGAAAGACCGAAAGTCAAAAGGGGACAATAATTTTGGGACGGAGGGAGTATATATTATAGTTAACGCATTGAATATGTAAGCGTTGTTGATATGTGTCTAAAAACACATATATTTTACATTGTTTAAACCCACAAAAACAGCCAAAAACACACAAATGACTTTATAAATGTTACAAATATCATGAAAATGTGTTTTATGTGAATCGGTACAAAAGAGTTGAAAGCAGTTTGATTAGCGATAATGATGGTTTCTGCGAAACTATTGTGATTCTATTGAATCAATGGTTTCTACCAAGTTTTAATCGTTGATGGTTTCTCTCGAAGGCATACGTTTGAATACTTCCACTAAATAATATCTAGTCCCTAAATAATATCCGGTCAAACATGTCTCCTCCACCTTGCTGGTTTTGCCACTTGCTACCACCTTTTCTTTACCACCTTTCCACTCACTACCCAGGTTGTTTAACAACTCTCACCACCATCCTTCCACCTATACTAGCCACAACTACAATTAATGCATCCACACCATTTTCACTTTATCTCACCTTCACAATCCCTGTTTTTGTTACCCACTCTTCAACCAACCCATAAACCTATCCAAACATGTCCCTCCACTCTACATGTGAACAAAGCATTAATTGTTGCGAAGCGCCTCAATCTACTAGTATTACTTTTGGCCAAAAGTCACTTAAACGGCTAGGATGATTTACGCTTATCCAATGGACATGAATTAAAGTGGGATTTAATTGGAATGCTAGTGGGAACTCGAGAATACTATAAAAAGAAGAGGAGGCAAGAGAAGAAAATATCGGGGCTAGCCTTGGTCATGTAGTGTAGCGATTTAGAAACCTTTGGATTAGCCTAGGTCGCATAGTTAATGTAGTTTCTGCTTTCTTTAATTTCAAGTCATTTTAATGCTTTAATGTTGTAATCTTTCTTAAATTAGTGTAATGAAACTTTATTTTCAGTTTAATTTCAAGTATCTTTCAGTTTCAAACTTTTGCTTAATTACCTTTAATTTTCATGTTCTTTAATTTCTTGTTAAGTAGTTGTTTAAAGGACTCAATAAGCTCACATAAGCTCCTGACAAAGCTTTAAAGCTTTTAGAGACCTTAAAACAAGTTTAGTCTTTAAAATTCAGAAACTCTAAAAATCAAGAAAAACAATGAAAATCCAAAATAATAAAGTGATCTTGGTGAAGCGCATGGAGCAAGGTTAATTGTGGATTGCCTTTGGTTTAGAAGCTTTGTGGAAAGCCTTAGGATGTGTTACGTGGCCATGATTCTCATTTTCACTTGGATTCACTTGTAAGCCCTTTTACCATTTTTGCATTTCTTTTTCTAGTCTTTTATATGCTTCAATTTTCATGTTTCTATGTTTTTTTGCTGTTTGATAATGTTATTATAGCTTTATCTTAGGTTGTTATGTTTTGGATTTGATTGTGGTTTGATATTGCACTTGACTGTCAATATGCTAGTTTTTGACAATCCTAGGTTTGAACATTTGTGACTACTTGTTTATGCTGAAAAAGGTCCATTTTGACACTTTGGTTCCTCTGGATTTGATGAAATTGGTTTACATAGTCTTTTGTTTTGAAAAACTGCATAACAGTCCATTAAAAGATTGTTTGGATCTAATAGTGAATCGTGTTTAGGGTTATGTTTGTGGTTGTTCTTGTTTGATGCATTCCTCATATGACCTTTACCTCAGTGAAACCTTAATCAAGTGGTGTAGCATGGTAGAAAGTCACTTTGACACTTGACAATCTCATTATGAGCCTTTGTGAGATTGTTAGAACTCATAATCTTGCATGTCTGTTTAATTGTTGTTTATCTTTGTTTAATTCATGTTTATGTTGTTTAATATTCCATATTCGTCATTAGATTCGGATCAAAGTTCACCTTATTCAACCTTGATCATAAACTAAAAAAAAAGTCAAATTTCTAGTTTTCCTGTTTTTAATTTAATTGTTTATTTTCCTATGTCTTTGTTACTTAGTTTCATAGTCTGTGTTTTTAGAATTTTATGTTTTATTGCTAATATTGTTAGATATATTTTTGATAATTTTATTTGTCATGTTTAATAGCTTATTTATGTGCTTATTTTAATTCTGTTGATTCACTTATTTGGATTAGCAGATTCACTGATTCTGGCGATTCACTTATGTGGATTCTATGATTTGTTTAACCTTTGTTTATTCTTAGTTGTTTTGCCTTTGTAGTTTATTTGTTATGTTTGTGCTTGTTTTACATTTGTAGCTTATTAGATAGCTTAATCACTTTCTCCTTTTTGTCCCATCTTACTCACTACATGTAGCAAAGCGTGTAGTTGGGTCGTTTTCCTAAACTCATGAAAAGTTCCTCATTGAGCTTGAGCTTGTAATATTTGGCTTCATGTGAGGCTAATCTATCATACTCGGTTTGGTCTTGGTTGAGCTCTCATGAGCTTATTTGATAAGTCCTATAGGAGTTTGTTGTTTGCCCATTCATATGATTAGCGAGAAATCGGTGAACTTACACCATTACCAACGACTCCTCGGTACCTTGCAATGGTTCGATGTACGGATTCTGGCCGAATTGCTTATTAACTTATTACAAGCTTATTTGATAAAATCGATATACCGCTTGTTCATACTTGTTTATATCACTTGTACACATATTATTTTTCTTTTATTTTCTGTGTGGAGCTTATACGAGCGTATTCAAGCCTTCATTCCATCGAGTTAAGCTCAAGAGCTTAACATCTAAACCTTAAGCTCACACTACCAGTCCATTTTCTTGTTTATATTTATCCATTGGACTTGTGTATATCTTATTTTACCATTTGTTTCATGTATATAGCTTATTTCAAACTTATTATGAGCTTGAGTTCCAACGATCGAGCCAAAAGCTTAGCTGTTGGACTCATAAGCTCACAATTTGCTTATTTCTTAGTTTGTAAAGTTTTGTTTTCATTAAACTTGTTCATATTCGATTACATATTGAATTTCGGAAAAGAAAAACCAAAAGCTCCATTTTAAAGCTAAGTGATAAACTTCTCTTTAGAAGCTTAATTGCTTATTAGCTTATTTACATTAATAACATATAGTTTTATATTTTTCCTAGCTTCTTTTATTTATTTTAGAATTATGTAAAAGTTTGATTTTCTTTATTCATTTATTATTTTAATAAATCAATAATAGTTTTAGTAATTAATAATAGTAAATAATTAATAATAAATAGAATAATTGTGTAAAAATTACATTTTCGGTTTCAAAAATTCATTTTATAATGTTTTAGATTTTTTTAGATTCTTTATTTCATTTATTTAAGTTAATTTTAGATTTTCTTATTATTTAATTCATTATTAAATACATTTAATTCATTTTAATTTATATTAATTAATTTAATAGTGTAAAAATTATTTTCCAATAATATCTTTTACGTTTTTAGGTTTCGATTGCGTTTTTAAGCGACATATGTGACAGCTATTCTATTCACATTCCTAGTGTTAGTCAATGATTCTGTTTTTGTATATTCTATATCATTTAAGCACACCGATCGTTGTATTCACGGTTTACACGCTCGTTGGGACTTAACGACCGGGGATATAATTCTATACTCCCATGGACTTAATTGCATTTGTTACGAATTTGTTTGACTTTTATGGTTGACCATTCACAGTGGTTGACTAATAAAAGATAGACAGTTGGAGTAAATCAAAATTTTGGCGCTTGCTTAGGTGTCTTCGCATAACGTACTTGTGTTTGTTGAAATATCTATCCTTGTATATATTATATATCATATCATATTTCATTTCCAAAACAATATAAAACACAAAAATATTTTCTTTTCTTTCTATATATATAAAAGATAAAATACAAAACATTTTCACTTTTCTGTTTATATTATAAAATCAAAACCAAAATATTCTCCTTACCTTACTATTCATAATTACGTGAGTGGTGACCCCACTCCAATTTCTCATCGGTCAATTCCCCATGAACCATTTAATTGGAGTCGAGTCAAGCTAGCGACTCGGTAATCAAAAACGATGGTTAAAACATGGGTTTCACCGTGTGTACCACCTTAGTGTGGGAGATACCCACATGTTGTATATAGATCTAAAAATGAATGAAAATTGTAAATATTAAAAAGATAATAATTGTTGTGTTTCTACACTTAGCTAGTAATGTTATCTTTTTACGTTCACGATTCGGCATAATAAGCGGGACTTTGAATATTGAGGACAATATTCATTTCTAAGTGTGGAAATTACAGCGAATTTGATCATAAATGTACCCTTTTAGTCCCTTTTTCCCCAAAATGGCCAAATTTTTAAAAAAAATTTAGTGGAAGTACTATGTACTAAACACAACAAATGGTAATCAGGTCCACCATGTCTAACACACATAAGGATTGGCTAATCCGGAGCAAAGCGGCTCTAGGTAAAGATATCTCAAATCCGTTTATGGCTTGCAATTTGCCCAAAATTGTATGGTGTTATTCACCATATCTTTAATTAGTGAAGAGTTGGCTAGCCCTTAAGTTTATGGCTTGTGGTAAAGGCGGTTGGAAAACCATAATTGGTAATCGACTCATAAAAATTTCATATTATAAAGCATGGTTCATTAAAAAATTTATTTGAGGTGCACTGCCGCATCATTGGTACCACTAGTAATATAATGATATATATATATATTCAGTCTTTATAGAGTAAACAATCTGTAGGGTGATTAGGATAGTACTCTCTCCGTCCCAAAATTATTGTCCCCTTTTGACTTTTAGAGTCTTTACTTTTCAACTTTAAGTGTTTTTGTTTATATTACATAATACTTGATACAAAATATATGAATGGATTGAGTTTTAAATGTATTTTCATTGGTATAATTTTTATCAAAAATTGTATAACACAAACAAAAAATATTTATAGTCAAAGTTGAGAAAGAAAGACCGAAAGTCAAAAGGGGACAATAATTTTGGGACGGAGGGAGTATATATTATAGTTAACGCATTGAATATGTAAGCGTTATGGTTGGAAGAATGACATGCATCTCCTCACTTAACCTATAAAGCATTTGGGCATCTAGAATCCCAACAAAAATTCGTATATGCAAGTATACAGAGACAGAGTCATGTTATACTTGATGAAGTATTTTGTAAACGATAAAGCTCACAAAACAATTCACTTCTTAAGAGCAAGGGGTATGGTGGCATGTCGTTGTACATGCAATTGTGCCATTTCAGCACCACTTCAACATTTCACATTCACACAGCAAAAACACCCTTCCCTCGTTTCACATGTCGTTTCATTTTTTTATTTTTTATTTTTATTTTTTTCATTTTTCAAATAAACTACATTTTCATTCATAAAATTAAAAATACAAATTACAATACGAGAAATAAACAAAGTATGAAAATCAAAAAATACATCAAACTAACTAGTTTTCTTCTTCTAGTTCACGTCGTTGCTAAATATGATCCATTAGATCTCGTTGAAGCTTTTTGTGTACGGTTTTAGCACGTGGTTCTTTTTCTTTTTTTCGATGCACTTCGCATCTTTCGAACCATTCTCGTTGTATATGTGGTTGCGGATTAACATACAAATCGTTGTAATCAGTTATATTGAAGTTTTGATTCTTCAAAATCATGTTATGTCGTATGATGCACGTATACATGACTTTTCTTATGAAGATAACATTGAAGATAGTAAACATACGGTTCTTGACGGCAGAATGTAAAATGGTGATTCACTGCTCAAACAATGTTGAGAAAAATCAATCTACTAAATCAAGAAAACAGAGGTCATACAGGGTGTAGGCCCTTATATACGTGATCCAAAACTACACAAATATGAAGAAGCGAGATGGTGATGACGTAGGAGATGAAGAGAGAAAGAAAGAAAGAAAGAAAGAAAGAGCTTTATTAATCAAAGCATGAAACACATAAATTAACTTTCTGTCACGCACCTTTTATAGAGAAGGAGCCGTTACATGGTTTACTATGTAGGGCGATGTGGGATAGGTAGGAGTTTTGGATAAAATAGAAAGTAACTTGCGGTTTTTACAATTTAGTTAAACCGTGTACAATCGTTAAAAGATAAATGCAAATCACGAGTTCCTAATCTAAGAATGACACTCAATTTCATCAAGTCTAACAAAATCCCCCTAAGGGATGTCATTCTTTATATGTGATAACATCAAATAATCTTGATATTTTAGTGTCAATTTCCCTCTAATATGCTCATTATTTGTGTAGTTTTGCATGAATATATACTCTTATCACTTATAATTTCATTCCAGTGTATAAATGAGCATTGGAACGTAGGAACGCGGAGTTGGGAAGGAAACTAATGTATTAATTTTTTATGTTTATTGTTTAACAGGCGGTCGTAACACATGGAAGCTTCAAACGATGATAGCATTTAAACTGAATGGAATTGGTCAATGAAAAATTAACATGTCATCACACACCAAAGCAAACTCCTAGGATGCTATGGCATACGTGGGGTACAAAATCCAACGTTTAGGGCTCTCTTTTAAAGCGTTTCATAATTGATTTTCTTGAGTCTATTCAGAGTTACTGGGCTTTAGTAATAATGCTTCCTAAAAATAGTTATAAAAGATTTGTAAGGTTTCCTATGGTGTCAATGAATTACTAAAGTCTAGAGCTGACATGGCATGGAAAATATCTGTAGACTAAAGGAGCAAGGAGGTTTTGGGTTGAAAGATTTGGATAAATAGAATGAAGGTCAAATCATCAAGCATTTACGGAATATTGCAGTGCAATAAAGTGTCATTCTTAACCAATACCTATTTATGTGATATAATGGATTCACACAATGAAGTTAAAAGGCAGAAGTGTTTGAGAAGTTGAACATGAGAATTTAGAACTTGTTGGGGATGAGAGATAAAGTGAAGTATCATATAGTCCATAAATTAGAAATAGGTGTTAGAAAAGTGTCTTAAACTCTAAGGATTGTTTGGTAAATCTGGTAAATTATATGACTTGTCCTACAAGTTTGTTTTGAATTATGAAGTAATGAAACTAATCTATGACGGTTAGTTTGCCTAAAAATGGAGATTATTTGCATTGGAATTCTTTGTACCTTTTGAATAATAGTTTGATACCTTTTTGAATTTGTGTAAGTATCTTTTGAATTAGAATTTGGTACCTTTGAATTGATTGGTAACTTTGAATTTGGTTGTGTATTTAGGTTGGTAATTTTGAATAAAGCTTCCGCTTAGTTTTTCGAGATTGTTATTTACTTCGTTCGTTTGAATTACTAACAATGGGGAATCCAATTCAGTGTGGCTTGTATGCAGCTATATTCAAAAATGGAATATGAAAGTGCCTATAATATATCCTCCAGTTACAAGCATCTCAGAGCATGTACTAATCCTTTGTGAAAAGTTGTAGTGGCATGGAAAAACTCAAAGGAATGATTGGCATGCCTAAATGTCATGACGAACTTTATGCCTAATCCATTCAATATATGATAAGTGGGCTATGAGTTTTCACTCTCCTCATAATAGCCTTTGATTATTCCAAGTATTTTGATTTAATTGTTAGGCATGAAATTAGGCATGCCAATTAGTCATGCCAATCACTTAAAGCAAAGAAGTCCCTTTTGCTGATAAACATATATAGGAAGCTATAAGAAGTCAAACTCCAGAAGTTCATGGTTTTCCTTGATATGGTACTCTCAGTGTAATCCTAGGCATACAAATCTCCTATCGATGGCAATTCGAGAAAAGTTACAAAAACACATAATAGGTTACTAGCTGGGGATAAATGCAGTATGTTGCTCTTGCTGTTGTTGTCTACTTATTATGGAGGGAAAGAGATTACAATATCTAAGAGATGAAAGAATGATTTATGAGGTGTTGTATGATTTTAAAGCTTAAGGTAATGAGTTTAGTTGTGAAGCCAATTGAGGAAGCCCTCCATGTAGCAAAGCTGAGGAATGTGCACATGAATATTCAGAAGTCTGATAGAGGAACAAAGATCAATAGAGTTGTGTTCTTGGAAGCCACTAATTGTGAAGGTAGTTGTGTAGGTTGGATTTTCTAATTGTATAGTTTCATTGCCAGTCTTTTAATATATGGGTTACCATGGAAGTTATCCTTGTTGCCCACTTAAGGTAAATAAGCACTACCAAATTTGAATTCAAATATTTGTGCCCTTATAGTATCTCAGTTGAGTGAAAAATAAAGATTCATAAAAGCGTTTGTATCGTAGGGAGTTGAAAAGTGGTGGACAAATATGAATAACACATAAACTATTGCAAGAAAACTGGCTTGAAAAAAGTAGAGAAAGAACCTTGATTCATGGGAAGACTCGCAAGTTGAGTTCTTATCATTTGTTACCCAAGTCGCTCTTGCATATAGCATTAAGCATTTTTTCCCATGTTTATCAACAGAAAACCACTATCAATCCATCTATACTATCTAATAAAACACACATTTTTACCTTATTATTCATAAATGTTTTCTAAAAATACTAAGGCCTATTCTTGTGACAAGTGTACAATCATAATTTGAGTAAGATTTTTGAAAAGGATTAAGTCGTAGAATAGCAATGTACTTTTCAAAGTGTCTCGTTTTTGTACGTGTACTTTTTTTAAGCTATAGAATAGCAATGTACTTTTTCAAAGTGTCATGTTTTGGTACGTGTACTTTTTTTAACTTTGTTTAAGTTGTAGAATAACAATGTACTTTCCATAAGTACCCCAATTTGGTACGCCATCCACGTACCAAATTGAAACACTTATAGAAAGTACATTACTATTCTACAACTTAAACAAATTTTAAAAAAAAGTACACGTACCAAATTGGAACACATTGAAAAAGTACATTGCTATTCTACAACTTAAAAAAATACATGTATAAAACGGGACACTTTGAAAAATACATTGATATTCTACGACTTAATCCCTATTTGAAAAGACCTCATTCAACTCTATTCTTAATTGGTGAAATAAGTTAGCATTGAAAAATCCGTGCATCAACTTGAGAACCCACATAAATTGGTATTACATTTAACAATGACTTTGTTAAAAGTTTCCTAACTTAAATGGCCAGTTGAAAATATATTTTAAATAAAATACGTTTAGGCATGTTTTAAGGTAACTACAAAATGCATTGTAATATGACATTATACTATGGCACTAAGGATCAAATGATAAGAAATTTTAAAATAAGAATGATGAGAAATAACAATAACCACACATTAAAGATGCACAAACTTGAATTAGATGCAACCCTAATCTTTTAGATACACCATAATGTATATTTCTAACAAAAAAATAGATGCATATACATATACTATATACATTTCATCAAGTTAGACGAATTCTATGTATTTTTCGTTCTCTATAGGTCAAATTTGTTGTTAGTACTCATTTGCATTAATTTCACTTCAAAATCACTTTCAAAACTAATTGTGATGCATCTAAATGAATAGAGATGCATCTAAATGAATAGAGATGCATCCAAATCAAGTCGATACATCTTAAATATGTGGTTATAGTTATTTCTCATTCTTCTCATTTTAAGTTTTCTTCTCACTGGATCCTTACCCTTTTGCTACAAATAGTATGATTATGTTGCTTTTGAAGTATTTTAAACGCCTTGAACCATGATTAGAAATTATCCACTTTCCCAATAAAACTGAATTTCAATTAAATTCAATCTCTCAAAAATCGTAAATCACAACCGGTAAATCCATAGAAGTTGAGGTAATTAGTTTATGAAATTCTTCATCACTTCTTCATAGTTTTTGTTTACTCTTTGTTCAGTTTGATTTTTTTACAGCCGTAAAAGTCATATACCCTTACCTTTATTTATTAATTTGATTTTGTCTTTATCGTTGTACAGATGGATAATGGATGCATAAGAGATCTTGAAACTGATTTGACGAATTTGGAATATGAATTCTTGGTATGCTTATTCTTATAACGAATTTGAAAATGTTTGTTTAAAGATTATTATGTTTGTCATCACCATCTTAGACTAAAGCATTAACAAGCTGTATAAGAAATAAAAGTATGTATATGTATCATTATGTAAATGTATCACTTTATCGTTTTCATATTTTTATTAATATTCATAATCTCAAAAGTGTTATGGCTTAATTATCTATATGGTCGGATAATCTACTGGAAGAGTTATGAGATAGTTATATTGAATTTTTAATTGAGCAAGATTATTTGCCATGAGATGTTGATCGTCCCCTTAATCTAAAAGAATAATGGATATGCTAAGAAATTGTTTAGTTTCTTGTGTTAACACATATGTTTCATCACAATTACTAGAATTTTCTAAAAATGAATGTAAAATTGAATTGGTGAATTGGTCACTACTTGTTTGTATTTACTGCTTGTATGTTGATCTTTGAGTAGCATGTTGTATGTTTGGTTTTAGCTCCAATTTATGTTGTTGTGGTGTGTCACTAGCAATGATTTAGATACTTATCATGTATCTTGTTTTTGAGATAATATATTTTCACGTTGCACCCAAAAAAACATATGTTTCATCTCATTATTACTTTATAGTTCAAAAGTAATTCTATATGAATGCTTTGAGTTTTTATGTTTACTTTAGTTTGTAACCGCTTCAAATTGTTAATTTATTTGTAGGTGGTAATGACTAGTGAGAACTCGGTCCACATAAGCTTGGATCTTGAAAATTTTCTTGATATATTGACTATTGAGTGATTCTCAGTGAATCATCACGAACATGTATATATTTTTTGTAAGTGGTTTCAAATAACCTTTTACTAGCCGCTTAAGAATGATCTCATGTGAGGTTTTTTGCAAAATCATAATGTACTACCACACATATGACTTCCAAAATGCATAAATAAAAGCTTTATATATATATATATATATATATATATATATATATATATATATATATATATATATATATATATATATATATATATATAGGAGAGTTAACGTGAAATCAAACTTAAAGTTGTAAAAGTAAGATTAAGTCTAAAAACCACTAAAACATTTATAAATAACAATTTTAGCAATAATACATATAAAATAATATTTTAATACAAATTAACATTTAGCAACTAATAACCAAATGATACATGAGTTTGTATTAGTGATACACACGATATACATTACCCAATAAATATTTCAAACACATCACACAAAAACACGATACATTACACATACTAATCAAAGTGTATCACCTAGATTTAAGTAAATTTAAAAAATTCTATCAAAACTTTAACAATTTTAGTTGTAGTTAATAAAAGATTTATTTTTATTGTAAGGAGAGTGGCGTTTGTCAAATTTAGTTGGATCTCATTTAACAACTTTAAGTTTGATCTTATTTGATCTAGGTTCTATATATATATATATATATATATATATATATATATATATATATATATATATGTTAATGTGAGAGATAAATTAAAATTGTAAAATAAGAACTAATCTAGACCGTTGGATCTATTAATTAGTGTTAGATTAGATTAGCTTTAAATAAGTGGCATTTTAGTAATTAAATAGAGTTTCAAGGGTATTTTGGTACCTTTTATTTTCACCATCATTGTTTAATATCATTTATATCATTCAAATTGTAATCAAATTAATGTTACGCATTTAATATCATCTAGATTTTAAAAAGTATTAGTCTAGCTCCTTTCCTGGCACACGACATACTCCATCCATCACAAGAACGGCAAATTTTTTATTTTCATATTCTGGTACTAGTCTATGATCTTTTTATCAAATGTTTTAAAAATCAATAAATATATACAAATTATTGATACACAAAAATCAATAAAATATACAAACTTGATACACAACATCTGATATACGAAATCAAAAAACTATACAAAAATCTGATATACGAAATCAACTTGATACACAACATCTGATATACACAAAAATCAACAGTAGGTACACGGGTACATATCTTATTTGGGATTCTCTAAACAATCTGATTCGGACTTCTCTAATAAAGCTAATACACTACTACAACAAATCTTTAAAACGAACAAATCCCATTTGATAAACTACTAGTTCTTTAAATTAAATCTGGTACATACACGGATCGAAATCGAATATATCCACCATCTTGTATACAAATCTAGTACATAAACAGATATGTGTATCAAGAACAGAGCCGGTACATCGGATTTATCCCGGTTTTATGCATGACCTGCTATACCAAATATATCGTGATAGCAGCAGATTCCGGTATCGAGACACAAATTACAAACCCATTAACCCATGAGCCACATATCACTTTATAAACATCACACAATCAAAAATCATAAACCCATGAACCACATACCATTTAAATTCGATACAACCTACCTATACTCAGTTCCACTTCTTGAAAGCGCACCCGCTTGTTGTAAAAGCAAGCCTGGTACATCAATTATAACCCACATATCTTTAACCATCCTAAACCACATATCTCTAACTATGACAAACGACTCTAGATATAAAACGACTATATCTACGACATAGATTTAAAATGACTATGCTCCACAACCTCAACCAACAACCTACAATGACTCTAGATCTAACCAGAATCTGCCTGATAAACACTTACATTGGAGTATAAAATATCTTTAAAACAATCAAATCCCATCTGATAAACGGCACCAGATTCCGGTACACCGGATATATCGTGGTTCACCGAAAAAATGATAGACCATGCTACACCGAATATATCGTGACAACAGCTTATGTGGGTATCACCTACTATATAGTGGTTCCCAAAAAACAACTTATGACAGCAGATTCTGGATCATCGGATAAAATCTATGATGGTCACAGATCCGGTACACCGGATATCGTCTGCTTTCAATCGGCGAGAACAACTGCTAAGATTCAATCAGGTCGCGACGGCTATATCACAAAAAAGTAAATGATTGGAGGTTATCGGAGACGGAGGCGATAAACATGAATGACCCACACCATTTTAACACAGATCCGGTCATCAGCTAAGGATCTATAAAGACCAAGTGGTGGTTTTATTTCTTTTTATGAGGAGAGATGTAAACAAAATGAACAGATCGAATGTTTTTTTAATGCACAATTGTGATAAAGCCACCAAAGATATCGTCTTTTTAATTTCTTTAGTGGTGGGTTTTCAATCCTTTTTTTTGACAGATCGAATATGATGATGGGAAGAGAGATGAGAGGGAGAAAGATAAGATAGGAGGATGCTTATGATTTTTAGGGGATTAGAGGTTATTTAGGGTTGATGTGTAAAATACCTTTGATGCCCTTTTGATTTAGTTATTGAATTTATTTAATTTAAAAGCTTAAGTGACACTTGTCAATTATTTATTGGTTCTTACTTTTACAATTTTAAGAAATCTCTCACTTGATCTTAATTCTATATATATATATATATATATATATATATATATATATATATATATATATATATATAGGAAGGTTATTTTGAACCAAGAAAAATCACGAGCTACGAGAGCAAGCGTCAACCAATCAAATTTTTTCTTATATTAATTTTATTATTTAATTCAAAAGGGTATAATGGTAAAGTTACTTTTTTTATATTTGATTTTTGTTTTTTACAAAAAACGTTTTTTAGTTTACGTATTTCTAGGATTTTTTTTTTTTACATTGTGTGCACATGTGTTTTGCATTATGTGATAATTGTATTTTCCGTTTATACATATGTGTTTTGTATTTGCACATGTATCTATAAAAAATATTACATAAGTATGTATACAAACAACAAAACTTTATTAATACATTTATGCAATTTTATATAAACAACAAAACTTTATTAAAAAATATTACATAAATATGTTTTATTACAAATATATGAAGCGTGCACATTTGCATAAAATGTCTTTAATAGTTGGTTCATCTTTTAGGCGTCGCATGTATTCGCGTCTTGTTCAAAAATCCATGAAATCTACATGTTTTTAATCCCTTGTGCATGTATTTTCCATCATTTGGCTCTCTCGATCTCTTTGTATGCATATGTGCAGTTGAGTTCATCCATATGCCCTTATATATACGTATGTGCATTCTTCATATTGCTCATACTCGAACCTTTAATCACAAACAAATATTAGAGGAATTATTTAATCATAACAACTAACAAAACGTATATGCACAATCTTTCATAACAACTGAAATTAAACAAAAGAAACAAGTTCATGAAACTGTAAAAACACATATCATAGAAGGTTTCAATTCACAATTTGTAAAAACACATATGCTTGCACACTCAAAATTTGTACAAACTCAAAATACAATCTTCCCAAACCGTTACAAAAGCGTAAACAACATGAATCATTACTATTAACCAGAAGAACAATTTGTAAACACATATGCACGATCTTCCCAAACCATTACAAAAGACGTAAACAACATGAATCATTACTATTAACCAAAAGAACAATTTGGAGCCACACAAATTAAAGCATAACTATTTCCGTAGCTTCACAATCATACGGTATCTAATTTACTATGCAATATTTGAAGCTGGGATGTCACGTAAATATCACCTGACATACTTTTTTTTTTCTTTGTAACTAAGCTTTAAGCTATAATCAACTACTGTATTTGTTAGTTATTAGAGATTCATCTACCAAATCCCCTAACTTTTCACTATTAAAGGGATCTTATAGACAATGGACCAATGGTAACACATATTTAAACTATAGGCACAGTCGAATAGTTGCCATTTCTTCAAAGAAAATGTATTTTATAACCAACAAAATTTTATTATATACTGTATTAAGGTTACCCAAAACCAGTAGCAACAAAAGCTTCATTTGTCGATCCATATCTCTTTTAATTTTAGCGAAGCCATGAAAATTTTATTAAAATATATGTGACCCAAGCATTACTACGCCACTAACACCGCTAATATAATAGCTTAAGATCAAGTACTTTATCAAGCTATATACAAAGTTTTTTACATCATGAAATAGAACTTGATTGTATAGATAATAAAACTCTTAGGAAATAATCGAAATATATACTAGTGACCAATGGAGACTCAAAACAAAAACAAAGTGAATAATCAAGGATCGTTCAATTTCCAGTAAAAATTTATCTAAGTACTTTATCAATCGAATCTTAGAATGTATGATTTGACGTTAAGAAATTGTAATTCGAAACACAAAACCACAAAACACGAAATCAAAACAATTTTATTCAGAGATTTCATTCGAAACATAGCACCACCAAACACAAAATCAAAACAATTATATTTGAAACACAAAACATGAATGTATGAAGCTTAAAAAAATTATCAACTTGGTATAAAACTTTTACAATTAAAATCAAACTTACATCCCATCATGGTCGCTTGAATGGATTAAATCATCAACAAAATTGATACAAATTTTTGTGAGAGATGAAGGTGTACGGCGCTAGGGTTTTTTTTAGAAGAAGAGATGGATAAATGTGAATATAATAACTGTTCGAGATTTTTTGCAAAGTCATATACGTGAAAACAAAAATAGTGGTTTTGAATAATAAGGATAAACTAAACTACCAATAATACCCCTAAAGTCATTATAAAACAATACTTGGTCTTTTATTTAATTACGGTTATGCCACCTCATCATATCCGTTGATTAAAGATCTAATGGCTAATAGTGGTTCTCATGATTCGCATTTTGTTGGTTCGAAAATAACCTCACTATATATATATATATATATATATATATATATATATATATATATATATATATATATATATATATATATATATATATATATATATATATATATATATATATATATATATATATATATATATATAGGGAAGGTTATTTTGAACCAAGCTAATCTGACTATGAAACAATCTAACCATTCAATTTTATGATCAATGGTGGAGGATGGACATGTCATTTTGGTAAATAAGTAGAACTATTTTCCTCCATTTTTTTTAAATTGAGGGACATTTTCGGTATTTTACAATTCATTAAATTCCCTGAGGAGAAGTTATCGGAGAAGTTATCATAACTTCTTCCCCCCACTTGTAGCAATAATATCAGTTCCTGAAATAACTCACAAATAAAAAAACACACATGATCCTTATCTTTATGTGACGCTAAAAGCCCCAATTATTAGGGTTTTGGAATAAAAAAAAATACTCAACCCAAAAGAACTAAAACGACATTTTTTTCCTGGTGATTAATGGAAGGTATTCGTTTAATTGTTTTTTGATTGTGTTATTAAACAATAATTTAGTGTGCATTGATCTTTAATTAAAAAAAAAATCGATTTAGGAAACTGCATGTGTGTTTTTTAGGTGGGTCGTATGTAACCAATATATGGTTTTGATTGGTGTATAGTGTTCTTTGTTATTGGAACATTACATTGTGTTTTTATGCTTTAATTTTGGTTTTTGTTAAGATTTTTTTTGGTATCCTCTGTTGTACATGAATAATTGTGTGTCTGATACAATTAACAATAGAATATGTGATTATTGAATTTACAAAAATTGTAGTATGTCTTATACCTGTGTGTTGGTTTGGATAAACATATGTTATGATTAATTTTATGATGATTTCTCTAAAAATAAATTTGTGTTTCATACAATTATGTTTCAGTTTCAATTAATTTTGTATAACATGTGTGTTGGTTTGGATTAACATGTGTTAGGATTAACTATGTTTTTTGTATAAGTTTATAGGTGTGTTAATTGTATTTTTAGGTTTTGTTGATTTATTTGGGCTTCATTAAAATGAAAAAAATGAAAATATGTAATGTAATTGTAAAGCTTTACAATTAACAGTTTGTATGTTTTAGATCATGTGATTATGATTGTGTTCGGATCTTGCTGGTTTAGATCATGCTGGTTTAGAGCTTGGTTGGTTAGAACATGTGTGTTTATTTTTAAAAAGAAAGGCTATTAAATATGGCTTTATATGGTTTCTTGAGATAAACATTTGTGTTAGTTTGGATATCTCGAGATAAACATCATCTTTTATGTTTTCTTGAGATAAACATCATCTTTATATGCTTAGAACATCGTATATGGTTTCTCGAGATAAAAATTATAGTATCTCTTATACATGTGTGTTGGTTTGGATAAACATGTGTTATGAATAATTTTATGATGATTGCTCTAAAAATACATTTGTGTTTCATAACATAATCAACATCTGTCTTTATATGGTTTCTTGAGATAAACATTTGTCTTTATATGGTTAGAATATCTTTATATGGTTTCTTGAGATAAAAATTGTAGTGTCTCTTATACATGTGTAGCAGTTTTGTAGCTGTTCTTATATAATGGTGTTTGGATAGGTGTATCTGGTTTGGTTAGTACATGTGTGTTTATTGTAATAATGAATGTCTAATACACTTGTGTTTTTGCTGATAAACTAGATGTAGGATCATGATTAGTAATTTCAACTAATTGTTGTTATATCTTTGAAATAGTAGTTATAGATTTGATAAAATACATGTCTCTGAAAACCATTTGTGTTTTTTAGTTATTGGTTTGATGATAAGAGTATCATGACTGTTGATGGTGGTTAGCGTAAGTAATTGTAGTCAAGAAATACATGTGTTTGTGTTTGTGTTGTGTGATAAAGGTTGGATCTTGGTTTGGTTTTGGGGGGTGTTTGGATTGGTGAACACCAGGTGTTTGATGGAATGTCTGAATGGAATTTATGGATTTTGTTTTGTTCTCGTGTAATTGATACAGAAAGTTAGTGTATTGATTTATGGGATTTCGGAGTGGTATTGATTTAGGGATTTTGGGCTAATGCATATGTGTTTAGACGTAAGTATTTAACTAGTGTATTGATTTAGGGGATTTGGCTAATTCGATATATGTAATTGCATATGTGTATAATGGATGTTGTATATGTTTCAGAATTAAGGAGAAGCGGTAGGTTCAAAGGGAAGGGGCCACTTCTGAATTCCATTGATGAAGCGATAAATGTACACACAGAAGAAAGGGACAATGACTTCCAAAATGTTACTTAACCAAACAATCAAGCATCTAGTTTCAATGAACGTCACATATGTGCACTTGTATTGTACCAAATGTATATTCTAATTAAATCTACCTGGATAATGTGTGCATATGTATTGTAATAAATACAATCGTGTTTGGAATTGTAAATGTTTTATTCATATACAAGTGTTTTGAGTTGTTAGACGAGTGTTTGGATTTAAGGAATTTGGCTAATACATATGTGCACATGTATTGTACCAAATGTGATCACTTCAAACTTGTTATATGTATTGTATAATATAAGATATAGGAGTAAGTAGTTGTGTGCATATGTATTGTACACAATGTGAAATATTGGTTAGTGTACTAGTGTAAAGTGTGCATATGTATTTGTACCAAATGCAAACACTAATGAACGCACTTGTGATTAATGCAAATACCAATTAACCTTGGTTTGCCATGCTCTATACACGTATAGAAATATATAAATTCTACATATGTAACTTAGTAATCAAAGTTGCATATGTACACAAACAATGATAATCTGGAAACTTAGGTTAAAGCTATGCACATGTATATTCATTGTCTTTCTTTTCTTCATTGCGTTCAATGTTTTTTTCATTCACATGTGATCATGAACATTGCACATGTGCATTTATAAATTTTACATATGTAACTTAGTAATCAAAGTTTCATATGTATACAACAATGATAATATGGCAACTTAGGTTAAAGCTATACACATGTATATTCATTGTCTTTCTCTTCTTCATTGCGTTCAACGCTTTTTTTCTTCACATGTGATCATTAACATTGCACACGTGCATTAATAAAATCTACTTATGTAACTTAGTAATCAAAGTTGCATATGTACATAGCAATTATAATCTGGAAACTAAGTTTAAAGCTATGCACATGTATACTCATTGTCTATCTCTTCTTCATTGCGTTCAACATATTTTTAGTGCGCATGTGATCATGAGCATTGAACATGTGCATCTTTCTACAAAACTTTCTCCGTAGAAAATAATACACAAAACTAGAGTAAGGGTCCACAACTAGCTCTCTAACATGGCATTCCTTAGACCTCATGAAATAGGATCCAAACGCAATAACAAACTTTCCTGCATGCATCAAATAAAAGTCTGAATCAAAAAGATTTCAGAAACCAAACCTGATATTCATTACTAATTCGGGATCTAAAGACAATCAAAGTTGCATATATACACAACAATTATAATCTGGCAACTGAGGTTAAAGCTATGAACATGTATATTCATTGTCTTTCTCTTCTTCATTGTGTTCAACGTATTTTTCGTGCACATGTGATCATGAGCATTGCACGTGTGCATCTTTCTACAAAACTATCTCCTTAGAAAATAATACACAAAACTAGAGTAAGGGACCACATCTAGCTCTCTAACAGCCATTCCTTAGACCTCATGAAATAGGATCCAAACGCAACAGCAAACTTCCCTGCATGCATCAAATAAAATTTTGAATCAAAATGATTTTAGAAACGAAACCTGATATTCATTACTAATTCAGGAACCAAAGACAATTCAAGTATATAGAACAATTTCAAAAACAAAACGCTAAACCATATGCACTATATCAATAAGTATATTTAATCGAACCTTATAAGCTACACTCATCACCAATCATCATCAAAAATTATTCATTAGTAATTCAGGAACCAAAGATAATCAAAGTTGCATATGTAGATAGCAATTATAATATGAAAACTGAGGTTAGAGCTATGCACATGTATATTCATTGTCTTTCTCTTCTTCATCGTGTTCTTCGTGCACATGTGATCATGAGTATTGTACATGTGCATCTTTCTACAAAACTAGCTCCTTAGAAAATAATACACAAAACTAGAGTAATGGACCACAACTAGCTCTCTAACAGCCATTCTTTAGACCTCATGAAATAGGATCTAAACGCAACAACAAACTTTCCTGCATGCATTAGATAAAAGTACGAATCAAAGCGATTTTAGAAACGAGCACGATATTTATTATCATATATATATATATATATATATATATATATATATATATATATATATATATATATATATATATATATATATATATATATATATATATATATATATATATATATATATATATATATATATATATATATATATATATACTAGTGTCAAAACCCGTCCGATGGACGGGTATGACTTATAATTATAATTTTTATAGTGTCAGTTAACGGAAAATTAATTTCGAGCACATCGATTTTATTTAATTTTGTTATATAGTATTAGTTTACGTCTACAAAATTTTAAGAATTTTTTTAATGGTGTCAGTTAACTTAAGAATATTTTTTAAGGTCATCAAGTTTATTTAATTTTGTTATGGTATTAGTTTACATTTAAAAAAAATTAAAAAAGGTGAGCTTGACGTACATTTTAATTATTTTTTTATTTTAAAAAGAGAAGATTTTTTTTTTTTGTTATTTTTAAACATACAAAGTCAACTGTGTTTATTGAACTCCATGAATTAAAGTATGCGACTTGAACTTGTATATTGGTTTTAAGTAATTAGTACATCATCCAAGTTAGGAATTATAGCTTAATTTAAAGCTGTATTAAAAAGAATTAATAGTGCGTTCGTCTTCCCCGTGGCCTAAAAGCTCCGGTGCCTTACGCTCATTTTCTGATGTGGTCACCGCCACAAACACCAAATGGATATATAAACAATGTCAAGCTATTACGTAGCGAGCTTGTTAGCGATGAAGGCTTGATTAAGATAATATAGAGTATAGGCGGTAGTTTCAACATATTTATTTATTTACAAATGCGTAATGTTGTATGTATCATGTCTAACTGGTCAAAATGGGATTAAGTCAATTCCAACTACACATAAAACGATCCACATGGGTTCGAAAAACATTTATATGCTTGGAATCACAATATCAGAAAGTAACCATTTTGACACGTTATACAAAGTGCCCATTTCACCACCTCTAGCTTAGACAACCATCAGTTCAAAATTTTCAGGTGTCACGTACGCCTTTACAGTACTCTATGACTTACATGCCCATTTCATGCCCCATGTTGCTATTTTCTTGAGGATAGCTAAACTCGTTTTCCAAGCATCAACATCACCCTCATCATCATGACCATCGACTATCGGGTTCCTGATAAAAGAATCATTTGCATTGATGAAAGTTTGAATTTTTATAGTTATCATTCATGAAGACCGAAAATCTATGCTACGCTAACCTTTGAGTCTTCTGTATCTAGTCTTGTACTCGGGCATGATTGATTACCTTCTCTTCTCTAGTACTCATAACACGGCTGCATCACGGGAGCGAGCGCTTGTTGTGGCGACAAATATATCACTAATTTCGATGCGCCAAGCTGTGCCACAACATATCTGGCGTATCTTCCCATTCAAATTTTCAAAAAACTTGGTGCGCATCATAAATCAATAGCATAAGCAATGTGAAAAGGATAAAACCCATACACATTTTCAATATCATTATTCGATGATTCAAGAATGAGAATCGAAATTGCAAAAGTTTTTTCCTTCCTATTCTCTTTCGGTAATATATGACCCGAACAATAACGTTAATGACAAAAGCTTGGGTGATCACTAGTGAGAATTTAATAAGCTTAGAATCATCTCATGTGGCCTCGATTTAGATGATAGATGATATATTTTTATACTATAACTTTTGAGTAAGTCCATGACCATATATTTCCTAACGACTCTATACAACTATATAATAATCCATGTGAGATTCTACGGGTCACACACATGTAAACAAATTTAACAACAAAACATGCTTCTTAGTGCTACAGACTAAACGCTATATACATCTCGATTTGTAAACTATGTTTCGACTTACTATTCAACAGCAATACTTATATAGCCAAGATCATCTACGAGCATGATGTTATTAGGCACTTATTATGTTTATTGTAAATCCAACACTAAAAGTTACCAAGCATAAAGAATAGTCGTTATGAGCATAAATGTTACTGTATAAACAAAATCAGACATATTTATTAACTGTTATACTTAAACAGGACACAGGCGGTGTCAAATCAAATGACGGCGAGAATCATCTTCTACTACGAGCACAAACACAAGAAAGGCCTCTGCTAAGCCATGTTGCAGATCTTGCCACAACCTCGGCTGTAATTGAAGAGAAACAAAGAAAGTGAGTTCCTCAGTCATTGGAAGGTTAGATGTTTATAAAATGACTGAAAAAATTACTTGAAAATCAGATAAACTACTAACAGCTAGTAACAACGATATACATCACCCCCAAGAAAGGACAACCAGATGTCATCTTCATTAGATTGTCAAATATCAGACACTGTTAATATACAACCAAAAGCATCAACTAATATAAGTTAAATGTAAAATGAAGCAAATTAAACATCAATGATGTTTCACAGTGTAGGTGTACAATAACTATTGGCAAACACATAGGGGACATCAAGGACTCGATGGCGAAATATCAATGTGCTTGATATTATTAAGTGAGCCATTACTATCTGGTGACTCAAAATGGGAAAGGGTCTACCAAGCCCAAAATATTCTTGTAGAAATATGTTTCCCAGGACAAAACCAAACATCTAGTATGCACAACTTAGATAAGATACCACATTAACTATCGACTACCACGGTTTCTAGTCCGTAAAAGGAATCAAGCAAGCTAGAAGACAAAGTCAACATTATTATAGATGGTCTTCCGAATATAAGAAAATGTCAATATTAAACTTGGGACATGTTAAACTTGAATCGATTTGGATGCAATTAGAGATCCATAACAAAAGCAATATTAAGCACAAGAATATCAATTAATTGGGTATTTCAATATCTCACATGTTCAATTATTTCTGGTAAAATTCATAAGCACGCATAGAGGCTTGCACCTTTCACCTATTTTACCCCAACCACACATTCAGTCACTAACTACATTCATCAGCGGATGAGGTGATGAGATTTTCCCAATTCAGGTTCACCTTAAATTAGTAGTACTCTGCAATATGTAAGCTACCCAAAAAAGAGATACATGTCTTAATTAATTGGCAAACCACTGGTTTTAAACCAATGCCCATATATGCATGCTGATCTATCTAAGGTTTCACGCATTGAAATTACTATTATACCCCTCACACCCAAAATATCAAACCGACCCATGCACAATTTGGCCCAAAATTCATGCTACAACTATTATTTCTTAACAAAATCAATATCAAAACATCAAATTTTGATCGGGTCATCATATCTAACTCCATTAACACCATGCACATACATTGACAATATAATACTGATTAAAAACACATATAAAGAGCAAAAAGCCCTTATATGGTCCATGGATAGTTCGACACATTACGGAAGAAGCAATGCATTACGGCTCATTACACTTTTAGAAAGTGATCCCTTCATCCACTTCGTAACATGCTCGAAGTTGCCTTTGGTTGATCCATAGGAACCGCACGACCCGCATTATGAACCTTGTATTGAACACCCTAGCAGAAAATGGAATTCAGTACACATCTCGATTTGATTTCATATAATATAGAGTACAATTGAACTTTTACCAAGATCGTGCACATCAAAAGTCTAGTAACGTAACGACAATACATAGCCGTAAGAATATATTGTGGGCCAAAGCAATGCCCCAAATGGCTATGTCTAAGCACAATAAAACAGTCAAAATAAATCTCATATACCTCGGTTCATAAATAGCATTGGCTAGCCGTAAGAAAAGATGAATAATTTAATGCCCACCAGTAAATGAAGTGTAACAAAACATTACAAAAAATGAACCTACCTAGCTTCATCAACATTCATAAAACGCGGTGGAGGGGTAAATGTCTTCTTCTTCTGAACTTCCCTACATTCACGAAATGGGACGCAAGAACACTTTCAACAATGCTCAACAACTTATTGGCTACTTCTACACGTCTTTGCAAACATATAGTCACTTAAATGTAAAGGCGGAACATTTCGAACCATTAACTTCTAAATTAGGTCGATTCAGTCATCTTCAATATATAATGTGTCAAAGGGGTAAAGTCAAAATCTTCAGCTTAAAATCAAACAGGTCAAAGAAGCTCAAAGTAAATTATGATCGCAAACCTCTTAAACCAGTTAACTGGAAAAAAAAACTACAATCACAAGAATATATAACTTTGCTAACATATCTGACACACTAATTACTTACGAAAGAAGTTCAAAAAATACGTGTTTCGGGTCGAACAAATACCAAAGAATTGCGCATTTTGACTGGATACCCAGCCCTCTTGTATCCTCTACTGATATGTATTGTGTTGGAGAATTTACAAACAACAAAAAACACTCAGTGATTAAGTAATGAGAACTAACATTAAGCATCACACACATTGTTGTATTAAGAATAAGATTAATTTTCTGTACCCAATTTAAATATCTAATGCGATGGACACTGAAAACAAATGGCTAATAGTCCAACAGGAAGGATCCATGTCCTAAAACCCTTATGTCAAGGATTCGATACTTCGCTGCCTATTCTTTCAAGTATCCTTTTTATTATTATCTAAATTTAAGCTAAAATTAAAAATTAGAAACAATTTGCAGATTAACGGTAAAAATATTAGATAGCTAGAAATCAAACCCACATACATGGTAAATCTGAGAGGTCTGGCCGAAGACATAATAGACATACCAATTTGTTTGCCAAAGCACGTAAGTCAATCCTTGGAATTAACTTCACGGTGACTCTCATCTCACATTATCCATATCCACAACCTACAAGAGAAGAGGCTTGATTAACTTGACTAATCCCGTCAAGAAGAAAAGAAAAAGGCTATTACCTTTGCAAGGTTCCCTTTGTATGTTCCAATCTTCATTCGACCCAAGTGTCCCTTGAGATATCAATTGCTTTGCTCTCAACCGACAAAACATCGGTCATTTCCTTTATAGGGACCAACAAAATCTTCTTTGTGGTAAATATATTACACATACCCTTGCAAGCTGACGGAAGAATCATATAACCTTCTCATAAAACTTCTTGTCAATACAACCAACACATATGTTCATGTGATCTAAAGGCGTACCTCTCGACATGGGCCTCTTTATACGCTTCAATGTAGATATAGTTCTTCAAATGGTCAAGGGCAATGACCGACCTAATCGCATCTCGGCGGCTTTATCAATGCACTTCTTCATTAGACAAGCACCACCTCTCTCGTGGCCAATCTAGCACATAAAGAAAAGATGAACGAGATTATAACAACCGGTTTCACGAGATTATAACAACCTATAAAAGTACTAAGCATCAAGATTGTACTATAACAACCAATAAAATTATATTATTTCAATATCTTTTAACGATGTTAAATTTTGATTCATAATTAAAGTTTTAAAGGTATCAAAAACATTCATGAAAATGAACCATCGACAAAACGAAATATCATACCACGAGATACGATTACGTGAGATAGCATTTAATATAGCATCTCTCTTTGTAAGCGGGGAGGCTTAAACGGAGTGTATCATCCTCCAACCTTCAAGAATCCTATAACGGTGAGCATTTTATATTAGTATTTGAAACTTTTGTACATATTAAACGCTACGGATAAAATAAATGCAATGATCGTCTTTGTAATAACAAAATGAGGAGGTTAATGTCCAATTGAGTGAAAACTTATCCAAAACTAATCTACCATTTCCTCGTAAGCTTAAATAATAGCATCTAGAAAGATGTTAGAAAACTAAATCAAGTTGTCAAATCGGTTAGGGTATTGAACTGCCATGCTTGTTGCTCATTCTGGAATTGCAAACTACTTCACGAAAGGACTTTCTCCAACGCCACGTGGCTCTGTGGAGGAAGCTCGGGTAGCTCAAAGAGTGATTCATCTGTAGCATTGCTACCATTGTTGTTAGTCTTTGAAATCAAACTATTTTGAGAACAATTCATAAACTTTGCTTTGTGAGATTGGTATTCCCTTAAATGAGCGTCAACTCTCCTTTGCAACCCTTGAGGTAAAGAAACCTGCTAATTACAGATACTTTTAGTATAATAAATATAAAGATTGGCATTCAACGGGATATAATATACTAAATAAACTTGTATTCGCATAGAAGTGCTTAGATAAATATAGTGCAGACTAACACTGCTAAATCTAGACTTCTTCAGAAATAATATTCTAGAAGCATGCTTTAATAGATTTTATTTAAAAGAGGTAATTAAACAAATCACAACCAGAGCTGATATCTACTATTCTACTTATCTTGAAGTAGTCAGTCCAATTAAAGATGAAGAACACAGTTATGGTGGTGTTTGCGATTGCATAGTTTTGGCTTATGCTTATAGCTTATAAGCACTTCCAAATAAGCATCTCCCCATGTTCTTGTTGAAAAGTACTTAATTCATCAAAATAAACGCAATTAAGCCATAAGTAATCCAAACACTTCAGAAGTGCTTTTTTATTTCAGGAAATGAAATAAGCCAATAAGCACTTAGTAATTGCAATCCCATACATCCTCTAAGTAAGAAACAAGCAGATGGTGCGGAACTTAAAATAATAAGACAAAATGTGAGATTAATTGAGCATGCCTTATTGAATGAAATTACCTCCTACGTGGCGTTTATCATCAAGATCAAAGCGGTAGTTTGGCAATGGAAAATATTTATATACATATATAGTCCTAACCTGACTCTGTTTACACTCTAATTATTGTACATTACTACGAATTGTACAATGCATATCTATGAGAAAATATTTAAAGCCAAATAGATGCAAGTGATGATGCTTTATATCACAAGATAATAGGCACGCTTAAGGGGTGTTTGGATTAGCTTCTCTAGGGCTTATGGGTTTTTTTGAAACTGAAAAAGCTTATAAGTTCGGTTTTCGGCTTATCAACTTATCAACTTGAGCTTATATCTTATTTAAGTGGGTGTTTTTAAGCTTATTTGGCCGGCTGATGGGCATATTTAACTTTGAAAAGCTCATAAGCTCAAATTTTTGGGCTTATGAGCTTATCAACTTGAGCTTATGAACTCAAATAAGCCATAAGATCACATTGAAAAGCTCATAAGGCTGAGCTTTTAAATTTGAAAAAGCTCCCTAATAAAGTTTAAAAGAAACAACCCTATTAGGCGGGAAAAAGCAGGCTTATGAGCTTTTCTAGATTTAAAAAATCCTAGAAAATAATACCCTCTTACTGGTAATTATGGGCCATCAAAATGGAAAAGAAATTTAGGTAGCCAAGTTAATCATCTTAGGTGAGCATATATGCTAAGAAACAATATAAATAACTAAAATTTAGTTAGTTACCTGGTGAAGCATTGAAGTGAACGACGCTGATAACGGATAGCTTCCAAAGCCATTTCTTCGAAACACCCAAATCCATGAATGTTTTGTCCCAATCAAATAGTATATATATAGAGATACTTATGATGGTTACCTTCGGGTCGGGTCAGGAGTGATGGCGGTATTCTTTGAAACTTACAAGTTATAAACAATAATTATTTGTGATCAACCTATGATGATAGAAAGAATATGTCTCTTATGGGAATCTAACCTTTTATTTAAAATTTGTTATGTCTTCCTACTTTCTTATTTAATGAACCTTACGGCTAATTTGCGTACGATCTCGGAACTACCACGATTCCTCCTTGGTGAACATGTTCATTTATACAGGAAATTATATGGTGCGAAGGTTAATATGACATAAGTAATGTTTGAAAGGTTAATATGACATAAGTAACTGATAATATGACATAAGTAACTGACCCTACAATATATAAAAGTAATCAAACTAATAGCCTCGGTACCGTTTTTTCAGCAACTCATAGAAGTAGAGCTGATCGTAGAAACTCCGGTACCAATAGCAAATTTTGTAGCTGTCATCAACTTCAAAACAGTAGCTCCTAATAGAGGCATATAGCATTTGTTTCTGAGTTTTTCTCCTCGTAATTCTTCAACAATAATGCATACAATATAATCACCTAAAATTTATTTAAGCATACCACTTTCTTGCGCAGCAGGCTAGCTTGTGGAATCAAATTGCCTGATAATTTGTTTCAAGAGCCCACACTCAATTTCACATTACGACAGCATAAGACTCGAAGTATGATAAAAATGAACTAAAAAGTGATTCATCAATTAAAACCTCAGTTATACAAAATGATTATAGTCGCTTATGTCCACAAAAATTGTTAAACCAAATATAAAGGGCACTTACTTTGTACGGATTATAAAGGAACTGCTTGCAAGTAACTCAACTTCTTTTGGCCACGTAGCACTCCAATATAAGGTTTGACGATCTGGTCGAATCTGCATATATGCCACAGAACAACAAAGTTAGACTAAAAGATATCTTCACTCTATATTTTCTATATTGATGATGTTTAGAGCTACAAAGCTTGTTTCATAAACAGTTCTATATTTGTACTTCTATATAGTTAACTCCAAAAACGACATGAGATTCTTTATAGTTTAATACTTATATGCAATTACCTACAATATGCATATTCGTATTACTTTATGTGTATATTGGCATTTATGTAAAAGGAAACAAAAAACATGAGATTCTCCAAGGGTACTAATTAGTATAAAGCAAGTAGAAAATCAAACACAATGGATGTATGTAGCACCTTTAGTACATTATACCATGGTAGCGATATGAGTTCGTATCCTCCTTTGAGTAACGAATTCGCACCACCGATGACCTCGGCGATGGATCGGCCTTGTTTCGGTTGAAACAAAGCGGTTAGTGGATGATTATGGCTTTCTCTCTTAGTGGAGTAGTCATAGAAGCTCGAATGATTCTTTGCCCGATGGGCGGGCATGACTTTGAATATTCTTGACATATTTTGCTTTAACGTTTAATGGAAGACAAGATTATTTTATTAATCTATGAAGTTATTTGTTTGACTATTGATGAGAACAAATTTTTCTTTATACACAATGTTTGTATAGGGAAAGAATCGTTGTGTTATTTTTGTACAGGGAAAGAAAGGGGTTAAAAATGTTTAGAAAAACATCATGTCTCCGTTAGTTTATAGCCTTGTTTAGATATCGTGAATAAAGTTATGAAAGAGAAAAAAATGTATAACTGAAAATTCAAAGACTTATGCGGCCGAATAAACAGTAAACATATTCGGAGTATTTATAGCCTTGTTTAGATGTCGTGAATAAAGTTATGAAAGAGAGAAAAAAAATGTATAGTGAAAATTCAAAGACTTATGCAATTAATAAATAGTAAACATATTCGAGTCTGAGTTTCAATTATCTATAAATGCTTGTATAAGTAACTCAATCTTGTAGCGCACATTACCCTCCCCGTTTGATTTCTCTTTCTTTGCAAATATAGTACCAATGAAAGATGCAAACATGAACTTTCATGTTGGCGTAAAAATCAGCAGGCCAAAACAGGTAACTCTATGCTATTTTCGACCCATTTGGCCAGTTTATTATGCAAATTGTAATACAATCTGGATAACAGTAATTAAATACATTATTATACACACATTCCTGAAATGAACAGCAAGCGTTTGTGGTTGTGATTCTGCAATTGCAGTAAGGTTTGTTCAAGCATTTTATCAAACACATGTTATACATTGATTCTAGTTACTAAATTATTAAAGAGACATCATTTTAAATTAATTATAGCAACCTATTATGGATAATCGATAACAATCTAACAATAAAAGCACAACATAAAAATAATCATAGCAACAAACAAAGATAAAAGAACCAATAATTAGATAAACCACCGATTAAACAAATAATCAATTTATTTTTGTAAAGCGAATTCACAAACACGGTTGATAATTGATCGATCGAATCTGTGGCTAATAAGCTTTGATTTTGAAAATCATGTATGTGTTATGATGATCGCCGCGAGTTAGTTTTGGATTGTTCATATTTTTGTGTTTTGTGTTGATGATTGCCGCAGTTATACTTGGGTATTGTTTTTTTAATGAATCGATTAACGGGTTATTGAGTGAGGGAGGCGTGATTTTAGGTTTGAGAGATATGTTTAGGATCATTGAATCTTTATCCATTATAGCATTAGAAAATAAATGGTTTATGAATGATGTTTTCTATAATCAATCACAAAACACGCTTGGTCCGATGGTTGGAGTATTGATTGTTCTTTGTAGAGACCGGGTTCGATTCCTCTAACATTAGTATTTTTTAAAATGTCCGTTTATTAAATGTGCTTATGATGACATGGCTTTAATTGTGATGACATGGAAATATGGCGTGGGATGCTTTATGGGATGCCAAGTGGCATTATGATGCATGCCTCCTCTTATATATAATGTATATATATATATATATATATATATATATATATATATATATATATATATATATATATATATATATATAATCTATATCAAATATTAGTTAAACCCGAAAGTTATCTATTATATTATAGTACATCCATTGTTCAATTAGTCATTGATAAACATTATTAGAACTTAAAACTCATGCTTGTTAGGTGATGAAAGTTAAGGTAAGGCTTGCAAACAAGCGGTGAAATCACGTTGAACGGATGATTGAATGAGTTGTTTAGCTTACTATGGTAGGTATTATTTTTGTTTAGGCGCTTGAACTCATCCTTTTGTTTTATTTATGTGAAAATGAATTTGGTTTTGCTTTTAGGTGGTCCCAGAGTTCATTTGGTTAGATCATCTTTACAAATTTTGTAAATAAAGTGGTAATGGTTTTGTTTTGTGATATTGATAATTTGCAACTAAAATATGAATTTATTGGCAAAGGAGCAATTGCAAAGTACTGAACAATGGTAACATGGTAGTGAAACCATGTCAAAAAATAGACCCATGTATACAATATTCAGGGAGGTTAGAATATCAATCTGACGATGGTTATTTAGATATCATACCCAGAGATTGTAGTTTTAAGAAAGAAGGTCAAACACCATATGTTTCACATCATATGTAAGTAGATGTGGGAAGTTTGATCGATTAACATATAAATTGGTCTAATGGAGATGAGTTTTTTTTTTCTTCAAACGAATCGAACATGTTAATATTGACCTTAGAATCATTTTTGAATGACCAAAAACTCCTAAATTGTTAGGTTCAAAGATTAAGTTATCATTTTCATACTATAGTTTCCGTAATCACTGAGTCTAATACAATGTTTGTAGTTTAAAAGATCTAACATTTTTACAGTGTTCATTTTCTCGCACAAACAATTGTATGTGCCAGTTTCAAGTGTCAAGAGCAAGAATGGATTAAAAGTGCTACCTAGGATTTCAAGCGTCAAAAGCAAGAATGGATTAAAAGTGCTACCTAGGATGAAGATTGTATTCCACAAATTGCACCAAGAATGTTGTGTACAAGGAAGTGTTGCATATGTTATGAATGGATGAATTTGATTAATCAGTCAAGCATCATTTCTTATTTATTTGAACATTTTTATGTTGTGACAAAGACGAGAACTATACAATCTGCGTTACTAATGTGGTTTACAAAGAAGTTCTTTATAAACTTTGAATGTACAAGGTTTATTAAGTAGTTCGTTTTTGCTACAATCTTTCATATATCAAATTCACATTTCAATTATCTTAATTCAGTAATTATATGTTGGTATTATTCACCGGGTATAATCCCTTTACCCAAAAAAATAATTATATGTTGGTATTGTTAATTATTGTTTACATGGTTCTTTATTACTACATATTATCAATAAACTCATAAAGCTAGCCCGCCCATTCGGGCGTGGCTATGTTAATAATATATATATATATATATATATATATATATATATATATATATATATATATATATATATATATATATATATATATATATATATATATATATATATATATATATATATATATATACAGTGTGGGAACCCGGCAATGCGGCGAGATTGGCTTCTAAGGACTTATTTTGTAGCGACACTTAAACTTGAGAATGTCACTTGGCATCCCATAATGCCATGTCATAAATACACCTAAGCAACACATGCCCAAATATCACATTTAATGCCACATAAACAATTTTTTCAAATAAAATTGTAAAAATGACACTTACTTGGTTCGAACCATGGTTGTTTGAAAGAAAAGCATGTATTTTAACCATCAAGCAACATGTTTTTGAAATATATGTTGCAAGCTCTAATATATAAAATCTCGCGATTATTTTGACTCCTAATCTAAATACAATTCATTGACTCATTGTGGTATGCAATTCAATGTAGTCGACTCTCTATTTTTTTTCCTCAGAAACCTAACATCATGTTTTCGGTTTTCCTATAATCCCTCTTTTTCTCAAAACCCTAATAAAATTCATTATTCATTCATTCCAAAAGGTATATTTCTAAAACCCAAGAGTTTCTTGGACATAAAGCATCATCCAAATTCTTTCTGAGTCACCAAGGTCCAAACTTTTTACTGAGATTCAATCAAACCAGAAGATTGGTGAAGGAGGTCTTGATCGTAAGTTCACTTCAAGTTCCAGTTATTGTTTATGGTTTTGATATGTTTAATTCTTTCTCGATCTTATCGTGAATTTATGGTCTAGATGAATTCTGGTGTTTTTAATTATCCTTTTAAGTCTCACATGTATCTCAAATTTAAATTTTGTTTCATGTAAAATTAGTTGAAAGTAGAGGACAATGAGGTTTGCATGTAGAATCAATTAAAAGGGTGCATGTAAATTTAAATTGTGGAAATTATAAGTCTCTAAATTATTTGTGGTTTGCACGCAAGATTTTTTGAATGATACATTACATGATGGTTTTTTTTCAATAATATGCTATGAAACCTGATGAAGCTTATGGACTTATTTTCTCATGGGACATGCATTGTGGTGGTAAGTTCTTTACATGTCTGATTATGTTTTAATATAAATTCCATCTTATATTCATAGAATGTCATGAGAACTGAGGTAAATGTATCATATCTAGGCAATACGACAACGTCTTTTTCTTTATTGCTTTGGCCACACTTATTCCACATTTAAAATGCATTTGTTTTGTTGATCATATCATACGATACACAACTCAGAAGTCAAGTGCTTGGAAAGAACTGGCAATCGAAGAAGGTACGTACGTGGCCATTTTTCTCATTTAGACATGTTTCTCTTTAGCACCTGGTATGAATTTAAAAGGAATAATTAACTATAAAATAGATTACTGTCATCATTCGAACAAGAATAGTTTATATTAGTTTAAACAAAGATGTATAATATTGATAAAAGTGTTGTATATAATACACACAGTTCACTTTTGTAGTATTTATGAAGGAAACGTATTCGTGATGATTATGACGTACAACGGATTTTGCTTCGTGGTGCTCTTAGATCATATTTTGGATAAGGTTAAACAGTTTCTGATATTCAAACTTGGTTGGAAACTGTGTCTTCTACCCTTCTAAAACCCTAAAACAAAATCCATTGTGCAAGCCTAAAACACGACACACAAAACACACACAACGTGAATACATGTATACATATATGAGCTGGTTTGGTGTTTGTTTAAAGGTTTAGTCATGACGCAAAAGATTTTGATGTTGTTAGATACTTAGCAAGAGGCTTCTGGTGGATGTGGAGAAAGGTATCCTCAGTACTACGCATCATATGACGAACTCAAGGCGATCCAGAAGATACATAAACATAATGAGATCATCAAAATTCTGTGTGAAGAAGATTACATCATTAATAGGCATTGTTACTAGGTTATTCATCGACATCGTTATGAGGTAATAAACAGAATGAGATCATCAAAATTCAGGTTGCATTTGCTGTGGTTCATAAGGTATATCTCCTTTATTCGTTCTTTTTTATTTTCTTGCTCGGTATTTGGATTTCTTTTTAGTGATCATGTCATATTGAGTAATCATAGTAAGAGGTGTGCTACGGCCTAAGATCAGACTAGGCCTGAACTGAAAATTGAAAAATGCTAGAACCATGACCGGACATGGTCTTTACTTGTATGACAGGTCCTCATGGAACCAAAAAACGCTCTTGGAAAGCAATACAAGAAATTGTTCCAAATGAACGATGTAAGCACTTTCTTTATTTGGATTAGTTTACTTAAATTCAGTAATGTTTGATTAATAGAGATGGCAATTTTAATCTATTTGCTTTTGAATGGGTCAATTTGGGTTGTGTTTTATCTCATATGCTTCATGCCAAAACAATTAGCCACAAGAGGAATTGGTCAGATGGGTTGAAAGTGGCCGAAAGTCTCAAAGTCTATTTTAATGCATAGAACCTCCAAAGTTTATTATATTTTAAAAGTTAGCTTAATATCCTTATGATATTGTTTTTGTAATCATTTTATGTAATTAGCACCTTAAGTTCTGTATAAAACAAATTAAAGAGACAAATAGGTGTTTCATGGGTCTACATAAAATGTCCTTTTCGTAATTGTTTAACCGTAATCGCATCGAACCATCAATCAACTTCACGCGACCCACACACCTTGCCACCTTCGGTAATTTTGTATTTTTGTGGAATAATAATATACTTTTTTACTTAATGTTCTCTTAGTATCTTAGTGAGAAGAGCATGGTTACAGCTTGCTCGCAAGCTTATTTAAATTTACTCGATTGCAGATTTTGAAGATCAATTCGAGAAGAAGGATATAGATGCTTTTTGGTCGATGATTTTAAGCTCATAGGCTATAATCCTCATCGAAAATATAAATGAAAATGGCGATATAGAGCTACATTTTATCCTCCGAAATTTTTGGTAAGGACAACTATGAAATCGAGTTCCTTTTGCTTTCTTTGGCATATGCATATCCCGCTAATAGGGTAATTCATATTATGAAAAGCCACCAATATTGGTTTACTACTATTAGTGGAAACACATGATTTAGAAACGTAACTTTAAAACTTACAAGTGCGCAGAATCAAATCTTTTGACTTTCGTGTTTAAAGTCTCACTTTAGTGCTATAGTTCATAGTCGGCTACTTGTCTAACAAGTCGTTTTCTATGATAAAAGGATATTTTTATTTCTCTTTACAAAGACATGGCACTAAGATATTGTTATGGGTCGCTAAAAGATTCTAGAGGTGTCAATTTTACGTCCATTGACTTATGAAGGAGTCATTTCAGGCATGTCTTATAATTAATGTGATAACTCAATAGTAGCTAAGCGAAACATTTCAAAAAATCATATTCTTACTGTAATAGTATTTGACACTAATTGTTTATATAAAAGACAATTCTTTGTGACACAAAGTGTTTCATGTCAACAGACCCGACCCATATGAAAGTTTCCATTTGACCCATTACATAATCCATCTGACCTGCACATTTTGCCCCTCTTGAACATACCCATCTTACAGTATATTTCTCTTACCTTAAAATTTGACACATTAACAATGTTTAATCTTTACATGCAGGCACATTTGACGTCGAGTTTTTACGTAACGACGGGGATATGCTCAAAAAGCATTTTTCAAAAAAGGCACAAAGATTAATAGCTCAAAAAGTAATGGTTAAAATCACGGGTGCTAGAGGGTTAACTGCCATACTCAAAACTCTTTTAACCGACCCTATGTATGAGGTATGTGTTGCTTTTTAGTTACAAACGCTCTATTTTACTCTAAGGTCGTTGAAGTAATTTCTGTTTTCTTGTATTAAAAAAATAGATTCTTGATGCTTTTTGATTGACGAGGAAACTGTTGGTACAGTAGATTCATTAGAATGTGGTGGAAAGATACAACTTACTCAAGTAAACTAATAGGTTGAATAGTTATCACGAAAATTGGATGACATGCAGGAGTTTTCGGCTGATGAGATTCAGGAGGGTCTATTTATATATGGTTATGTAAGGAAGGATTTGTAGCTTATTGATAATTTGATATCACTTCTGCAAATTAATTGGTACTCTAAACAGACCATCTGATGAGAGGGGAAAACGACACAATTATAGCTTATTGATAATTTGATATCACTTTTGTCAGGTTTATATATTTTAATTTATTTATGGTTTTTTTTTGTTCTTGGTGTATCAATCGTTTCAATAATTATTTGACACAACCCATTTGTAACCCACAAAGAGGTAACCACAACACATTATGTGTAAAACTCAAGGCAATTTCGTAAAACCAGAAGCTAAACAATACAAGGTGAATCTAATGTGCCTGGTATATAAGTCCATCGAAGATGCTGCTGTTCGTAATGTCAATATCCGGTAGTAATCTTAGCTTTTATATCCTTTAATCATCCTTAACGCTTAACTATCAATAACCTTTCCTTATACATATTTCGGACTTTTGCAAGATTCAAGAATATATCCCGATTACACTCGATGGCCCTCGATATCGCTCAGAAGACTTATGAAAATGAGAAACACATTTCCCAACAATCGTATATCTACCTACATCCAAGTTATGCTGGTCTATCATATTTTCTCAATGAATATATCATTCTTTTGTTTAATTTTTCAATATATACCTTTTTACTTCTTTCGTATGGTTACTTGGTAGGTTATTATGAGCTGGTTGATATCAAACAAGGCCGTGATGAGCCCCTCAAAGAGTTTGTTGAACGGTTTAATGAAGCAATCCTTTTGGTCTATCACATTTTCTCACCGAATATATCATTCTTTTGTTTAATTTGTCAATATATACCTTTTAATTCTTTCGTTATGGTTACTTGGCGAGTTATTATGAGTGGTTGATATCAAACAAGGCCGTGATGAGCCCCTCAATGAGTTTGTTGAACGGTTTAATGAAGCAATCTTTGATATTGAAGAACGATATTATCGATAATTATCTTTGCCTTCCTCTACGGCCTCGAAAATCTGCACTAAAGATAGGACTTGGTGATGAAGCTTCCAACTACCGAGGAATGCATGGTGCGTGCTTACAACTTCCATTGTGCGTAAGAAGCTATTGCCAATAGGATGAATTCGAGTTTCAAAGGAGGCATTACACAGTATTATCTTGACTCTAAAATTAAAGGGTTTCACGAGATCGGGTATCAAATCGGAACATGAATGCTTCTTAAAAGTAGGTGAGTTTGATCATTAATTACGCAAACTAAAAGGGTTACAAGGGAGAAGCAATTCTTTGGTGTTTGGTATCGTATGGTTTCGATCCATTTGCATATCGGTTGTGATGTAAATAAGAAATGCAATAAGTATATGAGCTTGAAAGCTCATACAGATATATTGGAGGTTGTTATAAAACCATCGGATCAAAGGATACCAAGGTTGTAGATGAATTTGAACTAATTTGAACCCTTATAACCTTATTAAGTACTTATCTATTTTGCCCGTTATGTGTTTATTACATGAAACATACTCTTACAAAGCTTCGTCTTGAGGAATGATCTTACTACAATGGATAAGGAGAACTTTAAGGTGATTATTCTAATCGCCACTTGAATTCTTTAAATCCAAAGGTTGAAACATTCTAATACTAGAGTTGATGTAGGTTGAGCGACTCTTGATTTAAGTCACACACTAAACATAAAGAGGATGATCAAAGCTCATTTTCTGCATTCACAGGTATACATTAAAAGTCATTATTTCTATTACTTATATCTTATTATTGTTCTTATATATGTACATGAATTCTTTAAAGTCATTTCGAATTCACATGTATACTAAAACCGAAATTAATCAATAAGTATTCCAAGACTTGCTCCGATTTATTCGGCGCCTCTGACTTTTGCAGACCCGCCTGCTAGCACCCATAGTATACCTATTTCCTCCGTTAATAGTGGCGATATATTACCACTATTAGATTAAGTCCTGATGGTCGTTGGGTGGTATCAGGGGGACTTGATAATGTTGTAAAGGTATGATTTATTTCAATCATGTCAGCACATCAAGAATCATCACTTGGTTAAGTTTAAAATGTTCGTTGTCAGACAGATATGGGACTTAATAGCTGGAAAGGTTTTACATTAGTTCAAGTTTCATGAAGGACAATTTATAATGTGCTAAACTCCATCAGACGGGTCATTTTACTCAAAATTATAATTTATAGACTTTGCAAACTATGTAACTAATATACACAATGGTTCCCTATTAAAAAAAATTGGACAGTGGTTCAACTAAGCGAGAGCTTCAAGAGGTATTGAAAATGAATGACTTTTTATTGGTTTGAAATATGTTTTGTTATTTATCATCATGTAGTCATGGAGTACTCGGTTCTTTGTTATGCTTATGATGATTGATTGCCACTTTTTAAGTAATGCTCTATACATTCTTTGTTATTTATCATGATGTAGTTATGGTGAATATTTGACTGGAGTTTTTCTTTCTGTAGACATCTAAACCTATACTCTCTGAAGAAGGGAAAAAGCTAGGTCTCATTGATACTATTGTCCCTCCTCAAGAGTTACTAAATGTGTCAAGGCAATGGGCATTAGATATTGCCGAAAAGCGTTGACCACCTCAAGTATACTCATCTTCCTGATGCACCACATTCTTTCAACTATTTGTTTAAATGTTAAAACATTACTTATTAGCTTCTATAAAATGCGGAAAAATGGTCAGGCCAAGGTAAATGGTCAAATATTAGATTATTGCAAACATGTATATCAAACTTTAAAGTATAAATAAAGGATTGTTATAAAATGTTTTGTATTAATTCACCTTCAATGACATCTACTATATATTGCATGTGAATAAATAAATTTCTAAAATGGGTCGTATTAGTTCACCTTTTTATATATGAAAAGACACCACCTAAGTTTAAGTCTTAGTTAAACTTTGTATGGCGTCTTATAAGGGGCCATTATTGGCTATTATTAGGGGCAGATGGCATCTTATTAGCGGTTGTTTCGGTTGAATAAGTTGAAATTGAAAAAATGACGACACAGCTTCCTTATTGTCATCAGTATCATGGTGATTGTATAGTGCCGTGGTCGGGAACTAGGAATACATGTCCTGTTTGTCGGTTTGGGCTGTTGACTAATAATGTGGAGTATGAGCGGAGGAAGGTGAAAGGATGCTCGTGCGTGATGAAAATATCATAGGTTGGATATGTTTTTTGAAGTAGTATATCCGAAATATAGATATACGGTTTGAGTTGAGTAGTATAAAATTCGTGATGATTTTGTATGTTGTTTTTTCTGTTTGGAATAATATGATTGCTCGATTGCTAAGCATTTTCGATATAATACTAACCTGGATGCATCTATATGGGAAGTTCGCTTTGTGCTTATTGCATGGCTGCGTGCCTTTCAACTTATTAAGCTTGGTTATTATATACAGCCATTCTTACTCTCAACTTTCACTTCTCATCAGATGTGGGATAAACACTCAATACCCACTTGCTCCTCATTTCCAGTTTCCACCAAGTAATGTACTGTATATGGTTTCAAAACTCTACAAATTTAAGTGCACCGCCAACCCCTCTTGGAGAAAAACATGGCTTTCGGTAAGATGTCGTGCTCCTCAAAGATTGATTAAGATTATGACATTTTTATGAAGGGTTCTTATCAATTTATACTAATCAAACATAAACACTAATACATGGTAGTCTATTTAGGCACTTGGTGTTCATGAGTGGGTGGAAATGTGGGATGCAACCCTATGCCTCCAATGCGGATCATCCTTCCGTCCTTCCCATGCATCCGGTTAGTTTTGATCATGATCCATGATTAACCGATTCCGCTATGTTGATAGCTTCATTTTTAACGTATCATTTGTCCACATGCAAAGAAAATGTGGTTATCTTGAGACTACAATTATACATCCCACTTAAATATTCTTACACAAATTAAGTTGATGAACAGTACAATTATACATTTTTAAAAGATGTAGTGGTCGCCATTTTAATTTGTTTAAAAATATGTAGTGTTCACAATTATACATTTTAAAGTTGCTTATATCATAATTGTACATTTTTTTAATAATCGTACATGGACGTGTGACAAAGTACTAAAGTAAAAGATAAAGTTGGTGGTGAAACCATCAAGGCAATCAAGAATATTTCGATGATCGAAGCCCAATGGACGGGGAAAAGTAAAGCTATCAACACCCTTTATCCATCCGGCGCTTAAAAAGATAAATTTGAGGCAACTAAGAGTACTTCTAATGGAAATAAAATGGTAGGTTGTATAGATGGTAAGTCGACAATAAGGGTTCGTTGTGTGGCTAAACCAGTTATGCTTTGACCATTCGTGTTGGTCAAGTTCTTCTTGCTTCGTCCAATCCTTCCGATCCTTATCGAGTTACTTCTACTTTTATATTTTGGTTTATTTCTTTAGACTTTGTCATTCATGATTTATTTTGTCACCAATGGATGTCGAAGACCTGATGAACGCACAACATTACATAAATATCTTTATAACTGCTTTTAATCTTTTAAATTCATGTTTTCACTCATGTTTGTTAGTGGCTTAACCATATAATTTACTCGAGAATACAAGAGCTTATCGGTAATTTTTCTTTCGCACCTTGATCTTTGTCTATTTGGTCATTCTTTAGCCGTTATATGGCTTCATTAATATTCTCATCTACGTGTCTTGATTTCTAATGTGCTTGTACCTCTCCAAATTATAAGTAACCACAAAAACCTAAAAGTATGTCTTTTATGTGATTTGAGCTTGAATTCACCTTATCATAAAGGTGATGTAGATACACTAAGAAAATGGCGAGATGGTGGTCACAATGGTCACGGGTTCGGTGTGCATTGTTGAGGTAGTTATCCGTGAACACTATGTTTGAACCTTTTGGCATGTAAAAGATTTTAGTATCTTAGATTGTAATCGAAATAAGTTTGATGATAACGTATTACAAAATAGATATATATTTCGACTTGATACAAATGTGTTTAGTATTTTCATTATTCGAGAAGCTATGCCGAATTAGCTACAAGAGAAAATGAAATCATGGTGATTATTATTTTTTATTGTTTGAATTTAGCACACATTTTTTGATTAGTTTGTGTTTGGATTAGGTTTTTTCATATGCTTCATTGTTTTATAACATTCAAATATAGTTATAACATGCCTGACTGATAATAACCATGTTTCATGACTCTCAAATAACAATCCACAAAGGGGAACTCCAATAGAGGTAGATGGCCAAGGTACTCATGTTACATGGCCGACTGATGATATCCATGTTTCACGAACCTCAAATAATGATCAACAAAGGGCAACTATAATAGAATTAGATAGTCAATGTACTCTGCTACATGGCCGATCGATGATATCCATGTTTCACGGCCCTTAAAAACTCGGTTTCATACGACAACTCAATGCGGTGAGCGACCAAGGTACATCTACAAAAACTTTAAAATAACAAAACATCAAAACAATTTTCATGTCGTCAATCATTTTAGAAAATTAAAAACAACTCATATTTTTAGAAACCAAAACCGCTAAAGAACATAATCAAAACAAAAATACAACTAAACATAAATAAATATATTTTAAACAATAATAAAAACAACATACTTGAGTAACAATTTTCCGTTAACCAACACAATCACAAGTAAAATTATAACACATGCCCGCCCATCGACGGTTTACAATTCGTCCACTGCTTTGGCCTCCTCCGCAAGACCCACAACAATGCAAGGTATAATAATTGATACTCATCATATATATTAAGTTTGGATGGAGTGTTCTTTCTACTACTGTGTATTATGTATGATGGTACTGAAACGTACGTGATACCATGACACAAAATCTCAAGAAAACACCAACAACAAGATAAAAGCATGTTCATTCATTGCTCACAAATTAGAAGGTATTAACGGAATATGTGAAAAAGTGACTTTAACATGTATTGGATTTTGACAGTATAGCTTTGAAACAAACCTTCACACCCCTTTTCGCATTAAGCATGTGCGTAATTTATACGTTGATTTGATATTATTACTTGCCTGATACAAGCTAAATTCTTATTATAAATATAACTAAAAGTTATATCTTACTTTTGTATCCAGGCACATATTACGACATAGGTTGATTACTTTGGTCATTCACATCCGATAAATTTCCTAAAGATATCGTCGAGGTACTTCTTTTGTACTTATAACATTAGACCATTTTGTCCCTATATGAAAAGATGCTGAAAAGGTATTTTTTTTAATCAATGCAATCACACTTGTGCAAATTTGATATATTTATAATTGAGTTGGTTCGTAATCGCTACCCATCAAGTGAAATATGCCTCATTGACGATGTTTTGGGTAATATCTTTCATGCAATTTTGTAAACTTGAACTTTGTAGCAATATCTATTCTAACCAATCTGAAATTCATGATTAATATTATTTAGAACAAAATGTTAGAAAGTATTTACCTCCTTTTAGCCGTTTTATGGATTATGGTAACATCAATTATAGTTCTTAACCGTTTAATTTAACCCTTTTAATAACTTTTTTGTATATATCTGTTCAACTAAACCCTAAAAATAAAAATCACAAATCAAAATATTTATCTGCTTTTAGCCGTTTTATGGATTATGGTAACATCAATTATAGATTTTAACCGTTTTATTTAACTTTTAATTACTTTTTAGTATATATTTGTTTTACTAAATCCTAAAAAAAAAACCACAGTCATACCGATCCATCGGACGGGTTTTGCTACTAGAATATATATATATATATATATATATATATATATATATATTCATCTCCATCGTCCATTTAAAAAGAAATCAATGGCTAAGATTAAAAGCATTTGATTATTTATCTATTTTTTAAAATTTAAATATCTCTTAAACCGTTAATCGTTAAGCGAAAAGCATTTAATTGACTTTCTAAAGACGGGCACTTTGATATACTTTCCAAAAAAAATCGTATTTTTCATGTTCTTTTCGTCTTTTTTTCGTTTTTTTTTACGTTAATAAAATTTCCATGAAAAAAATCATATATAATTAAACACTAAATTGAATATCACATGTGATATCAGTGTTAAATCATATATGATATGTAATATCATATGTGATATCATATGTATATCATATGTGATTTTACACTATATCATGTGATATTACATATCAAATATGATTTAACACTAATATCACGTTTGATATTCAATTTAGTGTTTTATCATATATGATTATTTAATGCAAATTTCGATGCGTAAAAAAAAAGCAAAAAAAAAAGTGAAAAATCTGAAGAAAAAAATTGTTGAAAGTATATCGAAGTTCTTTATCTATGAAAGATAATTAAATCTTCGTCATGATATATATTTTTTTTCGACAATGATTAACAATTTGAGAGATAATAATATTTGAAAAAAATGATGAAAGTGGGTTTTTAAATTGTTTTGATTAATCTCATCCATTAGATCGAATAAAAATGGATGGTGGAGATTGATCAGCGATATGTAAAATCTTCTTGTCGCCGAATGATCTTAAATCTAAATATATCATGTTTTAGATAAAAGAAAACTTGTCTTAGAAATATTCACCTGTGAATGTGAAGATTGTGAAACATCATACGTTAACTGCAGAAGTATCACATTGTCTTCTTCAGTAATGATTCACCTAATAACGAATCCAAAGGAAGCACACACATTGGCATCTTATTAGAATTGAAGGTATCTATCTGGTAAAGATTACATCCAATTTTGCTTATCAGATATAATTTACAACAGCAAGGTGATAGTCTATTAGTATTAGATTAGTATTAGTATTAGTACGATGTATATTAATATTATGTAAACTTATATAATCTTGATGTCAGTCTTTATTATTATTGATCGATATACGATGAACTTATAGGTGGAACCTCTAGCCGTTATTTATAAATAGATCTATTCTAGTTAAAATATTTATGTCTAATGGCTCAAATACATAAAATTGAACAATTTAACTTAAAAAAGGATTGGGTGAAAATGTGAAATGGATGAATAAACATGTTGTAAGTCATTTAAAAGTGTATTGATAAGCATTTAAAACACATGAATTACTTTATTTAAAAGGATGGCTTTGTTTGGCGAGGAGTTTTTGAGGGCTGATGGCTTTTTTGTGAAAAATAATTTCGTTTAAATTAAGTAGCTTGTCTTTGGATCATTGCTTCAAACTTTTATTTGAAACAAATAACTCACAAATAAAAATGATTCATGAAGTTTTTAAACATCTTGGTAAATTAAAACTTTAAATTCTTGATATCTGCTCCAAACATTTATTTACAATTATAAATATGTCCTTTTATGTCGTTTCAATCTTATAATCGCGTTTAACAAATTAGCTTACAAAACATTTTATTGAAAAAAGACAACATGAAATGGCATGTAAACATGTTTAAGCATTTAAAACTACAGTTCTATTTCTTTGGTTTTCTAAAGGCATACGATGTTGCAAAATGGGTGGTTTAAGTGTCTAGACAATAATTCTTTTTTAGTTTTAAATTAAGTGATAAAAGATGTCTTTTGCATTTAAAAATATTTCGAGCAGCTTCTGGATTTTTAATTTTTAGTTTCTTAATTAACCAATGAAACTATTTACTTTTTGAGTTTTTGTAGCTCTACTTATTTCACCCTAACTTTTAGTGGGATTTAAAGGTATTTCCATGTATTATTTGCTTTTTTTAAGGAGCTGTTACACGTCTAGACTTTAATGGGCTCAAGCTACTGCTACAGCTGGTGATTTTCGGGTTACAAAGTTATGTTTTAATGGTTTGAAGTGGTTTTTGACATGTAACCCGTGTGACCTTTTTTTTGTTACATCCTGTAACATATGTTAACTAAACAAAATCGACACATTTGAGATAAATGGATTGAAGTTGTTCATTTAGTTTTATTGATATGAATACAATTTTACTTATGTTACGTGTATATTTCGAGTCCAGTAGATGACCGGAAGAAGAGGAATCATTCAGTCGGAAATGTCTGTAGCAGGTTTCCATAAAGCTTGTGATGGCGTATAGTCTACATCCGGGTCGTGAACCATTGAAGTCAACAATTAACTTGGCACGTGCAGTCGGGCTACACTGGTCAAGGTTTGAGCTCACTGAAGGCCCAGGGCCAAAGCTATACCGGAATAGATATCCGATATCTTCTAAATGAGAGGATTATCATTCCCGACCCGACTTAGCGGGATACGGCAGAAGGTTGAGGAACAGGGAACCAACAAGGATTCCGTGCGTATATAAAGGGAATCATATCCCCGTTTAGGTGCGATCTCAAACCTTAGTTCCTGGCACCCTAAACCGATTCTTTGCTCGCGGGAGGATAATCGTGGGAGACAATCATGATAGCTAGCGGTGTCTTTTTATCTCTTAGTGCGCGTGTCCCGGCGTGATTACCGATTAGTGCGAGGCCGGAACTCGGTCGAGGCGAGAACGGCTTTTGTATCAGCGAACAACAATGGATCAACCTTTCTTCCAAAGACAATTATAACATAATCTTATCTCTTATTAATTAACAATATTACAATTGTTATTATGATGTCATATTGACTTCTTTTTTTTTCTTTCATTATTTAGCCGTATACTGATTATTTTCAAGCCGCATATTCTCACATAATTATTCCAGCTTTTCGATTAATAACAAAGCATAAATTAAATTTAGGATTGAATCAAATTACCAATAATCTTCGAAGGATGGCATTAACCCATACCAGATTCTTGGTTAGCCTGGGAGTCCAAATGCACCAATCCATCCCAGAGTCTTGGAATTTTTTTATATGTTTCTTAAAAGGAGAAGGTTTGTTTGGGGTCAGTTCTCATCACTCATGTCACAATATCATGTTTTGGTGATGAGTCACGGAGATGGTCTTAATTAGTGTATGGAATAATTGGTCAAAACTTACATTTGTGTTGATTGATGAACACACAAGCTGAGGTTCAATAAACTTTATAAGAGCATCAACAGTGCAAAAATGGGTTTGAAATGGCTAAGCATTGGACATCCAAGTAAATGGGCTAAGAAATATATACCAGTCTTATCGTAATTTGTTTTTGTGTTGTATACAACAACTATAAAATTGTTTGGTAAAGCTTATAGTTGAATTTGAGGAATACATAAGGTTAAGTTGTATGAGTATCCTTTTTAAAGTTAAATACCTTTTATTGTACTAATGTAGTTTCCGAATTATACCTTAATTATTGATCACTTACTGATAAGGATTTAAAACATATGTTTTTAAGGGGTCATTTAAGCACTAAATCGACACATTTTATATCCGTTACTACTTAAAATCATTCCTTTTCACATTTTAGGTCTTTAGGAAGCAAAATGTTGGAATCAAGCATATTTGGACGAAAGGGCGAAGCATGAAGAAAGCGACAAAGTCGAGAATCCAAAACATTTTATGCACTGATGGCGTCTGACTCATAGAGCGTGGCTACTTTGCTCACAAGGTTTTCTAAAAGTCTCAAGAGGCGGCACATGTCACTTTTGGTTTTACAACATGGCGGCGTCACGCCTTATTTCGAAGGATGTCTCCACTTTATTTTACACAGACGACCAAGACCCATTTCAAGGCGGCGTCCTTTATGAAGCTGGGCGTCGCACTTCCTCAATGGCGTCGTCCCAGCGATGACTTGGCCCAAACGAAGCCATAATGACGGTGACCAGACGGCTCACCATTAAAAGGCGACGCCGTCGTTGTTGTATATCTATATATAGACTTCGAATTTTCTGTATTTTGTATGTAATATTTTGGAGAGCAAACCCTAGTTCGTTTATAGTCCGACTTGGGCATTATTTTAGGGTTCCCAACCTTTCTTTACACTCATAGATAAGTTTGTTAATCCATTATATCACCATGTTTATCCTATGTTCAATTGTTTGTGTGTATGCATGCTTATTTATCATGAGTAGCTAAATTACTATTGTGTTTGCTTAGATCTATGAAACCTAGTTTTTTATTATTGTTAGGTTGTATCTTGTTTTAATTGGTAGACGCTAGAGTAAGGAAAACTGGCTTTTTTTTAATTGTTGCGAGCTTGAATATCCTAAATATCAAAAAGCTTGAGAGTGCACTTGAGCCATCGTTGTTGTGGAAAACTAGAAGGGGGTTGAATAGTTTTGCAGATTAAAACTTCATTTTAAAGTATTTAGATCAACTTATGTCAATCTATTTAATATGTGTGTTGGATAATGATGGATAAGCATATAAGTAAGTAATGCAAAAGATAAAGAGTAAGGAATACAAAACCACAACACAAGTATTTATAGTGGTTCGACTACAAGGACACCTTCCTTGCCTACTCCACTCCCAGTACCCCACTCGAGAGTTTGTAAGCACTACACAACACAAGCTCCTTAATGTGGCGGAGAAGCCTTCACAGCGTCGCCTACTCTTTATCAGGTACAAGGCTGAACCGAGGTTCTTCCACGGTAGAACCAAATCTATCACTGGCGTCGCTACACTTTATCCGGTGCAAGGCTGAATCAGGGTTCCATTACAAAGGATGAACTACTACCTAACACTACACCACTACACAACTACCCAAATGAGACACACTCCTTGTTACAACACTAAAAGGATATCAACATCCTCAACCCAAGCTATACAACTAGTACATCGATGCACCATATCGAATGTATACCTTTAGCACCATTCACTAATGCCTTGACATGACCCTTGGCACCTTTCACTAATGCCTTCACCACGACACTTCTATGGAGGAGAAGAACTATCAACAAGATGCACTTGATGGTCTTGATGATGATGGCTTGCAACTCATTACTTGAGCTTGCGTCTTGAAGTGGTGATTTCGCCTTTAAGAGCTGCTAGAGAATCACACAAACATAAAACTACATAGAATGATCCTTTGGATACGTGGTTAGTGAGGTTAGAATCTGAGAGAAAGTATATCTAAGAGTGGTAGTGAGCAAGAGAAATGGCTCACTATTTATAGACAAAACATGTCTCTATCCCGGTTCCCACGGATCCCTCCCAGAGAGATCCGGCTAGTCTAAAACACAGGATCGGCTATTGGTTAGTTTAGTCCGGTTTGGGTTGCAAACCGGGTTATGGGTTATGAACCATGGGTTATGGGTAATGGATTATAGATACCCAACAAGATGCAATGTACCTAGTCATTGGTTTATGGATCTTGGGTCATGGGTCATGGACTTTATGGATCAATAATATCCAACATGACTTCATGCATGATGTCATGCAATGGGTCATGGGTTATGGATCATGCTCTATGGGTATGAGTTATGGACTTTGGCTTTTACCCAAGAACATTCATTGTACCTAGTCAATGGGTCATGGGTCATTGATTATAGACTTTGGTTTTTACCCATTACAACATATACAAAGTACATATACATTTCTATAAAATATAAACACTAGTTGTTATACATATGCATTTCTATAAGATATAAGCAATATTACTTGTTAGTGTTATATAAAAATGTCTTTAGTTTTATATAACTTATTTACTAAACATGTTTTGATATAGTTTTAATATATTTAGTAAAAGTGTGTTAGTAAACTATTGACTCAAACCTTTTACGTATTTTATTTGTTTCGTTAAAATGATTTTCGTTTGTTATCGACAAAACATTAGAAGATCGTAAAATATAAATAAGCGTTTTATGGCTTATCTGTATTAACAATCTCCCCATTTTTGTTGATGACAAAACATAAGATTATTTTAAGAAGAGAATAAAATTCGTAAAAATTTGAATTGGAGTTTTACTCTCTTCTCCCCTTTTTTGTCGAAACAAAAAGAGCGTCGAAAAGAAACTAACACATTGTTTTGAGAAAAACTTGTAAAAAGTAACAAAGCGAGAAATAAAGAGTAAGATGAGAGAAAGATTCTCGTCTTAGCTCCCCCTTGACGGATGCTTCCCTTTGTTGAGGGCGTCAAGTAATTGGAAAGCTAAACAAGTGTGTTGTAAGTATTTATTTTTTTTTTGCAATGGTTTCATCTTTGACGAAATGCTCTCCCTTGACGAGTGCTCCCTTTTGAGAAGGACGTCAAGTAATATAGAAAACCTAAGTGAATGTATTCCAATTGTTTTTGCAATGCTTTGCTTTGTGAAAAGGCTCCCCTTGTTGAGGTGTCAACATCTTCATGTGTATTTTGAAAATCTACAAAACAAAGGTTAGAAAATAAGTATATGGTGCATTGTTTCTGCAAATGAGATTCACATTAGTTTAAAATGTGCTTGTTGGATGGTTCGGTGGATCCTTCCTTTGAGGATCCGTCTAGCCTAAAATATGGGAATCGTGTACCGCATTCTATTGGCAACAATGTAGATGTAAAAGTGGCGTAAACATCCAAATGAGTTATGTAGTACAACACCAAACATATTCTCATAACTATGTAGCATACAACATGTGGTTTCATTCAATAAAATAATAGAAATGATACACATATCTCTAAAACTAAGAGAATGATACAAGCATGTAGTACATTTCCTAACAATTCTAAGTTTTACCTAAGACTAGAGAAGAGCACTATTGTGCTTGTATTGCTAAGTTTTAGGAACGAGTAGATTTGTTGATTTGGTCAAATCGTTCAAGGAGGTGATTAAACATGAAATGTAACTCATTTCGTACTTTACAAAAAGTTCGCCTAAGTTACTCAACTTTCAAATTGTTCATCCAAGTTACTAAACTTTGCGAATTGTTCATCCAAGTTATTGAACATTTGAAAATCGTTCATTCCAGTTACTCGAAAACTAGCTAAATGGTGTTAACCGGTTGACCAATGCCAAGTCATTAGATAAAGCGAAATGTTCACCTAAGTTACTAAAGTTTGCGTTTTCTTCATCTAAGTTACCAAACATTGCTAAAATGTTCACCTAAGTTACTAGAGTTTGCGTTTTCTTCATCCAAGTTAAGAAGGTTAACCGTTCACACTAGTTGTTGTCGGGATGATGTTAAAGTAGGTGAACAAGCTTTTCTCATGCTTTCATCCATTTTTATACACTTTTATCCATTTTTCTTACATTTTCATCCGTTTTTATACGTTTTAAATGCTGTTTTATATGTTTCATATGTTTTATCCGTTTCATCCGTTCTTATCGTTTTCATCCGTTATTATACATTAAATACATTTTATCGTTTCACTGTTTTATTACTTTTCATACGCTTTTTATCCATCTTTATACATTTTCATACGTTTTTATACGTTTTCGTCCGTTTTTATACATTTTCACCCGTTTTAAAAGCGTATAAAAACGGATGAAAACGAATAAAGACGGACAAAAAGCGTATGAAAAGATAAGAAAACGGGCGGCGTATCGCTGATGAAACATAAAAATGGCGATAAAAGCGTGTGAAAACGCATAAAGCGTACGTAAGCGTAAAAGCGTAAGAAAAACGTATATAGACGGACAAAAACGTATAAAACGGACAAAAGGTGTATGAAAACGTAGGAAAACGGATAAAAATGGATGAAAACATATAAAAACGAAAAAAAACATATGCAAACGTTTGAAAACATAAGAAAAACGTATAAAGACAGATAAAAATGTATAAAAATTGACAAAAAGCATATGAAAACGTAAGAAAACGGGTGAAAACGTATAAAAGCGAGCAGCGTTAAAAAAATGAATGAATACGTATAAAAGCGGACCTTAGTAACGTATTAATAGTTAAAATAAATATATATATATATATATATATATATATATATATATATATATATATATATATATATATATATATATATATATATATATATATATGGACTAAATTTGTGATACCTCACAAACCACAGGGGACTAAATTTGTAATAAATATAAGCCATTTACCGGTCATATTCGGTTACCAAAAGCATAGTAACATACACAACCGATTAAGCAAAGATAAGTAATTTGGATGAAAATTTTGAAAGTTGAGTAAGTTAGGCGAACTTTTTTGTAAAGTATAATAAGTTGTTTGTATAATAACCCTTTAAAGGTGCATAAAGTATTTTGTATTAAAATAAACCTTTTATTTTCTCAATTTGATGATCAACCTAGTTTCAATAAAAATCCATTTCCCAAATTTGCACATATGTTAAACTATTCAACGATTTCCTCGGGTAGCTAGTTAGTAGGTTTTTTTTTTTTTTTTTTTTTTTTTTTGAAAGGAGAATTTTATATATCTACAAAACTTACAATCAACTTTATAATGTCATAGAGCAGAGCTCATGCATTACCATTAAGCTCAAAATAAAAAATCTTTAAAGATCAAGGCATACATTCCTACATTCTGTAGTATCAATACAAAACAGGAATTCTAATACTAAGAATACCTTCATACATCAAAAGAAACTAAACTTCATTGAACCTCTGCAACTTTAGATTCCATTTTTCCTCTACTTCCTTGACGGTTCTTGATTGTTTAAGTGTAAGGCTCATCAATCTTAAGCTAACAGCTTCCTTAATGGAGTTTAAGACTGTCTTTCCATCTTTCTTTTCATTCCTAAACAACATGTTGTTTCTTTCAAGCCATATAAAGTACACTGATGCACCACAAACTAGTCTTCTCAAAATGCTCCAAATGTCGTTATTTGTGGGTAGCTTAGAGTAATCTTCAACAATCTGTTCCCAGTTGTAGGAGAAGTTTACATTCATTAATTTCTGAATTTCTTTCCATATTTCTTGAGAGTAATCACATGTAAAGAAGAGGTGGTTTTGAGAATTAGGGCATTTCTTGCATAATGCACACTTCAAATCTTCATTGGGTCTCCAACTTAAAATTTTGTCTGAGTCGGAAGCTTTTTTGGACGACTAGCCAAAGGACAAATGTATGTCTGGTATGCATTATTGCAAACCGGACCAATAGCTTCCATTTACCTTTTGACCACAACTGTTCATATCTTTCCACATTGTACTCACTTTAAATTTATATTCCTTTCCACTATTTGTGACCATACCACTTTATCATTCATATTTCCATTCAAGGTAGGAACTTTGCATTGTCTTAGAAATTGAAATTACCACTCATCTGGCCAACACCAATTCCCTTCCTTGATTATCTCAGCCACACTACATGTATTACTAAGCCTAGCTTCATAGATCTTCCTTTTTGTAATGAACTCACATAAAGGACCTGCTAAGCACCATTTATTATACCAGGCATTTACAGCTTTACCATTACCCAATTTCCACATAATATGTTTCCTAACTTTATTTCTTAGGCTTAGAATATTCTTCCAACCCATACTACTCTTACTGTCACACTGAACATCCCAAACACTTCTTCCCTATAACCTTTCAATATTTACCCATTTGACCCATAATGTATCTTTTTTTGCAGCCACATTCCATAGGTGTTTGATCATCAGGACTTCATTCCAAATATACAAGTTTTTTAGTCCTAATCCACCTTGATCCTTAGGTTTACAGATTGTCTCCCAAGAAACTTTTGCCTTACCTTTTGTTAATTCTCCTTGACACCACAAGAATCCCTTTAACACCTTGTTAATTTCATAGATGACAGATTTGGGTAACAGGAAAACAGATGCCCAATAGTTTTGCATTGAACTCAAAATGGAAGCAATTAGCTGCAATCAACTAGCATATGAGAGAAATTTATTTTTCCAATCAAAGACTTTAGCTTTAACTTTTTCCACTAAAGGGTTACAATCCTTTATGCTTAGCTGTTTTGTAATAAGTGGTACTCCCAAGTATCTAACTGGTAACTTGCCTACTGAGAAAGGTATAATACTAAGAATACAATTTTGTTCTAGAGTAGAAAGCCCTCCAAAGAAAACTGTACTTTTCTACATATTGGGCATTAAACCAGAGTAGCTACTAAACTCATCCAATGACTCCTTAATTACTCTAACAGATTCGCAGTCACCATGGCAAAACACTAACAAGTCGTTCGCAAAGCACAGGTTAGTGATTTTCAATTTCTTACACCCATAGTGATAATTAAACTCCTCATTTTCATCAATAGTCTTCTTTAAGATCAGATTAAGTGCCTCCATTACTAATTTGAATAGATAAGGAGATATGGGATCTCCTTGTCTATGCCCCCTGCCACCTTTGAAATAGCCCACTCTTTCACCATTAACATTTATTGAGAACATGGTAGTAGTAACACATGTCATAATCCATCTAACCATTTTTGTGTGAAAACCAAACTGTTCCAAAATGGTCTTAAGGAAGTCCTAACTAATGGTATCATAAGCCTTCTGCAAATCAATCTTAAAGGCCACTTTTCTGATCTTTTGTTTTCTATTGTATCCTCTGAATAGCTCTTGTGAAAGTATGATGTTATCAGTTATTTGCCTCCAGTGATAAAAGCACTATGGTTTTCACTTACTATTTTCCCAAGCACCCCTTTAATCCTATTTGTCATAATCTTACTAATGAATTTGTATATAACATTACAACATGCAATAGGTCTAAAATCTGACACTTTATTAGGTGTAGGAATTTTAGGAACAAGGGAAATGAGAGTGGCATTGACCTCCCCAAGAAGCTATCCAGTGATGAAAAATTCATTAATAGCTTCGCAGACTTCAACTCCTACAATACTCCAAGTAGATTTGTAAAATCTAGATGTATACCCATCTGGATCAGGTGCTTTGGAATCTTCAATTTCAAACATTGCATTCAGAGTCACTGATTGGCCTGACCATCTCTAATGCCTCCTCAATAGACAGTTTGTTCCCAAACATTCTGTTATTCCTTAGAAAAGGTACAACAGAATCATTTCTCCCTAGAAAGTCTTCAAAATGTTTGATGAATTGCCCTGCTACTTCCTCATTCTCAAACAAATGATGAAGATCATGGTAAATTATAAAACAGATGATGAAGATCATGGTGAAAGAATCAACGTTAGTGAGACCAGCAGAGGACACACCGAATATAAAGCTATGGAACTCTAACCTCGACCTTTTGGCATCTGAGTATCACACGTTAACCGTTTATTTCTACCGCCCAAACGTCAGCACTGCTGCCACCTTCTTTGAAACAAAAGTGATGAAGGAGGCTCTGAGTAGGGTTTTGGTTCCATTTTACCCTGTGGCAGGACGATTTAAGAAAGACCAAAATGGACGGATTGAGATCGATTGTCAAGGACAAGGCATGTTGTTTGTGGAAGTCGAGTCTGATGGTGTAATAAATGATTTTGGTGATTTTGCACCCGGATTGGAGTTTCTTAAACTTATCCCAACGGTTGATTACTCACATGGAATTGAAACATATCCTTTGCTGCTCGGGCAGGTATGTAACTATGACGCCCCTATCAAAATAAGTGCGGATTTGGGCTATATTTAACTGTAAGATGTAAATTTGAGCAGGTGACTTACTTTAAATTTGGGGGAGTTTCCTTGGGAGTTGGGATGCACCATCGTCTTGTAGATGGTTTATCTACGCAACATTTCATTAACTCTTGGTCGGAAATGGCTCGTGGCCTTGACATCACTCTCCAACCCTTCATACACCGGACCCTCCTCCATGCTCAGGACCCACCACAACCTATCTTTGAGCACGTTGAATACCACCCTCCTCCACCATTGAACTCACCTCTACTCAAGACCTCGTCTGATGAAACCATCACCTCCATTTTCAAGTTGACACGAGACCATGTTAACATACTCAAAGAGAAATGCAAAGAAGAAGGCAACACAATCAACTACAGCTCATACGAAATGCTAGCTGGCCATATATGGAGGTCGGTGTGTAAAGCCCGTGGGCTCACATATGATCAGTACACCATGGTTTAGATTCCCATGGATGGGCGGACTCGCCTTCAGCCTACATTGCCACCCGGCTATTTTGGAAATGTTATATTAATGGCCACTCCAATAGCGGTAGCAGGCAAGCTTCAATCAAACCCTACTTGCACGGCGCGAAGAAAATACTGGCGATAACACAAAGGAATAATGATTATATGAGGTCAGCAATCGACTATTTGGAACTACAAACAGATCTGAATGCCTTTGATCATGGTGCCCAGTCGTTTAAATGTCCTAATCTTGGGATAAGTAGTTGGGCAAAACTACCGATATATGAGGCCGATTTTGGATTGGGCCGACCTAATTTCATGGGGCCTGCTTTGATCCCATTCGAAGGTCTTAGTTATGTGTTACCTAGCCCGATCAATGAAGGGATTATGTCGATTTTTATTTCATTGCTAGCTGAACACATGAAGCTTTTTAGTAAATTACTAGTTATAATACCCGTGCACGCACGGGGTTTTGACAAAAAAAATTATTCTATATTAATACAGAATATTGTATCTTTAAAGGTAATGCATATAATTATAAGTTTCGTGTACTGTGAAGTTTATATAAATCAAAATTGTTTTAACATTTTAGTTCATTATATATACATATAATAATTTGCCATTATTCTAAAAGGCTCGCAAAGGCGCCGCAAAGGCGTGAGCTTGATCATGACGCCACGCCATGCCGCCACGCATATGCTTATGGCACATGTTTTTGTAAACTCGATATATATGAATTATGATATAAATATATAAATATTTTCATACTTTGTGCACTTTTATGTCATCGCATTATAAGCGCTAAAGCTTCGCCTTAGCTGCAAAGGCACGAGGCTTGGTTATCTTTGCCGCCACGCCGCGCTCACGCTATTTATAACCTTGAATTTGCTCATGAAAATTGTGATATAAGTACAACTAATACTTAGGCACAAGTTTTTCATTATGCATTAATATCCATTAAATTTGGTAAAATATTTGTAAAAATTTGTGTTAGGTAACTCAAGATTTAATTTTATTTAATTGATAAAGATGTTGATGTTGTTATTTAAATTTCACTCACGACATTATATTGTATACACGATGCAAGTTTAATAAAGACATAATGAGGCGTTGATAAAGTTAAAGTATACTTCCTTAAAGTTTTTAATTTTTTTCTAGATATCCTTAAATAAATAAATAAAATTACATAAGTCATTGTTATAAGTACAATTGCAGATATTTATTTTTATATTAAAGTAACCCGTCTTACATTTGATAATTATATTCCGTTTGATTCAAGCCGTATTAAAATGTAAACTCGTGTCCACATAAAGTTAAACTTTTAAAAATGAATTAAATGAGTCGCTTATTGAGCGATATGGTAAAAAAATTGACACTTATAATCTTATGCAAATTTATATGTTGTTATTTTAAAACAACATATACATTGTATTTTTAAGATATAAAGTATAAAGGGTATAAAAGTATAAGGGGTATTTGTTTATAATCAAAGTTATTAAAAAACATGGAGGCTTATAATATTACACTTAACTCTATATAATTTTTAAAATTCAACTACTAAAGTTTTATTAATTACCTCATCTTTTTAAGTTTTGTTTTCACAAATTTAACACCTATATTTTTATGTATTTTTTTATCAACCAAATTTCTCCATCAAATCTATTAAAGTTTGACCAAAATCAATTTAATTTTGATTTTTATTAACCAATCATATCACACGATTTTGATTACGTGGCGAAATCGAGCTCTCTTATTGGTTCAATTGTTTTTTCAATAAGAATGAATTGACAAAATTACTGTGAAATCATGTAATTCCTTTATTATATAAAAGATTCTATGATATGTGAATGGTTTAAGTATAGAACGCGTAAAAAGTCTTCGTCTTATTTCGAATTTCAACTAAGGTATACTTTTTTTTTTTCAATTTGGGCGACTAACTTTTTTGTCAGTTGATTTATGTTTTTTCTAACTCAGTTAACCATTTCTATTAGTAAATTACAAGTTTGGTCCTTAAGTTTGTATAGGCATTCATGTTTGGTCTATTTTTGTCGCTTTTATACGTTTTAGTGCTTTTACATGGTTTTGTCCGTTTACATATTTTCGTCCGCTTTTAACGCCGCCGCCTTTTACACGTTTGCGTCCGCTTTTACACGCTTTCCTCCGCTTTGCACGCTTCCGCCCTGCTTTTGCTCGTTCAACTTTACACGCCGTCTGCGTCATTCATTTGCACGTTGGTCTTCATAGACGCCGCCCGTTTTTACGCCGTTCGCCATGACGCCGCCCGCTTTACGATTCCGCATGTTTTTGCATCGTTTCGCTTGTTTCCCACACGTTTTTGCGCGACTTTACACGCGCTTTTCACACATTGCCCGTTGCATTTCGCCTTTTACATCGCCAGCAGCAGACGTTGCCCGCTTTTGCACGCTCGTCGCTTTTACATTAGCCGCCCATGACATCGCCGAACGCTTTTCACGCTTTTCGTGCAAAATCGCATCAAAACGTAAAATGCATTTAAAAACGCAAAAACGGACTTAAACGTAAAATGGATGGAAACGCAAAACGGACGAAACGTGCAAAACGGACCAAAACGTAAAAATAGACGAAACGTAAAAACAGTATTTAAAACGCAAAACTATCGAAATGTGTTAAACGGACAAACTAAACCACAAAACGCAGAAAACAAACGAAACATGCAAAACATACTAATCATGCAAAACGGACGTGAACGTAAAATCGTATCGAAAACGTAAAGCTGACCTAAAACGTAAAAAATGGACGAAACGTAAAACGGACGAAAACGTAAAAGTTTTAACGAAAACGTGCAAAATGGACGAAAATGTGTAAACGGATAAAACGGATAAAACGGATAAAAACGGACAAAACGATAAAACGATTTAAATGTACTCAAACATGAAGTGCCTTATACAAACTTAAGGACCAAACTTGTAATTTACTAGCGAAATGGTTAACTAAGTTAAAAACCTTAATCGGCGACAAAAAAAAGTTAGACTAAATTAAAAAAAAAAAATGAATAATTTTAATTAAAATCGAATAAGATGAAGACTTTTACGTGATTCTTTCTTCATATATTCATTCCAATGTTATGTGCACATAATAACCCTGAAGTCTTTTGACTTAACAGTATCAAGTGTTGTCTTTTGGGATGTGTCATTAATCATTACTGTATTATGAAGATAGTTATAGTGACCTGTTCTAATATATGTTAGAATCCAAAATTTGTATATATATTGGTCATTTGACACAAAAAAGACAAAACTCACTTATAGGAACATTATTGTTAGTTATTGAGATATTTGAAAACTCAGTAAATTCATCTTGGCTAATCACATTCTGACATTGTGTGGTGCTGATAAAACTCTAAATATATGAGTAGAGACAGCCTCACATGTTTGGCCCGAGGTCAATTCACAAACCTGGCTCATCCATGTTTCTATATTTGAAGTCTTGGGAACCATACACAAAGTTAGATATTTTATTTAGACACTAGCTTACAAATTTTATCATATTCTTAGGATACATATATATAAGTTTCTTATAATTTGCAGTTCGATATTTAAGGTATGAAGATCGTGGTAAGAGAATCGACTATGGTGATGCCAGCGAAGGAGGTGTCAAGGATAAAGCTATGGAGCTCTAACCTCGACCTGATTGTCCCGGATGTTCACTCATCAAGAGTGTATATCTACCGTCCCAATGCTGCTAACAAATTCTTTGATATGAAAGTGATGAAGGAAGCTTTAAGTAAGGCGTTGGTTGTGTTTTATCCAATGGGAGGGCGTTTGAAGGAAGATGAAAATGGTCGGGTTGAGATCGATTGTCAAGGACAAGGCGTGTTGCTAGTAGAAGCTGAATCCGATGGAGTAGTTGATGATTTTGGTGACTTTGCACCCTCGTTGGAGCTTCGGAAACTAGTTCCAACGGTTGATTACTCGTTGGGAATTGAATCCTACCCGTTGACAGTTTTACAGGTATGACTTGTTGAAGTGAACTTAGGATGGCAACGAGTCAGGTTTGCGGTGATATACTCATTAAAACTGTACTTCCAGATTATAAGTCTGTAAGTGTATTGAATCAGGTAACTAACTTCAAATGTGGGGGAGTTTCGCTAGGAGTTGGGATACACCATCGTGTTGCCGATGGGTTATCTGGGATGCACTTCATCAACACATGGTCCTGTATGGCTCGTGGCCTTGACGTGACTCTTCAGCCCTTCATAGACCGGACCATACTCCGTGCCCGGGACCCACCACGACCCATTTTCGAGCACATTGAGTACCATCCTGGTCCACAAATGAAATCGCCAATTGAAGGACCATCAAATGAGACCTCAATCTCAATCTTCAAATTCACACGAGACCAACTTAACATGCTCAAAGCGAAATCACAAATAAATTACACCACCTTTGAAATCCTCTCGGGCCATGTTTGGAAGTGTGCTTGTAAAGCCCGTGGGCTTTCGGATATTGGGGAGACCAAGCTTTACATTGCCACAGATGGGCGGGCCCGCCTCCAGCCAGCTCTGCCACCGGGGTATCTTGGGAATGTCATATTCACAACAGCTCCTATAGCGCCAGCAAATGAGATTCAATCTAATCCTAGTTGGTACGCTGCTAGTAAAATACATGACGCGTTAGTAAAGATGAACAATGATTATCTAAAGTCAGCACTCGACTATTTGGAACTACAACCTGATTTGAAGGCTTTGGTTCGTGGGGCTCATACGTTCAAATGCCCCAATCTTGGAATAACTAGTTGGACTAGGCTCCCGATGTACGATGCTGACTTTGGGTTAGGCCGACCGATATACATGGGGCCTGCTTGGATCCCATTTGAAGGCTTTTGTTATGTGTTACCAAGCCCTATCAACGACGGGAGCTTGTCTATTGCCATTTCACTGCAAGCCGAACACATGAAACTTTTTAGTAACTTCTTGTATGATATGTAACAGGTCCGATATGTTACATACCAGTATTTCATTGCCATCAAACTCTTCATTTTTAGTTGATAGCGTCTATTAATTAAGGTCGATCCTGTAATTCTCTTTTCATTAGTCAGAAGTTTTTAGCTAGCATTTTATGACAAGTAAAATATATATTACTTTTACTAGCTAACTCTAATGAGTAATCTAAGAATACGATAGAACCGAGTTCTTAACTTGTTAAGTTGGTTTAAGAAAATTGCTTTACGCAAACCGTTTACAACGTCAGACCATATATGCTTCATCCATACTTGTAATTCAATTGTAACATCAGGACTTCAGGAGTATATGACTAACATTGAGTGATCAAGAGTCAAATTATACTACTTGGGTCACCTTGACGCAAACCGTTTGCAAACGAACATGTATTATCTGATTTAGTTTCAGATTTAAAGTAATATATAAACCAACTTATTCAATCATGCATGCATATACATAGACGATAGATATTTTTTAGCATGATTTATATATTATTTTCAGCTTGTTTATTTTTATCACCAAATTACAATCTACTTATAACTTCTATCACAAATTTGCCATTGTTTTAGTCATTAATTAACCTAATCCTAGAACTAGAAGTGATACTAATCGATATATAGAATGTAAAAAAGGCAGATGTTGAAGCTATGCAAAGTAGTTAATAATAAAGAAAAATTAAAATCTATTTTTTTTATACGACAATTTTTTTCACATCTATACCATATATTTCATAAACTATAAACTAAAATCTAGTAAATATGAAAATACCTATAAGTTGATAGCCAATATCTTGATAAATTAAACTCTAGTTTTGTGAAAATAATGCCATTTATTTGTAATAAAATGAAAGTCAAAGTTTTTGTGCAACAATAATTAATAAAACATTTATTTTGGAAACTCCTAGCATAGTAGCTTTGTGCATAAACTAATCCAACTTGTGGGTTACACGTTTATTTTAGTCAGCTAATCCATTTAATTACAATTTAAAAGAAGATAATTTACTCTATGACAGCCTATATGAAGTTGACAGGATCATTAAAAACACGAACGTGGTATTATTAGTACAGTTCGTACGTAGCTCTCTTTACAGGTATCTATACTTAACACTACAAGTTGCAAGAAATATCTCTCAGCAAGCATGAATTGTCCAAATAGTCCTAGTTTTATAATTAAGAGAACTTTAGAAGAAAAAAGAAACAATTGTTTTCTCTGGTAGTATACTTAATTATCAAACTATGAATATGAAAGGTGATTACTGATTAATATATGTATATAAACATGGTTTGCCATGCATGAGTAAAATATGTATAACTCCACATGTTTTGTATCAATTTTGCACCAAATTTGACTGTCTAACACCGTGTGCTTATTCCCTCACAAAAATGTCACATGTTTACCATTGTATGACTACCTAATCTTTGAATGACTAAATACACCGTTAGTGCTAACAAAACATTCATATCGCATCGCGAATGGGACAAATCTTACCTTTTCATCGCTGAGGTCCAAAACTTGGGTTTTAACGCCAAGAAGCCTCGACCACTAATGTCAAAATCGATATCGATTTTGTCATGATGATCGATAGTATTTTAGTCGATCACATTTATACTTTATCCTCATTGCATCTTCAGTTGGCCCAATTCTTCTCTTCTTGTTTCTGGTACAAATTCTTTCTTCTCTTCAAAGACGTTACATTCTTATTACCATAAAATCAGATGCTATCTTTTATTTTAAACAGCCATATCATTACTTTTTGAAGAGATTCTCCACCTATTGATGCACTGTTCATTTCTTTTTTGCCCCTTCAGGACCTTACAGTATTTCTCTTTGGCAATGGTGTAGAGAATCAGGCTTACAGCAAGTGGCTTTCTGCTGAGTTTGAAGGTCTCTATACTAAAACTAAAGGTTACTTAGAGCAAATATCATCTCCAAAGGTTCTGTTTTCTCCAGAAGGAAAATTTGTTGCTACATTGGATTTGAGAGGATGCTTGGTCATCTATAAGCTGAGCGAGGAACGTTTGCTTACAGTAGTTTGTCTCAAAGACAAAAATGACTTGAGCAATATAATAGATTTTACTTGGTGGACTGACCGTATCCTCGTCATTGCTAGTAGAAGTGGTAAAACTTCTATGATTGACATTGACAGCGGTGTTAAGGTCTTGGAGAATGATTTTCAGTACTCATTGCCAATTTTAGAACGAGTACCACAGTTGTCAGGATGTATATTTATTCTAGAAAGCAGATCATCTGAAAGTAATATTCCACCATCCGATTTGATTCTCATTGAGCCAGTTACCTTGGAAAAACATAAGCAGTTTGAGAGTGCTAAACTGCAATGGAGCTTAATGTCATTTTCAAAAAAATTTGTTCAGGAACTTTATGATATTCTAATTAGTAGTGAGCAGTTTGATGCGACATTCAAGTTGGCTGATCATCATGGGTTGGACAAAGATGGTGTGCTGAAAGCACAGTGGCTGCATTCTTTACACGGAACAAGTGAAATTAAGACTTTACTTTCACATATTAAGGATCAGGATTTTGTACTTTTCCGAGTGTTTAGATAGAATTGGGCCAACTGAAGATGCAATGAGGGCGTTACTTGCCTATGGTCTCCAGTTAACAAACCGCTACATATTCTCAGAAGTGGAAGATGAAGAAGGTAGCCCAACTTGGGATTTTCGGTTGGCAAGACTAAAGCTTTTGCAGTTTAGAGATAGGCTGGAGACGTTTATTTGAATAAACATGGGCAGGTAATAAGGCTATCTAGATTTATGTCAAAGCATAAATTAAGGGTGAGCAAAACAAACCGAAAAACCGAACCGAATCAAAGAAAAACCGGCCGAAGCTAAAAACCGATGGTTCGGTTTTTACTTTTTCAAAAACCGAAAAATGCGGTTCGGTTCAGTTTTCGTCCAAAAACCAAACCATAAAAACCGAACCGAACCGGTTTTATTATATAATAATATCTAATTAATATAATATGATTAAATAACTACATAAATCAAATTTATAAATTCATATTCACTTTTGTGAATGGATTTAGAATATATTTATATTAACGTTTATATTTACATGTGTGTTTGTCGTATCGCGTGTTTTGTGTGAATAAATCGATAAATATTTGATAATGATTATATTACGTGTATGTTCACTTTGTATGTGTATGTCTCATTTATATGTTTGTAATTGTAGAATTATGCAATAAACATTATTATGCTTAGATTGAAAAAGGTAAAGAATAATTACTAATTTTGACGTAAAACAAGTTTGTTGACATTTAGCCATACCAAAAATTAACGGGTAGAAACCAAAAACCTAAAACCGAACCGAAATGATAACAAACCGAAAAACCGAATCAGTAAAACCGAACGGTTTCGGTTTGGGTTCTAAGAAAATCGAACATTGTGGTTTTGGTTTTAGCAAAACCGACCCAAACCGAACCGCACACACACTTCAAAGCATAAATTATTATTCTCCACAATTGCATCTTAATTCTAAATGTTGCACGATACTATAAGAGTGAGCTTCAAATAGACAAAAGCCAACTGAACACTATTGCGTGCAAAGAGCGGAAGAGAAGAAATAAGGTATTAAGATACAAGAATCTGACAAAATCAAATGTAAAGAAACAAAACATAAATGTGTAATTAAAATAATTTACTATATGACAAAAATCGACATCGACTTCGTAGAAAGTGGTCAAACTTTTGGCATTAAAACCCAAGTTTTGACCTCTCACATGAAAATGACAATTTGTCCCATCACGATCTTAAAGATAAAGTTTAGTGACCAACGATGATTTTAGTCTCTTTGAAATTTATCTTCATTATTCATATTGTATAAACTTTCCATCAAACGAATACTAACCAAGTTTCAAACTAAATGATTAGAAGATTAAGAAACAAATGATAACCATATTCATCAAACGTGATTAGAGCAATCGGTATGGATCACCGATAATACGCCATCTGCTCCAACTATAAACCAATAACACGTTATTACCATACCGCCACATGCTTATGTCTGCTAAAGGTCCTGCCCATTTGAATTACCAAGTCATCGGTGATGATGCGTGTGTATTGTGAGGAGTGAAGATTTCATGAGACCCAATAACATATTTTTATGATGTTTTAGTTATTGGTGTGTTATCGAGAGAGTAATGAGATGGCACCAAGAAGATACTAATAACACGTTATCCGCTTCTTCCGTCACCAGGCTCTTACAAACTCACAGCCTCAAAATCAAACATTTTAAATTAAACATTGTACTTGCAAGTAGGGGTAAGCATTCGTCGGTTATCGGGGTTATCGGGTTTGTCGGGTCGGGTTAGTCGGGTTATGATTTTTAAAACACCGCAACCCGACTCGATAAGAATCGGGTTATCGGGTTCGGGTGTTATCGGGTCGGGTTAAGTCGGGTCGGGTTGAGTCGGGTTGGCGGGTTAAAACATCACTCACAATAGCAATGCAAACCTGAACTATTATACCAATAGCAGTAGACATCACAACAGCAATTTGCAGCAAACCATAATACCACGAGTGTTGTATTGAATCAAACAAATCAATCACAACAGCAACTTGTATCAATCACAGCAGCAAACATCAATCACAGTTTCAACAACATGCTAATTTCACCAAAATACTCAACCAAAATCCATAACAGTTTCAACCAAAATAAAATGGAAAGGATGCTAATTTAAGATTTACACAAAGTCCATAACAGTTTCAATCAAAATAAAATGGAAAAGTTTCAACAACATGCTAATTTCACCAACTCAAAGTAACAAAAATATCTTCCAGAAAATCGAAATTGATTATCGGGTCTAATCAGTTGACCGATAACCCGATAAAGATTATTTTTAACCCTAACCCGACCCGATAACACTATTTCAAGATCGGCTCAGTCAAACAACCCGACAAGATTTTTGACCCGATTGACCCGACCCGATAAGCGCTATCGGGCCGTGGTCGGTCAACTGACCCTACTGACACCCCTGCAAGTTGTCAAAGGAACATTTTATAAAAAAATATGAAGGTGCGTTATCCACAAGATTTTGGTCCGACATGAACGGCGTGTGAGCGCGTGTACCAGACATCACAAAACGACAAAACAGCGATCAATCATATACACAACATTATCCAGAAAAACCGTATACGGCATCCAAGCTAGCTGCTTACATGGCGATGACACCCTTAAAACATGACACGTTGCACTTCCAATATATAATCACAGCAGCCCACGTGGGAAGCATTGCCAACCATGGCCCACATATTTTATCCAAAACTAAATTCACATGTTTCTCTCTATCTTACAATTCACATCCTTATAGTTTTAAATATGTATAAAAAAACTAAGATGAGAAGGAAAAAAAAAAAGAAAAAAAACCCGAAACCAAACCAAAACCGTGAAAACCAAACCGGATTAACTGATTGGAACTAAAAAGCTCTAGCTCTATTTTTATTTTTCAAAAACTAAAAATTTCGGTTCAATTTCTGTTTTTGTTCAAAAACTGAACCGAAACCAATAAAATACTAAAAACATAATCGAAATCAATAAAAAATAGAAAAATCCGAACCGGCAAAATCAACGGTTTGGGATTTGAGTTTTATAGGAACCGAATAATTTTGTTCGGTTTTGGTTTTGTCAAAAAACCAACTTAAACCGAACCATGCTTACCTCTAAAAAACAACCCTTCACATTTAGATTTCAATAACTATAAACGCATTTCGATGATAGAGATACAACCACAAATAGATTTCTTCTAAGTTATTTGTAGTTTATGTTACGTATTAAATATATGTTTTTTTAACAAGATAGAACATATTGTTTCGATAAAAACTAAAAGTCACAACTAATTTTTCAAGAATGAAAATTAGTAAAACAAAGATCTAGTTCTTAAATAATAGAAGTTAACATGGTACATTATATTTATAAAACTATACAGTGTTAAGAGATTTTTTTTTTTTTTTTTTTTTTTTTTTGATAAAATGAGGCAAATTTTGTAAAGTATTGTTCCTTGATTTGATTTAAAGTTTTTAAACGCACACATTCGAATATCTTACATAAACATGACACCATCTATGTTATGCAAGAACAAAACAAACACAAGTATAAAGTTCATAAGGAATAACCGATCATTTTATTCCAAAATAATCATATGATAACAGATTAAAGGAATCCATGTTTTGCAGTGTCTTCAGCTAATATTGCAGAAGAAAATGGGTTTAGAATAATCACATGTTCATCTCAACACAACATAACAACACCCACTTAAATCAAGTAAGAACACCCGAATATTGAAGCTGATTTTTACATATTTATTTCGTATTTTCAAAAAGTAAGTAATACAAAGTATTTGATAGATGATTCAACCGTTTATAGCATAAATGTCGTGCGAATATTACCTACTTTATAGAATGAAATATTCTGCTAAGACATGGTGCACTATGGCATACCACCACCCCGTGGGTTGCTTACTTAGTTACCACCATGTATACGCGTGACTCATTTCTTAAAAAATCTTGTGAACCCGTTGTGTCATACATTAAAAGTAAAAAAATGTAATGCAATAAAGCAATCACTACAAAAATAAATATAGTGAGAATGCGATATGATCTAATGCTAATATGACACTGATGTGAAGATAGTCAAACCACCATTGCTACAGAAATAAATTTTGTTAACCCGTTGTGTGATGTATTTGTATTTAAATTGAAATGTAAATGGTAAGTAACAGAGTAAAGTAATCACTACATAAATAAATATAATGAGAATGTGATGAGAAATAAGGCTAATATAACGCTGACGTAGAGATAGTCAAACCACCATCCTACACCGAACATACGCGCAATAAGTATTACTCAAATACTGTAACATGCTAGAAACTTGAAGGCGTTAACATGTAAATTACAATCCTTTTTCCTATAGCAAAGGCGGGCGCACGTGACAACAGTAATGTAAAAAAAAAAAAAAAAAAAAAAACGCTAAAAAGGACAAAAAGATCAACCTAAACCCACAAAGACACACAACAAGAACAACAACAACTTGATAACAAAACGCTGCTGCTGCGCTGTCGTTTTATAACAAACCCAAACCAAAACCCTCCCCCTTTACATTTACAGCTTGCTTTCTTCTAATTCTAATCACCGAGTTGACTCAGTTGCAGTTTGAAAAAGATTTGATGGTTCAATTGACGAAGAACACAAAGGGGGTTTGGACAGATTCTGAAAAAGGTGGAAAAATGAAGCCTGTTAAGAGGGAATTAATGGAGGAAAGTAATCAATTTGATGAACATATCGCTTATTCTAACAAGCGATCTAAGGTTATTAATATTTTCATCTTTTTTTTAATTGTTCTTGAATATTGTTTTTTAGGGTTAATATTTTCTGTTGAATCGTTTTATGTTCTTGAACTTTAATTGATTGAATGGTTTCTATTTTTATTTTTTATTATGATTATAATTAAGATTGTGTAAGTGAAATGAAGGTATTGGAAATTGTTATTTTACTGTCTCTTGGGTTTAATCTTTAAATTGTTTGTTGCGGCTTATATAGTCGGCTTATGGCTTATTTGGTACTGGGCTTATGTTTCATAAGCTCTCTTTTTGTGCCTTATTTTGAAAATTTTAGGCTTATATAAGCCGAAACAAACGCCGCCTAATTATATGTTGTTAGTGAAATGAGATGTTGTAGTTGAATAAGCCGTTTAAAGTTGTTTATTATACGCTGGTTGAACCAGATATAAGCAATCTTAAACGCCCCCTAAACGGCTAAACCATTTTATGTTCGCATTTTTTTGTGCTGGCAGAATCAAGAATTTGGAATGGGTGGTTATCCTGTACCACCAGCGCAATTCAATCCATTGGACGAACCAAGTCCATTGGGGTTGCGGCTCCGGAAGACTCCGTCTTTACTTGACTTGATTCAGATGAGGCTTTCGGAAGGAAATGCTTCTAAAACTGGAGCCGATGCTAAGAAAGTGAACAAAACCAATGTTGCTTCGGCCCCTACTGATAAGCTAAAGGCCTCAAACTTTCCAGCATCACTTCTTAAGATTGGTACCTGGGAGGTATGCCCGCACCTTATATGTTCGAATACATTTAGTTTTTAAGGTTGATGGAATTGGAATATTTTAGGTTGTACCTCATGCTAGCTTGAGATTGACCAACATTTCATTGTTTTTTAGTATAAATCGAGATATGAAGGAGATTTGGTGGCTAAGTGTTACTTTGCAAAGCATAAGCTCGTGTGGGAAGTTCTTGATGGTGGGCTTAAGAATAAGCTTGAAATACAGTGGTCTGACATTATGGCTATTAAGGCAACTTACCCAGATGATGGCCCTGGGACTCTCGATGTAGTGGTAATCTCCGTTCTTTAGTGCATCGATTTTTCTTTCATTCATCGTGTATTTTCAGAAGCGATACTTATGAAGTGGATGTTGTGTCTTCTCTTGTGCAGCTATCAAGGCAGCCTCTGTTCTTCACGGAGACGAATCCCCAACCCAGAAAGCATACGCTATGGCAAGCAACCTCAGATTTTACTGGTGGACAGGCTAGCCTACACAGGAATAGTCTCTTCTCGATATTTATCATTCATTATACATCTCTGCTGATTTCGTGGTGATATTAAGTAGAGTATAGGACCTTTATCCTTTTTTAATTGCTAATTGTCTACCAAAAAAACTACTTGTTTAAACAAAAAGTGTTCCGGGCCAACCTGTACTGAATATGTATGTGATCCATTTGCTCAACCCACCCATTTTGCAACCTCCAATTGCATGTTCCTCAACTGTCTTAAGAGATTGTTTTATGTGACATACTGGATGTTTCTAATTTTGATGTATTGTTTCATTTCTACAGGCGTCATTATCTACAGTGCCCACAAGGGTTATTAGGCAAGCACTTTGAGAAGCTGATCCAGTGCGATCCTCGTCTTAATTTTCTGAGTCAGCAAGCAGAGGTAGAATTGGAGTCTCCATACTTCGAACCCAGGACATCAGTGTTTGATGAGTCAAATGAGACCAATGAATATGAGTTAAGCAGGGAAGCACGGCCTGGCATCTTTGATTTACACAGAACAGCTTCACCATCCTCTTCATCTAGGAGTGAGTTGCATGATCCTGCTGGTCGACCGGCTGAGTTCTCTCGTGAAGCACCTTCACCCAGCTCAGGTAACCTTCCCACCTAGATATGGCAAAATGGGTAGGATATCTTTCAGCAAGTGGTACGCGTAGCCGCCCGCTGTCAGGTTGGGTAACGGGTCAAAATGGGTAATTTTCAACGGGTCGAGCTGAGTTGTTTAACCTAACCACTTTTTCTCGAAATGTATTAATCGCTTTAAAAGGGTAGATTGCACAAGATTTAACAACTTTGAGCTGATTTCTGGGAGTTGGTGATTTGGTAACTTTGATCATAATGACTTTTCTCTTTTGATGTGGAGACTGAATACCAGTTAACTTAAAGTTACCTTAGATGAGTTTTTTTGAGAGTTTGAGAATTTCTTAAGTGGAAGTAAACTTCTTAACTGCGAGTAAAGTGTCACCCAAAACATAAATCAGATTAAAGTATGATTATACAATTTGATATTGTCTCAAAATCTAATTGTTTGAATAAAATGAGTGTAGGTGGTTTCCTACGGTATTAATACAATTTGTACGAGTTTTTACCCTTATGACTTTTTTCCTTCTATGTTAATGTGTTTGGTTTACCTATTTGGCCTAATCCCTCGTGTGTGAAATAATTATTACTTGAAAATTTTCTTACAAAAACATGTTAATCCTGTTGTATCTAGTGATGGACACCTCAGCAATTGAAGAAATCAGGAGAGCTGGAATTGCAGGACTGAAAGGTCTGAGCCATTGGGATCAAATCAAAGTGCCCGGGATCCAACCGTCTATGTCAATGAGTGATTTGGTAAATCATGTTGAAAACAGAATCACAGAACAAAGAGCATCTGGCAACCACCCTCTTTCCCGTGAAGAGCAAGAAAGCTTAGAGATTCTTGAAGACATAAGCCGATGCTTATTCAATGATGGCCAGCATGGGTTGACAGCTTCAGACGAGAAATCTGTGTTGTCAAAAGTGAACTCGCTTTGTTGTCTGTTGCAGAAGGACCCCACAACATTTCAGGATCTTGAACCTAAAACTGGCAATGAAAATGGTAAAAGTACTTTTGAACTGAAGCCCATTTTTGAATCAGCAGGTGGAAATCTGTGTGAAAGTGATGATAGTAAGAACGGTACTGGGATGTCAAGAAAGGACTCGGTAGGTGAATTGCTGCTTAATCTTCCAAGAATAGCATCTTTACCGCAGTTCTACTACAACTTGTAGGACGGTTTTGGAGATCGAGGCAAGGGTAGTCTGTAACTTTGCATTTTCTGTTATATGGTTTGATGAAAAGGGTACTTAATACTGTATATGTTGTACGGCGGTGGGAGGTATATGTAGGTTCTTTTAGCTGTGGTGCATTTTGTTTCGGACCTTATGCTCAGTGTACATATGTTGTTGACTTTTGTTCTAATGCGTTAACATTTGCCACATTTTTTGTTAAAGTTTAGCTTCATCAGATCCCCATTTGAACATGTTTTTATTTTTTTTCGAAGGAAAATGTGCCAGTTGCATTTAAAATTAAATTACTCAAGTGGGCTGAAAACAGTTGTATGCTTTGTAAGTGGCACGGTTTGACCTAACCACCATGACCAATTTTGTTAAGCAATATATAGTTGTATGTTTTTACCCGCTATCTAGCGCGTCGTCCTGTTTGTATTCCAGGCTTCTAGCTGAAATGTACCGAGTGACGTTAGGTTTATACATGACGCTTGTTGTTAGCTTGACGCAAAACGATAAGTGTGAATGGAACAAGTTATTGAGAGCTGTAAGAAACTGAATCTCCATATAGTTTTAGGTTGTTATCCTTTTTGACTTATTCAACCAATCTCAGCCGTTTCCTTCGACTTATTCGACCTGTACAATAAACGGATCAAAAGTAGGGCATACTGGTTTCTTTCTACTAGTTGGTTTTATTTATTTGATCCTAGAGAGATAAGTCAAATTTTCACATTAACTAATCAATCAAGATTGATATTTGACACAGCATGGCCCATGAGCATCCAATTCTTTAATCACAATTACTTCAAAAAGTCCCCAGTATATCAGATGATTATCTTTTGTACTAAAAGATACTGGCATCATATTCTAATAAGGGATAACTATCATTATAAACGATGATTATGTCTTACATACTTCGATTGCTTAAACTTGTTTTATAATGAAATTAAAAACAGAACGACAACACAGAGTTCTGATGAGGGTACTACAAAAAAATCAAAAGAAAAAGCTTCATTTTTAATATCTCTATTTTCTTTCCCTCAAAACTTAAACAGTAATCTTAAAGTTAACTTGGTGGCAAAATATTTGACACTTATCACGAAAGTGTGACGGCCTCAGATTTAATTCGCGCTAGGTGCAAAAAACTCTACAATGGTCATGTTAACCTTTTTGAGTTTTACCCGGTTTCGGATTTAAAAGAAAAACAAAGTTCATATTAGAAACAAGAATGTAAGAATATATCTCTAATGAAAGAACAAGATTATCCATATAAAAAAAGGTATTATTTTTCATGCCCTACAACCTTAATAGACAATATTGATCCTGCAAGTTGATCAATTTAGATCGGAATAATTAAAGTTAAGCTTCGAGATGAAGTTATACGAAGTTCCCTCTGTCGGGGATATATGATATCATCAAAATCGCTCTATAATCTTCTACCATGAACTTTAGGCTAGGGGTAATCACAACCAACATTACCGCCATCACCTGAGCGTCATTCTCTCTTCACGACCAATATCAACATCAACATCAACATAATATAACAAGACAATCAACATCACCATCAACACTACTTTTTTCCTTTCCTTTATTTAAAACACTAAAATTAATATTTTTATTAATAATTAAAAAACATTATATTAATAACTTAAATTAAATAAAAACATGACAACAAAAATTAAAATAAAATGAAATTACAAATTATTGTGCATTTGTTCGACGCCCAATGTGTTCTATTAAATCGGCTTAACGTTTAGATGAGTTTCCTCTTAACTAAATCGCTAATAACTTGTAACGTTTGTTTATGTGTTTATACAAGAACATCATCACGATGTTGCTCCGCTTGATAAAAGTCGGTAGATATTGTATTTCCTTTATCTTTTGTAATCATATTATGTAATATGATGCATGTGTACATCATATCCGTTATTTTTTTGAGACATCGGCCGCATGGGATTTTTTATTTATTACAACCCACTTTTACTTTAGCCCGAAAAACGCTGCTCCACATATTTTCTTGTTGTTTCATTTGTTTGCTTATACTTTATTCACTTCAGATCATTCGTGATCTGGGTCAAAATAGACTTAACAAGAACAAACTATTCCGATATATCCCGGCTTGTAAGATAATATCCCCATTCATAAGGCACGTTGTTAGACACAACCGAACATTTGGTGCTTTCCCGCCTTTGAGATTGTTGAAAATATGTGATTTACGATAACGTTGACGCCGTTGTTTGCCCTAAACACGAAAGAAAGAATGCCAAATCCCTAAGTCTTGCGAGCCAACCATTTCCAAAAAAAATGAATGGATGTGGCTCGTAATCCTCCTACAATATTGAGCATGATATGCATTCTACAATTAGCTCACGGCCAACTCGCATAATCAATGCTTCATAAGATCCTAGAAACCCATGTTTCTTCCTCGTGATAAGCATAAAGTTTTCGAGATCAAGATAAGTAGGTCTTAATAAAAGCTCATTTCCATATAAGTCCATAATAGCTTTACGTAAAGTTTTGAGAGAATCACGGAAAGTTTTCACACCCATTTGCAGATATTCGTCTAGAGCATCAGGAACGACGTCGTATGCCAATTGACAAATTGCAGAGGTACACTTCATCAATTGGAAAATGAAAATTCTTCCTGAACAATGACTATTTTTTATGTTCGTTGATCGTAAAGACAAGCTTTACAACCCCCTAGCCAATGTGCTTAACCGTTGTAGTGTAGTATAATCAAGACCGGGGGATTGCTTCATTCTTTAGCGGAATAGTGAGACAGACTTGTAAAGTATGACAAAATAATCTAAGAGACGAGAGAAGATTCTTTATGATATTTTTCAAATAATTTTAAAAAGCAACTAAATATAGGGTTTGAGAGATTTTGGTTTTATGACTAATATTAACCTAAAAAGACAATTAAATTAATTGACAAGGAAAGTAAATTGGTACGAAACGAGATATGTTGGAAAACGATTTATCTAGGACGACTACTCTTCACTAGCAACTTAACTTTACCTATTGAATTGTCACGCCTTAATTGGTGTCTTGGTCAATATTCTTGATTTTCAATTGGGTAGTGGTCAACTACAACCCTATGCAAGATAGCCTATGTGACAAATCCTATAGTCATGATGTATACAAAATAGCTATAAGCATGCAATAAATATCCAACCTAATCAAACATCTAAGTTTAATGTCCAATTAGTTAATTCTAATTAACGATCAAGCTAGGCAGCTCCTAACCAATTTTTAACAAGTAAACGCATTCACCAATCAAGAAAACAATATATAATCATACTTTAACAAGTTTCATGTAATCCTAGATTAAAACTAATTCATTTATCCTAGCATAGCAAACAATGGACAAGCAAACATAGATATGTCTACAATGCAAAAAAATATTGAAAAACTTATCAATATTCGGCTAGGGTTTGGTTCCCAAAAGTTGCACAAGAATTAAGAAAATATGGAGAAAATATATATAGAAAAATGCATGTGATGGGGTCAAGCTTTGGCTTTGACTTCGTCACCCCGTCGTCACTCATTTAGGGGTTTTCCACCAATTTTCTTGTGACAGCGTCACTCTTTAAGTTGTGCCTGAAAGGATTAGTGACAAAGAACAACGTCTCTCACAAGATTTGCCCTTCAAAGGAAGTGTCTGAAGGATCCGATAGAAATTACTAAGATCATACGAAAAGACAATTAAATTAATTGACAAGGAAAGTAAATTGGTACGAACAGATATGTTGGAAAACGTATTTATCTAGGGCGCACTACTCTTCACTAGCAACTTAACTTTACCTATTGAATTGTCACGCCTTAATTGGTGTACTGGTCAATATTCTTGATTTTCAATTGGGTAGTGGTCAACTACAACCCTATGCAAGATAGCCTATGTGACAAATCCTATAGTCATGATGTATACAAAATAGCTATAAGCATGCAATAAATATCCAACCTAATCAAACATCTAAGTTTAATGTCCAATTAGTTAATTCTAATTAACGATCAAGCTAGGCAGCTCCTAACCAATTTTTAACAAGTAAACGCATTCACCAATCAAGAAAACAATAGATTTAATCATACTTTAACAAGTTTCATGTAATCCTAGATTAAAACTAATTCATTTATCCTAGCATAGCAAACAATGGACAAGCAAACATAGATATGTCTACAATGCAAAAAAAGATTGAAAAACTTATCAATATTCGGCTAGGGTTTGGTTCCCAAAAGTTGCACAAGAATTAAGAAAATATGGAGAAAATATATATAGAAAAATGCATGTGATGGGGTCAAGCTTTGGCTTTGACTTCATCACCCCGTCATCACTCATTTAGGGGTTTTCCACCAATTTTCTTGTGACAGCGTCACTCTTTAAGCTACGCCTGAAAGGATTAGTGACAAAGAACAACGTCTCTCACAAGATTTGCCCTTCAAAGGAAGTGTCAGAAGGATCCGATAGAAATTACTAAGATCATACTAAAAGCCAATGAAACTTTGCCGGAGTTCAAGGAAAGATGGATGGGCGAGGCTAGCTACATCCCGGAGTCTTGGAGGTCATGCAAATATCCTCCTTCATAAACGGAAATAAGTGCCTGAATTATAAGCGTTTTTGGATAGGATCCTCAAAATCGTAAATGATGATAAGATTGGATGATTTCGTGCGCTCCGAAGAGGCTTACAACACCACGAAACTTCCCCGAGGAGAATCATATCGGAGGTCGTATTCGGCCATTCAAAATCTAGATCAATCACCCCGGTTCTGAACTATTCAAACAGACGAAGAGGGGACCGACGGGTAGATCACAAACCCTGCAATCAATACTCCCCCTACTACCCGGCAAGGACAGATGGTGCTCATCGAAATGATTACAGGAGAAGAAATTACAGGAATGAAACACGCCCCATAGACCTAAGTCTCCTCACAAAACCCCCAAAGGAAATATTGGCAACAGAACTTCAGCTGAAATTACCACCTCCCCCACCTTTAAAGGGAACTCCAAGACAGGAAAACCTGGACAAGTTTTGTGATTATCATGGCGAGAAGGTCACCTCACCAATGATTGCTATCACCCAAGGAGCATTGAAGATAGCTTTAGAAACAAGAAAACTAGATCACCTCTTGAAAGATGTCAGCAAAGAGGAAGAAACCCCCGAGGGACAATCAGCCCGGTAGAGGAAGGGTCATCAACATGGTATATGGTGGAGGGAAAGTCAGAAAAAGAAAGGTCATTGATCAAGAGGAAGACTGGATGAGCATTCCCATAACATTTCCTCCGGTGCTACCGGAGACGTATCCGAAGAACCATTGATAGTCGAAACGAACATCGAAAGATATACAGTTAGAAGGATTTATGTTGATCGGGGCGGCGTGAGAAGTAATGTACGAACCACTTTTCGAACTTGTGCCCTCGATCAAGGCAAAGTCGAGAAACAAACACACCACGGTAGGTTTCTGGGAGAAGCTATCAAACCACAGGAAAGATCAAACCAATGTTTGTTTCGGGAATGATGGTTTCTTTCGATGGACGACGATGATGTTCGCAGTAATCAGATCTCCCTCTCCTTACAATATCATACTAGGGCGGTCAGGCATCAGACAGCTAAGAGACATTCCTACCACCATACATTTTATGATGAAGTTCCCTATGTCGAGGGGTATCGCGACCCTCGTCACCAGGTCAGTCATTGTATCAGAGTGCAGGAGATTGGAAAAGAAATTTTTGGAGGAAGGATCAAAAGACAAGGAGCTGGAGCAGGCCGTGGAAATAGAGGAACTCCCTTGAAAGAAAGAGGAAGTTATGATCAATCCATAATTTCCCCAACAGTTAGTCACCATTGGATGCAATTTTTCCGCGGGATGCAAAAGACAATTGATCGAATTGTTAAAGAATAACAAGGATGTGTTTGCATGGCAGCCGACCGACATGACTGGGGTCCCTAGGCGGATCATAGAACATAAGATAAATGTCACGTATCAATAAGTCTATCATATTCGGCTTTATACTTGCTCGGATCATCCAAATCCATATCCTCTGTATCTTCAAGAATGTTCTTTACCTCCTCATCCAATCGATCTATGCTCACCCCGTCCAACCACCCGGCCATCCCATAGAGAATAAACGGGACGACCAAAGAAGCTTTATATTCGTGAATCCTAAGAAAGCAGTTCACAACACTGTGGACAAACTCCTTCACAATTTTGAGCGCTCAATTTCAAGTTCTCCAATCATCGCCATTCGTCGCACCTTCTAAAGGGCGCGTTCTCTTCCTCCTCATTCTTCAAAGCCCCTTCACCTCCATCGCTGCCTCTCCAACACAAATGATCTTCTCACTCGAGCCGCAAATAGCTTTAGCCATTTGGTTTTCTTAGCCTCCAAGTTCGGACTTGCCTCTTCAAACCCTCATCTTTAACAGAGCACTGAGCATGCTCATCTTTAACTTCCTTCAACTCCCCTGTTAATACAAATAAGCCGTAAAAATGTTTATTTATATTTTATGATCTTTAAATGTTTTGTCGATAACAAACGTAAAATCATATTAACGAAACAAATAAAATACATAAATGGTTTGAACTAATAGTTTCTAACATATTCACATTTTCACATAAAACACTAAAACAAGTATAAGTGATTTTGTAATTTAGTAATACATATGTACAACAACTAGTGTTTACATATTTGAGTAAATATATACATAACTAGTATGTAGTATATTGGGTAATATAAATGGGTAGAAACTTAAGTATCACAACCCATTGGGCAAATACATTGAATATAGTTGGGTACAACCCAAAGCCCATAACCCATTGCATGACATCATGCTTATATCATACATGGATAATATCCATAACCCATGGATCAACCTATACCCAAGTGACTAAGTGCATTGCACTTAAAGATACATTGTATCTAGCCAAAAGATCCATGGTTAAACCCATGACCCATAACCAAAATACCCATGGGCAAACAGGAGCGTTCCACGGATCCCTAACTTTGTGCTAGCGGATCCTTGTGGTAGGGATCCGTGGGATCCGGGAGCAAGAGAAATTTTCCTCTATAAATAGTGAGCCATTTCTTCATTATTTCTCACCCTTTCCAATACACTTTCTCCCAGAGTTAAATCTACTAACTTTAGATCCAAGAGATCTATGTTTGTAGTTTTGTTTTATGTGATCTTTTAGGTTCCTTTTAAAGGCAAGATCACCACCTTTGAAGTCGAGCAAGCTCAAGTCCATGAGTTGCCATGCTTCCTCATCATCAAGGCTACTGAAGTCCTCTTGTTGATGATTCCTTTCTTTCTTCAAAGAAGTATAGTGTTGAAGACTTTAGTGAAAGATGTCTCAAGAGTCAAGACGAAGATATTAGTGAAGGGTATCTATCGTCTATAGGATAAGCACTTGTGGTAAATGCTTAGAAGTCAAGACAAAGAAGCATTAGTGAAAGGTGCTTAGAAGTGAAGACACAAGACATTAGTGAAAGGTGTCTTGTAGATCTAGTCAAAGGCATTAGTGAAAGGTGCCTTAGATGTACATTCGATATGGTGTGTTTCGATGTATAAGATATAATAGTATTAGATCCAAGGATATTGATATCCTTGATGATGTTGTAAAGGAGTAGATCTCCTTTGGGATTAGTCGTTGGTGTAGTGTGGTAGTAGTTCCTCCATTGCAATGGAACTAGGTGCTTAGCCTAGTACCTAATAAAGGGTAGGCGATGTTGTGAAGGTGTAGTTCACCTTGGGTGAAAGAACTAGGTACTTAGCCTAGTACCTTATAAAGGGTAGGCGACGTTGTGATAGGATTAGTTCTCCTTGGTGTGAAAGAACTCGGTGGTTAGCCTAGCACCGTATAAAAGGTAAGCGACGTTGTGTTAGGTGTGGTTCGCCTTGGTGAAGGAACTTTCGGATTTAGCTTTGTCTAGGAAAAAGGTTAAGCGGCGTTGTGAAGGCTTCTCCGCCATAAGGAGATTGGTGTAGTGATTACGAACTCTCGAGTAGGTGACTCGGGGAGTGGAGTAGGCGAGGAAGGTGTCCTTGTAGTGAACCACTATAAATACTCGTGTTGTGGTTTTGTGCTTCTTACTCTTATCTTTCATTACTTACCTTTATATGCTTGTTTATCAACATCTAACACATACATCCAAATAGATTGACATAAGTCGATCTAAATATTTAAAAGGAAGTTTTAAATTGGTAAAACTATTCAACCCCCCCCCCCCTTCTAGTTTTCCACAATTGGCATCAGAGCTTCGTTACCAAGTTTCTTGAAGTAAATTGTACTTTAAAAACTTGATACGATCCATGGTTAATTGAAAACTACAAAGAAGGTTTTTCATAAAAGCAAACACCATGTCTTTCAAAACTATATGTTTGGATGTTGAGTTGATAACAACATTTTCTTTTCTTTTTAATTTAATTGCACTAATCCTCTTTGTCATGTTGATTAGTCAAAGCTCATACCCACCAAGCTTTAGGAGTCGCTTGGTAACAAGAATACCTTCCTTAAGAAGGTATCTTAAACGCAAAGGAGCGGGAATAGTCTAAGTGACATTTCTTTGTGTCATTTGTAAAGACATTCTAAGTGCGCTAAAGGTATGATTTTCTTTTACTTTGCTTGATAATTAAGTATACCTATTTAGGTATTTATATGATTATTTTGTGCTCATACATGTTTTACATGAAGCTTCGTTAGGAAGCCTTTTTTTCTCTCTCACATACGTGCTATATTTCTCGTCTATAGTCATAGTATATAAAACTTATGTTTTATTTCTTTTAATCCAATAATAAAACAAAACACGAATTTCAAAAATTCCTCTTTCCTTATTTATAATCCCACCGTCGGCCACTCTACCAAACCCTCACTTTTTCAAAATCTTCCAATTTCAAAAATCCCCTTTCATTCAAAAACTTCATCTTCCTCCTCACTCCATCTCAACCGAAACCAAGAAAGATCCGTCATCAACATGGTTTACATCGCACTCGTGCTCATCGCCCTAACACTCATCACACTTGTGTTCCCTATGATGAAGTTCACATACGGAGACATTTACTTTGTGTTGTTAATCTATATTGGGGTTATATACCCAATCCTTTGTATCATTCTAAGTATTGAAATGCAATATTATTAATAATCTAGTTTATCTAGGTTATTTTTGTCATAATGTGTTTGTCACTTATTTTGATTTATATATTTTGTATTCTTTCGTGATACATTAGAAGTCATGTATGCATGCTAAATGAAAATGTAGGATAAAACATATTTCGTGGTATAAAAGCAGAAAACCTATGTTTTTATCAAAAGCATTCTGCTACTACTGAGATCCACGGATCCCGGAAGATATACTAGCGGATCCCTTTTGTAAAAGAACCGTGGGATCCGTCTCTTTGGAAAACAAATCTTCATGCAAGATTAAAACCAATATCTTTCTAAATATAATAATCCACTAGAAAGTCAAAACCTTGAGTAAGTTAAAGTGTTAAATACCATTGTTAATAAAAATCTAGTAAAACATTAGATTATCATACGTTGACCACAAACATCTCCTTTTATTAACTTATCATTTCTATAGGTTCAACTATGAGCATGAATATGAGTTTGATTTTCACTCACTAGCGTCTACACTCCGAACATCTCTCTCAACCCAACACGCCTGCAATCATGTCCGTAGGTTCAATAATCTCGAAACCGTCACTTCCACGAAGGACGACAGACACATCTCTACAATTCAAGAAGGTATCAATACCTCCTTCCGAGCCATAGGACTAGAATGTCTTCTTGAAATCAACGAGAAAATATATCCAAGGTTCATAATGGAATTCTTCCGTCAAGTCGAACTCGTTCGTAACGAGGATCGCTCTTATCTCTTTAGTTTTATATCAAAAACCAAAGTTCGCTCTAACCCTTGGGCATTTTGCTCACATCCTCCGGATTCCAAATCATGGACAATGTGCCTTCACCAAGATTGGTCTCTTGATTCTCTTCAACTTTAAATGAAGAAAATAGTCCATATTGTTCACACATACCCTCTCCTGAAGATTTAAATCGCATAATATGCAAACCTCGACCATATTACTCCGATCCAAACATTATCTTTACAAGGGATATCCGAGAAGAGTACAAGCCTCTTTGCACTCATTCTACGTGAAAATGTTTGAGTCTTAGGAAATCGAGAAATTCTTCCCGCTTGTTGTGCTCGCATGTTGTCTTTGTTTGCTAACACAACAACCATACAATCTCGCCTACTTCTTCGCAAGGCGAATCGCAAATCTTCAAGGCTCCAGAATAAACTCATCCCTTATGGAATGTTCTTGACACGCCTATCATAATGTTATGCACTTCCATCCTCAATTTCAAAGTCCGTTATGCGTGCTTGTGAACAAGATGATGGAACCGCTAAACATATCTCTCATGAAGACTTTCTTCATTCTTGATTCTACCAACACTCATCAATCACATAATGATCCTCCTAGCGAAAACACTCAAGGAAACTAATAGTATTCCAAAATAGGATCAAATCTCTTGTACTGTGCTTTATCAATGTAATCCAATTTCTTTCATGAAATAAAAATCTTACATTTGATATCTTAGTATTAGAACTCTTTTGACTATCCTTGAGATATAATGCATTGTCAAAATCATTGCATACCTTTAGTAAAGGTCCCACCGAGCGGATAGGCGGATCCCAAAATTGTACTAGACGGATCCACTACTCTTGGGAGCCGTGGGATCCGGGAATGTAAAATGCAATTGCAAGCATTATATTTCAAACATATCCTTAGAACACCTCACACTAAGCTAAACATAGTGTCTTAAGGCAAATTAAGTCCTTATCAAGATAGGTTAATCTTTCCTACTCATACATAACTCACCTAGATCACACTCTAAAACGATCAGAGATCTACCGCTTCGCTTTTAATCCATTACTCTTCCGCTCTTAAACTCACACTTCATTTTCTACTTGATCCCTCACATCTAGTCTTAGAAATCTTTAGATTATGGCAAAATTAATCATAAATCATACTTGCCTCAAAATTGATCAAAGTTGATCAAACTCTACTTTTTCCCATTTCAAAGCTTCTAGGATATGTTCCTAAACACTATCCTAAGTCACAACCTGGTTTCTAAGATCATTTAGCTTCAATTGACACTCTAAATCTTTATTGTTATTCTTTTTCATCCATTGGTACTCTTGAAAGTTCCAAATCCTTCCATAAAAGATAATCATTAGCTACATCATTCATTACCTTCAAGTACTCAAACACCCCTTCATTTAAAACACTTAGGAGGACTGAAACACTCAAGATGATATAGGTCTTAGATCTTAGAAACATCATTTCCACTCTTTCATAATCACCGAAAGCCGGATCCCTAGGATTAGCCTAAACGGATCCTCCGAGGAAGGAACCGTGGGATCCGGATGACGAGTTATGTCAAATCTTGCTAAAACAATCATTTCAACTCATCTTCCTAACTCAAACACTCCATCTCATCTTAAATGAGTTCCTAGATCGATGCAAACTCGAAGTTGACTCTTGTGCATGTTAATCATCACATTCCAATGAATCCTAGTGGCTTAAAGCTTAAATGCACTTGCCAAATCTCTTGGTTTATAAACCACTTTGTTAGGACCTCCATAGTCATCACTCTCATCCTAACTTTCAGCTCTTGCAACCTCTTGAAATCATCTCATCATGAGGAAAACCCCAAGTAGTAATTTATCCACTAAAGAACCACCCATGAAAAAGGCTCGTGTTATACACGAAATCTCTTCAACCGAATCATCTCCGGTCAAGCCAACAAATGATAGTTTCCTTCATCATCCAATCAAACCTATTCCTAAAAGGATAGTACCCACAAAACTACCTATGCCAAACACCACCATACCTCCTAGGCCAAACAATATCATCTCCACCAAACCATCACCATTGGTTCCTAGAGCTATTTCATTTACATCCCCACTATCATCACCACACCTATACAATTTAGAGGACTTGCCTCCTAGGCCGTCTCATCCACTCACGACAACATTCTCCTCATTAGGAGGAATAATGGTTCAAAATCAGGTGTTGAGTCAACACTTTCGCTTCCTTTTCATTGTTTCCATCATATAATCCCATTTGGATTATGAGAAATCATCAAAGTCAACCACCCGACCATATGGATGTTGACACTTCTCTACCACCACCATCATTCTTGGTTGAGTCATTTTCAAATGCACCTCCACCAATTCCTCCATCGTTTGAAGCTCCGCAAGCCGCTTCACTTGATCCTTCGTGTCAAGCCATTTCATTTCTTCCACCACCACTACCTAGCCATGACAAAGATTGCTATCATTGTCAACATGTTGAAAGTTTGATACATGAAGTGCGAAGACCAACGTTTCATGTTCTATCATCTCATTGAGCGCTTCGACGAGATCAAACCTAAACAAAACTTGAGCTAGAAGATTTTAGTGGTGTCCTAGCATCAAACGATAGTTGGTTTAGAAATTCCTAGTCATGTATTTTCTTATTTTCTTAGTTTTTAGAGTCATGTATATCATAACTCTAGTTTTATTAAATGGAAATTACATGCTACTTGTTATTTTTCTGAGAATATGATCACTTTGTATTCATATCTCATTTTTTGTGTTAACTTTACTTGTTATATCACCTTTGCTGAAATTAATCACTAATCACGGATCCCTCGGACTGCCTAGACGGATCCCTACTAGGAGGAAACCGGGATCCGTGAGACATAAAGCTATTTTATACTAACTTGGACCACATTTGCAGGACATTGTAAATTATATTTGCTTTCTAACTTTTGTTTTGTAGTTATTCGATTCACATGAAGACTTTGACATCCCAAAGCTGGGGAGCCTTATGTCAAAGCAATACATTGAAAAATTACTTGCAATACTAGGTTTACATTTCGTGACATCCTCTTGCATAATTGCAATCATCATGGGAGCACATTCGCCTCTTGATCTGAAATCTTTTACAAACTTATTTGCAAACAAACTAGATTAGTATCACTTACTTGACGCCTTACATGAGGATAGACTCGTCATGGGGAGTAAAGACGAGATCCTTTCCGTTACTTGCTCTCTACTTCTTTTACTTTTCTTCTTACACATATGTTTCTTAAAAAGCGTTGTGTTGCTTTCCTTCAAACACTTTTGTTCCGACAAAAGGGGAGAAAAAGTAAAACTACAAATTCAAACTTTACAATTTTAGCTTTTCCTTAAAATAATTTTATGTTTTGTCATCAACAAAAAGGGGGAGATTGTTAATACAAATAAGCCGTAAAAATGTTTATTTATATTTTACGATCTTCAAATGTTTTGTCGATAACAAATGTAAAATCATATTAACGAAACAAATAAATTACGTAAATGGTTTGAACTAATAGTTTCTAACATATTCACATTTTCACATAAAACACTAAAACAAGTATAAGTGATTTTGTGATTTTGTAATTTAGTAATACATATGTACAACAACTAGTGTTTACATATTTGGGTAAATATATACATAACTAGTATGTAGTATATTGGGTAATATAAATGGGTAGAAACTTAAGTATCACAACCCATTGGGCAAATACATTGAATATAGTTGGGTACAACCCAAAGCCCATAATCCATGGATCTTGACCCATAACCCATTGCATGACATCATGCTTATATCATACATGGATAATATCCATAACCCATGGATCAACCCATACCAAGTGACTAAGTGCATTGCACTTAAAGATACATTGTATCTAGCCAAAAGATCCATGGTTCAACCCACGACCCATAACCAAAATACCCATGGGCAAGAAGGCGTTCACGGATCCCTAGCTTTGTGCTAGCGGATCCACTTGTAGGGATCCGTGGGATCCGGGAACAAGAAGATTTTTCCTTTATAAATAGTGAGCCATTTCTTCATTATTTCTACCCTTCCAATACACTTTCTCCCGAGTTAAATCTCACTAACTTTATATCCAAGAGATCTATGTTTGTAGTTTTATTTTTGTGTGATCTTTTAGGTTCCTCTTAAAGGCAAGATCACCACCTTTGAAGTCGAGCAAGCTCAAGTCCATGAATTGCCATGCTTCCTCATCATCAAGGCTACTGAAGTCCTCTTGTTGATGATTCCTTTATTTCTTCAAAGAAGTATAGTGTTGAAGACATTAGTGAAAGACGTCTCAAGAGTCAAGACGAAGATATTAGTGAAGGGTATCTATCGTCTATAGGATAAGCACTTGTGGTAGGTGCTTAGAAGTTAAGACAAAGAAGCATTAGTGAAAGGTGCTTAGAAGTGAAGACACAAGACATTAGTGAAAGGTGTCTTGTAGATCTAGTCAAAGGCATTAGTGAAAGGTGCCTTAGATGTACATTCGATATGGTGTGTTTCGATGTATAAGATAGAATAGTATTAGATCCAAGGATATTGATATCCTTGATGATGTTGTAAAGGAGTAGATCTCCTTTGGGATTAGTCGTTGGTGTAGTGTGGTAGTAGTTCCTCCATTGCAATGGAACTAGGTGCTTATCCTAGTACCTAATAAAGGGTAGCGACGTTGTGAAGGTGTAGTTCACCTGGAGTGAAAGAACTAGGTACTTAGCCTAGTACCTTATAAAGGGTAGGCGACGTTGTGATAGGATTAGTTCTCCTTGGTGTGAAAGAACTCGGTGGTTAGCCTAGAACCGTATAAAAGGTAGGCGACGTTGTGTTAGGTGTGGTTCGCCTTGGTGTGAAGGAACTCGGTATTTAGCTTTGTACCGAAAAAGGTTGCTGACGTTGTGAAGGCTTCTCCGCCATAAGGAGATTGGTGTTGTGATTACGAACTCTCGAGTAGGTGACTCGGGAGTGGAGTAGGCAAGGAAGGTGTCCTTGTAGCCGAACCACTATAAATACTCGTGTTGTGGTTTTGTGCTTCTTACTCTTATCTTTTAATTACTTACCTTTATATGCTTGTTTATCAACATCTAACACATACATCCAAATAGATTGACATAAGTCGATCTAAATATTTAAAAGGAAGTTTTAAATTGGTAAAATTATTCAACCTCCCCCCCTTCTAGTTTTCCACATCCCCCATCACCTTGCCCAAGAAATCAAAGTTATCCTGAGCACTTATTTCACACCCCTGGTGCACAGCGGACAACTCCTGATGATCTTTGCTGAGATTCTCGAAGCGAACAAGCATATCCGTCAAGGAGAAGCTCCCCCGGGCCAAAATACACCACGACCATTGTGTCGCATTAGTATCAGACATGTTTTGAAGAAAGGTCTTTTCAGCAGGGGGAGGTAGATGAAGCAACAAATCCCTGTACGACTCATAACCCTTCACTCGTTGACCCTTCAAGATAGACCATGATAGGACATAAACCTCTTCGGCCGACGTTTTCTCCCCCTGATCTATAGCTTTCCCATCCTGCTGCTGAGGAGGCGGAGAAGAAATCCCTGCGAAAAAACAAATAATGAGGCAAATGAACAAGAAACCAACGATCACACTAAAGGCGGACACTCACTGGTTTCTTTCTGAGAAGGCTGCTCAACGACACGGGAAAGATCATGATCCCCATCATTGCCAACCGGCGGGTCCATAAAAGTATTCTCTTCAGCATTGACATATCAAGATTGTTGTTGGAATGACCCTCCAAGTTCTCCCTAGAGTGACCAGCAACAGTTGAATCATTCGGCAAGGGCCCACCAGACCGAATAACGTTCAGAGGAGAAGCATGAGTTGTAGACTCGACATTAATGACCGGCGGGGTAGGAATCTTCGCCTTTTTTCTGTGCGGTGGAGCCGAACCGCCCTCTCCAGCTGGGCGTTTTCTAGGGACCGGCCCCCCGGCTTTAGCCTCGCGAGCTTTCCTTTTCTTCTCGCGCCTCTAAAACTTTCGGATCGGCCGTTTCCACTCGCTTCATTGCATCCGACTGGGGAAGTCGGGCGCCACGCCACTGGGAGAGTCACATGCATTATGTGAGCCCGTCCTGCTCATAGGAATCCCTTTAGTCATGGATGCCCTGCGGTACTGGGCGTGATAAGATAGTCGACATGGTCAAAGCTGCAAAACAAGCAAGACAATAGTAAATCCGGAGAAAAAAATAAGGCAGCTCTTAACTAATTAGTAAAAACATAGGCTAGTACCATTCCCCTCGGCATCCTCGAGCGGCCGAACCGGATATTTCGGTTACGATAACCCCATGGCATACAGAAAACCTGGCGGAATCCTAATCAAATCAATGACATTGGTAGACAATTTTGCAGCATCCGATCCAGAAAACTCTCCGGAAGGGAAACAGTCAGAAATGTTTGAATCCGGATGTCTCCACGGCATAGCAGAAGGGATAGCGCGTCGATCGATCAAAAAGAAATCATGTTTCCACCCTTTTAAACCGTATAGTATCTCTCTAAAACCGACTTTACGATCCTTGCCGTCCCTCTTGGCAAAGGTAAACTAATGCCCCTGCTTGTGTAACTTATAGAAAGCACGAAAAAGGGAAGTAGTGGGAGTCACGTGTAAACTACGGCTATATACTTCAAAAAGGGTAACCATGTGCAAACCTAACGACACTAATCGAGAAATATGTACTTTATAATATCAAGAACATCCAAAAGAAAAGTGGAGAACGGACACTAATACCTCCTTCTATAAAATACTCCAAATATAAACCTATCGCATATTATTTTAAGTCCCCATAGTAAAGCCAGTCGGAGGAAGCCTCGGATGATGGTCACGCAGAATGCCAAAGGTTTTTATCGCCCACTTCAAGCCCCCCTCCGACATATGCGAGGTATACTTTTCTATATCAAATTTGGGTTTTGAACCCGAAGGACATTCCGAAGCATGCTCTGAGTTATGTTCTGAGACGGATCCGGACGACTCCGCCCTAGTGACCGGAAGGGAACGGGAAATAGTCTAGGCTTAATAAGAAATAGAAAAAACTAAAGTATACCTGAACAGTAGACAAAGGACACGAAAGATCGTTCGCGTAAAACCGTAAAACGTGATGTGAAAATTTTCTACGGTGGTAAAATGAAATCAATCAAGCTTATTTATAGGCAAAAAGTGGAAAGGTGAAACACCCCGTCGTGTCAGACGGTGGCATGTCACTCCAAGAAACCAAAGATACCGCGATAGTCCCAAGTGTCAACATCCCAGAACGCTGTAAAAAAAACGGCGCCTCGTCATAATACTCGCATTTATTAACTTTGACACCATTCAATAAAAAAAAAGAAAAAAGGAGCAAAGCAAACTCATCAACAAGAACCATCACAAAGTATTCTCTCTCCCAATATCATGTTATCCATACAATAACACGATACTGGGGGAGGGGACATGTTGGCGTATGTGCCCGAAGCACTCAGCCGAAGGGACCAAACCATCCGGACAAACATACAACAAATCAACTAGACCAAGTGGACTCCAAGCTGAAGCAAAGCATCACATTCCGAAGGGTTGGTCACAACCCCCAGGCACAACGGTTACATGGCGTCATCACACATAAAAGGAACGGAATCTTGATCAGAACCTCTGACCTGATTCAAGCAGAAACCTAACAGAGCAAGTCAAAGTCCCGCCCGAAATAGTCACTTTCACCACATGTGACTCTCAGGTAAGGACAAGACTTCTCACCTATAAAAGGAGGGAAGTTACTGCATTTAGGTTAGCTCTCTCTAACCCTATTTTACACGCAGTAACTCTCCATATCATATTCTTACTCCCACGCCGGAGCTTGGTCTAGGGATAAAACCCTAGGTGAGACTAACGCGTGTTGTTCTTGTGTTCACAGATCCGAGGAGTACCGATCCGAAGGTCTAGACGAAGAGTCAGCCGAAGGATACAAGCTTGTTTAGGTGAAGACATATTTTTACCTCAATAGTTCTGTTGTCATAAACTACTGACCATGAACATAATGATTGATCATTGTTATATAACCAGTTTGATACGACTGAATATATATGGACTTAAAAATTTTGGGAATAATTGACGCTCATTAATAAGGGTAAAATAGTCTATACAGTTTAAATTGATTATTATTAAGATTTTTGAAAAAGTTAAAACAAACAAATTATTAAAATGGGTAGATATGACACATTTTGTGATTAAATTGGGTATATATGACATTATGAGTTTTTGTTGAACAAATATAACATTTAAGGGTTTTAATTGAAGATATATGGAATTAACCCATAAAAAAGTTGAGAGTCTCAATCAACTCCCAAAATATTAGACTTTTGACTGATGAATTGCATTATTGTTTAGAGCAATTCCAATAATAACGCCGAGACCGGCGTTAACTTGCTAATTGCCGGCGTTATATGGCGTTGGCCATTGCACCTTGCGCGTTAAACCAGCGTTAAATGGGCCAAGTTACCCCCTCAACGGGGCGTTAACGTTTAATTAAAAAAAAATCATTTCACCCCCCTAAACCATTTCAAATAAATTTTCACTTACACCCCCTCAACCTACTCAAATTCAAATTTAAATTATACTGGTTAATTTTGGGCGGAATTTATTCAAATTCAAAATCAACTCTGCCTATATATACAACTCTACCTGAGTTGTTTAGAACACACAACACACACAACTCACACACAAAAAAAATGTCTCGCAAATATTTTTCTCAGCAATTCCCAAGTCCAGAAAAGTTGCCAGAAACCAGCTTTCCAACTCCAGAAGAGTTTGAAGTTTACTCAACACCACCTGAATCTGTCTTTCCGGTTTTCCAACCGGAAAATGTATTTTTAAACTCTCCACCTGTGAACAATCCAATTGTTCCAACTCCACCTGTCAACACTCCACAGGTGGATCTTGAAAACAACCCATTCGGGTTAAGTGAGGCTTCCCTTCGTCAACTTGAACAAGACGAAGAAAACTATAGGGAGATTATGGAAGAGCAGGCACGCGAGGAAGCTGCTCGTCGTGAACAAGAAGCAAGGGAAGCTCAATATCTTCAAGATAACTACTTTGACATAATGGAGACTCGGCTCGTTAATGACGAGTTTTATTCCTCTTCAAGTGACGAGGGTTGGGACTCTAGTGATTCGTTTTATTAAGTTTTAGTAGTTTATTTTCACCAATCTCATTGTAGTTTTAATGTTTAATGTAATTCGTGTTTAACATTGAATGTACTTTGTGTTTTAATGTTAAATGTGATATGTTTTTTAATAAATGAAGTGTTCGTTTTAGTTTAGGGGTTGAAATTGAAAATATCAAATGTTAAAGTTTAACTTGGGATGTTATTGTTGTGGGTGTTTTTTGGGATGTTAAGGTGAAATGTTAAAGCTGATGTGACGCTGACGTGACACGGTGTTAAACTTTAACTTATGTTATTGTTGTGCATGCTTATTACATTTTATATACACGCGCGGTAGTGTCGTTAGCACGTATGTAGGGTCTCATGACCCACTCCAAATTTTTAGCGATAGAAATTTAATCACTAACAATCAAACATAAAGAATAGAATCCTAACCACTATGATTTGGTCTAAAAGGTATGTTTATATTTCTATAAGTAGAGTAGAAGATAGCATCGATAGCCTAAAGTAAAATGAGGACATGTTCACTCTTCCTCTTGTGTACTCTTCTCCTAGCTACTTCACTTGATAATCAAGTTTTCTCTAAGGTCTACCTCAGCAACAACTACTTCAAGGTAAGTCTTCATTTTAATTTGATATACACAATTGTACAATACATATTATATACATGTACATCTATAGAAGTGTATAATTCTTGGTATGCTGTCTTGTATCCTGCTTTTTCTTGACGCAGACAGTGGCAAAGCGGTATATGTGAAACGTGTACTCAAGGTAGGAAAGGGTCCATATGGTGGTGCAAACATTGATCGTGATCCACGTAAAGGAAAGAACGGCGCACCATCAAAGCTTCCATGGTCTTTTTGTACCGGAATAAGTTTTGGTTTCTCTATGTTTCTCTTGTTTGATTTCTAAGATTCCAACTTCAAATTGGTACATGGTGTTGTTGTAAAAAGGCCTAGAATTTGTGTTTGTTACTTTTTATGGTTGTAACGTGTGAAGTTATATAATGTAATGATTTATATGAATGATAATCTTATGTTTATTTACAAATGTTTAAAAACAGTTACTTACGACCAAGTTCAATCCAACGATTCATTTATTAGTTTACATAAAGTACACGATAGTCAGTGAACAACGCTTTCGGTATCATATCATGAATGAACAAATAAAAAAGAATGTATTGAAATTTCAGATGTCATACAAGAACTTGCTGAAATGCTTCATGTGTTCTGCTTGCAAAGAAATAGCAATCGACAAGCTCCCATCATTAATCGGGCTTGGCAACACAAAGCTCAAACCTTCAAACGCGATCCCACCAGGACCCATAAATATTGGCCTACCCCATCCAAAGTCAGCATCATGAATTGGGAGTCTAGCCCAACTAGTTATTCCAAGATTGGGGCATTTAAATGTATGTGCCCCACGAACCAAAGCTTTTAAATCCGGCTGCAGTTCAAGATAGTCGAGTGCTGACTTTAAATAATCATTATTCATCTTTGCTAACGCGTCATGGATTTTACTAGCAGCATACCAAGTAGGCTTGGTCTGAAGCTCCCCTGCTTCCGCTATAGGAGTAGTTGTAAAGATAACATTCCCAAAATAACCTTGTGGCAAAGTGGGCTGAAGGCGGGCTCGTCCATCAGTGGCAATGTAGAGCTTGCTATCTTGATCATCTTTCAGCCCGCGGGCTTTACACACGGACCTCCAAACATGGCCCGAGAGCATTTCATATGAGCTATAGTTAATCATGTTTCCATCTTCCTTTGATTTTGCTTTGAGCACGTTGAGTTGGTCTCGGGTCAACTTAAAAATAGCTACAGCCATTTCATCTGATTGGAACTCGGGTTCTGTTTTCATTGGTGGAGCGGGCTGGTATTCGACATGCTCAAAAACGGGCTGTGGTGGGTCCCGAGCACAGAGGAGGGTTCGGTCTATGAAGGGTGGGAGAGTGATGTCAAGGCCACGAGCCATGTCGGACCATGTGTTGATGAAGTGTAGCCCGGATGCACCATCCGCAGCATGATGTTGCATGCCAACTCCTAGCGAAACTCCCCCACATTTGAAGTAAGTTACTTGTAAGACAAGCAAAGAATACGACTCAATCCCTAGTGAGTAATCAACAGCAGGAATAAGTTTCCTTAGCTCTAACGTGGGTGCAAAGTCACCAAAATCATCGATCACACCATCGGACTCAGCTTCCACAAACAATACACCTTGTCCTTGACAATCGATCTCAATACGACCATCTTCATCTCTCTTCAACCGCCCTCCCATCGGGTAAAATGGAACCAACACTTTGCTCAAAGCATCCTTCATCACCTTTGAATCAAAAAAGTTGCTAGCACCATTTGGCCTATAGAAATACACACTTGGTGTATGGAAATTTGGTACCACAAGGTCGACGTTAGAGTTCCATAGTTTGATTTGTGGTGGCTCTTCTGCAGGCCTCACCATTGTCGATTCTTTAATCGTGATCTTCATATCCAACACTTAACAAAGTTTATAAGATAGAAAAAGTTTTTTATACTGGTATTGAATTAGTCTGAAATGTGCTCAAGTATGTCTGGGCTTTTATAGTTTTACGTTATGAGTGTTTCATTGGATAAATCATTCGGAGGCTCACCAACCGCGAAGGCGCTAATCATACCTAGTCAAAGTTCAAATTAAAGTTGACTAGCAAACACAAAAAAACAACTAAGCCGATATTTGAGACTGCTTATATTAATATCTTAATCTTTTATTACGAATTAAAATAGTTATATAGACTCATACTTTGTGAGATTAAAGTGTGTCAAAGTGTTTATTCACTTTACTAGTTTTTATTATTAATGTAATAAATAGCGCAAGGCGTGGTGTGATAGCATGATTAAGGGCCCGTTTGGTTTGTAGGTGAGTTTAGAATTGATTTTGGATTTAGGAAAGGTTTGAAAGATTTAGGAAAGATTTGAAAAAATAATAAGAGAGAGAAAATATATTATTATATATAATAATATATAATTTATTAAATTTTTATTAAATCTAAAATAATTAAAACAAATATATTAGAATGATGAGGTCCCACTAGATATGACATAAATATTATTAAAATTATAAAAGTAACTAAAACAAAAGTTATATCACATACTTTTAAAGAGAAAGTCAAAAAAGACAAAATCTTTTTGAGGTCCCATCACGATCGTTTTTAATGCCCAATTTCAAATGGTTATGAAAGAATCACTGTATTCCATGGCTCCATCAAATGTTTGACAAGTGTCTCTATCAAGACAAGACGTTTAACTATTATAATATATTATTTTTGTTAAAATGTCCAAAATAATTCTTTGTTACTATCTTCTTATCTTAAAGCGCTTTCACCTACTTTTTCTTTTTCACCTACACAACCATCGACACATCTCCTCATTTCTTTGTGTGTGAGAGAAATAGAAAATATGTATATGAATCGATTTACACCTACCGAGACCTTCAATAAAGATCTTAAAGCCAACTTAGATCTTGAAGCCGAGTTAACGAAGACAAAAGAGTGTTTTAGTTCGTGATTTGTTTCATAAAAAGTGGTATGGGACCTGTTGTGGTTCAAGTTGCAAAAAGCAAGAAAAAATCTTTTGTGTTACAAAGAAAAGTTAAGTGGATGATTCAAACAAAGGCAAAAGACGAAATCTATACGAGGATTGTCTTCTCCGGTCATCATCTCCACTTAACCGCTCCATCTCCTGGCCATCATCACGGTCTCCGCTTTCATCGGCACCATCATCGCTCCATCTCCTGGCCATCATCACGGTCTCCGCTTTCATCGCTCCATCTCCGGTCATCATGTCTCCGCTTTCTCCCATCATCACGGTCTCCGCTTCACTGCCTCCGTCCGTCATCATCTCCGGTCATCACCGCTCCCATATTTCTTAAATGCAAGAACTTGAATATATGTTTGTGTTCTTTTGGATAGTGACTATGTGATTTGTGATATCAAAGACTTGATATTTATAGTTGGAATTATATTTATTGTTTGCTTACATATGCACTTTGTTATTTTTCGCACTACTATTTCTACTTATAAATCTTGGAACAAGACAAAAAAATTTGAAGAAAAAAATTTGGCCGAATATAGTGCTGGAACTGAAAAGAAAAATGAGGATGATGAAGATTAATGTGGAGTTGATAATTGTAAAAGAAAGAAAGAATATTTTATTATAAAAGTCATGGGTATTTTAGACATTTCTATTTTAATAATAGACAAAACATCAAATCACACATATTTTTATTATAAAAATTGGACACGGTCGAGTTTTGGGTGGAATTAGCGAATGAGTAGTTGCGGAGTTGACACGTGTCAAGTATTTGATGGAGTTATGGAGTTCTTGCATTCTCAGCTTAATATTTTGAATTTGGGCTTAAAACGACTCACGATGGCGACATCAAAAAGATTTTGTCATTTTTGTACTTTTTCTCACTTTTAAAATCATTGCATGCTTTTTGTCAGGAAACCCCACATATGATATATCTTTCATGAAACACCACATTTGATGGTGTGATAGGTAAATTACAAACCCATTTTTCCTACCAAACAATTATATATCACCTCAATCCATTCCAACAGGGCCAAAAGGCAGATACCAAACGACCCTAAGCTTCTTATTTTAGTGGACAAAATTTTTTTTTTACGTTTATAAGACGTGACATAAGGCGGCACAAAATATGAAAATATTTATACATTTATATCATATTTCATATATATTGAGTTTACAAAAAGACGGCATAAAGCGTGGCGTGGCGGCATGACCAAACTTCACGTCTTTTTCGGACCTTTGCACACCTTTTAGAACCATGATTTTTATCATGCATACGCATGTCGGGTAAATAAGATTTTTTATAAACAAATTTATACATGTATAGTTACAATACCTATGCACGGTTTTACATTATGCATACATGAAACTGTTAAATAAGATTTTTTATAAAAGTTTAGAAAAGCTTTTATACTTATATAGTTACAAGAGTAAATTACACCGTTCGTCTTTGTAGTTTGCATTGACCGCAACCTATTGTCCTTTGACTGTTAAGTGGCAAACTTTATCCACCGTTCGTCCCTCCCACTAACGGACCTCGGTAACTGTCGTTAAGTCACTTTATGTGGGGGTATTCTTATCTTTTCATATCTTCAAATGAGGGTAAAGTTGTCATTTGCCTTTATGAAGAACCTTTATATTGATATCCAAATGCCCTCTTCTTTCTTTATCATCTTTACCCCCAATACCTTCTCCTTCACCACCACACTACCATCGCCACCACCGCCCCTATCATCATCATCAGTCAACACCTTGTCAACATCATTTTTACCAACACCACCACAATCATTATCATCTCATCACCACAAAATCACCACTAGCACACGAAACTCATACCTAAATCCCATTTATTTCCACTCCCAAACCCACAAAATCAATCGCAACAAAAATCAAAATCAGAAAATTAAAATCATATCCCGATAAACACCACGCCACCATTCTCATCACCTCCGACCACTTTCATAAAGCCCGATAATCATATTTACTAAATTGTTTTTTTTACCACAAATTCTAAAAAAAATAATCAAAAACTACAACAATCATAGTCAAGCATTTTTCACTCCCCCATTGATAACATATCCAAATTTGGTTATTGTACTTGATGCATATATTTTTATATTTCTTTAAAAGAAAAATCTATAAAACATCGGTTACTTAAACCTTCCTTATAATGAAATATTTGTAAAATCTGTAAATGATCATGTATAAATCATCTTGTTTATACAGTTGTATGTTTATCTTGTTTATCTATGTCATCTAAATGAACCATATCTACAAATCTCGTCCATGGCAATCAACATATTACCATTTCATCCATCACCACGACACTATAAATCATAACACACAAATCAAAATGTGAAAAAAAAGCCACACACCCAAGAATCCCCTGGTGTATATACCAAAATAAATAAAAGAAAAAAACACACAATTTATAAATCTATAAAACAATCAAATTCAACCATCAAACTCATAGATCTAAAACCCAAATCAAACACGCACAATTTATGACACCACCGTCGGCCATACCGGAAACATCCACCATCAACATGGTGGTGGCGGCGGGTCTGGTTGCAATGAAGGGTGGCGTTGTTAGTCTATTAGTATTAGTATTAGTATTAGTATTTGGCCCATTGTATATCCGACCCATTATGTATCCTATATAATCTTGATGTACCAAACATGATTATGCATTCAATATACACGTTTACATAATCTTACATGGTATCACAGCCTAAAAAAATCGATCCTCATAAACCCTAACCCTAAAGTTTTTTTTTTTCGTTCTTGTGTTTGTCGACTGTTTCTTTTGTTTGTCGACCAAGAGTTGTCGATAATTGTGATTGTTTGTCGACCAAGAGTTGTCGACCGTTTGCTATTGTGTTTCTATTCTCGCCTAAGCCCTAAAAGTCTACACCTATCGATTTACTAAACCCTAAACCGATCACTAAATTTTCCTAAACCCTAACCTGTCGACCTATTTGTTGTCGAATTATTCAACCATTACCATCCCAACAGATTGCTAAACTCCATCGATTACTACCATGACTACGGATACATTTCCCCCACCGCTCCTCACGTTATCGGATAAACTTATGGCTATGAATCACCTAACCACCTTTGTTCCCATCAAACTTGATGTTGATGAGATGAATTACTCCTCATGGGTGTATTATTTTCTCATCTATGTCATGGCTATGGTATCTTGGACCATCTTGTTGATCCACCCGCATCCTCTTCTTCTACACCTCCTCCACCCCCGACTAAAGATGCGGAATGGCTCAAGGTTGATTTCAGTATTAGGTCTTAGATCTTTTCCACACTTGCCTTGAATCTTCAAAAACGGTTAGTTGTTCTTAATCCTAAATCTGCCAAAGAGGCGTGGGTGTGTCTTGAGGGAATTTTTCAAGACAATAAACGCTCTCGAGCTATGGCCTTGAAGGCAGAGTTACGTAATCTGAAGCTTGGAGACTTAACAATTGATGCGTACTTTCAGAAAATTGAATCAATTGCATTGGTTTTAAATGGCCTTGGTTCTCCTCTTAGTAATGACGACGTTATTACGTTTGCACTTGAAGGCTTACCCAACACGTATGATGTGATTTCCACCGTTATTGCTAGTCGGGAACCTTTTCCCGATCTCAAGAAGGTTCGTTCTTTGTTAACCACGCAAGAGATGCGCATGAAGTCTAAAGTTCAAGACCCGATTGTGGATGCTATATCCGCTTCTCCTATGGTCTTATTGGCAAATAGCAACACTCGTCGTTCGTCTAATCCGTTGCAAAAAGTAAACAAACCTTGTTTTTTGTTTGCTAAAGGTCATTATCGTTTTGGTGAGGCATGTCGATATCTTCACAATGGCGTTCATGGTAAGTCTACACTACTTCCTCGCAGCTCCTGCCTACGTGGATATGGATACCTTGCAAAAATTATTGGCTAAATGGGTTTTACTACTCAAAAATACCACTTCACATCGCTTCTGCTGCATACCATGCGTGAGCCCTACCCGCCCAACATCCTAGCTATCCCACGCAACAATTCCACCCGGCCCAATTGTATCCAAGCCCACAGTCGGCCCAATTGTATACCACGCAACAACAGCAGTTCAACGCTTTGCCATGGGGTCCAATCCCTATCGCCTGTCACCAACACATGGGGTTCACAATCTGCTCAGTTTACCATTGCAGGTTCAGTTCACTGCAAGGTGTCCACCACCAGGGTTCAATTCTACGCTGGTTCACGGCAGAGGTTCACCGATGCCAGGGAGTTCACCAGCAGGTTCATTGATGACCGGTTCACCACAGCCACAGTGGGTTCAATTTTGCACAGGTTCACCAGCAGGTCCACAACCGCAAGGGGTTCTGCAAGGGTCTTTGACCGGTTCACCACAACCAATGTTTGGTTCAGTTTTTAACCCGGGTCAAGCGACTCTCTTGCCACATGCTTTTGCTACTAACACTCTTCAGGACCCGTCTGCTCGAAATTGGAATATGGATATGATAAGGTTTTAAAATGTACCTTTTAAAGGGTCGTTTAAGCCCTTATTTGATCACTTTTGTATCCGTTATTACTTAATATCGCTCCTTTTCACTTTTAGGTATCTTGAAGGTAAAATCTTTGGAATGACACTTATTCGCATTTAAAAGGCGCGAATATACTGAAGAAAATAGCCAAAGTCAAGAATCGAGACACTCAGTCGCTAGAACTGAAGGGTGACGGCGCCAGTGTTATCTGCTACACCGTCGGACAACTTTTGTGACGGCTTGAGTGTTTTAAAAGAGAGGCGTCGCAACTCGACGGCCTAGATTTGATCCGAGACGACGCCAAAGATCGAAGGGACGGTGTTACAAGCATAAAGTGATGCCGTCAAGAGACTAACATGGCCAAGACGAAACCCTAATGACGGCGACCCGACGGGCGTCACAAATCAAAAGGTGACGCGTCGCATTTGTAATCTTATATATAGAATCCGAATTTTTCGGTTTTCAGTGGTAGTCTTTGGAGTAAAACCTAAACCGAACCAAGGTCGTTTTGTACAAGATTTTAGGTTCCATACCCTATCTTACATCAAGATAAGTGTTTTACTTCATTAATTCAATTATGTCTTCAATTAATTGTGTGTATGCTTGCATGTTTCCATGTCCCGCTAATTTACTTGTGTGTTTGCTTAGGAATATGAAACTTAATTATTGAATATTGATTGGTTGTCTCTTATCTTAATTGTTAATGATCTAGTATTGCGATAAGTCATCCGTTGTGTAGTTAATGCTTGATTAATCTTTGTTGAACCTTAGCTTATAGTACCTAGAGTCATTGTAGGCTAAACCATCCAAGAGTACCTTAGTGTTAAGTTTATAAATCCTAGAGATTTTGTAGGCGATAACCTTTGGTAGTTTCAAAGAGTTAGGGATAAACGCATACCCTACGACCTTAGACACACAACGCGATTAAGAATAAGGACGTGACAATTCAACCATCAATAGGAGATAATTAAGGAGTAATGAAACCTCGTAAACACGGACCATTTTTGTCAGATAACCGACGTCGTCAGATCGCAACTCGACGGCGTGTGGAAGGAGCAAAAACAAGTGATTATTTTTCTCGTTTTACGAGCTACTTATAAATTTTTGGAATTTTCGTGTCTTAATTTTCCGTAAATCAGTAAACATCCATTCCACAAGCATTATATCCTAGTTTAGTAGAGTCCCATATATATATTTACACCGATTTTACGAAGGTTTCGCTTTGTTTTCTTCAGTGTGCAAGTTTAATTTACCAAGAAGAAGATACATAAGATGAGAAGGAGCTTTAACGCAAACATTCTTCTTGAAGAAAGATGTAACCACCACTTTACACGGATCCCACCGATCTAATCGTGGGAGTATTAGTTTCTTTCATTTTATTACCTTCCATTATCATAACTTTGATATTTCGGGGAACATTGGGGACAATGTTCGCTTTAAAATGTAGGGAGGGAAAATAAACGGAACTTTGAAACTATGCTTATCCTTGACTATTTGCTTTGTCCAATTGCATTTGTGTAATAAACCATGAGAAAATGTCGGTTAGGGTAATTTTGGCACCAAATTTAAATTTTTCATGACATATAGGAGTGGGCCATTAGTCTTAATAAAGCGTCTCATGGATAGGAAATTATATGACTAGCACAAAAACCCTTTACCACTTAAATTCCACCCAAATGCGAGGATCGCCTTAGATTAGTAGAATTAAAGCATTCATCTTTAATGCTTAGTGTGAACCGGTAGTATAATAGATTCTAGAACTTGTTTTGTGATGCATCCCGAGATTGCTAGTAAGACCACACTTGTGTAGTTAGGAATAACTAAATGATAAGAGGCATTAGGATAACCCTTTCTTGATACCGTAATATAATTACTTCTTCCACATCGGTTGAGTAATTCCCCACACCTTATGCGTTGTACTCATCTTTAGTACACGATACCCTAGTTAACCCTCGAGCCTATCCTTTTCGCGGTTCTCGTGATGTTTGGTTTTCCGAATATCAATGAAGAGCATTGTTTACACCCCACCCCAAATGTACACCCAAATCGCCTTAGCCTACCTTGTATGCACTCACTTTTAGTGCATTATTGTTATCAAACTAAACCCTTAGTTCAATTATCTAGTTGCTTGCATAAGGTGCTAAGTCGAGTCATATCCTTTGTACACAGTTTTGGGATGATTGGGACTCAAGGGAAAAGTTAAAATTTTGTGAAATGACGGGAAGGGAAAGTTAAATTCAAATTCCCTTTATTTGCATAATAATGTACTCCAAGTGTTTTGATCTTTTCAATTCGGGTCATATTAGTGTTAGAGTAATAAAAACTCAAGTGTAGGGATGTGCCTATAAATCCCTATCATTTTGATGTTATCGTAGAGGATGGTAGAGTAAAAGTGTATGAAAAAAAAACATACGGGCTACCATCCTACATCTATCTTTAAATTTATGTTTGTTTGTTTCAGTTATCTAGAGTCTAGAGTGTCGAGTCTTGGCTTAGCAATGCCATTCTTCGCATGCTTGTAACATAAAGATTTTGACCGCCACCACTAAATCGCCTATCCCACCAAACCCTTTGTTTCCTACCGTAAGCCTAACATTACAACCCTTTAAAAGACCTCTTTGATAGTCTTTCCTAAGTGCATACGCCAAAGCGATGGAGGTTTGATCTAGTCTCAAGCCTATGGTAATCTATGTACTAGGACCGGTTAATGAGTATTTATCTTCCATTTCCAACTTGTTATATTTCATATACACCCGACAGATGTGAGTATCCAAACACCCTATGTGAGGTGCTAGTATGTAATTTCCGTGTTTGTTATGACTTTTGCGGGGCGTATATGTGTTATGAATTGTTTTAAACCAATGTTTCATGACCCCTAACTTATAAATTAATTGGCTAAAAGCACATTTGCTGAGGACAAGCAAATACCAAGTGTAGGGATATTTGATAAGGTTTTAAATGTACCTTTTAAAGGGTCGTTTAAGCCTTATTTGATCACTTTATATCCGTTATTACTTAATATCGTTCCTTTTCACTTTTTAGGTATCTTGAAGGCAAAATGTTGGAATGACACTTATTCGGACGAAAAGGCGCGAATATCTGAAGAAAATGGCCAAAGTCAAGAATCGAGACACTCAGTGCTTTGAACGAAGGTGACGGCGTCGGTGTTATCTGCAACACCGTCGGACAACTTTTGTGACTCGGTAGCTAAATTGCTCATTTACAAGTGACGGCTTGTGTTTTAAAAGAGTAGGCCGCAACTCGACGGCTTAGATTTGATCCGACGACGTCGAGAGGCGAAGGGACGGCGTCACAAGCATAAAGTGACGCCGTCGCAAGACTAACGTGGCCAAGACGAAACCCTAATGATGGCGACCCGACGGCGTCACAAATCAAAAGGTGACGCCGTCGCATTTGTAATCTTATATATAGAATCCGAATTTTTCGCCAGCGGTGTGTAGTCTTTTGGAGTAAAACCTAAACCGAACCAAGGCATCTTTTGTACAAGATTTTAGGGTTCCATACCCTATCTTACATTAAGATAAGTGTTTTACTTCATTAATTCAATTATGTCTTCAATTAATTGTGTGTATGCTTGCATGTTTCCCATGTCCCGCTAATTTACTTGTGTGTTTGCTTAGGAATATGAAACTTAATTATTGAATATTGATTGGTTGTCTCTTATCTTAATTGTTAATGATCTAGTATTGCGATAAGTCATCCGTTGTGTAGTTAATGCTTGATTAATCTTTGTTGAACCTTAGCTTATAGTACCTAGAGTCATTGTAGGCTAAACCATCCGAAGAGTACCTTAGTGTTAAGTTTATAAATCCTAGAGATTTTGTAGGCGATAACCTTTGGTAGTTTCAAAGAGTTAGGATAAACGCATACCCTACGACCTTAGACACACAACGCGATTAAGAATAAGGACGTGACAATTCAACCATCAATAGGAGATAATTAAGGAGTAATAAAACCTAAGTAAACACATCTTTAAATCATCATACGAGCACACAATAATTAGACATAGACTACATACACCTTAGATTAGATAATTAGACAAATAGAGTAATCGGTAGAAATACCAACCCCTAAATCCAATACCCAAATTCAGTGCCTTTCCATTTCCTAAAACATAAAAAGATAAAAATAATCTTCCTCAACCCCAACCTTAGCGTAGTAACTTCTCACTAGCATTCCTATTCCCCAGAGAACGATATCAATTCCCGTGGCTTACCCTAATACTACACTACAACGATTAGGTTCAACGCTTAGGTGTTGAAAAACTTGCTCGACGAACGTGAAGTTCCTTTGACCCCGAACGACGCGTGTGGCGTTATCGGGATACAAAAGTAGCTCTCATCTTAATGATTTTGTGCATTGTCTTAGTGATATTCTTAATGAGTGCATTTATCTGTCTGTCACGGTTGGTGATGGGTGTTTCATTCCCGTTACCAACTCTTTTTTTTGGGTAAAGAATTCCCGTTACCAACTCCGGTCATGGTATCTTGTCTATACCTTTTCTTCCTCTTCATTTAAATAATGTTTTAATTACCCCTCATATCATAAAAAATCTTATTTCTGTGCGTCAATTTGTTCGTGATAATTATTGCACTGTTGAATTTGTTCCTTTTGGTTTTTCTGTGAAGGACTTCTTAACTCGAAGGGGTACTCCTCCGTTTGTGATAGCACGGGTGATCTTTACCCTGTTACGAAGCCTTATCCAATTCCTCCAGCATATCTTACCAGTCAGTGTACGTGGCATGAACGACTTGGACATCCAGGAAATGAAGTGTTGCGGCGTCTTGTGTCTAGTGATTCTATTTCTTGTAATAAAGAGAAGCTTCTCGTTCTTTGCCATGCTTGTCGACTTGGTAAACACGTGAAGCTTCGCTTGTTAGTTCGCCTAGTTCTCGTACTTCTTGTTTTGACATTGTTCACTCGATTGTGGACCTCCCAATTTCGAGTCTTTACGGTTTCAAGTATTATGTTTTGTTTCTTGATCATTATTCTCAAGATGTGGTTTTATCCATTAATGAATAAATCTGATGTTTTGTCTAAATTTCAGTTGTTTCATAGTTATGTTAGTACTCAGTTTAAGTGTGAAATTAAATCTTTTCAGTGTGATCATGGTGGTGAGTTTGATAATACTGCATTTCATAAATTATTTTCAACCCATGGCATTCAGTTTAGATTTTCTTGCCCCCGCACCTCTCAACAAAATGGAAAATCTGAACGCATGATTCGTACCATCAATAACCTTATTCGTACTTTTTTGTTTCAAGCACATTTACCACCCAACTATTGGACTGAAACTCTTAATATGGCTGCTTATTTATTGAATATCCTACCTTCCCGTGCCATTAACAATGACATACCCTTTACCCGCCTTTTTGGTGCTATACCTGATTATAGTGTCCTTCGTGTTTTTGGATGCCTTTGTTACCCACATATTGATACCAACCATAAATTAGGACCTCGCGCTACACCAGCCATATTTTTGGGACATGTTGCCAATCATTTTGGCTATCGTTGTCTTGATCTAAACACCAACAAAACTATTATCTCTCGTCATGTTACTTTGGATGAAACGGTTTTTTCGTTTCAAACCCATCCGTCCAAACCCACCCCCTCCTATGATTTTTTGGAAGATTCTTCCAATCACATTTCCACCGTTATCAACACCACCCAAATTGGTCCTACTTTAAACCCGATTCCTATACCACCAGTTGACATACCTACACCTCACGAACCAGTCCACATACCTACCTCCCCTGCCCCATCTACACCAATGCCAATGCCACCTGTCTCTCACGCACATGTCCCTGACCCACCAACGCCACCAACTGTTGTATCTATTCATCCCATGGTCACACGTTCTCGTGTCGGGACTACTCGTCCTAATCCTAAGTATCTTGGGTCATGTGTCAACTGTTTCTCCTTCCCCTAGGTCGATAAGGATGCTCTTGATGATCCAAATTGGCGAAATGCTATGTTTGATGAATATAATGCGCTTATTAGGAATAAAACTTGACTGGTGTACCTCATCCTATGATGCGTGTTTTACCGACTGTGTCTTAATATTTATAGTGTCTCGCTATACCTATGGTCTACCCTAGTGCACTAACGGGCAAAGTACCGGTCGTGTGTAGTGTAGTAAATGGTAAAGCCGAGGTCGTCCCAAGAGCTATGTGTGTTGGATTATTACTAAGTCTAGTGTCACGAATAATAATGGTTTCGATAGGGATTTAATTAATTAAACTACTAATGCGAAATAAAGTAAATAAAAGCGTATAAATGGTAAAGGGAAATCAATAGAGAGAAGTGGTGCTAACCTAGTTAATCCTCCTAGCTAGTTATGTCTACGCTACTTACTTCCAATTACTTGTGGGGTCAAATTCGAGAGGACAACATTTGGTCAATTCGCCTAACCTATCAAAGAAAGATGCCACCACAGAGAAATCAGCGCACCATCATAAGTCCCGTTGTTCCCGGTCCCCAAGCCAAGTCATTAAGTACCGCTACATGCTAGATTCATAATAGTGAGTGCCCGCCGTTAGGAACTTAGACACTACACCCCAATTCTTAAGTTCATCCAAACGATAGGTGATCGCTGGTCAAATCGCACAAGTAGAAAGGGTCGTCATTTGGTCATATCTTACCCTTCCCATCTCACCCGCTCACCTAGGGTCAGTTGGTCATATCTCCTAGGCAATTGGCCTCACCGCCATTCAAAACTACCGAACCAAGGGTGGCTACCAATGAACTATGCATGCATACACTTAGAAATAATTGTACGGAAGTAAAGGTAAACGCAAACAAAACAATTAAGGAATCATAACTAGGCTAGCACCAAAAGGTGCTTAGCTCATATTAATCATGCAAATCAATTCAATATTCAAAGGTACGAAATACATGAATTGAAAGTAAAGAAATATAAAACGCTAATGCTTATCGTAATGGAGTGACTTCTCCTTGAAACAACTCAGTATGCTCCTCTAGACCTGCCTTGAGCTTTTTCCCACGCTCGTGAGTGTTGTGTGTGGAATGGGATGATTAGAAATGCTGGAATTCGTGGGGTATTTATAGGCCAGATCCGGGTTACGGCGTAACCAATATAGGAGTTACGCCGTAACCTTCTATTTCTTCGTAAAATGCACTAGATCTGCTGGTTACGGCGTAACCTAATGAGTGGTTACGCCGTAGTCTTCAATAAACTCGGTTACGTCGTAAGAGATGCAATAGTTACGGCGTAAGTATCACCGGCGTGGAACCTCTTTTGACCTAATGTAGTTACGTCGTAAACTTTGGGAGGAGTTACGCCGTAAACTTCTAATAAGTTGGCATACTGAGTCACGCAATAGTTACGGCGTAATGTGAGAGATGAGTTACGCCGTAACTTCTTCAAAATAGCATATTGTGATAAATCTTTAGATATGTTTCCATTTCCGCGTCTCTTTAGCTCCAATGCTCGTAATTTACTTGAAAGTGGAAAACAATGGAAAACAAGCGTAAATCCATATAAATGATATAAATAACGAGCATTATCGGGGGAAATTGACACTTAATATTCAGGACTATTTGATGTTATCAAATATCCCCACTTGAACTCTACTTGCCCTCAAGTAGACCTTATTAGATAGATTCCTAAAAGATATCTCCCATAACCGGAAAATATGAGTTTACAAATCCCTTATGCTAGAATAAAACAAAGCCGAACACCTCACGAAAGGGAACAAACACTCAAATCTCTCAACTATTCTAAGTGTCAATTTCGGGTGATCACCAATCGCACAATCATAGCATGTATTCTATCATAAGCTTGGCGGTTACACAAATCTCCACCACTAGAGTTAAGGGCTAAACAATTCTCGAAGGCAATATGGGTAGACACGACAAAGGTTAAGGGTGACTCGTCATTACTAACATGTCACGGCGAAGTGGACAAAATCAATGATACATGACCAAATCCATGGCCAAGACACCAAAGATTGCTCACGCATCACCTAGACACGCTTCATGACTAAAAGGGTAGGATAAGACATGGGATATATAATTGGTGTAAAATAAAAACAAGGTGTAGTCTAAATCTATAACCAAGTCATCACCACTTACCGTCCGCCCAAAGTTCAAGCTTAGAAGTCAAGAAACCGGATCATGAAATGCAAGGTAGATGTGTCATTAGAGGACGCCGTGATGGGCACACTACCTTTTCTCCAACTGTTGGCATAACTACCAACCCAATCTTCAAATGTGACCGAGGTGGCCTCCTCGATACTAAATCAATAAAGCTCATACTACGATTGCTTATAACATCGCACTTTACAATAGCATAATCATAACAACTTTTTTTTTTCAACATAACATATAATACTAACATAATATCCCCCACTTGAGATGAACAATGGGAATTGGGGTCTTCAATGATCTTCGAAATGTTGTCGATGAAAGCGTGATTTCCAACCTTTCCACTCGAACCTTGAACTTAGGCAAATGATGACTTCCCAATCACAAATAAAGACTACAGGGTAGGCTAAGGTGTATAGGTGTATCGAAACAATATATTGGGTTAACAAAATGAAAGGAATGGCTCGGAAGGGTGTATCTAGGGTATCTTGCACTAAAGATGAGTGCAACAAAAGGGTTTCACATGGGGTCGAAAAGTCGAGGTGACTAATCGATAGACTCACAATGGTAGGTCGTTTGGGTGATAATCCTATAATATTGCCTTCTAAAACCGAAAAGTCCAAATACATCGAGCTAACTCAACATACCTCGCCTATGGTCTCGAAATGATGCAAAGGCCAAGTTCTAAAGTTTACAAGCTACCGCAGACACTCATAATTTGGTGGATTTGGGGTAAAATATTGGAAACGGATAAGGCTAATCTCACCATATAATATCAAGGGTTGTATGTGCTCGCTAAGGTCTAATCTAGTTAGGTTAAGAAAAACATGTCAAAATTTTAAAATGGCATAATTTTTCAAAATAAACTAGAAAAATGAGGGCTAAATAAAGTTCAAGAGATAATTCTACTCCCGTCCCCCACTTGAATTGTACAAAGTCCCTTTTGTACTAGGCATTAAAATAAAGGTGAAGAGAAAGGTAGAATTAGAGCGAGAACTTCCCGAAATTTGCTCCATAAAGAAGAAGGCCCACGAAAAGAGACGTGCCTTCAGATAAGCGCCATGAACAAACTTCAATCCCTAAAATCACAATACCGACAAGCATAATTCTAAAAAGAAAAAATGAAAATGAAAACAAACCTAACTCACTTTCAGAGGAATCACGGTTGCATTTAGCGAATGCAACAAGTTTTTAAACCACTTGGTGTCCCAAGTGGACGAGTGAAGTCTCGTGAGGGTTTACAGGAACACACCCACAAAGTTCATTTAAAAACTAATACAAGGTTATTGTGTTTTAAAATGAAAGAATTAAAGCAGAGGAAAGTTACGTCAGACTCTTTTGAGGGAGTTACGCCAGAATCGGCAAAACCCGAATGAGTCGCAAAGCGAGTAGTTACGGCGTAACCACTGAGATGGTATTACGCCGTAATTGGTAATGCGTCAAGAATTCTGCTGCTAAAAGGTTGGTTACGGCGTAATCACCAAGATGAGTTACGCCGTAACTCGCTCGAATCAAGAATCGCAGCAGAATTAGTTCCTTGTTTCCTGCAAAAATAGTTAGAAAACACAAAACCCAACAAAAAGGAAATAAAACAAAAGAAAGGGATAATTCGGGTTGTCTCCCGAAAGAGCACTTTTCTTTATTTACGAGTCTTTAAGTTAGACTCAGAGCCGCGGGGCTACTAGACCGGTGCGAAGAACTCATCTCCCGAAAGCTTGCTAACATCCTGCCCATAATAAATTTTCGCGCGGTGTCCATTTACCTTGAAATATACTCCTTCCTTGTTATGAACTTCAATAGTCCCATAAGGGAATACCTTACTTACTGTGTAGGGGCCAACCCAACGAGATCTCATTTTTCCAGGGAATAATTTGAGTCTTGAGTTAAAAACGAGAACCTCTTGTCCCACTTCAAATCTTTTATCCTTGATTCGCTTATCGTGCCATCTTTTGGTCCTGTCTTTGTATGCTTTGGCATGATCATATGCTTCGTCTCGTAACTCAGCTAAACGGTTTATTTGGGAAAATCGGTGTTCCTTGATTACATCAGCCTCCAAGTTAGCATTCTTGAGAGCCCAATATGCTTTATGTTCCAACTCTACGGAAGATGACATGCTTTTCCGTAAACAATCTTAAAAGGGGTGCTTCCAATAGGAGTTTTGAAAGCTGTTCTGAATGCCCATAATGCCTCGTCGAGTTTGTCGGACCAATCTTTTCTGTTACTGCTGACTGATTTCTCTAAAATTCGCTTGAGTGCCCTGTTGGTGTTTTCAGTTTGCCCATTGGTTTGTGGGTGATAAGGTGTAGACATTCGGTGGAGTACCCCATATCTATTTAGAACTTTCTCCATAATAGCATTACAAAAGTGTGTCCCTCGATCACTAATGATGGTCTTAGGGATCCCAAACCGGGAGAATAATTTTTTCAAAAAATGAATGACACTCCTAGCGTCACATGTTTGCAGGGCTTCAGCTTCAACCCATTTCGAAACGTAATCGACAGCTACAAGGATATAACTTTTATTCTTCGATGGAGTGAAAGGTCCCATAAAATCGATCCCCCAAACATCAAAAACCTCACATACCATAATGTTGTTGAGTGGCATCTGATTCCGAGAAGAGATGTTCCCTGCCCTCTGACAAGCGTCACAATCCCTAACATGCTTTGCGGCGTCTTTGAAAATGCTAGGCCAAAAGAATCCGGCCTCATAAACCTTTCGAGCAGTATTGTCGGCTCCATAGTGTCCTCCTGCAGGTCCGTTGTGACAATGTTCCAGAATCTGTTTTTGCTCATCCCCAAATACGCATCTCCGAATAATACCATCAGGGCATGATTTAAAAAGGAACGGATCATCCCAGAAGTAATACTTAAGATCTGAGAAGAACTTTTTCTTTTGATCGTAGGTTTTGTTGCTTGGTAATACTCTGGCCGCGAGGTAATTAGCGAAATCTGCGTACCATGGTTCGGAACTGGAATCTTTAATTCTAACTGCCATGAGATGTTCGTCGGGGAAGGAGTCCCGAATAGTTTCTTTGTCAAGTTCCTCGAGCTCAGGGTTTTCTAATCGTGAAAGGTGATCAGCTGCTAAGTTTTCTGCTCCTTTCTTATCCTTGATTTCAATTTTAAATTCTTGCAGCAGCAGCACCCATCTTATCAATCTTGGTTTGGCATCCTGTTTATTAAATAAGTACTTCAAAGCGTAATGGTCAGTAGACAACAGCTTTTGACATTACTAAATAAGATCTTAATTTATCAAAGGCATAGACTACAACCGTGAGTTCCTTTTCGGTGGTTGTGTAATGCTCTTGTGCCTCATTTAAGGTTTTACTAGCGTAATAAATGGGTTTAAATTTTTATCCACCCTTTGTCCTAAAACAAAGACCCACAAAGATAATCACTAGCATCGCACATGAGTTCAAAATCGCTCCCCCAATCAGGAGCAATAATAACAGGGGCAGTAGTCAGTTTTTCTTTTAAAATGTCAAAAGCTTTTTTGCAATCATCGTCAAAATCAAATTTAGCATCTTTCATGAGGAGTTGGGTCATAGGTTTGGCAGTTTTTGAAAAATCTTTTATAAATCGTCTATAAAATCCTGCATGCCCAAGAAAACTCCTAATGCCTTTTAGGTTGGTCGGATAAGGCAGTCGAGAAATAACGTCAACCTTAGCTTTATCAACTTCTATCCCAGTTTGGGAAATCTTATGCCCCAAAACAATCCCTTCTTTAACCATAAAATGACATTTTTCCCAGTTAAGGACAAGGTTGGTTTCTTCACACCTGGCAAGCATTTTAGATAGATTATTAAGACAAGATGAGAAAGAGTTACCAAAAACCGAGAAGTCGTCCATGAAGACTTCCATAAAATCTTGACACATATCTGAGAATATAGCAGTCATGCACCGTTGGAATGTGGCGGAGCGTTACATAGTCCAAAAGGCATCCTTCGGTAGGCGAATGTTCCGTAAGGGCAGGTGAAAGTTGTCTTCTCTTGATCCTCAGGGGCAATAGGAATTTGAAAGTAACCTGAGAATCCATCGAGAAAGCAGTAATACTCATGTCCAGAGAGCCTCTCTAGCATCTGATCGATAAATGGAAGGGGGAAGTGATCCTTTCGTGTTGCGTCATTTAATTTCCTATAATCAATGCACACCCTCCAGCCAGTGATTGTTCTAGTTGGTATCAGCTCATTATCTTCGTTGGTGACCACTGTCATTCCTCCTTTCTTTGGCACAACATGAATAGGACTAACCCAAGGGCTATCAGAAATAGCGTAAATTAGACCCGCATCCAGGAGCTTAATGATTTCGTCTTTTACCACGTCTTGGACTTTAGGGTTTAATCTCCTTTGTGGTTGCACTACATGTTTAAAATCATCTTCCATAAGTATCTTGTGGGAGCAGTATGAAGGGTTAATTCCTTTAATGTCAGAGACTTTCCACGCAATTGCTCCCTTGTGCTTGCTTAAAACCTGCAGTAACGACTCCTTTTCTTCGTCAGATAACAGAGAAGAAATCACAACAGGATAATTACGATCCCCATTGATAAATGCATATTCTAAATGAGGAGGTAGCTCCTTAAGTTTTGGGGAAGTATCAGCTTCTTCCGGGGTATTTGTTGAACATAACGTTTGATTATTCGCGGCCAGTTCCTCTGTTTCGCTTTCTTCATCGCTAGATGTCCCATCATTATCTTCGAATTTTAATGATCTCAAAGGGTCGGGAAGAAAGCATTCCTGGGCATGTTTCTGAGTGTTAGCTTCGATAAGGTCGAGATCATCAAGGTTGTCATCAGTGAAAGAAGCATATCTCATTGACTTTTCAAGATCGAAGGTAATCTTATCATTTCCAATCTCCAACGAAATCTTCTTGTTAAAGACATCAATCATAGCGTGTGCGGTTGCAAGAAAGGGTCTTCCAAGCAAAATAGGGATATCATCTTCTTCCATCTCAAGGACCACGAAGTCGACCGGGAAGACAAATTTATCGATCTTGACAAGAACATTTTCAGCGATTCCTTTTGGATATTGAGTAGTTTTATTAGCCAGCTCAATACACATTCTAGTTGGTTTCAGCTCCCCCAACTCCAGACGTGAATAAAGAGAGAATGGCATAAGACTAATGCTTGCCCCAAGATCGGCAAGGGCCTTGTTGAACAAAATTCCCCCGATAGTACAAGGTAAGGTGAAACTCCCTGGATCTTCTTCTTTGAGAGGCATATCTTTTAAAAGGGCGGCAGAGCATCTTTGATTTAAAGTTATCTGCGTCCGATCAGAAAGTCTTCTATGGGTAAGGAGATCCTTCATGAATTTGGCATATTTTGGCATTTGCTCCAGGGCTTCAACGAGAGGAATATTAATGTTGAGTTGTTGTAATTTCTCCATGAATTTCTGAAATAGCACTCGTTCTTGTTCCTTCTTAATTCTTCCCGGAAATGGAATTGGTGGAATGTAGGGACGGACTTTTTCGACAGAAGGTTGAGCCTCCTCGGTTTCTTTGTTGTTGTCTTGAGGCGTTTCATTAGTCAGATTATTCGAGTTTGAAGGGTAAGCTGGTTCCTTATAGTTTAATCCACTTCTGGTTGTAATAGCATGAGCAAGATCTCGAGGATTTGGTTCTGTTGTGCTAGGTAATTCACCTTCATCTCTCACTCTGATAGATTCTGCGAGCTTTCCTACTTGATTTTCAAGTCTTCTTATAGCAGCTGCTTGTGTTCTAAGTGCTTTGTCGTAATCTCGCTTGATATTCCAAACCAATTTTTCGTTTTCTTCTTGTTTTCTGCTGGATTCTTTGACAAGCATCTTCACAGCCTTTTCAAGATCCGTCACTCTCCCATCAATGGGTTTATCGAACTTGTGTTTCACCATCTTGACTTCTTCAGTCAGGGATTGCATATCTACTTCAAATTCCTCCAGATTCTTTATCACCGAGTGTATCTCGATAGGATCTTCATTCCGATCTTCATTCCATGATGACGAGTGGAGCGCTACTTCTTCAACTCTTGTCCATCCTTTATCGCCAGTCATCAACGGATAGGTTCTTTTGAGTCTAACAATTGCCGAGTCTTTATGTTCAACCCGTTGTAGAATATTTGCGCTTGCTCGTGTTTGTTGAGTTTATGCTCGGGGCACTTTAGGATGGCTTCGTTAAATCTTTCCCAAGTCAGAAAAGTGGTTCATCAAAGAGTTGGCTAAACCTCCTAATTTCATCAACTTGTTGAAGGATTTTTGTAGGGGTTCGGTATTCCTTAAGAAAGGCCTTCTTAAATGCATTCCACGTTGTGATAGATCCAGATGGAAGTTTCTTTAACCAATCTCTAGCTCTTCCTTTTAGGGTAAAAGGGAATGCCCTCATCATAACATGATCTCTGGAGACCCCAGGTGCATGGAATAAATCGGCGATCTCACATACTTTCGCGATGTGCTCGTGTGCTTCCTCGTCTTTGGTTCCATAAAAGCAACATCTTTTTAGTTCATCAAGACAGAGTCCCCAAAATTCGAATTTAACATTTTCTTCAAGAGCTGGAATGGTGATCCCCTGTTTACTTTTAGAGGTGGTGAGATAATCATTCATAGTAATAGTCATAATATCAGAATAAAACTTAAAGACTTAAATAAGAATCCTAATATAACTCCCGAAGAATGCCAAAAACTTGATGCGTGTTTTATTGACTGTGTCTTAATATTTATAGTGTCTCGCTATACCTATGGTCTACCCTAGTGCACTAACGGCAAGTGTACCCGGTCGTGTGTAGTGTAGTAAATGGTAAAGCCGAGGTCGTCCCAAGAGCTATGTGTGTTGGATTATTACTAAGTCTAGTGTCACGAATTAATAATGGTTTCGATAGGATTTAATTAATTAAACTACTAATGCAAAATAAAGTAAATAAAAGCGTATAAATGGTAAAGGAAATCAATAGAGAGAGTGGTGCTAACCTAGTTAATCCTCCTAGCTAGTTATGTCTACGCTCACTTACTTCCAATTACTTGTGGGGTCAAATTCGAGAGGACAACATTTGGTCAATTCGCCTAACCTATCGAAGAAAGATGCCACCACAGAGAAATCAGCGCACCGTCATAAGTCCTGTTGTTCCCGGTCCCTAAGCCAAGTCATTAAGTACCGCTACATGCTAGATTCATAATAGTGAGTGCCCGGCCGTTAGGAACTTAGACACTACACCCCCAATTCTTAAGTTCATCCAAACGATAGGTGATCGGTTGGTCAAATCGCACAAGTAGAAAGGGTCGTCGGTTGGTCATATCTTACCCTTCCTGCCTCGATCCGCTCACCTAGGGTCAGTTGGTCATATCTCCTAGGCAATTGGCCTCTACCGCCATTCAAAACTACCGAACCAAGGGTGGCTACCAATGAACTATGCATGCATACACTTAGAAATAATTGTACGGAAGTAAAGGTAAACGCAAACAAAACAATTAAGGAATCATAACTAGGCTAGCACCAAAAGGTGCTTAGCCGCTCATATTAATCATGCAAATCAATTCAATATTCAAAGGTACGAAATACATGAATTGAAAGTAAAAGAAATATAAAACGCTAATGCTTATCGTAATGGAGTGACTTCTCCTTGGAAACAAGCTCTGTATGCTCCTCTAGACCGCCTTGAGCTTTTTCCCACGCTCGTCGAGTGTTGTGTGTGGAATGGGAATGATTAGAAATGCTGGAATTCGTGGGGTATTTATAGGCGAGATCTGGGTTACGGCGTAACCAATATAGGAGTTACGCCGTAACCTTCTATTTCTTCGTAAAATGCACTAGATCTGCTGGTTACGGCGTAACCTAATGAGTGGTTACGCCGTAGTCTTCAATAAACTCGGTTACGTCGTAAGAGATGCAGTAGTTACGGCGTAAGTATCGCCGCGTGGAACCTCTTTGACCTAATGTAGTTACGTCAGAACCTTTGGGAGGAGTTACGCCAGAACCTTTGATAAGTTGGCATCTTGAGTCACGCAATAGTTACGGCGTAATGTGAGAGATGAGTTACGCAGTAACTTCTTCAAAATAGCATACCGTGATAAATCTTTAGATATGTTTCCATTTCGCGCCTCTTTAGCTCCAATGCTCGTAATTTACCCGAAGTGGAAAACAATGGAAAACAAGCGTAAATCCATATAAATGATATAAATAACGAGCATTATCGGGGAAATTGACACTTAATATTCGTGACTATTTGATGTTATCATCTTGAAGATCTCACTTTCACTAGACCCGATATTACTTATGTTGTGCGATGGGTTTGTTTATATATGCATGATCCTCGCGAGCCTCATTTCACCGCTTCTCAGCGAATACTACGGTATGTTCGGGGGACTTTGGCTTATGGTTTCTGATTATGTTTTCTACTCTGAGTCCTTGGTTGCTTATTCGGTTCTTGATTGGGTGGGTTGCCCTACCACCGCCGGTCTACATTAGGTTATTGTGTTTTTCTTGGCAACAACTTACTTTCATGGTCCTCTAGCGTCGGTGACGATTTCTCGCTCCAAAGGTCGAGGTGAGTATTGAGGTGTTGCCAATCTTGCTTCGAGACATGTTGGCTTGAATTTACTACGTGAGCTTCATACACCATTGTCATCTGCTACTATTGTTTATTGTGATAATGTGTGTGCGATGTACTTGTCTTTTAACCTGTTTCACATCACCGTACCAAGCATATTGAGATTGATATTCATTTTGTTCGTGATTTGGTTGCTACTGGTCAAGTTCGAGTTCTGCATATTCCTTCTCGATTTCATTATGCTGATATTTTTACCAAGGGGTTACCATCTGCCTTGTTTACTGAGTTTCGTGACAGCTTGAGTGTTCGGTCTCCTCCCGCTCAAACTGCGAGGGAGTGTTAGTCTATTAGTATTAGTATTAGTATTTGGCCCATTGTATATTCGGCCCATTTTGTATCATATATAATCTTGATGTACCAAACATTATTATGCATTCAATATACACGTTTACATAATCTTACAGGCGTCCGATCGACATGAAATGATAACTGGTGGTGTAGATGATAGCTGGGGAAGAAGAAAGAGTTTATAGGGAAGAGAAATCTTTGTTTGTGATTTCACAATTTTTTGTTTGTTGTTTTACTTTAGAAAATCAAAAGGGGTGTGTGAGCTTCATTTTTTAAAGAAAAACAAGAAACAAGATTTGTTATTGCGTTTTGGTTGTAAAGAAGAAGGTCAGGTGAGATGGTGTGAGAAACAAGAAGTACTGGTTTCTGCATTAAATCTTTGTTTGTCGGTTTGGTAGGGGGTTTGGAAAAAAGGCTAAAATTACTAATGTACCCTTACTTGGGGTGACTTAACGACAGTTACTGAGGTTCGTTAGTGGGAGGGACGAACGATGGATAATTTTTGCCACTTAAGGATGGAGGCGCATTTTTTGGGTCAAAGGACGATAGGTTGCGTCAAAGCAAACCACAAGGATGAACAGTGTAATTTACTCTAGTTACAATTAATACCTATACACGCGCGGATTTTACATAAAATTTTCATTATGTATTAACAACGATTGATATTTTGTATATATTTTTGTTGGACGAGATATTAGACTTTGTTTAAATGACACGATGGTGAGTTTGTTGTTGTTTAAACTTTAACTATCGATATATTGTTCTATATATTATGTGCGTTTAATAACACATAATGATCTTTGAAAAAATGTTTTTTCGGATGTTATTTAAACCGTATAGAAGAATGACATGCGTCTTTTCTATAAGTACGATAGTTTATTTATATTCATCTCACAGTAACCCGTGAGGTCGTGTCTTCATTTTGATATTTATATTCTTGTTAATAATAATTTTAGCCGTAATTAATTTTTAAATTCGTGTACGCGCGAGTTAAATTTATAAAAAGGAATAACATGCGTAGTTTTTTTTTAACAAAACATGAGTCGTTATTGAACGCCATTAGTAAAAATAATACTTTTGCGTGTCTCCTTACATGGTCTCATAAAGAGAAATGACACGAGTCGTTCGTACATGTACAATCTCGTGTATTTGTTTAGGGTGAAAGCTAAAAATACGGAACATACTTTTTTCAAATAAACAGGTCTACGCAGTGTACTTTGTAAATTGTCAAAGATACGCAATATATTTTCAAATAATCTTCGATCTAGCTAATATGACCGATTAGCAGCAGGTTACCAGGTCACGTTTGATTAAAAGTTACACTGTTGGTCCCCTAAACTCGACCAAATTCGCTCAGTTAGTCCTATTTTAGTAACGCTCGTTAAAATTTGAAAACAAAAAAACTTTTAAATTTTTTTTTCTTAAAATCTACTTAAAATATATTTTTTGAATTTATAATTTAAAAAAATGGATAAATTTTTTTATACACTTTTTTTTTACTTTTTTTTTAATCTGATTTTCAAAAAAAAATTTCCGATTTAAAAAAAATACGTTTTTATTTTTATGTTTTTTTATTTAAATCTAAATTTTAAATTTTTTTTCGATTTAAAAAAATTGCGTTTCTTCAAATCGATTTTAAAAAGTTTTTACCGATTTAAAGAATTTTTTTTTACGTTTTTCTTTTTTTCTTTTTTTTAAATCTAATTTTCAAAAAAGTTTTTTGGATTTAAAAAAAAAATACGCTTTTTTTGTTTTTTCATCTGATTTTAAAAAATATTTTTCCGATTTAAAAAAATGTAAAAAAGGTGTATAAAAATCGATTTAAAAAAAAATAAAAAACAAAAACGTAAAAAAGTGCAATAAAAAAGTTATCCATCTTTATAAATTATAAATAAAAAAAATATTTTAAGTAGATTTAATAAAAAATTAAAAGTTTAAAAAAAAAATATTTAAGAAGCGTTATCAAAATAGGACTAACTGTGCGAATTTGGTCCAATTTGGGGGACCAACGGTGTAACTTTTAATTAAGGGTGACCTGGTAACGTGCTGCTAATAGATCATATTAGCTAGATCGAAGATTATTTGAAAATATATTACGTATCTTTTACAATTTACAAAGTACGTTGCGTAAACCTGTTTATTTTAAAAAATATGTTGTGTATCTTTAGCTTTCACCCATTTGTTTACATATCACACTAACTTGTACTTTTATTTCGATATTTATAATTACATTAATTTAATAAATAATGATATAGAATCTACGGAGTAATTATTAAATTTATAAAGCTACAAGAATAACGTGAATTTTATACTTAATTTTTTATAATTCCTTTAAAAATTAAAAACTAAAGTTTTATTAATTACATTCTTAAACTTTTTTAGTTTTTTTTAATAAAATCGACACGCGAGTTTTTATACATATTTATTTTGTATGATGAAATATAAATGAGTTTGACTAAATTGAAGTCAATTTTAACTTTTATTGCTCAATAAGACTGTTTAATTTCAAAATTGAGCGCTCTAACTAATCAATGTAAAATTTTTATTTTTTCATTTTGTATCTTATTTTTTCATAAGAGATTTTTTACCTTTTAGACAGGTTTTTTTTTAATTAGTTAAGATTTGTTTTTAAGAAATTAAATTACTTATCCAATTATTTTTTAAGCCAAAACTTTTTTTTAATCAGTGTTGCAAAAAAAGGTTTATAATGCCGATTAATTGCCGCTTAGTCAATCTTTTTGATTTGTGTAAATCGGTCAACTGTGGTCAATGATGGTCAAACTTGCAGGAAATATGCAAATCTTGTCGAGAATACCCACCACTCGTCGTAAACTTGTTTTAATCATTTATAATCGTTGTTTATATCTAATACAAGTTATTTATTAAGGAAAAAATCTTGTCGGGAATACCCAAAACTCGTTGGAATACCCAAAATTACCGAAAATGCCAATCTGATTAATCATTAATTAATCCCGCATATGCCGATTACAAGCTATAAAAAGATCAATCGACCGACTACCGAGTGGTGACTTTTGCACCCTTGTTTTTGTTAAGCAATATGTTTCAAAGACCCTTGGAGTTAAAGAAGATATCACATGTCCAAGGGTTAGTAATTTCATTTAAATTGTTGGAATGCATATTTTTTATTTATCTATTTATTTTTTTATTTTTTTATTTATATTTGTTGGAAAGATCTAAAAATACATAATAAAAATGCATTTAGATACTCGATGTACACACCAAAATTATCAAAAAAAAAATAAATAAATAAATAATAAAAAAAATAAAAATAAAAAAAAAACTTTGTAGCATTTTATAACTGTGTGTGTAAAGACTTAGGGGGTTTTTCGTTTTTTTATATGAGGAGGATATATGTGGTTTTCACGTCTGATTTAACCTCTTATTAGGGAGGATGTTTATTTTCTTGCCTTGAAGATGGGAATTGATTTGCACACATTATTAATTGATTTGCATATTCTAATTCATGCATACCAAACTTGTATTGTATTAATATTATGTATTAACTACTTATACTGTTATACAGACAAGTTTGTAAATAAAAAGTTGGAGTGTGTCACCCTCCCCTTAGAATTTTTATTTGAAATATATTGAGAGGTCATATCATGGAAACCGGTGAGATGGTGATTTGTTGACCATTAACATGTTAGGTCACTTTTATATTCCCCGAAATATTGTTAGAGGACAGTGTTAGCTTGGACTAGGAAAGTGTCAAGTATGCTCTCAAAGAGACAAAAAGTGACTAGTACAGGTGATTATGAAAAGTAAAACTAGTATACTTGCATACCTGGGAATAATATATGTGCTGCTGCAGCACTTATTTCCTATTTATTGGGCCTCACGGGATGCTATATCATCATAACATAACCTCATCTACATCCTCTTGTCATAACTAAACACAACCTCTTCATTTGGGTCTCACCACTTTCAATATTTTTAAAAATATAACCGTTTGTATTCATTTGGCCCCACTCCAACGGTTGGTTTGCAGAGAAATTTGCTCGTCGTGCAGACGACAAATGGTAGTTTGGCGAGGGACGGGGAGATGGTGTGGTATGGCGACAAGGGGCTGCGAGGGACGGCAAGAGGTCCACGTAGGAGCGGCGAAGGTGGTTTGTTATCATATCTCAAGCTCTTAACTTATGTGCACGCAAGAGTTTTTCTTGACCCATTTTGTATCCTTAAGCCCCTTTGTACGTAGCAGCCCTTTTAACTTCCACAATCATAGGGGCATTGTGACATACGACGGTGCGGCGCATTGAGCACAAAACGCTTGCAAGTTGCAACGCTCCTTCTACTCATTCCGAATTTCAGTTTGATGATGCATCTGAGTGTTTGTATCAGGAATATCGCATGAACTATTTCATGATTCAATCAATGAATAACAAGTATAACCGGAACATGTAAAGATTTAAAACCTATTATATGCCTACGGAATGGGATTGAAGTTAAGTAAAAAGTTAACTCATAACTATATGGTTCTAATGTGAATCTTTTGTATTATATAAACTTGCTTCATCATCTTAAATCCAATGAAAAATCTAAGCAAAAGCTTTTTGTTATTGATGCGAATCTTTTGTTTCTTATCTAAAACTATTTCATTATTTAAAGGCTTTGATGCAATTCTAACTTTCTAAGCAAGACCTTCTAAAACTTGCTTTTATTTAACCTTCTTCGAGTGTAATTGCCCTATCCAGCATGCGTTGAACATTGAAAAGTAGTAAGACACGACAAATTAAGTACCTGCAATAAGAGGCTTGTTTGAGTGACCATGCGTGAACTAAGCTCAATCAAGTAAGAAGTAGTGAGCAAATTCCGTAACTAATAATACAAGTTTAATCATCTTGAATTCACGAAAGCATAATATTGTGCGGGAAAAATCACTAGCAGTAAGATGTTAATTGGTGTGCTTAATCCAAAAACATGTTATAAGATGCATCAAACTCTTCGTAGTAATCTGGATTTCCGAGGATTGGCAAAGAACACAAGGTGAACAACCAATCTAACAAATTGAGTTATTTATAACGTTGTAGTCTTAAATAGTTACAACAAAAGGCTTTCTTTCTCAATATCATATTGTTAAATTTTGGGTTGGTAATCTGTGGCAAACATATCATTCTATCAATTGCTAATGACTTTCAAGTTGTGGCTTATTGCGGGATTAACTACGTGGGTTTAACCCGGACAAAAGATTAAAGATTTAAAGTTCCAAGAATCTCATTTCACTAAGGCTTTCTTCGTTTCTCACGATGAGTCACTACTAGCCGTTAGAGGGTCTTAGTGTAACTTAATCTCCTATTTAATAAGTCCCTTATCTAGGGTTAGATACGCTTGAGTGTGCGCCTTTTGTACACTCTCTTCTTTCTCTCGGATCATTTCACCGATCTTGTCTTGTCTTTACATTCATATGATTATTGTCTTATTGACATTAATCTAATCTTGTAACATTTGGATACTATTAATCTAAGCTGACTATTGCAGCTTAGATCTGAATAAAGGTTCTATTGTTCATCTAGTGTTGCCTATACTTTCGTACGTGGTATTAGAGCGTCAGGCTCATTGATTCTCTTTGGCAACAAAGGTGTGGTTTGGGGTTATTGCTATTGGCGTAATCACTGGTTATCTTCTGTTTATAATTTACCCTAGACTAAGTGAATCTAGGGTGATTGTGATTTGTTCTTCCGCTGCATATTTCTCTGTAAGTCTAAGTCTTATCTTCTCTTTAAACATACAAGACTTAAGTCTCTGTGGGTGCAAACGGGTAGACTAAAATCTTGATCGGCCACCTTGAGTGGTACGAATACCGCTTCTGGTTTACCCTAGTCCACGTGCTTGGTGCTTGTTGTTTCTTATTGCAAAGTCTTATTTACTTGTCTATTTACTCTTATTATTATATCTGTCTGTGATTCCTTTATCTCTGTCTTATTATTTGTATTATGGCTATTGGTGATGATACTGCTGGTGGTGGTGGTTCCACTGAGAAAAGCTTATCCTTTGGGGATGCTTTGTACTTACACCCTAATAACACTAATGGGACTCCCATTATTTCTATCAAACTCACAGGAACTGAAAATTATAAAATATGGAATATGGCCATGACCTTTGCCTTAAGGAACCATAATAAGTTAGGGTTTATTGATGGTACTTGCATAAGAAACGATTCAAACCCTAATCTTGCTAATCAATGGGACACTTGTAACTCTGTTGTGGTTACTTGGATTCTTAATTCTCTCAGCCCTGAATTATTTGCTGGGGCTATCTATGCCAAACCGCTTATGAAATGTGGAATGATCTTAAAGATACTTATGATAAGGTTGATGGTTCAAATTATTTTAATTTGCATAAAAATATAAACTCTCTTAGTCAAAGTGGGTCCTCTCTTGATTACTACAACAATCTTAACTCTTTATGGAAACAATTTGATTGTATGATTAGCTTGCCTCCTTGCACTTGTGAGGTCGCAAAACATTTTGAAAAACATAATCACTAATCAAGTTAATGCAATTTCTTATGGGTCTTGATGACTCATATGTTCCCATCGAAGCAATATTTTAACCGAGACCCTTTACCTAATGTCAAACTGCTTTCTCTGTTGTTTCGGAGAAGAGTCTCACGAAATGTATCATCGGGAACAGCCTGCTAAACCCAATACTACGACTTTTGTCGCAAAAACTTCGATGGTGGAAAATTTTTGATAACAAAAGAAGTTTTAACAACAAAGTTTATGGTCTTAATATCGGTAACAACTCTAATAGCAGAGGACCAAACATGAACCTCAAATGTACCAATTGCAAAAACCCGGTCACACCATTGATAGATGTTATGATCTTGTTGGCTATCCTGCCGGATATGCTAAGAGAAATTTTAATGGTAAACCTTTCAAGAAGAATAATGTTTCACTGAAACCAATCTTGTCATCGATAATAATGCCAACAACTCTCCTGCCTCCTTGTCTAATGAATGACTCTCAAGACTTATGAGTCTTCTCAATGACAACAATGTGTCATCTCGCTAATGCCAACTTAGCGGTAAAATTTTTCAGAACCTTCTTTAATGGCGTGTCAAGTTTAATATAAACTTCAACAAGTTTTTAACAACAACACTAAGACATTATCCGAAACATCGGTCTTGGTTGGATTGTTGATTCTTGTGCAAATCAACACACGACGATGATCGAAAATTTTTAATCAATGTTGTTAACATTTCAAATCTTGGTTTAACTGTTGGACATCCCAACGGTACTCGTGCCTTAATTACAAAATTGGTGATTTAAAGATCAATAATGATCTAACTCTTTTGATGTACTTGTTGTTCCCGAGTACAATGTCGGTTTGCTATCTGCTCATAAAATTGCTAGAGACAATAAGATGTTTGTCGGGTTTAATGAATCTAATTGCTATATACGTGATTTACATCAAAAAGGATTGTGGGATTGGTAAACAACACAATGGGTTATATATGTTTGATATTGATTCTTCATGTAAGATTATTTCTAATAACCGCATATCTGCTTGTCATGTTTCAAAAATCTTTGGCATCAAAGACTTGGTCATCCTCCGACCAAGTCCTACACATACTTAAACCCACTCTTAAATTTGATAGTACATCCAAACCGATCATCTCTCGTGATACACGTAATAAAGCTAAACAAACCAGGAACCATTCCTCTAAGTGAACATAAATCAACTAAAATTGGTCAACTTGTCCATCTTGATGTATGGGGACCATATAAAGTCACTAGCAGAGATGGTTACAAATATTTTTAACTGTTGTTGATGACTATTCCGTGGCGGTGTGGTTTATATGCTTAAGGGAAGGATGATGTTTATGTTTCCATTGTTAACTTTACTCACATGCTATCAAATCAATTTGAACACAATGTCAAGATCTTTAGAAGTGATAATGGGACGTAATTTGTCAATAATAAACTTCAACATTTTTCCATGAAAACGGAATTTTACATCAAACCTCTTGTGTTTATACACCACAACAAAATGGTATTGCGAGAAGGAAACATAGGCATCTCCTTAATGTAGCTAGATCCCTCATGTTTCGTGGGAATTACCTCTAAATCTTTGGTCCGAATGTGTTCTAATCACGCCTATGTCATAAACAGTTGCCTCTTCGCCTGGTCTGCAAGTCCCTGCTCTTCCTTGTGTATGGGCATGACCCTTCACTCTCTCTCTTAGAGTCTTTGGTCGCTTATGCTATGCCACCATTCTCAACATCTCGATAAATTTGGTAGTAGGTCCGAAAAAGTGTCTTTATTGGTTACTCAAATGAGAAGAAAGGCTATAAACTCTTGAGCCTTGAAACAAAAATATCTTTTACTCTAGAGATGTCAAATTTTATGAAACTGTTTTCCTTCAAATGAAAAATTACGTGTCAAAACCTTTGTTGAAACCTTTGTACCAAAAGATTCAAATCACAAAAATTTCTTTGACTCACAAATAAGTCCCAATGATGAAGGAGAGTGACATCCTATGATGATGGCACGGTGGTAAGTCATCCTACTAGGATTGACGAACCGGTTGCAACATCTATAGATGATAATACACACCCCGAGGGCAACATATCACATGATTCACATTCTCACGATGCGGTTTATCGATCCTGCCGATACAACACCGATTCTCACGAACAAGAAAGAGGCTTGCCACCATTATCGCTAGAAGGTCAACCGAGTTTCCAAGTTGCCCAAGAATCTTAATGACTTTATTATAGAAGGAAAAGTCAAATATGGTGTTGAAAAGGTTGTTAATTACTCCAATCTTAACAAAGATAATTATCGCTTTGCATCTAGTCTTAATAAAAGTATTGAACCCACCATTATGAAGAAGTCATCCATGATAGTAATTGGGTTGATGCTATGAATTCAAATTGAGGCCTTAAATGAAAACCATGCTTGGGATATAACCGATCTACCTCCTAATAGAATTCCTATTGGCTACAAATGGATATTTAAAATCAAATATAAAGCCAATGGTGAAGTTGATAGGCTAGACTAGTTGTTAAAGGCTATAACCAAAGGGAAGGAATAGACTATGATGAAACCTTTTCTCCTGTTGTAAAATGTCTCACCGTCGATGCCTTATTGCTTTAGCCAGTAAAACAAATGGCCTCTTTTTCAACTTGATGTTAATAATGCTTTCTTGTATGGAGATCTTGATGAGGATATCTATATGACCATCCCAAGGGGTTCTCAGAATGAGAACAATAAGAATAAAGTCCAAACTTGTCAAATCCCTATATGGCTTAAAACAAGCTCCCGTGAAATGGAATGAAAAACTTGTCGTTGTTTTAAAAGAAAATAACTTTGTTCAACTGCTAATGATCACTCTTTTTCACCAAAACAGAGAATAACAAGTTTATTGCTCGCTTGTTTATGTGGATGATATTGTCCTTACCGAAATTGCACTAATGAGATAAACCGATTCAAAGAGTTCCTAAAACAAAGTTTCATATTAAAGACTTGGGAAATCTAAAGTACTTTCTTGGCATTGAGGTTCTAAAACTGGAATGACATTTGTCTCTCCCAAAGAAAATATTGTCTTGAACTCCTCAAAGAATTTGGTCTCCTTGGTGCAAACTCGTGTCCACGCCTATGGAACCCAACTCGGTCCTTCCATACATTCCCACCATCGATGACCCTTGCTTGTCAACATCATCGGTTATGAGAAGTTACTGGGAAACTTATCTATCTCACCCATACTAGACTCGACATCTCATACTCGGTTCATTGTCCGCACAATATATGCATTCCCTTTAAAGTCTCATCCGAATGTGCCTCAATGTTCGAGATATCTAAAAGGAGCTCCGTGAAAAGGTCTAAGGTACAATTTCAAGAACTCGAAAATCATCTTGAAGGATATAGTGATGCCGATTGGGCCAAATGCAAGAAAACCGTAAAATCATCACGTGTTATTGTGTTTTCTTTAATAATTGTTTAATCTCATGGAAAAGTAAAAACAAAACACTCTTTCAAAATCTTCCACAAAAGCGTAATATAGATCTATGTCTCTGCTGTCAGGAAATCATTTGGATTCAAAAATCCTAAAAGACCTAAAAGTTGATATCAATCTTCCGTTGATCTTTTTGTGATAACAAATCGCTTTACAACTTGTCACAACCCCTGCTTTTCCATGAAAGATCAAAACACTTTGAAATTGATGTTCACTTCATCGGGAAAAATTGCTAGAGGTATTATAAATGCAAAAGATTGGCTCTTCAAACCAAACTGCAGACATACTCACAAAGAACCTCCCTGTCTATCAAGATAAATTTTTGTGTGAAAATTGATATTGTTTGATATGTTTGCTCATCGACAAGGGGAATGTTAAATTTTGGGTTGGTAATCTGTGGCAAACATATCATTCTATCAATTGCTAATGACTTTCAAGTTGTGGCTTATTGCGGGATTAACTACTGGGGTTTAACCCGACAAAAGATTAAAGATTTAAAGTTCCAAGAATCTCATTTCTCAAGGCTTTCTTCGCTTCACGATGAGTCACTACTAGCCGTTAGAGGGTCTTAGTGTAACTTAATCTCCTATTTAATAAGTCCCTTATCTAGGGTTAGATACACTGAGTGTGCGCCTTTTGTAAACACTCTCTTTTCTCTCGCATCATTTCACCGATCTTGTCTTGTCTTTACATTCATATGATTATTGTCTTATTGACATTAATCTAATCTTGTAACATTTGGATACTATTAATCTAAGCTGACTATTGCAGCTTAGATCTGAATAAAGGTTCTATTGTTCATCTAGTGTTGCCTATACTTTCGTACACATATCACAAGATATTCAATTACAAAAGTTATGTCAAAGAACAAATTAAAAAAAAATGTGTTAAAACTTTCAGATGTCATACAAGAACTTGTTGAAATGCTTCATGTGTTCCGCTTGCAACGAAATAGCAATCGACAAGCTTCCATCTTAATCGGGCTTGGCAACACAAAACTCAAACCTTCGAACGCGATCCCACCAGACCCATAAATATTGGCTCGCCCCATCCAAAGTCGAGATCATGAATTGGGAGCCTAGCCCAACTAGTTATTCGAGATTCGGGCATTTAAACGTATGTGCTCCACGAACCAAAGCCTTCAAATCGGGTCAGTAGCTCCAAATAGTCAAGTCTTGACTTGAGATAATAGTTATTCATCTTTGCTAACGCGTCATGGATTTTACTAGCGGTACCAAGTAGGCTTTGACCGAAGCTCCCGACTTCCGCTATAGGAGTAGTTGTGAAAATCACATTCCCAAAATACCCTTGTGGCAAAGCGGTCAAGTCGAGCCCGCCCATCGATGGCAATGTAAAGCTTGGTGTCTTGATCACCTTTAAGCCCACGGCTTTACACACGCCTCCAAACATGGCCCGAGAGCATTTCATATGAGCTATAGTTAATCATGTTTCCATCTTCCTTGATTTTGCTTTGAGCACGTTGAGTTGGTCTCGGGTCAACTTAAACATTACTCTGACCATTTCATCCGATTGGGACTCGGTCTTTGTTTTCATTGGTGGAGCGGGTGGTATTCGACGTGCTCAAAAATGGGTCAGGTGGGTCCCGAGCACGAGGAGGGTTCGATCTATGAAGGGTGGAGAGTGATGTCAAGGCCTCGAGCCATGTCGGACCATGTGTTGATGAAGTGTAGCCGGATGCACCATCCGCAGACATGATGTTGCATGCCAACTCCTAGCTAAACTCCCCACATTTGAAGTAAGTTACTTGTAAGACTAGCAAAGAATATGACTCAATCCCTAGTGAGTAATCGACACCGGAATAAGCTTCCTAAGCTCCAAAGTTGGTGCAAAGTCACCAAAGTCATCGATGACACCATCGGACTCGACTTCCACAAACAACACACCTTGTCCTTGACAATCGATCTCAATCGACCATCTTCATCTCTTCAACCGCCTCCCATCGGGTAAATGGAACCAACACTTTGCTCAAAGCATCCTTCATCACCTTTGAATCAAAAAGTTGCTAGCACCATTTGGCCTATAGAAATACACACTTGGTGTATGGAAATTTGGTACCACAAGGTCGACGTTAGAGTTCCATAGTTTGATTTGTGGTGGCTCTTCTGCAGGCCTCACCATTGTCGATTCTTTAATCGTGATCTTCATATCCAACACTTAACAAAGTTTATAAGCTAGAAAAAAAATTATACTGGTATTGAATTAGTCGGAAATGTGCTTAAGTATGTGTGGGCTTTTATAGTTTTACGTTATGAGTGTTTCATTAGATAAATCATTTGGAGGCTCACCAACCGCGAAGGCGCTAATCATACGGTCATACCTAGTCAAAGTTCAAATTAAAGTTGACTAGCAATCACAAAAAAACAACTAATCAACCAATAAGAATAATTCATTTGTTCATATGTAATAAAATCAAACTCTAGATAGTTATAGAATTATAGTTGTAGATTAAAATAGTTATAGAATTATAGTTGGTGAGATTAGAGTGTGTCGAAGTGTTTATTCACTTAACTAGTTTTTATAGTGCATACGCATTGTCGGGTAAATAAGATTTTTTATAAAAAAAAAATTTATACATATATAGTTACAGTGAATGTGTCAGTTTTATATTATGCATACATGAAACTGTTAAATAAGATTTTTTTATAAGATTATGAAAAAGCTTTTATACTTATATAGGTTCAATACTCGTGCACGCGCGGGTTTTATATAAAATTTTCATTATATATTAACAACAATTAATATTTTGTTTATATTTTTGTTGGACGAAATATTTGAATTTGTTTAAATAACATGATAGTAAGGTTGTTGTTGTTTAAAGTTTACCTCTCGACATCATTCTTTGTACATTATGTGCGTTTAATAGCATGTAATGATCCTTGAAAAAGTATTTTTTTCAAATATCCTTATATGAACCTTATAGAGAAATTACATGCGGCGTTGTTATAACTACAATAGTTTATTTATACTCATTTCACGGTAACCCCGTGAGATCATGCCTTTATTTTGATATTTATATTCTTGTTAATAATAAATTAAGTCATATTTAATTTTTATTAATAATAAATTTAGCCATATTTAATTTTTAAATTCGTGTGCGCGCTGGATAAAGAGAAATAACATGAGTGATTATTGAACGCCATTAGTAAAAATAATACTTTTGCGGGTCGCCTTACTTAATCTCATAAAAGAGAAATAACTTGAGTCGTTCGTACATGTACATCTCATGTAATGAATGAATATTTGATTGATTGATTCTGACGTACATATATATAACTAGACATTCTTGACTCGGGTTTGGGCCCGTTACAACAATACAATACGGGCTAACACTCCCCCGCGGTTCGAGCGGCGAAATCGTGAAAGATCGGACTGGAGATTAAAAGTTAATAACCAATAAATTAAAGCAAATAAATAATTGTTGATGAAGACATTCTACAACAAGCGGAAGCACATCTTTAGCAGCAGGCAGCAAACGCGATAAACCAAAGTATTCGTACCAAACAGGATAAACTAAAGTATCCTGACCAAACGGGATAAACCAAAGTATCCCTTACCAAACGGATAAACCAAAGTATCCTGACCAAACGGGATAACCCAAAGTATCCCCTGCAACTAAAACTGGATAACCCGAAAGTATCCCCTACAACTAAAACGGGATAACCCAAAGTATCCCCTACAACTAAAACAAAGGAAATTAAAAACTCATGCACTAACATCAAAAGAAAAGATGATAAAACGAATGTTGGTTCTAAAACTTCAACCCCTAAAGAACCTTCTGAACAAACGGGGCATATTTTTCCCTAGAAAAACATAAAGATCCAAAATTTTACCCATTTGTTAACATATACCACAAATAAACAATGAATGACCCACTAACAATACCCATCTTTTTTTTTTTTTTTTTTTTAACCAATCACAAAACCACCTGTTGGGATTTTATAATCAAGTTAACCAATTAACACTACGAGTACGCAACAAAATATGGATCTAGTTAATGTAATCAAGTTAACACGTAATTAATAAACAATAAAGTATAAAGAAAACAAGAAAAACTAACCCTCGTAGTCACCCGCAAGTTATCTAACAAAGAAACTAAGTGATCAACACGATCACCTCTACGAGTGCTCACACAAATACTTTAACACGAATATGCCCGATTAAGCTAGTCGTGCAACGTTAACCAAAACAACCCTTTGTAAATACCTGAACCCTCGAAAAATAAACCCTAGAACTCTTTCACGTGTTGTCCGAGAAACCCTAGAATCAAAATTCTTCCTATCCGATATCTGCCAAGTACCCGAGAACCAAATTTCTCTTTTGTCCGATATCGGATAAAGAGGTCCGACTGGATTTCTTTCCTGCCCGAGAAAAACAGAAACCAATATGAACTTTCTGGATTCAAATCGACATGGAAAACTCCAGAAAACCAATCACTAAGAACCCTTGAACTAAATTGAATCAAATTGATGCAATTAGGGTTTCGTAAAACCTAACCCTAATCGGATATAAAATTCCGATCGGATCTTGAACTTGTGATTATGATTGATTGATTAGATGTTGCTGGGAATAGGTGTATATGTCGTGAGGTTTATGAGCTAATGTGGGTGTTTATATAGCCTCAAAAACCTAGCAACCTTAGGCTTTAAATTCATACTCCTAATCCTTTCACAACTCTACTATCCCAACACTCAATACAAACGCCCCTCATGGAAACTGGCCATGGTCTTGGATTAAAAGGTTTCAACCGGGTCTAGTTTAATGGGTCAAAAGACAGGTCAATGTTCAAGCATTTAAACGTATCACGTATTCTTGTGTTTAACGTGTGTGACCCCAATAGGCTCACACACTCTTAGTCATTTTTACGCTAGTCCAACTCACATAATCCAACAGCTCCCACTTGGGAGTTGGAGTAGCAGATAACACAAAAATCAACGACGAAAATGTCTAGCAACGCTCTCACTCGTTATTTAACTAAAAGTCTCTGAGATATAGTTTCTTAAATCTTTCTCAGTAGCATGGTCATTTATGTTTTGCTTTAATCATCCTTTGTTATAGATATCGTTAAACCATGGATATGGATCCTAATTCATTCCATATAGTTTAACCATTTAGATTCTCGTTATAGACTTTAATTCAGATATACCAAATGTAATTAAGAATCATCTTGCATTACCCTTTGGGTTTGGCCAAACAATTATTTGATTAAACCTGTAGAGGCGCCATGGTATCTTTCTGCACATATCAAGTGGAGTTACAAATCCTTTGTTGACTACAAGTGTTGTGGATGCTGCTTCATATCACTCCGAAATATAGCTTTTATAACTAACTTATTCAAGATAGCATTTGGCTTATACTTACAAAAGTAATATCCACACATAACAGAACTTGCTTGTATCTCAAGTCTAAGGACGACTTAATCTCAAAAGTAAATGTTTGAAAGTTGGGGTATCCAATATGCATCCCTTGTGAATACACATGAGTTTGGCGGGAACAATTCACATTCTCGTTAGAATATAACCAACACTCACATTTGCCTTACATAACAATATCCCCATATTGTTAACCGACAATGGATATATTTAGAATGATAAATCATTTCATGGATTAAACATGCAAATATGTAATAACAGATTATATGAATGAAATAACAAATACCTCGTATCTTATTTATCAGAAAGTAATAACTGTCTTACAATTCCAAATTATCCAAATACTAATTATAGACAGATTTACATGAGACTAATAGCTGGTATTAAACCAATACCCCTAGTCAATTTAGAATGCTTAGACGCTAAAGCCTCATAAATGGATCAGCTAGGTTGTCATCTATGTGAACTTTTTATATCTCCACGCCACCCATCTCAATGGTCTCTCGAAGATAATGAACTTTGCGTGGTTATTTCTAGCACCCTTGGTGATTCCACTTTCATTAGCTATAGTAATGGCTCCAGTATTATCACAATACATATTTATAGGTTCTTCAATGTGGGAATAATGCCAAACCCATAAATGAATTTACAAATCCATACAACCTCTTTAGATGCATCATAGGCAACTATATACTCAGCTTCTGTATATGAAGTTGCAAAAATACTTTGCTTTGTGCTTTTCCAATCAACAGCACCTCCCTTCAAAACGAATACATATTCAGTTTGAGATTTTAGGTCATCAACATCTGTCAGATATCCAGCATCAGTGTAGCAAGAAACCATGAGCTCTCGTTTCGCCTCTCCTCCATAAACCAGAAACATATCCTTAGTATTGCGTAAATACTTAAGAATATTTTTAACAACAGTCCAGTGAAGTTCACATGGATTATGTTGAAATCGGCTTGTCACGTTCTGAGCGAACGCAACATCAGGACGAGTACATCTCACATCATACATAATAGATCCTATAGCCGAAGCATAAGGAACTCTTTGCATCCGCTATTTATCAGCAGGTGTCTCAGCACCTTGTGACTTACTCAACTTAGGCTCCTTTTGCATTGGGATAGCTCCACGTTTGGAATTCTCCATGTAAAATCTTTTCAAGATTTTCTCAATGTAAGCACTTTGACATAAACCAATCAATCGTTTAAATTTGTCTATATAGATCTTGATTCCAAGAATATATGCAGCTTCTCCTAGATCTTTCATGGAAAAACATATTCCAAGATAGGATTTTACATCTTGTAACATTGGAATGTTGTTTCCCATGAGCAATATGTCATCAACATACAGAATTAGGAAAGTGACATAACTCCCACTAGCTTTCTGATATACAAATGGCTCATTTTGATTTTGAGAGAAACCGAATTTCTTAATCTCATCATCAAAACGTTTATTCCATTGCCTAGATGCTTGATTAAGCCCATAAATGGAACGCTTGAGCTTGGATACTCGGTTAGGATATTTAGGATCAACAAAACCCTCAGGTTGCTCCATATAGACCTCTTCGTGAAGATGTCTATTGAGGAAGGCGGTTTTGATATCCATTTGACAAATCTCATAATCATAGAATGCAGCTATAGCTATGAGAATCCTTATAGCTCTACTATCTGCAAAAGGAGAAAAGGTCTCTTCATAATCAATCCCGTAGGTTTGAGTGAATCCCTTTGCTACGAGACAAGCTTTAAAGGTGTATACTTTACCATCCATGTCAGTTTTCTTCTTGAAAAGCCACTTGCTACCAACTGTTATACAGTTAGGAGGAAGCTCAACTAAAACCCATACATCATTGTCTTTCATGGATTGCATTTCCACATTCATCGCATCAAGCCATTTCTTGGATTCAGGATCCAGTAATGCAGCTTTATAGTTATTGGGTTCACCAAGATCCCCTAACTCATGTTCCTCAGCATCAATGTATAAGCACATTCGATCAGGAGCACGGCGTGTCCTAGCGAACTTACGAATTGGAATGATATCACTTTGAGGTTCATCAATTTCTTGATCATCCTCATCATAATGTAAGCTAGTGTCTACAGAAGGATTTGTATCTTCTTCTTGAATAATTTCAAGATCTTCTAGACTCCCAATTGCTTCTTGATCCAAGAGATTATTCTCAAAGAACTCAGTATTTCGAGCAACAATAACTTTGTTCTCTGATGGAAGGTAGAAAGAATATCCCATTGTTTCCTTTGGGTATCCTACGAAGATACACTTAATAGATATGGGTTCAAGTTTGTCAGGTTTGGTAAGTGTATCACGCTTAACAAATGCCTCACAACCCCAGACTTTTAAGTAAGACAGCTTAGGGGTTTGCCCATGCCATACCTAGTATGGAGTCTTATCAACCTTCTTAGTTGGAACCATATTGAGAATGCGTGCAGCAAACTCAAGGGCATAATCCCAAAAGGACTTTGGAAGAGTAGTTTGCCTCATCATTGAGTGAACCATGTCTAGCAGTGTTCGGTTTCTCCTCTCGGACACACCATTATGTTGTGGAGTGTAAGAAGGAGTGCGATGGGCAATAATCCCATGCTCTTTTAGATGATCCAAAAACTCTTGACTCATATATTCACCCCCACGATCAGAACGTAGTGACTTAATGGTCTTCCCGAGTTGATTTTCTACATCCTTTTGAAACACCTTAAATGTTTCAAACACTTCATGTTTATGCTTCAACAAGTAAACATAACCATACCAACTATAGTCCTCAGTAAAAGTGACGAAGTAACTTGCTCCTTGTCTTGACACAACTCTAAATGGGCCACATACATCCGTGGTATTAGTCCAAGTAGATCCTTAGCCCTTTCCACGTGATGTGAACAGGGTTTCCTTGCCATCTTACCAGACATGCATGAAACACACTTTTCAAAAGACTTAATGTCAGTTGAGTTGAGAAGTCCATCATGTTGCAACTTCTCCATGTGTTTCTTGCTAATGTGTCCAAGACGACTGTGCCACAAGAGAGAAGAGTCCAAGGTAGACTTGGCTCTTTTATTGTTAACAGAAACCATATAACTACTATTTGTATTAGAACAAGACATATCAATTTCATAAATACCATCACGTGGGATAGCAGTAAAATAAACAACATTATTTCTAGAAACTGAAATTGCATTATTCGATTCAAAACGATTAACAAAACCATCGTCATACAAACAAGAAACTGAAATAATTCCACTAGTAATAAAGGGAGCATAATGACAATCGTTCAAAACAATCACTAATCCACTAGGGAGACATAAATGAAAAACGCCAATAGCTTCAACTACTGCCCGTTGACCATTGCCCACGTACAGACATAAAGCTCATGGCTTCAGCTTCCTACTTCCCCTGAGACCCTGAGTAGTATTACAAATTTGAGTATCACAACCCGTGTCATATACCAAGGATGTACTAGGAAAAGAGTAGAGTTCTATAGTGAAAATACCTGAAGAGCTAGCTGCAAGAGACTGTTTCTTATTTTTCATCAACTCGGCGAGATACACGAGACAGTTCCTTTTCCAAAGACCCATTTCACCACATTGTTGGCAAGTCGCGTTCTTAGCAGGATTATCCTTCTTGGGTGGTGGAGGAATCTTAGGCTTGGGGGCATAATGCTTATACTTGCCCTTCCCTTGATTCCCCTTAGCAGCCTTAAACAATTTATTCTTTTGGTTTTTCTGGACCTTTCCCGCACGTATATTATGTAGTGCAGGTGCATCATCTTTCTTTGGTAGCGTCTACTCATGTTGTTTAAGCATAACATGTAACTCATTTACAGTCTTCCCCATGTTGTGCATATTAAAGTTTTGCAAAAAGTTCACATACTCTTTAGAAAGACCAATTAAGATCAAACTAACTCCATAGTTCAGAGTAACAGGGTAACCTAGACGCTCCAAAATGTTAATATAGCTCTTCATCTTGAGAGCATATGAGCTAACTGATCGACCTTATTCTTGCTTGCACGTGTGAAATTCTCGCGCGGTTTGAAGAAGTTCTTGTTCTGCCTATTGGGAAAACATAGACTTCAACTCCTGAAGCATGTCATAAACACCAAGATGAGTTAGATTTCATTGGATCTTTAACTCCGTGGTCATGAGCATAAAGGCAGCTATGTCCTTTGACTCCTTAACCCAAGTAGTGTGAGCTGCAAGAGCCTCGGGAGGGACAGGGTGGCCAGGAGTTGCAAGAGGTGCAGTAGGAATGGGATCCTCCAAATAATTTTCTTTATCTTTAGCTGACAGGATAATGCGAAGCTGGCGATACCAGTCAATGAAGTTAGGTTCAGTGAGTTTTTGTTTCTCAAAGAAACTCCTGAGTACCGAATTGTTTTCGACTGAGGTAGTTATCTACAATTTAAAAAAGTTTAAATAATTAGTATTTTTGATAATTAACTTCTTAAATTAATTGACTACCCAATTAATTACTAATAAGACTAAGATCCATCTTGACCTCCCACTTATTATCAAAGGTCTGACCAATGTGTAAACAAGTAGGGCAAGAGGTAAGCGAAGAGCGTTAATTGCGTAATGCAACTCTTAGAATTATGAGACTGATCAAGGCATTAGTAAACAAGTAATAATGTCAAGAGCATGTTTAGTCTCATATTCTGCCTCGGGTCCAAGGTCTGACCAAGCATACTCGAAATAAATCGACCAACTAAGAACTTACAAATATCACCGAAGGTCTGACCAATGAGCAATATTCGCCATGGGTTGGAATGGCCCTAAGGTCTTACCAAAGAGGTCAAGCCAAATGCACGTGTTCTTAGTTGGCTGGCATAGACTTAAAATTTTCACATAGGGTATGCACATAAATGTGGTAAAATCGTGTACAAAGAAGCATGCAAAATAACTTTGTAACACTTATTTTAAAAACTTTTGGTAATGACACTGTAGTGATCATCATGGTTTACGGTAGCTCCAATCGAACTCGCAGGGAGGCGGAGGACCAGGACAGCGCGAGGCAATAACCAGAAATCCTTTAGGTGTAACTGTGTGCACCTCCTTAAACCCCCTTTATAGTTTATTCTAGTGGGTGAGTCGTACATCCCAAGTGTCCATAGCATCTAGTTTTCAATTTCATGAAAAGGTCACTTAATTTTACAAAAGCAATTTTCCACGAATCAAATAGCAGGTCACACTGAGCATGGTATTTAGGCGTGTAAATTAAGACCATTATTAATGTTATCGTTACGATATGTATTATTCCATATTGCATGCAATTAGGTATAAAAAACAAGTAACAATTATGCACATAAGGAATCACAAACATATAAACATAAAACATTAATAAACACATATTGATCCCTGTTCTCTCGCGAGTCTTCCCCAAAAAGAGAACCATAAGACCCTCACTAGGTTTTCATCAAGTACCTAGATCGCCACATGCATCAAAATAATGATTGGGCAGGTCTTATAGCCGGAAAAACACACATAAAATAATCATGGCAAACTAATTAACATTTAATTATGCAATGTTATGTATCTAATTAACCATTAGCAATTTGTTTGTATCTAGGTATTTTTTTTTTTATTAATTATTGACAAGTATTGCATTATATTTGTCAAAACAAAAATAAAACAAATAACTAATTAGATTTCATGCAGCCCTTTTCGCGTGTTTACTAAAACGTGTAACCCATAATCACAAAAACGAGTTGACTCGTGATGCCACTGTTGGGATTTTATAATCAAGTTAACCAATTAACACTACGAGTACGCAGCAGAATATGGATCTAGTTAATGTAATCAAGTTAACACGTAATTAATAAACAATAAAGTATAAAAAGAAACAAGAAAAACTAACCCTCGTAGTCACCCGCAGGTTATCTAACAAAGAAACTAAGTGATCAACATGATCACCTCTACGAGTGCTCATACAAACACTTTAACACGAATACGCCCGAATAACCTAGTCGTGCAACGTTAACCAAAACAACCCTTTGTAAATACTTGAACCCTCGAACAAACAAACCCTAGAACTCGTTCACGTGTTGTCCGAGATCAAACAAAAACCCTAGAATCAAAATTCTTCCTATCCGATATCTGCCAAGTACCCGAGAACCAGATTTCTCTTATGTCCGATATCGGATAAAGAGGTCCGACTGGATTTCTTTCCTGCCCGAGAAAAACAGCAACCAATCTAAACTTTCTGGATTCAAATCGACTTGGAAAAAATCCAGAAAACCAATCACTAAGAACCCTTGAACTAAATTGAATCAAGTTGATGCAATTAGGGTTTCGTAAAACCTAACCCTAATCAGATATAAATTTCCAATCGGGTCTTGAACTTGTGATGATGATTGATCGATTAGATGTTGCTGGGAATAGGTGTATATGTCGTGAGGTTAGTGAGCTAATGTGGGTGTTTATATAACCTCAAAAACCTAGCAACCTTGGGCTTTAAACTTGTGCTCCAAGTTAGCTCATACTCCTAATCGTTTCACAACTCTACTAGCCCAACACTCAATCCAAACGTCCCTCATGGAAACCGGCCATGGGCTTGGATTAAAAGGTTTCAACCGGGTCTAGTTTAATGGGTCAAAAGACGGGTCAATGTTCAAGCATTTATACGTATCACGTATTCTTGTGTTTAACGTGTGTGCCCCCAATAGGCTCACACACTCTCAGTCGTTTTTACGCTAGTCCAACTCACATAATCCAACACCACCCATCCCCACTAACGTAACACTAAACATCCAACTTTAAAATGAAACTGGACTTATCACACCCTTATCAAATCCACCTTAGAAAACCGTTCCAAATCCGCTTTTCCCTTGATATTCTCATTTCCTCGTCATATTCACCTTCTTCAGTCATCCGTCTAGCAACGATTGACAAACAAACAATCAGATGAAGGAACTATTTGTGTAGGGATGAAGTATATACGATGGAGATAGGGATATGCGTGATCTGAAGGTTGTTTCGGGTGGTGGTTGCGTGGTCTGAAGGTTGTCGTGGTGGTGATGATGAGTATAACAACGGTGGGGATGATGTGACAGTGGGCGGTGTGATGGTGGTTGTGATTTGAAGAACACGAAGGGGCTTATGATTGTTGATTAGGTCTGCTCAGACCCGGTAATAACTTTATTTGAAAATGAAAGATGATAGAGGTTAATATTTAAAGGGAGCCATCTGAACCTCCGACTTGTAGCCGGGGCCGAAGGCGACAGCTGAAGAGTTTAGGTTTAGGGCTTTGAGGGAGGATTGATTAGGTCTGATACCATGTAAGAGTATATTAATGAATATTTGATTGATTGATTTTGACCATTACATTGTACATATATATAACAGAACATTCTTGACTCGGGCTTGAGCCGGTTACAACAATACAATACATGCTAAAAATGACTACTAGGGTTGTAAACGAACCTCACGAATACTAACGGAGCCTTGTTCATGTTCGTTCTTTTAAATTTAACTGGACAAATAAACGGAAACAAACGCTTAAACGGATGAATTTTCTTGGTTCATATTCGTTTTTAAAGAAAATGAGTTGTTCATTTCGTTTATTAAGACACTAAACGAACCCTATATGATCGAACATAAATAAACGTAAAAAATAAACATAAACGTTTTATAAGTGTTTTTTTTATTTAAACAAACAAATTTAAAAGTATAGAATTAAAAGATATGATAAACGAACATAAACAAATAAATGAACATAAACACACGTTAATAAATGCATAATCGGACATTCACGAACATAAATGAACGAACACGACTTTTGTTCATTTAACTAAACGAACGTAAAATATTGTTCATGTTCGTTCATTTATTAAATAAACGAACATGAACGAACTTTTTACCGGAAATGTCAATCCGATTAATCATCGATTAATCTCGTCTAAACCGATGACAAGCTACAAAATGATCGACCAACCGACTATAGAGCCGCGATTTTTGCAATCTTTGTTTTTAATAAGCAATTTCAAAGACCCCTGGTGTTTAAGAATAAATCACATGTCCAAGGTTAAGTAAACTTTATTTAATTTGTTAGGAATAATCTTTTTTTGTGTGTTAAAAAAATATAAATATACATAAAAAGCAAAACTTACCAAAAAATTAGCATTTTATAACTGCATGTGTTAAGGCAGACTTTTTATTTGAAATATATTGAGAGGTCATATCAAGGAAACTGCTGAGATGGTGATTTGTTTACCATTAACATGTTTTGTCACTTTTGATGTTCCCAGAAAAATTGTTAGTGGACAGTGGTAGCTAGGAAAGTGTCAATTATGCACTGAAAGAGACAAAAAGTGACTAGTACAAGTGATTATGAAAAGTAAAACTAGTATACTTACATACCTGGCTGGGGAATAATATATGTGCTGGTAGCAGCACTTATATGCACGCAAGAGTTTTTCTTGATCCATTTTGTATCCTTAAGTCCCCTAGCCTTTGTACGTAGCAGCCCTTTTAACTTCCACAATCATAGGGGGATAGTGACATTCGAGTATACGACGGCACGGCGCATTGAGCACAAAACGCTTGCAAGTTATTGCAACGCTCCTTCTACTCATTCCCAAATACGATCCTTGATTTAAATTTCAGTTTGATGATGCATCTGAGTGTTTGTATCAGGAATATAGCATGAACTATTTCATGATTCAATTAATAAATAACAAGTATAACCGGGACATGTAAAGATTTAAAATATATTATAATCCTACGGCATTGGATTGTTTTTTTTTGAACGACAAATGAATTTTAATTAAAAGGCTAGAAAGAAACTAGCAAACGATACACGCAAAAACGATCCAACAAACAAAGAACGAAAAGGAACAGAAAACTCTAACGAAACGAGACAAACTCGCAAAACAACCAAAGGCTATTAGAATTAGAAAGATCCCACCATGGCGCCAACAGAACTAACTCCCATGAACGAAACCGAACACCAGAAGCAACAAACCAAAAAAGCGATCTAACCGGCATCATTTGTTTGTCTCGATAAGGCATTATGAAGAAGAATAGCTTCTTTAACGTTGCCATAATAGCTCCAAATCAAGATCACTAGGAAATAATCTTTCCACGCACGTAGTTGCGAGAGAGAACAACCGTGTATATTTCCATTGGGGTCTCTATAGCTCCATCGCTTTATCGAATCAATCTCATCACTAGTTAGAGGACCAACATAATCAAGCCACGAAGAACCAGATTCAACAGCAATATTTAAATCATTACCCGGGGGTGTATATGGAGGCACAATGATGGAGTCTTTTTCAGGAGTAATAACTGGCGTAACCTGACACTTGTCTTGATGCAATACCCTGCTTCGCAAAGGATCATTATCATCAGTGGTGACATTACCACAATCACCCTGAGAATGAACTTCAAGAATCTCGCCATCATCATCTTCCAAATTCTTTTCCATGCCACCCTTAATACACCCATCATTAAACCAGACCGAATCACCACGAATCTCGCCTTCTACAGCATTGGATTGTAGTTATGTAAAAAGTTAACTCATAACTAAATGCATAGTTCTAATGTGAATCTTTTGTAATATCTAAACTTGCTTCATCATCTTAAATCCAATAAAAATCTAAGCGAAAGCTTTTTGTTATTGATGTGAATCTTTTGTTTCTAATCTAAATTCCGTAACCATGCGTGAACCAAACTCAATCCAAGTAAGAAGTAGTGAGCAAATTCCGTAACTAATATTACCAGTTTAATCATCTTGAATTCGCCAAAGCATACTATTTTGAGGGAAAAATCATAGCTGACATCAACGTTAACATATTAATTATAAGATGCATCAAACTCTTTGTAGTAACCTGGATTTCCGATGATTGGCCAAAGTACACAAGGTGAACAACCAATCTAATTAACAAATTGAGTTATTTATAACGTTATAGTCTAGTTACAACATAAGGCTTTCTTTCCTGATATCATATCACTAGATATTCAATTACAAAATTATGTCAATGAACAAATTAAAAAAATAATGTGTTAAAACTTTCAGATGTCATACAAGAACTTGCTGAAATGCTTCATATGTTCCGCTTGCAACGAAATAGCAATCGACAAGCTTCCATCATTAATCGGGCTTGGCAACACAAAACTCAAACCTTCAAATGCGATCCCACCAGGACCCATAAATATTGGCCTGCCCCATCCAAAGTCAGCATCATGAATTGGGAGCCTAGCCCAACTAGTTATTCCAAGATTCGGGCATTTAAACGTATGTGCCCCACGAACCAAAGCCTTCAAATCGGGCTGTAGTTCCAAATAGTCAAGTGCAGACTTCAGATAATCGTTATTCATCTTTGCTAAAGCGTCGTGGATTTTACTAGCAGCGTACCAAGTAGGCTTTGACTGAAGCTCCCCAGCTTCCGCTATAGGAGTAGTTGTGAAAATCACATTCCCAAAATACCCTTGTGGCAAAGCAGGCTGAAGTCGAGCCCGTCCATCTGTGGCAATGTAAAGCTTGGTGTCTTGATCACCTTTAAGCCCACGGGCTTTACACACAGACCTCCAAACATGGCCCGACAGCATTTCATATGAGCTGTAGTTAATCATGTTTCCATCTTCCTTTGATTTTGCTTTGAGCACGTTGAGTTGGTCTCGGGTCAACTTAAACATAGCTACGGCCATTTCATCCGATTGGGACTCCGGTGCTGTTTTCATTGGTGGAGCGGGCTGGTATTCGACGTGCTCAAAAACGGGCTGTGGTGGGTCCCGAGCACAGAGGAGGGTTCGGTCTATGAAGGGTGGGAGAGTGATGTCAAGGCCACGAGCCATGTCGGACCATGTGTTGATGAAGTGTAGCCCGGATGCACCATCCGCAGCATGATGTTGCATGCCAACTCCTAGCGAAACTCCCCCACATTTGAAGTAAGTTACTTGTAAGACAAGCAAAGAATACGACTCAATCCCTAGTGAGTAATCAACAGCAGGAATAAGTTTCCTTAGCTCTAACGTGGGTGCAAAGTCACCAAAATCATCGATCACACCATCGGACTCAGCTTCCACAAACAATACACCTTGTCCTTGACAATCGATCTCAATACGACCATCTTCATCTCTCTTCAACCGCCCTCCCATCGGGTAAAATGGAACCAACACTTTGCTCAAAGCATCCTTCATAACCTTTGCATCAAAAAAGTTGCTAGCGCCATTTGGCCTATAGAAATACACACTTGGTGTATGGAAATTTGGTACCACAAGGTCGACGTTAGAGTTCCATAGCTTTATTTGCGGTGTCTCCTCAGCTGGCCTCACCATTGTCGATTCTTTAATTGTGATCTTCATATTCAACAGTTGATGTATAACAAAGTTTATTAATAAAAGAAGGTGTTTAAACTAGCTTTAGAGTCGAGCTGAAAAATGTGTTATTTATAAGGTGTTGTAAGTATGTTGGTATTGATTTGTTTTGAGATGTGCTTGAGTTATGTGGGTTTTTATAGGTTTCATGTTATGATTATTTCACTAGATAAATCATTTGGAATCTCACCAACCGCGAACGAGACCAAGTAAAAGTTCAAAGTTGACTAGCCAATACCAAAAACCACTAAGTTAAAGTGATATAAAAACAAAAATAAACTAATCATATATAACTTAATTATATTTGGTAGATGATGAAAGGTTATATCATGGAAACTGGTAGGATGGTGACCCAGTAACAAGCATGTTTTTTCAACTATAGCGTTCTTAAAAATTATTGCTAATAAAGTGGGTCCGATATTTGGTAGGAAAGTGTCGAGCAATGAAGTTGAGGCAATTTCAAGTGAAAGCGAAATAAAAAATAATCATTTTTAGATACACATACGCAAACTTGCATGTGTATATACAGTCTTAAAAAGCATGACCATAATATATCTTACGTTACTATCTTATAATGGAGAAAGCCCTTTTAGGTCATTAACTACACTAAAAATTTAAAATCTTACTATCTTATAATGAAGGAAACTCTTTTAGATCATTAACTACACTAAAAACTTAAAACTCAACAATACAAGAAATAAAGCATCAAGTACAACCAATTTAAACACAATTTTTATGACATTAAATGCCTTAAAAACTTAAATTCCAGCATTACATGTTATAATGCTTATGGTACAATTAACTTTTGCACAATTACATACATAAATTAACTGGTTAATAAATACAATTAATGTTGTTATTAAAACACCCCTTACATAAGAAATACAAATTATCAAACATATCGTACAACCAACTTAAACACAATTCTTTCATTAAAGAGGGTTTATCCGATTTTTGGTTTATTCGGATTCGATTTCTTAAGGGGCCGTTTGCTTTGTTGATAGGAATCACAATTGATATGAGTTTGATTGTAGTGGTGAGTCCCTCAAGAATGATAAATTCATAGCAAGGTCCCTTGCCACCTTTAATGTATACCCAATTATAAGGATTTCGCCATACCAATTACCATGAAACAAACAACATATATCATTCCCATAGGTTCAAACCAAACGCACCCTTAGTTATCGTTTTTTGTGGTTTCGGATTGAGCGAGTTGGCTCGGTTTATCGGTTTCCATAAAACTTAGCTTTATATAAATCAAATAGATATTTTGAGCGGCAAAAAAACACTGCTCACTAAAATATTTATTATTACAATCAGATAATGAAAACATTGTCGTTAGTTAAAGAAATGAAATCGTCGTATAAATTTTGATATCCAGAATTTATTGTCAAAAAGAATATAATAAATTATAATACATGATTCACCGGAATATTTTATTTTAGAATTGATTCAGCATTCACATGAAGACTCTTCTATTAAAACTTACAAGTAAAAATGAGTAATAAATTTCATTCTACGCAAAAAAAAAATAATAGTCAAAGTAATCGGCTAGTCAAAGTCAAAATGGGTTGGCATAACACATGAGATCTTTGGTATAAGTCACTACTCACTACCACTTGTGCTGTGGAGAGAATAAACATGTAGCAATGCTGGTACAATTTCTTTTTGACAAAGTGTGTTTCTTATGAGAATCGAATAAAGTGTTTATGGATATAAGTTAATGGTTAGATACACACATCTTTAGTTGTAGGTTTGTTTAAATTTTCAGATGATAATATATACGATTCGCGATGCCAAACTGATTTTTTTTTCTTTTTTTTTTTGCCAATCAATGTGGTGATTCGAAAGCAAGTTGCTATTCCATTACACATAAGATCATAAATCATCAATCTTTTTGGATTTGTTATTTTGAGTGTTTGAACAAATTGTAACTTGATCGCGGCCTGACTTCAACGTAACATATAGTATTTTTTTATGCATCGCATATACGCATCTGTTTTTCAGTTTAGCTCATACTCAGTCACCTGTTTACTTATATTTGAAGAAAATTGGCAGGTTGATCATCATATGTGAAATAAAAGGTTAAATATATCTAATACTCTAGTAATGTACTTTTGTCAAAATTTTCGTATATTAGACATCAACCCTAAAAGTTATCACAATATTCTACAAAATTTTAAATTTTGTTACAATATATCATACATTGGTTGACGTGTCATGATCGGTTACCGGCTATAACGGTAAGTTCAACCCCATAACACCGAATCACACAAAAACATGGCAACTCCATCTTTTCTAGTCAACCCGCCGCACACTAAGGTGGTGTTTGTTTTTAATAGCCTTTGAATCTCAATCAACCGCACATCCGAATCAAATCTGGCGTAAATGTCTCGAATCGACCGCATCGAATGGGAAAAAAAACTCATGTTTGAACCGCACATCGTCTTGCTCGCTTTTTTTTTTTTTTTTTTTTTTTGTCGACAAGAGACAACAAGAGTCATTCAAACACCCTCTCAAGTCTTGACCATTAAGATCTTACTTGTCTCGAACGCGTCTCGAATGGGGAAAAAAAAAACGGTCCGAACGACAAAAATGTTTGACCGCGCCTCGAATCAGTTCGATTAAGAGGCATTAAAAGCCTCTTTATGAAAAACAAACACCACCTAACACACACTAGCAATACTCTTCATCATCCTCCCCGTGATGCAACTTGAAATCATATAGTTCGCAAATGACAAACTCGAAATCAAAACCAAAACCTAATGAGAAACTCGAAATAAAAACATACCCACTGATAATTTCAAAATCAAATCAAAACCCAACGATAAATTTGAGGGTTTAATTGTTGGTTGGTTTAGCTAATGAGGTGAAGGAAATAAGGGTGCGTTTGGTAGAGAGAAATTCAGAGAAAAGAAATGAAGTAGAGAATAAAATCTCGGATAATAGAAATCGATGAGAATTGTGTTCAATTCTAATGTTTAGTAACAACAGACTTGACCCGAGAAATGAAAAAAAATTATTTAAAAAAAATAATTTTCAAAAATAATTTTTTTAAAAAAAACTTATTTTAAAAAAAAAACTTATTTTTAAAAAAAAATAATTTTAAAAAAAATTATTTTAAAAAAAAACTTATTTTTAAAAAATAATTTTTAAAAAATATTTTAAAAATATTTTTTTAAAAAAATAAATTTTAAAAAATAATTTTTAAAAATAATTTTGAAAAAATGTATTTATTTAAAAAAAATGTATGTATTTATTTAAAAAAAATATTTAAAAAAATAATTTTTTAAAAATAATTTAAAAAAATGTATTTATTTAAAAAACTTATTTTAAAAAATAATTTTTTAAAAAATATATATTTTTAAATATTTTTTTAATTTTTTAAATGTAAAAAATAAAAAAATAAAAAAAAAAAAAAAAAATAAAATTAATTCATTTCTCCAATTTCTCCACCAAAATAAGAGAAATGGAGCTAACCAAATTACACTACCCAATTCTCTCCATTTCTACCCCATTTCTCCGCTTTTTCAATTTCTAGATTAAAAAAGAGAAATGGAACCATTTCCATTTCTCTTGCCCCATTCTCGGTACCAAACACACCCTTAAGAGTGTTTCATTTTTATACGTGAGATCTATCAATCTCAGCTAGATATTTGGTGCGTAATAGAGTAGTAGAGTGGAGGTTAAAAAGAAGGTAAATGCCTAAATGGTCTCGTTTTTGGAAAGTTCGCGGAGTATTATGGTAATTTGTAGGATATGTATGATATACTAAACGAGTATACGTGATTAGCGGCAGCGGTGTCTAGTTTTCTACAAAATTCCGACGACCCATAAGTTTCTTTCAACAAACTGTATTTGTAGCGTTAGAGAATCATTTTTGAATAACTATAATCTAGATGTGTGGTTGCATAACAGCAAAAATATACGGTTTTCAAAAAAATTATGTGGAGTAGATCTAAGTGTGGGAGTATATTTTCTAATTGGATTGTTTTAAATTATTAAGATTTTAGTAATAATAGATTTAAGCATCACAAAAAACAACGGTATTATTTAGTTGGCAATATTACATTGTATTTTAGAGGTATAAATTAACGTGTGTGATCGCCTTTTCTTGTTTTGTCGATAATTAAAGCGATGATACTTTTTTTTTTTTTTTTACATGTGTAGCGTTTATCATTTGGTGTGTAGCTTTTAAAATTGTAACCTTACAAATTTGATATCACCATAATAAGATTATTTTGTACTATCAATTTGCATAGATATTTAAGCATTGTTCAAAGCTATTTGTTTGGGGTACAAATAATTATCGCTAAAGATAACAACACTATTTAAGTTTTGTGATTCCAATAAACTTACATAACATTATTTATATACCGGAGAAAGAGATATACAATATATATTAACTTTTAAAAGACGATCCATATATGCTAGTCCCTTAAGTGATGTAAGACCAACATTTTTTAAAATAACATTATACAAATGACAAAGTACATGTGTCAAAGCCAAATAAACAACAAAAACTACAATTACTTTGTCTCTCATTTTTTCAAATTTGTCACGGTTTCCAAAACTACTTCATCATTTCTCATATAATTTGTCAAATATGAAACCAAGTTCGACCCGGGTGGTTCAACCGGTTGAACCGTTTCGGTCAAAAAACAGGTCGATTTAAACCGAGGCAACCTAACAGGTTGGGTCGAAAACAGGTAAAATTAAACCGGGTCAACCCGCAGGGTTTGAAGCGTCCCGGGTCAACTCGGTTTTCGATGTATATTAATAGTTTCCTTTTGAAATGCATGTCTTCAACATTTTCGCTTTTAGTTTTAACTTTTCACTTTTTACTTTTTGGTTTTTCGTTTATATATAGTAATAGCAGGGTACCCGCGCGTTTCGACGGCGGGTACCCTGTGACGATTAACCGGAGAAATAGATCTCGATGAGACCTGATTCACCAATTTGTATCGGTTTCAACGGGTCCTCTCTGGTTCGTTTTCGGATGGCTTTAATTGGTTAGCCGAATCGGTAGCGACACCGGTTCCCGGTTGAACACGTTGGTCCGGTCCGGTCCGGGTTTCAAAACTATATGTACCATCAACTTGTTAGCTTGTATGAAGTTTTGTGTATTTTATTAATTTGTATAATGTGTATAATAACATGTACTTTTCATTTTAGGGTGTTTAAAAAATAACATTAATTAGTGTGTTTAATTATTTTATATTTTGGATTATGTTATAGCTTCTTTAAATTGTACATTACGAAATTTTTACTGTACTTTTTAGTAAGGGGTATTTTAATTGGTTGTTTTTAATTTGGTAGACGTGATTTTAATTGGTTGTACAACGTGAATAAATTATTGTACTTTTAAGTAATGAGGTGTTTTAATAAGAGTATTAATTACATTATGCATTTCTTTCTCCATTGACCAATTTCAACTTATCAACTTTTCAACAATTCACATTTGACTGTTTTTCTATTATATGTAGTATAGATTAACATTTTAAAAAGTATGTTGTTATTAAAGAAATTTAACCATGAAATAAAATAACAGGTTGCTCACTATAGGTTTTCATAAAATGGTTTGATGCGAGTGTATTTTTTTGTGCAAAATGTGAATTTATATTAATAAACACAAAAACATATTATATCAAAAACATATTATATCAAAGATACAAGAGCAATAGACATGCCTATTCTCTACAAGATACAAACTACATACCAGTGTTGCAAAACAAGGCCTACAAGGCCGATTAATCGCCAATTAGGTGCTGCAAGGTCACCAACCTTTCCGATTTATGTAAATCGGTCAACCGTGGTCAATGGTGGTCAATGATCATATTAATGGTGGTCAAACTTGCCTAAAACCTTCATATCTTGCCGAAAATACTTAAAACTACCCATAAAATTGTTTGAATAACTTATGGTCATTCTTTATATCTATTACAAGATGTATTTCAAGAAAAATATTACCGAAAATACCTAAACTTGTCGAAAATACATAAAATTTGCCGAAAATACTAAAAACTTGTCGGAAATGCCAATCCGATTAATCACCGATTAATCCCGCCTAGACCGATTACAAGCTACAGGGAGGTCGACCGCCCGACTACCGATTCGCGATTTTTGCAACATTGCTACATACTAAGACTAAAACAAGATAAAACTATCTCGGACAGAACTGATGTAGCTATCTCTGACAGCAGAAGCTTGAAATCTCAGACAAAACCATATCAGAAGACTGCAAACAAAACAGACTCCATTTCGCATACATTTGCAACTTCAAAAATTCACCTTTAAATGCACCAATATCATATTTCTTGACTACATTTCCTACCTCAATCCAGCCTCAACCCATTCAACCCACATCCACAATAGAGTACGTAAACTCTTGACTTTAATTGATGACGTATAGTCCGCATTCGGGTCATGAACCCGATCAATGAACGCTACTAGCAATCAAGCCCAGTGCGAACGGGCTAACCAGGTAACGGTTTGGGCTCACGAAAGCCCAAACCCGAAGTCATTTATGGTTTTAGATATTGGATATCTCTTATTTAGAGATATGCATTGATTGACGAATTAGGCGAGATACGCGAAGGTTGGGGAACACGAAACCAACAAGGATTTCGTGTGTGTATATATAGGGCATCTCGGACCTCATTAAATGTACGATCTTAAACCTAACTCTACTAAACCCTAAAACCGATTACTTACTCTCGCCGGAGGATAATCGTGGAGACAATCCCACGATAAGCCTAACGGTGTTTTCTGCTTACTTAGTGCGCAGTCTTAAGCATCAAGGTCCAATTGATACGAGAACCGATTCCAAATAAGGAAAGCCCAAATTTTGTATCAACAAGTGGCGCCATCCGTGGGACCAATCACTAAGAACTAGAATGACGGCAAGCAAAAACCTAAACCGGCGATCGCATAGTGACCTACAAGGGAAGAAGCGACAAAGTGGATCGACCTCTAGCGAGCCTCGGAACAACCAAAGGTGCAACGAAACCAAGGTCGCCCAGATCCGTCTTCGCGGTGGAACCACGCATGGGACAACCCATGCCGCCACGACAACCACCGGCGTTGAGGTTCCACAGCAGCACCCTTTTACCACTCCCCGCAATCGGTGCGAAACGAACCTCACAACCCCGCGGTAGACGCGTGGCGTAACGGGTTTCGGTGGAAGCGAAACCCTCGCGCTAGAAGGAGTCTCGCTGAACTAGCGCCAAGTGACTTCGTGTCTCAAAACTACGAAACCTTGGCTACCCTCATGCAAGAGGAAGCGAAAAAGAGGTCGAGTCAGAGCCTACAAGCCCGACTCAACTTCGACCCAGAGCATGAGACATCCCCATCACGTCACCGGAGGGGGAGGCGCGAGAGGGATAGCCGCCAGTCCCCAGTGTTTACCAGGATTGGGAGGAGAGTTGTGAACGATGAAGATGATGACCTACAGTATCTGGGAGAACACGAAGATGATGGATGGCGTACCAATGCCCACGCTAGGCTTGGTAGCCACAACGTCCATGACAGACTTGGACGACGGCACTCCCCAAGTGAAAGCTCCTCGAGCTCGGATTCTGAGGACAGTCGGCGCAAGCGTCGAAAGAGGGGAAACTCGTCCTCCAATGACTCCTCGGACAGAGGACAGAGAAACATGACACCGAAGTCCAGAGAAGATACCGCGACCGGAGGACGAAGATATGTCTCTTCCCTCGGCGCCGCCAAAGGTGGATCGTTCACTCGGCGCATCGGCGACTTTTTAGAAAATAAGAGAAGGCGCATGCCCACCAATGTGAAAACCTACGATGGAGCAGGTGATCCGGACGATCACCTAAAATTTTCGAGTCACCGCTACCATCGAAAATTGGCCACAACCTGTGTGGTGCCACATGTTCAATTCCACATTAGTGGAAATGCATGGCCCGGTTCAAGAAGCTTCCCGCGAAGCATTGGTGGCTTTAAAGAGTTGCGGAAGGCGTTTGCTTTGAACTTTACTCAAAGGAAGAAGTCGCCAAAAACCGCCGAATCGGCAGGTAAAACAACGCATGAGGAATCTACAAGCGCTTATGTGAACGCTACAAAGACGAATGCATACATGTCAAGGCATGTCCAGAATACTAAAGATCTCGTGGTTCATGAGCGGTGTCAATAACCCGAACTCATCAAAAGATTGCACGACAAGGTCCCCAAACCTTTGATGAACTTATGAAACGCACGAGGTCCTTTATCCAGGAGAAGTCGCCGCGGACAAAGAAGAAAGGCTACTCAAACTATAGGTCACAAGAATAGCCTAGGAGACAATCCATTGACCAGAGTAGCAACCGTAACAAGAACTACCGCGGTCAGGGGAGCGGACGAGAAAATGACAAGTATACCCCGCTAACCAAGACTCCAAAGGAGATATTCGCAACGGAAGGCGCAAACTTCCCGAAACCCCCACCAATGCGCACCCCAAAAGAGTGGCGCATGGGGAACGGATACTGCGACTATCATGGACAGAAGGGCCACACCACCAATGAGTGTGTCCAATTCGCCAACTAATTGATAAGCTAGTAAAGAAGGCGATTGGACCATTTAGTTAAAAGCATCAAGGATGGGAAAGATAAGCAAAAGACTAGGAGCAAGAAAGAAGAACCCAAAGATAAGGCTGATACCATTTACATGATACAATCATGGCAAAAAAACCAGGCGTAAGGTCGACGGAAGTTTTCTGCGGGCGAAATTTCTTTCCCCACCTTGGCTGCGGACAAAGCAGTGGTAGAACCACTTACCATCGAAATTAATGCAGGGGGTCACGATATCCACCACATGTATGTTAATGGAGGAGCATCTGCAGATATAATGTATGAACATTGTTTCAGCGACTACGGCCGAGATACGGTGAGCTAAGCCCGCCATGGCGTCATTGATCGGTTTTACAGAGAGAAGATATGGCCCATGGGCAAATCGCCTACTAGTCAATGTGGATAATAAGGAACACTCCACAATAGCTCGGATGAACTTTATGGTGATCAAATCCCTTCACCATATAATGGCATTATTGGAAGGCGTGGATATCGCCGATACGCGAGTACCATCTGACGCATGGGATGCTCAAGTTCCGTGGAGGGGCATTGTTACTCTCCAATACCACCGTACCACCGGAGAATGTAACACAATTACATGTGAGGCGGCACACATCCCGAATAGCGCGCAACTAAAGTATCAAACCCGAGGGTCACAATACATCCCGATTACCAGAGCAAGAAGTATCGATCGGAGGATCGCTATCGATAAAGCGGGCATCCGTGCGCGCTCTTGCAAAAGAATCTGGATATCTTTGCATGGGAGCCAAAGCACATGACAGTGTACCACGCTCGATTCTGAACACAAGTTGAGAATCCGACAAGGATACTCCCGGTAGAAGATGTAAGCGCGACCGGGCTCCGGGCGCAAAAGCAATTCTAGAAGAAGTTCACAAACTTGTGGATGCACGGTATCATGCGAGAAGTCTATTACCATGACCGGCTTTCCAACCCGGTGATGGTCAAGAAGAGAGATGGTAGTTGGCGGATGTGCGTGGACTTCACGGATCTCAACAAAGCGTGTCCACAAGACTGCTACCCACTACCAGAGATAGACTGGAAGGTAGAATCTTTGTGCGGATACCCACTTAAATGCTTCTTAGACGCATACAAAGGATACCACCAAATCCAAATGGCTAAAGAAGATGAAGAAAAAATGGCCTTCCACACAAGCCAAGGCGTCTATTGTTATACTAAAATGCTCTTTGGCTTGAAGAATGCAGGCGCCACATACCAGAGATTGGTAGATAACGCATTTGAAAAATAGGTGGGCCGCAACCTAGAAGTTTATGTTGACGACCTTGTCATAAAAAGCCATACGGAGGACGAACTGGTGCGCGACATTGAGGAAACATTTAAGACACTACAAAAGATCAACATGAAGCTAAATCCTAAGAAATGCACTTTTAGGCGCTCTGTAAGGCATGTTCCTCGGATATTTGATAGAGCCGATGGCATTAAACCGTGTCCGAAAAAGCGAAGGTCGTCATCCAACTTCCTTCACCACGCACGTTGAAAGAAGTCCATCCCTAAATGGAAGCGGCGGTGCGAATAGATTCTTGTCTAAATCGGCCAGATAAGTCCTCCTCTCTTCAAAACGCTCAAGAAGTGTACAAAAAGGAGGCTTTCGTTGACTACGGAGGCGTAAGAAGCTTTCATACGCTTAAACAACACATAGCAACGCCCCCAGCGGTCGCGCCCGCCTGTGGGAAGAATTAATTATGTACTTATCTGCGACTCATGGGCGGTCGGTGATGCTATTGATGACAGAATTCAAAGACAAACACCGGTATATTTTGTAACCAAAGCACTCAAGAAAACGGAGATTAACTACAACGCAATGGAGAAGTTGGTCATGGCATTAGTATTCGCCGCCAAACGGTCACAGCGGTACTTCGGGCTCACCCAATAGCGGTGATCACGGACCAACCTATCAAGCAAATCATCTCCAAACCCAACGATCGGACGACTATAGAAGTGGAGTGTGTTGCTAGGAGAGCATAAAATCTCCTAGACCATGCAATCGCAGCTTAAGGGCGATACTAGCGAGACTTCATCATCGAAAAACGGACATCGATGATGCACCTTGAAAGCAAGGTGGAACTACAAGAACCATGGATCTATTCACGGATGGATCTTCATGCGTAGATGGGTCAGCGCAGCCTTATCCTCACGAATCCGAAGGAATGAAATACACTTACGCATCGTGCATTTTGAATTCACACCACAAACAACGAGGCGAGTATGAAGCCACGATTCTTTGGATTACGCATTGCACTCGAATGGGCATAGGCAACCTAAAGCAAATGTAGATTCCGGCTAGTAGCCAACCATGTGTTGGGCGGTATGTGGCTAAAGAGGAAAACATGATTCAATATCTCGACAAGACCAAGTCACTAATCCGTGGTTTTGACAAGTTTACCATCAAACAAGTTCCTAGAGGGAAAAATGCGAAGGCGGATGCACCGAGCAAGATTGCATCCACAAGCTTTGACCACAAAACAAGTATTGGTGGAAATCTTTGAAGAGCAAGTCCATCTCGAGATGGAAGTATCCATGGTGATAGAGGCAAGGTCCTCGTGGATGACTCAATAGTCGAGTTTATAAGCAGGCGATTGCCCGAGGAGCGAAGGGCGCCCGACAGTCGACGCACATCACGTAGGTTTGAACTTCGTGACGGTATACTATATCGGCGTTCATTTCTACAACCATGGCTTCGATGTGTCGGACCCTTCAAGCATTACCTACTCCGAGAGATCCACGTTGGTTCATGTAGTATGCATTCGGGACCACGGTCCGTTGTGGCGCGCCTACCACGGTCGATACTACTAGCCTACGATGCACCGTGGCGGGACTTAATAAGAAAGTGTGGCGGCGCCAAGTTCACGAGACCCATTCTACGTCAACCACAACAGAGCTAACACCTATTACGTCGCCATGGCCATTCTATAAATGGGGTATCGACATTGCCGGCCCTTCCTGCATTGCGGCGGGGATTGAAAATCCTTATAGTGGCTATAGACTATTTCACTAAGTGGATTGAAGCAAAGGCGGTCACGACAATCACGAAATCGGGTAAACGATTTTTTGGGAGAATATCGTATGCCGTTTGATTACACCGGGAAATCATCTCGGACAACGGAAAACAATTACGTGACAACCCTTTCAAGGAATGGTGCGAAAAACTAAATATTGCAAAACACTTGGCGTCGGTTAAACACCCACAAACCAATGGTTTAGTCGGCGTGCAAATCAAAGTCCGGGTGAAGGAATTAAAGCACGCTTAGACAAACACAAAGGGAGGTGGGTGGAGGTTATCGCATGTCTTGTGGGCGCACCACACGACAATCAAAATTAGCAGAGACACTCCTTTTCTCTTGTCTATAGGATGAAGCCGTCATACCGGCCAAATTGGGATGCCAACTATTCGTACTACCGAAGTTAATGTTACAACCAATAACGATGAATGGCGTATTGACTTGGACTGTTAGAAGAAAGCGCGCGCCTGACTATATGTGGTAGCTAAGTCAAAATGAAGGGATACTACGATGCTAAAGTTGAAGCATCTCATTCGGACTGGCGATTTTGTATATCGCGCCAATGATGCGAGCCATGCGAAGTGTTAGGTCACTAGTTTTACAACACAAGCTTACTAGAAAGAGATTAAGGCGATTGAACAAGAAATCAAACACAAACACACGATATAAAGACACGGTTATCGTAGAGTGTAGTGAAAGAAAATAACTTGAACAACCAACCCTCAGTGAGGGTTATTACATAGTATTTATAGGCAAGGAGCTAGGGCAACACTCCTACTCCTTCCCTTTTCCTTATTGGACATGGGCTTAAGCTTATGGGCCTTCTACATAAGCTTGACCTTAAACAAACATAAAGGCCATAATAAGCTACCTATTACATATGAGTAACAAACACTTGAATTAAGGTTTAGGGTGATTCCAACAATCTCCCCTCAAGTGTTGGTGATGAAAAAGCAGTGAAGGCGTTGATGTAATAGTAGCTTTGACGTCTTCGACATTCTTCTTTCTTGTGAGAAGGAATGCCTTGATTCGAATAATCTCCCGGTGTAGAGATAGTTTTCTTTGAATGCAGTTATGCTTTGGCGTCATCTTTAACTTTGTTCTTTGATCATTGTTCTTTGTGATGAAAGTGATAGTATGTTGCGATGCATCAAGTCTCGCCTCAGTGCCTTCACCGCTTCTGGTGTTCCACGTCATTCTTCAACATGCTCACACACTCTTTGGCGTTGGAATTCAATCTTGATGAAATTCTTTAAGTCTTTAACTTTGTAGATTCTTTGATTTGACGAAGAATCATTCTGATTGTTGTGTTGCTTTTGGATAGAACTTCCATTAGTGATGATGTTGGCGTGAGCATGAGAAGAATCTGCACGATCATCCCGCTCCGAGCTTCCATAAGAAAAAACATTTAAAACGGTTAGTAATAAGCGGATTTCGCACTTACAAGTTTGAACTTGAGAGTGTTAACAACATAGTGTGAAAACACAACTCTAATTCTCACAAGGCCGTTCTGAACTGGAGTCCCACAAGTGAGATAACGCGATGTGCCAAGTACATCTGATTCGAGATGAGTCGCCGAGGTACACAAGCATCACCACGATCGTAGACCGTTTGAGACACACTAAGCGTAATCCACGGGAGTTACCGTGACTGCTTTGTCGTGGTTGTTTAATGTTGACCTGGCGAGAGTTTCCATTCAATCACCGAGGATCACGGTTGTGAACCTCTCATAAATGTTCTCGACAGTTGCTAAGATCCATGAAGGACTCGATAACGTACCACCGATGTTCTTATTGTTGAACATCAAGTGATGAAATGTCAAGTGTACCTAAGAGATCTTTTGATGAATCTCGTGGCTCTAGACTCAATAGTGCGTTTTGGTTTTCCCGATCGAAGACTAGGAGAGGGTATCCTTCTTCAATACCAAATGATCTCTAAGAGAAAGCTAATAGTTTACGTAGGGTTCCTGTGAGAATGAAACAAGCTTCATTGAGAGAAACTTGAGTGGCTAAGAAGGTTTAGTGCATGCGTCCTTTGGGTCCATGACGACTTTTAATCTTCAATACCGGTGTCACTAAGTGACAACCAAGAGTATATGAATGGAACCCTTATCCGCCCTAAGTTGAATAATTTGGAGGCTATTTCTTTTCACCCTTTCTTTGCATTTCTTTTAATTCTTCAACTCCTTCTTTCTCCTCGATTCTCATTTTCTCCTTTTATAATCATACCTAAGGACTTCTAAGTACTAACTATTTGTGATGTCCATGGGTAGATCCCTCCCACTCTGGCGGATCATAGGACAGTTATACCTAACCTTAATCACCTTATAACCCATTGCCATAAAACCATTTTTCATAAAAATCTCTCAAGCATTTGTGAATGAAAACATGTTTGAATACTTCAAGAGTTTTAGATTTTCGTAAATACTCCCCTCCACATGTGCAAAAGAGTTTTTACGGAAATCATGCACACTGAGGAAAGAGCGCACTTTATGAATTGATCAACTCAAGATAGACAATCCCCATGAGACACAGTTCGTTGCATAGTTAAAGAGATACATTGTCGACTTTTAGGTGACAACTAGCTCTAATAACTACCTGAAGGTGTAGACAATCCTCGAAGGTTGTCATACCCGTCGAGTTCATGTCTACCAAGAGTTTCACGAATGGTACTTTCTACTCGGACAAGTCCTTTGCGAGACACGCTTTACATTGCTAGCGAACTAGCTTGAAATTATTACCCGTCCCTGACAAGTCTTTTCGATTTACTATGAGTTTAGCACCGTCAATTCGTTGGTTAAGTCTATTACACAAAGATTCATTTGCATTTACAAAACATATTTCTTATCACATAATTTTCTCCCCTCAAAATGGCATATAAAATGTTATTTTGAAAAGTTGAGAATAAATATGACCATTTCGAGTGTTGGAAGATGACCATCAATTTGTGAACAAAGTTTTAATGCAAATACTCCTCAACAAGTGATATAAGCGGTTGAGGTTTTGAAAATCATATGGGAAGTACTTGTTCTTTTGAGCACAACCTTGAAAAATGAAAGGTTTGATAGGTTTTACTCAAAAGTAAGCTTTCGCTCCTTTTATAAGGATTGTGGCAATCAAGCGCACCACATGGTCCTTTCTTGACAATTACGGGTTGTACATCGATATGTGTGCACAAGCCATAGACATATATAATCACACATCCAAATGTAATAATGAAAAGCAGTTCAAGGGGTACCGAAGTCCAAAGATGTTGTCGAGGAGTGCGAGCAGGCGTTGATAGCCGGTGATGTTAATCCTGGGTGGACCACCAACAAAGCTTTCCAATGTTCTCAATTGATCCTTCTATACAACCTTTCATCAATCATTTTGATGATCCTCCTCATCCCTTCGATCCCGAGAATTCCATCGCTTAGGAGACCCAATCTTTTGACGATATCCTTCAACCTATAAGCCAATCCGTCCCTAACCATCTTCAAAGTGTGATCCCCAAACTTGTGAAGATCACTACACGCCATTAAGCAATTTCGTTGAAGTTCACTGCGGTAACGACGCCCAATGGTTTCTTGATGAGTGTATATTGTGAGAGTGGTTGATGTCGGAAGATCAAGCTAAGGTGGAGTAAGTTAACACGAGTCCGATATGATTCGACCGCAAGTTGGAGATCTTCTACACGCTCTTTGATGATTATCGTCGATGAATATGAGCGGTGACTTGATGAATTCACGTTGTACTTGATTGAAAATTGCCTCATGCGACCACGCACTTTGGCAAGGTACATGTCTTCAATGTTGTTGATAGACAAATTCTCAAAGTCGACTTCAGAATGCATAATCCCGTTCATCTTGCCTTTTGACCACAATCTTCTTGAGAAAAGTGTAGTCCCATTTGGTCGAAAGATCAACGTGTTTGATGGCAACGATATCCTTAGTAATCGACACCGCATGTTGAGACTTCAACACGGTAGCTTCAGTAGTAGATTCTTCTGTTCCCGCCAATGATGAATCTCAGACATTGCATCTCGGTCGATGCTTCCACTTTGTTGGAGAACAAGTGATTAGCTCTTTCCTCGATAGCTATGCGGTTTGAGTATATGGTCGCTAATGGAAGTGTCAAAGATGTAGCGATTTCCTTGAGTCATCGCCACCGTAGAAGAAATTCCAAGTCTTTGTTGAAGAAATATCTGAATGGAATCCTAGGTTCATCCGGTTGGCCAATTGTTGGTAGAGGTTTTGACCATCGATTGTAGTATGGAGGGTTGTCCCGTTTGGTGAAGTCGATGTTTGCTTCGGGTTGAGCCAATCCATGTTGTTAGACATCGCCGAGCAATGTTTTCAAGGTGATATTCGACCTCGATGGCACTTTCTCGAGCTATCTTTCCACAATTGAAAAGCTTCATTCTTGATTCGCCTCAACTCGGTTTCGCCATTTTTTCACATGGAACTTTTTGCGTAATCTTAGCATGCTCCAATGTATTACCGCTCACCGATCTTGACCTTCTTCAGGTAGGGAGTGGAATTGACAAGTGTAAAACCATTCAAATTCCTCATTGTATCTTCATCTAGCCATGATACTGACGCCACCGGCGCCTTCTTCTTCGCTTTAGGCCTAGATGAGGATGCCGGGTTTATGTACTTTGTCGGGTGAGGCGGGTTGTTTTGGGGCTCATGGTATTCTTCATCGTCACCACCCGTGATACTCAAAGTGATCACCGCTCGAGTCTCGGTGGTAATTCGTAAGAATCATGAGGTTTATCCGTAGAAGAACCAGGAGGAGATCTTTGTTGAGCGAGTCCGCTGTGGTGGAGGTTGCATCGAGTCTTGAATAGAGGATGATTCATCGACTTCTTTGTGCGTTGGGCTCTTTATCCTTATCTTGATCTTTGTCTTCATCATCTCTTGAACGTTTGGGACTAACGACTTCTTCTGAATGAGGACCCGAGTTGGTATTCCAAAGTGGGGCTTCAAACAGTTTAGCTTCGTGTGAGGCAAACGTTGCGAGTGTTTCGACATTTGCGCTACTAGCGGTTCACCAATTCATCATCCGAGAAGATTGTATATTCAACTGATTGATGCTTAAATTCATCGGAGTTGATTTCATGGCTTGTTTGGCTAGATGCAAGAGATTTGGACACGGTTGTGCGGTATACATCTCATTTGTCGGTTTGAACGACCTCCATAAGGAACGGTGAGTGTATCCTTGATCATTTCGTCCGTATTCCCTTGAAGATCATCTTTCATGAGCTTCGGACATACTTCCTTTCATCTTGCATCTTGTCGATACCATCATGAATATATCAGATCCGATCGACAGAAATTCATCTTCCCGTAGAGCATGTCTTTCTTTCGACTTGTTTGACAAAGATTCCAATTCTTTTTATGAGCATGAGATATCCAAGATCGAGTTGGCTTCTTCAACCGATTTGGATGTTGATTTGGTTGATCTTTTAGACGGTGGTGGTGAAGAATGAGATGATGAATCGATGACGAGGAGACATGAGGAGGCTCGTGGTCCTTTGAGGTGCGTATATCCTCCTTGGAACGAAGTTGGATCGCTGAAAAGATAATCATCATAATTCTCTTCGTTATCTTGTCCAGTTTAGCTTTTTCTTCCATCTTAGCTGAGCTTCTTCATCGCCTTTTCTTTCTCGCCTTATCCTTTCTCGTTCCTCAATGTTATAATCAATAGACTCCTCCACAAGCTTTTGTCATTGCAATAAGATTGGTGGCACCGCCTCCTTATCGGGTCGATTAACCGCATCAGATCGGTGAAGAGTGGACACCACCACTCGACCCTCCGGGGCCACCTATTTGATCTTGTTCAAATTCTTTAGCTTTTGAAGGTGTCTAACGAATTTGAACTTCTTCCCGTATGAAGTATCCAGCTGCTCTTCTTCATCATCCGAGCTTTCTTAGGGCACAAGTATAGGAGTCTTCCTTTGCCATGTTTAGTGGAGGACTGGAGGTTTAGATACTGCTGTGGTTTCATCTTCATAGCCAGTGTAGAAAGTCTCTTCATCGATGCGCACCTTCCGAGTCCTCGCCAATTAACTTTCTCGTGGTTCGTGTTTAGGTGCGGGAATGGGAACGACTTCCTTAGAAGGAATAGTCCTTTTACGAGGAGGATTCCTCTTGGAAACTTCCTTGACTTTCGATGCTTGCAAGACTTCACCTGCGCCTCTTCCGGTTCTCCTTATAGGTGTTCCGTAAGATTTTTCATCGAGATGACCAACTTTGCCTTCTCTTCATCGCTACTAGATACCTTGTGTATGTCTCGAGCTTTTTGATTTCATTAGACGTAGTGATCGGTGTAATACAAAGACTTCTTTGTTGACGATTCCTTGATTCTCGATCGATAGGGTAGGTTCACCAACATATCGTGATTGTCCGGGTCATTGAGCCTTTGTGGAATATAGGATGAAGTCCAAGTGCTCTCTCAACAATTTTGTGTATCGACATAGGGAATCTTTGAGCCAAGTTTCTTGTGAAATGACATCATGTCTTCCCATAACAATGCTTCAATTTCGATGTCCTTTTGTTGATTAATGACCGGAAGATTTGTAGTTCCATGAGCTTGGGATGCTCATAGCCACTATCACGACCGTGAGACCGATTTGGTGATGATGATGTAGAGGGTTCTCCATGGTTGAGGAATGTTCTAAGCTCCACATGAGAGTGCTTAGTGATAATTCCTAAAGCTTCATCATAGCCAATATCAATCAGAATTGAAGAACTGCTCCTCGGAGGGTGTGGCAAAGAAGTCGGTTGGCTCGATTTCGGGAATGAGAAGAATGTTCCGTAAGTCTCGCATGAGTGATGGTGACGTTTTTGTGATTAAGCGTCCACCACATCGCACTTTGACCTGTGATCCTCTGCGCATTGAATTCCGAATTGCCAATGTAGATTTCGCATCTTGTGGCAGTGTGAGAGCATGTTCGGTAGGGATGATTCCTTAGAATATCCACAAGAATGAGACAAGAAGATTCTCGAGCATGTGAGGGTTTCAAAGTCAACCCTAAGGTTGTTCTTTCCAATCTTTCTTGGATAGCCATTAGGAAGATGTCACCATTGTGAGAACTTCGGTGCATCCACATTTATTTGGCGTACCATGTCGTGATCGAAATAACATTAGCCAAAAGAACCAACATATCGAAAGACATAATGTTAGTCAACGAAGGTTTTATTGTCTAATTATTGAATGTACAAAGGTTAATGATTGTTACGAGTCCTAAGTCACTTGTTTGTCCAATAGTCCAATGACGCCGTGAAACGTTTAGTGAGCTAGTTAACTTTAAGTTTTAAAGTTTATGTTATCACTTATAGTTCACAACATTTCAAACGCTTAAGTTTATTAGTGACATTATTGGTTTCGTGATGATATGATTAGTTTATTTACAAGTTTGTACACGTAACAATTCAAAATTAAGGTCAATCCGTGCTTAGGCGTAGAAATGATAAAGTTACGCGAAATGCAGGAGTGGTATACGCGAGGCGCAAGCTTATGCGTGGGATCCTTACTTACAGCGTGAAATGTTACGCGAGGGAAAGGGGACCTTAAGCGTGAGCTTACGCGTGGCGATATAAACCTTACGCGTAAGACGAGGGTCATTGCCACGCATATCCTTCACAGATACGCCGTAGTCCCATTGTAGAACCTTACGCTGCACGCTACGTAAAATTTCTCTTACGATAACTTTCTACGGCGTGGGTGATCCTTATGCGTGAGTAACAAGGACCTTGATTACGAGTTTTATGCGTAGCAAACCCGAAATAAAGTCATCATATCAACAATCTTAACATGTATAGTTGTTTTGAAACAGACATGGCATGAAACACATTTTACAGCTTTCGCCGTAGAAAGTCTTACGCGTAAACCAAAACCCTAATAGTTTAAGAATTACGATAACAATTCTAACCATGGAAATTGCACCAAACATTTTCTGGTAGTTCTAAGATGTTACATGAGAGAGTTAACCAAGTATTAACATCTAATTCGCAGAGAATCAATAATACCTAAAGCTCAAGAACATTAAACCCTAGTTACTAATTTATCATCAATTAGTGTTTCTGGGTTGTTTGAAGGCATAGATATGATCAATTCATCATAAGAGCATCATCTCATAACAATCTTTTGACCAAAACCTTCACATTTGAAAACACCCAATTCGACTTAAGAACCCTAATTTTGAAAACCATCAATTCGTGTTTCGGGTGGATTTAGAGGATAAAATTAGTATCATTGATGTTAAAGACACATTTTGACACAATCCTTTTAACCACAAACACCCATTCTTGATTGTGAGTTCATACGCTTATGCGTAGAACACAAAAACAATCATAGATAAAAATTTGACTGTTGGATTCGTGTAAAAATCAAAACCTATATTTGTAAATACGTTAAGATCATGAAACAACTTACAAATTAATGATCATAAACACAGATTTGAAGAACGAATTTCGTGCGTAGGATTGGTTAGGTTTATGAGTAATAAATGTGAAGTGGAAGTTTGGTGGAAGGTGTTTTATTAAAATAACTTTCATCTTTTGACAGTTTTGGTCCCTCCACCTTTTCCTTTTACATTTAAAGCCAATTAACTTCCATTTTGGTTACCAAACAAAGATTTTTTAAAAAAGAAACTTGATGACACTCCCCCTCGACTTAAGAAAAATAATGAAAGGTTATAATTTTAGACCGAGGAGTGTCAGTTTAACCAGAAAATTTTACCACCATTGATAAGAGAAACAACCGGGATATGATAACATGCAAGTACACAGATGTTTTGAAACAGTTAAGTGATTAATTTTCTCCCCCTCAACACTTGATCGGAAAAATACTGAATTTTGAAAGATTATAGTGTTGATGGAAGAAATGTACTTGCCATGTTGAAAGAAAATTAGATTAGAAGAATATTTTTGTTGTTTTATCGTTTTTATATTTTGTATTTTGTTTTGAAAATGTATTTACAAAAGATATTTTGTTGTTTGACAGTTTTTAAGACTGCTTTAGGAGGTCATCCGCCTCTTGAGTCAAACACCTCATACCAATCCGTTGGACCAACTCATTAAACCTAGCGGGAGGCGAGGCTTTGGTGAGAAGATCCGCCAATTGGTATTCACACTCACGGCATAATTCAACTGCACTTTTCCACGTGGTCCTTGATGAAATGATAACGAAGATCGATGTGCTTTGATTTCGAGCATCGAATCGAGTTGCACAAGATCGCAATGGCACTCCGATTGTCGCAGACATCGGATTTTGTCAAATCACGTAACCATAGTCTTTGAGTTGTGTTCTCATCCGTATGACTTGAGAACAACACGCCGACATTAGGGATGGCAAAACCCGAACCGACGGGGAAACCCAAACCCGAACTTTTGGGCGGGCGGGCGTGCTATCGGGTTTTGGGGCGGTTTCGGGCCTTAACGGGATTCTTATAGGGTTTAGGGGCGGGACGGGCACACCATCCCCGCCCGCCCGCCCGATATATATATATATATACATATAAATATGTGTATATACATAAAATATTGTGTTAGTATTTGCGTACTAAAAATGTAATTCTCTATAGTTTGTTAGCTTTTATCTTTGTAATATTTCAAATTGTGATGATAGAAGCTTGTTTTGTATCATAATATTCCAATACTCAATTTATTATTAATAGAATCTCGATTCTTCAAGTTATTTTATAAAATTATATTGTTAATAGTGTAAAAATAAGGGTAAACGGGGAACAAAACAAGTATGATGGAGCATCATGCTCAATAAAGACAACCCGATAAGACCCCAATGGGGAATGGGGCGGGTTTGGGGGAGCATCTCGCCCCAATGGAATGCCCCGATAAGATCCCCAATGGGGATTGGGGCGGGTTTGGGGATGACTTTTGTAATCGGGTTTGGGGATGGGGATAGCCGCCCCGCCCCAAACCCGCCCCATTGCCATTCCTAGCCGACATGGCTACATATTCTCGCTCAGCTTGATGACAAATATGTACAATCTTGCTTCTTTGATTGCCAAGACACCGCTTTATCACTAAGAAATTGTAGTTCTCTGAAGTACTTTTCCTCGAGTCTAAGCATCCCGCGTGGTCGGTCACGAAAAAGTGATTAGTTCAAAACCGAAATCCTTCTGATACAGATTCCCAAGTTAATGGTTCCTTGATGTATCGGAGATTCTTTTAGCCTCGAGAGGTGGGTTTCGGTTAGTCGCGATCGATAACGGGAGCATAGATAAACGGCAAAGACAATATCGTGTCCGCTAATTTGTTAAATACATGAGAGACCCAATAATACTTGGTGTTGGTAGGGTCTACTAATTTCCCATGTAAATCGTCTCAGCTTCTTGGTATGAGTCATTGGTGTGGCATAAGTGTCACGTGTTTTCATTCCAAATTTGTTTAACAATTCAAGGGCATATTTGGGTGACTCAAGAAAATACCACGGGTGATTGATGAACTTGCAGTCCTAGAAAGAACGCGAGTTCACCCATCATGGACATTTCAAAATTTTTCTTCATTAGTTTTGCAAAAGCGATTGAAAATTTTTTATGTGTAGACCCAAAATGATGTCATCCACGAAATTTGAACAATTAAGATATGTGCCCTGTGATATTGTATAAAAAGAGTAGGGTCAACCGAACCTTTGGTGAAATTATTAGCAATGAGGAAAGATGATAGCTTATCGCACCATGCCCGAGGGCTTGTTTGAGACCATAAAGAGCTTTGTTCGGTTTAGACATGGTTCGGGAACTCGTGATCAACGAATCCTTCGGTTGGTGACATAAACCGCTTCTTCGCTTGTCCGTTGAGAAATGCGCTTTGACATCCATCTAAAAGACCGTCATATTCATATGAGCATGAACACGAAAATATCCGAGCGACCTCAAGACGAGCAACCGAGCAAAAGATTCTTCAAAGTCTATTCCTCTTCCCGACGATAACCCTTAGCAACTAGACGTGACTTGTTTCGGATTACGCCCTTCAAAGATCCAATTTGTTTTTCCAACCATTTGAGACCAATGACGAGACCCTGCTGTTTCTTTCAACCAGCCCCATACTTCAAGACGCTTGAATTGGTTGAGTTCTTCTTGCATGGATTCAATACTGCTTGTCTTTTGTCATTGCGTCTTTAATGTTTTTAGGCTCGATTAGCGACACGGTGAGTGCATAAATGCAATGTTCCCCATCTCGTGTGAAGACGTTGTCTCGTAATGACCGGTTGATTCGGATTGCCAATAATATTTGCCGAGGATGGTATTTTGTCCATCGATGTGTAGAGGTTGATGTTGGTATACATTGTGCGATTCCGAGGATTTAAATGGTTTGTTGATGATTCTGCGACATCGGGTGTAGCATGTCATTAGCAAACGGGTTAAAGAACACATTTGGATCAAAATCTGCGGTGGGGTACTTCATTCGTAATATCATCACCGGTTCATCATTGTTGGAAGCGGTTTGTTCAACTGTTGTGGTGGAGTCAATCGGTGGTGCTTCTTCAACAAGTTGTTGTAGCAGTGTAGCGGTGTATCGTATAAGAGTATTATCGTTGAGCGGTGAAACATCGGATACACCGAGCACGCTCATCAATATCGCCACCAGCAGTGGAGCAAATAACCTTTCCATTTGTCGACGAGTGAGTTGGGGCTTTGTTCGGTGATGATGGGGTTGAGGAAGTTTAAGCGGTTGTGACCGGGTTCTAAGTCATATACTCGTGGCCATATCCGTAAGTTCATCAAATGAGCATGAATCGCTTCTATCACTGCTTTGTACGACAATTCCGCATCCGGAACCTTTAGAATTCTCACAATATCCAATAAAGACTCCAATGTCGCCTTTGGCTTTGAACTTTCCAAAATCATCACGATCATTATTCGGATAGCAAAGGGATCCAAATACATGAAAGTGTTTGAGATTCGGTTTATGGTTGCGACAAGCTCGAAAGGTGTTTTGTTGTGGCGCCATGATCATAGAACGATTTTGAGTATAGCATGCGATGATACGACACGCCCACAAGTAACTGGAAGTGTAGCATTGATTAACGATGTTCTTGCGATTCCACTAACGCTCGGTTTCGTCTTTCAACAACTCCGCTTTTGTTCGGTGTACGTCAATAGATGTTTGATGTTGAATTCCACTTTCTCATAGAATTCACCAAGGGTTTGGTTAAAAATTGGGCCTTTGTCTGCTCGATTTGCTCGACGGTGTTGCGAGTCGAACTCGTATTTTCGTGAGAAAGGTGATGATCATTTGTGGAGCTTGGTCTTTGCTTGAATAAAGTAGACCTAAGTCCATCGCGAGTAGTCATCAACAATTACTAAGATGTAGCGTTTGCCATTGATCGCTTGTATGCGATCGGCCACACAAATCCATGTGAAGAAGATGAAGCACATGTCGAGAGTCAGGTTCCACCTTTGAAGGAAAATGAGCACGGTGCTTTTCCCTTGTTCACGGTCGAGCAAAGGTGATCTTTTGAATACCGAATCGTGGGAGTCCTTCAACTAGTTTATGTCGAGCAAGGTTGGTGATGGTTTGAAAGTTTAGATGTGAGAGACAGCGGTGCCATAGCCGAGATTTTGTTGATGTTGCCTTCGAAAGTAAGCGGATGGGAGATGAAGCAACCATGTCTTGCATAGAGATAGTGTAAAGACTAGAATTACGCGAGCCGGACATAAGGTCATTTCCTTGTAGATCACGAATGAAACAAGTTTTCTCCGGGAAAGCAACCTCCAAATCTCCATCACAAAACCGACCCATCGAAAGCAGACAACCAAGGCCTTCCATATAGTAAACCCCGCTAATTTCGATGTTCCCATTGATATAGTCTCCAGAGCTCCATGATAGCTACGAGTGATCATTCCGAATCGACGGTGCCAATAAACTTTGCAATAAAGTTTGATAACAGCTTAAGGTTGCATGTCATGTGTCGGGAACATCCGCTATCAACAATCCAGAGAATGATCTCAGATCACCGCATTACACATGCATTTAATGTATGGAATAGAAGTAGATGTGGAACCCGAAATGTTAGAGGGTTCCGGAGCAATGATAGTAGACATACACACATTAATGACTTTAGGCATCCATTTAAATCCTAATGTGTTATATATCCATTTCTACCATCTATAACTACTATTTGCTTTAGTCTTTGTGAATGCACTAGGTGGTACTACAGCCTTAGGAGGTGGCCCTGAGCTACAGGGACAATGAATGCTTGCCTTAGAATCTAAAGAAGGCGGTCTACCAAGCACAAACTTAGAATGATTAGTGGGCCTAGAGGTATGCCGATTCTTAGGATTCCGTAAACGAGATTATAGCTTTAGCAACACATTTGTCATGACAATCGAATTCATACTTTTCGACAAATAACACAAGATGCATTAGATGAATATCAAAAGTACTTAAAGGTTTAGCATTCGTTACATCACTATTTCTATTACATTTTCCGACGCAATATCTATAGTGGAAGCAACGCGAGTCTTATTCATAGTCTTAGGGTGTTCTTCTACTTTAGCATTCCTTATTGATCTTTTCTTAGGTCGCAACTTCCTATTCTTCGATTGAGTGCTCCTAGGTCGTGAAGTACTGGACGCTTGGAAAAGACACAACTATTCTGCTTCGAGAGAAGGAAGCACGTTAGCAACTTGTGATTTGGCAAGAGGCATTCTAGGTTCACGATTACTAAGTGTTACCGGTGCTAATCTCTTAATGATGGTTGGCGGAAGTTGTTCATACTTTCCTAACATTTCTCTTAATTTAGAGATAGTGTGAATCAAATCTTGATTTTCGTAATCTAATATTACCAAAGAAAATGCATTACTTCTCTAGTGTGTGCAAGATAGTGATCAAGTTCGTTTGATGCTTCATGACGAGTCTTATTGAGTAAATCAAATATGACACCATATTCTGCTTAACTTTTACAAGTTCTTGTTCATATTTTGAGATTTGACTTTTCAAAGACACGCTTTGATCATCCAGCTGCTCAATTTTAGGATCGTAAGATTTTGCACGCAACTAAGCGATTTTGTTTTGAAAACCAAGTTGTTGAATGTGAATATCTTTTCACACCAATTAAGACGACGCTTTGCATTGTAAAGTTCGTTATAATCGCTCATTTTCGCCTTTTAAAGACTCGATCCGAAGCACATTATCGATTCTCAACAGCTACCACGAGTCAACAAGACGCAGAGATATAATCGATGCATATGACACACAATTCAATAGCACAATATTATGGATATCAAAGACTGATAACATCATTCAAGAGTCGATCAACATCTTTTCTTAACATTTTCTTTTTACGCTTAGTATTAGAAATAGATGTTTACATTTCTCAACGACCTTCATCACTCCAAGTTCCTTATGAAAGTCCTGCTCCCAAGACAATGCACAATTTTTCAAATTTTAACATTTGGTAAAAGATTTTCTCAAAAATGTCTCTTTGTTCTCGCTAGAGGCGATTGAAAGTGTTGAACTTTCATTTCGTAATGATACTCTATCTCATGTTCTAAAGTTTTGAGGTCACCATGAAAATATCAAAATATCTAAGAATTTTGCGATTTTCGTGTTTTGAGTTTACTTCACCGATGGAAGGTAAAGGACCATAAATTTGTGCATAATCCGGTTGGGGATTAACATTAGAAGACTCGAGACGCTTTTATGATAACCCTTGGTGTGTTAGAAGAATCCGTTGGTGTGACGAAGTGACCGGTTTTGAATAATTAAAGGTTTGTTGTAAACAATGCTTTTAATTTTGATCGACTCTAATCTCGTGATCTAATTCCTCTTGATGATGATATTCAACAACACTCATAATAGAATTATCAATTTTATATTCTCAGACCGAAACTTGAGATTTGGTTTGAATGCTTTGTTGAAAGCTTAGGTTTGTAATCGCGAAGATTCACCATATCCATTTGATTGGTTTTAATGTAAACTTTTCAATAGCGCCATCGACTCACCATGTTTATAAACAACAGCTTTTAAACTCTTTAAGTTTGTTTTGCGGTGTCGATGATTTCTTCAAGATGATCATCTATTCGCTTCGTTGAATGCTTTTTGTATGCAGAACTGCTTTTGACAAGTTAACAACTCAAATTTTTAGCTTTTGATTTTCCAAGGTAAGAGCGTTAATTTGCTTTTTATGTTCATGTTTCGCTTGTTCTATCTCGCATAACAAAGCATTCTTCAAGCGGCTAGATCACGATCCGTCTCTAAATATTTTTCGCTTTGATGAGATTTAGCAAAAGCGCTTCAAAACCTTTTTCACAGTTTCTCTTGAGTTTTAAAAAGTTGAGTTGCATTTGTAAGCTTTCAAAATCGTTGGTTAGCAGCAGCATTTTTACGCTTTAAGTCCTTATTTAATGCACAACATTCTTCAATTTGGGATTGTTGGTCTTTAAGTATGAGCAAGATCCGGATGAGGCAAAGTTCGGTTTGTTCAACCGGAGTCACAACATGATCATTATTTAGATCCTCAGTATAACCACGAGTCAATTTGATTATCAATGGAAACCATAAGGTCATCTTGATCGTCAAATGTAACTACGGGTCTAGTTGAAAATCGTCGGAATGTGATGTAAATGACTCATTTTGAACATTCGAGCCTTGCCGGATTCTGGATTTTGGCGGAGATATTAGATCGTAGATAAATATGGTTTGTTCAGTACCGAGACAAGCCATCGTTGTCATACACTGGGCCTGTGTCACTCATGTGTAACTCATGCATATTAGCCATCAACATAATCACGCATTGGCCGCAAGTCCTCCATATCATCATCCGAGTGCGTGATTTGCCATAAAACTCGTTCTTTATCCGTGAGAGATCCACAAGCTTCATCCTTAAGAGCCAAAAGAAGAGCCTCTTTGAAATAAGCACGCCCTAGTCCTCGGCTTTGGGCATGCATTAGCCAGTGTCCATTCTCATTGCGCTTGTAGCATCAAGACTATTCAACCCATTCGAGCATTTCCTTGATCTACCACTGGAGCTCTGTTGTTATTCCGACTCACAAGATTAAACCTTGACCACCGCCCATCCGACGACCATAACCACGATTCTCGAACTTCAACTCGCCCATTGTTTACAATGACGATTTCGTGTGTTAGATGAGGAACGAATAAGATTGTTGGATTTGTTGGTATAACGGCCAAAAGCATTAGCAATCATAACAAATCCTTGTTACAATGCTTCGAACGGATCGATGTCCTCATTAGCTTCAATCGACAATTGGTTGAGCATTGTTGTTGTTGTATGGAACCAATTGATTGTGTTGAGATTGTTTACGTGAATGATCGCTTTGTGTGATCGAGGTAGTTGGTTGAGTTGCTTGTTGAGGAGGATAACTTTGTTGAGCATATAAGGCAAGTTGTTGATTTTCCTGATGCGTAGTGGAGCAATTTGAGCACGGAGAATCCTTTCCCGATCAACTTCCTTTTCATGAGGCTTCAAGTAATCGTACAACAATCCATATGTAGAATGATGCATATTTTTCGCTTGACGGAGAAAATGACATACTTCTCCCATTCTCGACCAAGAATACTGTGAACTTAGTATTCACCGCAATTCTTGGCATGATGATGTTGTGTTTATCCAAATCATTGATGATGTCCAAAAGCGATGATGATAGGACTCTAGTGTCTCTCCGTGTTCAATCATGAAGTGTTCATAAGCCAAGTAAATTTTGGATTCCAAATCCTCCCGATTGAGTACATGATCCTTCCATAAGAAGACGAATATGATCCCACATTTTCTTTGCGCTTTTGAGCATCAACACTACGAAGAATTGGGTTTGGTAATCCTAAGAAGATATATTCCATTGCAAGCTCATCCGCTTCATAGTGTATAAGTTCTCGAGGATTCAAGTCCGCAACAAGAGCAATGTTAGTTTGTTCATCTCTTGGTGGAATAGCATTTGGATCTCCTGCACAATGACAAGAGGCATCTCAAATGGACCTTCCAAGATAACCTTCTTTAAGAACTTTCCATGTGGCTTCTTCGATCACAAAACCTAAAGAACCTTATCACCCATTGACCGTAGTTTCGGAGTGAGCATTGAGGTCTATCAAGTGATCCAAATTTCATGAATTGATTGTTGGTCGCTTAAAGCTTCACACATCTTAGCAAACCAAGTGGGTTCCTTCATAGTGTTCCTTGATGGATGTTGATTGAAGTCATTTGTGTAGGGTTGAACTTGAAGACTGGAGGTGTTTGAACCATTTGTGGTGGAGGAATTGCTCCAAGTTGTGGAGTATGTTGTTGATTAAATTGTTGTTGATAAATTGCTTGTTGTTGAGTCCATTGTTGATGTTGTGGACTTAGTTGTTGTTGTCGTTGAGAATAAGTGTAAGGGAAATAGTTAGAGTATGGTGGTTGTGACATGTTGATAAACTTGTGTTATAAAAAATGGATCTTTGTAGTCGAATGAACCGTTGTTGAAGAAGTGTCCTTAGGCGTAGAAATCACAATAATCCAAGTAGCACTTATGCGTAAAAACACCAAAGTTACACGTAACAATCAAGAGATACGCGTAGATTTAGCTTACGCGTAAGTAGGGAAAAGACTCTAAAGTTAGGCGTAGACACAAAGTTAGGCGTAGAAAGCTAGGCGTAGGATTACCTTATGCGTAAGACGAGGCTTAGGCGTAAGAATAATCTTATGTGGGATTTCACGCGTAAGCTTTATGCTTATGCGTAAGTTTAGGGTTTTGCCAAATGATCTTTACACTATCACAAAGGCAAAAGATATCCAAAGTCGACATATTTTCAGCTTATCCAAGCAAGAAAACACGGAGTAAACCACGAAACGAAGATCAAACCAAGGAATAACTTACGCGTAATTTTAGGGTTTTGATACGCGTAAGATTACTCGTAAAATTGATTTTGCCCAATGATGTTTCTAAACCGCTTTTGTATGATGAAATAGCTTCAATAACACCAAAATGACACAAAAGTGTGAAACTTTATGATCCAAAGCTCTCAAAACAGCTTCTGCTGTAGGTGTACACCCTCGCTCAAAACAAGCTTAAAACTTATATCCACGCCAGAAGTTTGAAACTTTTGCCAAAACAAGTATTTTAACACCTTAAAACGTTGAAAGTACAAGAATCTTGGATTAAAAGTGTAAAAACGAAGTTTTAAACAACCCAAAGTTATGACCACGTTTACGCGTAAGAGCGAAAAACAAAAACTTCAAAACAAAAGTGTTCACCCAACTATTTGGCGATTGATACCACTGTTAGGTCACTAGTTTTACAACACAAGCTTACTAGAAAGAGATTAAGGCGATTGAACAAGAAATCAAACACAAACACACGATATAAAGACACGGTTATGCGTAGAGTGTAGTGAAAGAAAATAACTTGAACAACCAACCCTCAAGTGAGGGTTATTACATAGTATTTATAGGCAAGGAGCTAGGGAAACACTCCTACTCCTTCCCTTTTCCTTATTGGACATGGGCCTAAGCTTATGGGCCTTCTACATAAGCTTGACCTTAAACAAACATAAATGCCATAATAAGCTACCTATTACATATGAGTAACAAACACTTGAATTAAGGTTTAGGAGTGATTCCAACAAGAAGATACAGGAAAACTTGGATCGAAGTGGGAAGGACCTTATGAGGTCATTGAAGCACGAGGAAAGGGCGCGTCCGAGCTGCGTGACATGGATGGTCGTGAGCTACCACACACATGGAATATTTGCAATCTTAAACGGTGTTATCTATAGGAATGGCTACGGCCCAACGCACGGACACCCCCGCACTTTAGTAAAGTGCTCAATAAATATCTCGTATTTACATTCTCGCTTTACTTAGGCAAATGTCTTTTTTTTTCATAAAAACTTGCAAGTATTAATAAAACGCCGCGGTTTCTAGCTAACTCCGCGACACATTTTAATTTGTTACTTCCATATTATTTATGTCTCAACATTGTTGTTATATTATCTTTTGCCTACATGGCGCGCATGCACTTATTAAACCCATAATGGTAAAAGGATGAGTAAACCTACTAAATAACTCGTTGAGTAAGAGGGTTGCAAACCCATCAACATCGGATCATGAATCCTTTGTTAAACACCTTATTTTTAAGACGTTGGAATAAGTTTGATGCGCATTCCACGATGAATGTGCAACAATGCATACTGTGCACGTTTAACAAACTAGGAATCAAGACTCTTGACTCCCTGATATGATATTTACAGTACGCTGCATATCACACCATACACGATTATGATACAAGTACTTAGAAATTATGTTTCAAGTATGTTAGATCATGACTTTCATACATGGTTATGGATTTCATATATTATTCGCGCTTATACAACCGTTTGATTCTTAGACAATAAGAACGTTTTTCATGCAAAGACGAATAACTAAGTACAACAATTATAAGTCGCAACTAAATTCAGATCAATACACCTTCAACAAAAGGAAAATTTTATTATGAACCACGAGTTCTTACAAAAGGATATTTACAAAGAAGCTACAGCCTATATACTATTACTACGCCTAAGATGTGAGCTCTCAACACGGTTCGCAGCGACCCGACTTCTTTTCGCCTTCTTCAAGAATCGAATCACGGCTCGACACTGCTGCTACACTAACAGTAATTCCGGATCTTGGGAGATGCTCTGCGCCAAGATCACACAGAATGGCCTTTCCCTTCACGCCTTTCTTCTTTGCAAGCCTCATGGCATGGGCTTCTAAGGACTCTTTCAAACGAATTTCCTTCTCGAGGGCAAGGGATTCGGGATGTCGCGGGGCGAGCAAAGATAGGCACCGCAATGTGACTCATCAGCTTCAAAATAGTCAGTGCGCCCTGCATCATCTACACTGGCGCGCCGGGTCAATCCCTCCATAATCAAACCTATGGATTGTCCCGGTCGGCCCAACTGGCAACTGAGGAAGCTCCAACACTTCATCTTCTCCATTGCAAGAACCGGATCATCATACGCATACTTATTATACCGGCACCCGCAAGGTGCACTTTCAACAGCCGCCTCATGAAGCTCTTCTATGGCCTCCGCTTTACCACGCCAAAGGCGCCTCGAACGACACCCCAAGGTGTCCGACACCTCTCGAGATTCCAAAGTAGTTAGGGCAGCAAGGCGCAAACCATGGCTAATGAGCCACCTGCGCTCGGCAATTGTGGAAACCAGCTGCGGATATAACTCTTCATCGTATTCGATGATGAGCTTGCGTAGCTTCATCTCCTGCTTCTCCAGCAAGCCTCCCACGGTTGCAAGAAACTCCTCCAACCGAGAGAAGTGCTCATTCTTCCCATTCTCCAAATATCCAAGTGCCCAGACACACGTAGCCTTATAATCCTCTAGTGCGGAACGCTCCGGCTCACTTGGGTAAGTAATGACATCTTCTTCAAGAAGTTTTTGGCATAGGAGCTCGCCGCCTCTTCACCGAGCATTGGCCACCAGCACCTCCAAAGAACAGAATTTCCTTATCCTTCTCGCGGTTTGGCTACTCTCCCGAATACTTTGACTTTAGTCACAAGAACCGATGTAGCCCGGTGCGCAGCAGCCAACACAAGCTCCTCAACCAGATGATCCATTGGCACATCCCGAGATGCCAACGGCTCGGCGCCTTGTTCCTTCGATCCCGAGGGTCATTGTGACAACGGACTCGCCTTGGGTGGCGACTCCCCAGAATGCTCAACAGTAACCCCAACGGTTTCAACACTGCACGCAAGAGAAGTGAATTAATAACATAAACAGGGAATGCGACAAATGTTTCCGCGACAATACTTACTTGGGAGGAACAGTCTTAGTTACACGGAGGGGGGGGGGGGGGCGATGCATTGTCTGATGACGATTCCATGTCAAGAATGACAGGACGCTTTCTCTTGGATGGACCTGCGCCATCACCACCAGGTGCCCTCTTGCGCTTTACCCCTTGGCCTGCTTCCTCTGGCTCTATGCTGAGGACCCCCACTCTTTCCGACATGTCTGTACGTGCAAGCTCCACTGTGGGAATGTACCACAGGCCGGGCACGCACAAGTAGGGTTGCCTCCAAAGACAACGGGAGCCATTCCTGTGGTCCTCCGCCCATCACCATGGTGCGCCCAAAGAAGGCTTCCAATATGGGGACTTCTCCTCTCTCAAAGGACGCACCCCCAAGGTGACTTGTCGAGGTTTCGCCAAATGCACAACGCTGAACAAATCCACCTCTGCGCAGCAAGAAACAAACAAAAACAAGAGTTATATAAAGTAAAAAGGTGAAAAGAAATGCTCACATTAATAAAGAAAAGGAGTAGGAAGGACGAGCACCCACCCTGGTCATCCGCGTCTAAGAAGGTTGGCATCTCGTCAGACTATCGAAATAGTTGCGATCGATGCCCATGTGCACCAAAATTCCTCTGATAGGAACCGATGGGAATACGATTGGCGCTTATCGCTTCCGCATCATCTGCTACCGTATGTTCCAGGAGGGGCGCCATCCTTCTATGAGCGAACTTTGGGTATAAGACGAGCGCCATGGAAACAATGCCTCATCAACCCGAATAATTTCTCTCCGCCCTAAGCGCCTAGTTTCTCAAGATGACATTGCAAAATACCGCGCTTAGCAAATGAAACCCAATTGCTTGACCACGCCGTATGGTAAAACGCGCGAAAAAGATAGATAGTGGGGTTAATCTCCAACAAACGGCAATTAACCTCGAAGTTTGTTATTTTGCTTTGCGCACCTATAACAAAGGCAATTGGGATATGTGTAGGCGATAGTAATTTAACACGTCGCACAAGAATAAGGAGATGGGCACACGCTGATTCGCAAATTGAAAAACGCAGTATACCCTTTACTTTCCTTCGGGAAATCGCTTATTGACGCTGCAACCGGAACTACCGGATGCAACATGAGCGGATATAATAATCCGATGTGAATTCAAGAAGTTCGTCCTCGGTTATATCAGATGAGAAGTCACTTAAACCAAGAACCATGATGAGATTATGAATGCGCACGCGCTGTTACCTTTAAAAGTTTCTGGGTTTCTTGGTTGATAATTCGAGTTTTTTAACAATGGCGGAAATGATTTTTACCGTGATAATCACAGTAAAAGGGAGGCGGGAGTTTATATAGGGTTTTACATTCACGCAATGATCGACACGTGGACCCCACTATCTCTAAATGTGTGGATAGGATATGTTGACGTGACACACCTCCACCCACTTTTTCACATTTTACGAGGCATATATTTGACTTCATAAAACTGGATACACCGTATCTTCTCTTAGGCTGGTAACATTTGAAGCTTCTCCGCTACGCCTCGAGGGATATATTTGCTACAGTTATTAGTCTAGCATCCGCGGGTTTCACCCTGCGCATACTAGACTGGGGGGACATTAATATAAGTTGACTATGGAGTCGGTAAAACTGGAGTAAAAAAACAAGCTTAGTGAGATGGATTACGCGGAACATAAACATGATTTGAAATGTTCCCAATGCTTTGTCCTAAAAGATGGATTTCGCCCCCACTAAATTGTCTTACCACCCTTGTTTCAATTTAAAGCACCATCTCTTTCTTCCTATAACGAAAACATACATGCATAGACACTATTAAATTGTTTAAGATTATTTACGAACTTATATGTTTTCGGCTAATATTTTATAAGATAAATTTTTTTATTTATGTTATATAATAATTGATGCAAAATATATGAATGAATTGATGAAAAATATATATAAGATAAAGTCTTAATTTCTCAACTTTGATCTTAAATATTTTTATTTAGAAAATTACCAAAAGGGACTTTTTCCAAGTGGTCCGTTTAAGACTTTTTCCCATCTCTTTCCCAAAGAGCCACGCCAACCGTCAATTTCCCATACATATTGTGACACGTGGTATTGCCGTCTTGATCGCTCCAATAGTACACTAAGTGTCAAATCAAATCTTAAAGAAATCTCTTGTTTTGTTTTCTTGCATAAGGTCAACGCCAACCATCTACATTAACCGACAAGTTGCTCAACTCGACCCCACAACTTTTCACCTAGTAAATTGAAAAAGCAAACCAAAAGATTTCCCAAATCCAAGTGATATGACAATTTTTATTTCTTTTTCTTTTTTCTTTTGCCACTTTAACCATTGAATATCATCAAAAAAACACACTCAACACACACAGAATATTGCATGTAGCGAGATGACAAAGTAGACGCACAAAGATAAAATGGTAAGTATTCACACTTGATTAATTTCGCTTACTACAACGTAAGGTTTTGTTGCATCCTTTTGTTTCAACTTAGGGTTTTGTTGGATCCCTTTACATCATGTTTTGTTTTATGTGAAAATTACCAAAAAGAAGATCCATCCATACACGCTTTGTGGTTTTTATAATTTTTTTGCCTTTTGAGATGGTTTAGGAAAAATGAATAAAACGACACTGTTAGTCCAAAAAGAGGAAGAATGAATAAAACGAATATGGGAAGAGCTATATGTGTAAGTAACATGTAGAATGCGTTAAATGAGAGGGTTCAAACTCGATTTGTCCCATTTAATAAGAGTTTTAGGGTTAGTTGTCAAATAGGTGTAATTAACGTGTATTGACACTTGATCTAGATGTAATGAACACTTAGCGATGAGTTCTTAGTCCTGAATACATCGGGTTTTCTCATGATATGGTTTTACTTGTAGATACTTGAAGTTTAGGTGTTGTATGCCTGACTTGATGAGTGTGCTTATAGACACTTCTTGTTTGTTTTAACTTTTTAATATGTTATTTCTTGTAGGCGTATGATGCTAGAGTTATTGTTAAAAGCAAAGTGCATTACTTCACTTATGAAGGATCGATTAGACCAAACCCGCTGCTCCATGTTTAAAGCCACATGTTTTGGACCATGGCTCGATCTTACCTATGTCGATAACGAGGAAGGCCTTGTTCATTACATGCTTCGAAACAATTCCATCAAAACAATGATAACTATGATCTTCCACTTGTATACTATTTGAATGGACATTCTCTCTATTTTGGTCGAAATGAATTCGCTCGTTACCGGTTTTAGATTTGGTATGGTCGGCTTTAGGAAATGGCGAGCGGTGATATCCCTTTCGTCACCGAGTTTTTCCAAACCATGTCACACCCCAAATTACATGTTTTACAATGGAATGGAATACCTTGGGAGGAATGTCATAGCATCGGTTACGATTATATCGAACGACCTAAAGTGTCGCTTTGAAAATATCGTTTGATTAAGTAAAATAATCGAGTTTACAAAACATAGGTCCCAAAATATTTCCAATATACCAAAATGAGTTTGTTACAATCAAACGATAGTTATGCATAAAATATATGTGAGACACGTCGTCATCGCGACTCTATGATAAGTCCACATGCATGCCATGAAGTGAATGCCTTAGATACCTGAGATAAAACATGCTAAAAGTGTCAACACAATGCTTGAGTGAGTTCATAGAGTTTGTTTAACAAGTAAAGCTTTTAAAGAACGCTCATGCAACAAAGGCAAAGTTTTGGTCATTTAGAATAGTCCATAAAGCAAAGGCATTGCAAATCCACTCAGTTCCAAGTTCCGCCCATACAAAACTTGCAACCTGTGTGTTCACAACCCATTGCACAAAATATAGTGTGTCTAATAGTCGAGTATAAGTTACCATAATAATTCACAATATTGCACCATGTATATAATAATGTATGCCAGGCAAAGCCCCTAGAATAAATAATATGCGTCCCGTAACATAGTGGACGAGAGGTTGGCCGACCTCTAATAGCGTTATCCATACTACCTACTAATAGGAGACTAACAATGCGAATGTACGAACGGTACATCATACAACTATTAATATACATTTAAGAACACTCCGAACATGGGATCAAAACGGCCCCGACAGTAAGCAGCTTTTCATACCTCTCGTCATTAACCACTTTGTGATGTATTGAACCTGATATAAAACATGAAACATCTTTCAACGATACTGTGAGATCACCCAAGACGTTTGGGGTACAAGACTTAATTATAGCAACAACGTTGTCAAGTTTCCTTTCTTGGTAAATTTTTCGATATCGTGAAACAACCAATCATGATACCGCCATCGTTTGATATACTCAACCGCACTAACCCATGGCCCACTATTAAAATCGGAATCCTCTCCCACATCATACACTACTTTTCTAATGTACTCATGTGTCGCCATTATACCATCATCCACACCCACATCATTCGCCGTTTGAACAATACCGCAGGACCTCGATTATCGTAACCAAAGATTTTAGCATTATTTTGAGATGTAGTGTTTCCATATGAAAATGGTAGTTGGGAGGTGGTCGACATTCGGAGATCTGAGTCATCTATATCAAGTAATTCTTCCCAATTTGGGGTGAATTCATTTTGTTGTTTACTTTCTAGAACACTAGAAGGTATATAATTGTTTGTGTGGAAATTCCATATGTTGTTAACTTATATTTATATCGACAATCACACAAGAAACATTAAATGCACCATCTCCCCAACCACCATCGATTTATATCTTATATTGTTGAATACCAATCACATTTAACCAAGTAGATTAAACGACCATACACTAGCAACATGATACATTAGCAAGATAAGTTAAATATATAAATATATACATATTAATGTTTGCATAACTGCTCACATAAAACGACCATAGTCTAGCATATTAATGTTTACATAACATGTTCAAAATAAGCCATTCAGAAATGGCAACCGACCATACACTAGCATACCAACAAAGAGTATACCAACAAAGAGGTTATATTGTTTACATAAGTTAGATTGTTTACGAACTTAAATGTCAAATGTCACTGAATCGAATCTTGTATTTCCGTAAATATTCACCAAATACTCACGGTAAGCCAAAGCAACTTGGACATGATTCTTCACCTTCAATGATAGCTTATGAGACAACCCATAAAAGTATCTGCACCCAAACACCACAATCCCCATAAAGACCACCTTGTTTAGGGACATCAGTGCATACCGAAAGAAACACGATACTTATTGGCATCGATTTTCTTCTTTTCATCACCTCACTCTCAACAAGATACGGGGTAGTTGACAAGCAAAACTTCCCTCAAAGTTAGCCACCACCTACGTGTTTCAACTTTCGGCCCCAAGGCTATCATATAAAGTTATAACACCTGCTTTGATAGATAGTTCACCAGCACCAGTGTGTTTCGTGTTCATTGATGGGAAAGAACACCTAAACATGTAAATAGTTGCATCGATTCAGTGGAAAGCCAAATGATTATATAATGTTTACAATTACAAAAGTGATCATATGAATTGGAAGTTTGACAACAAAAGTAAGGCTCAGATTTTAAAATGTATAAACGGTACAAAAACCCGCCATGGTCGCAACCACATTCCCTAAGATGTGGCTACCCAAGATACGCCAAGATAAAGGTTCATCGCTTGCGTAAAAGGTTCATCATCACCGACTAACACAAAACCCGGTTACAAATCTCAATTTTATATCATTGATCGCTAAAAGTAAGGCTCGATCATGAAATGTATTATCGGTACAAAACACCCGCCATGGCCGCAACCACATGCCCTAAGGTGTGGCTACCCGCCAAGATACGGGTGTCATTGAATTATAGTCCGATAAACCATTTGCGAAAAGGTTCATCATCGCCTTTCTAAAACTAAAACTGTTTGATGGGTTCAAAAAGTAAGCCCCGCTTACAAATGTCAATTTTATATTAGCCGATCGCTAAAAGTAAGGCTCGGATCATCAAATGTATTATCGGTACAAAACACCCGCCATGGTCGCAACCACATGCCCTAAGACGTGGCTACCCCGCCAAGATACGGGTGTCATTGAATTATAGTCCGATAAACCATTTGCGTAAAAGGTTCATCATCGCCTTTCTAAGCATAAATATGAAGGTGTCATTGAATTATAGTCCGACAACGCTCAACCGCTCAAACTACATTCATATTACCAAAAGAGGCCAATTTTCCAAGTGTGTGCCATTTTAAGACTCTTTTCTCATCTCTTTCCCAAAAGAGCCATGCTCAACCGCTTTCGACTCGATACATATTATGACACGTGGCATGGCCTTGTACTTTTCCAATTGTACACTAAGTGTCACATCAAATCTTTACGCAATCTTTCAAGATGCCAAAGGTCGTGATAATTAATACGTTCTTGCATGTTTTGGTTCAGTTTACACAAAGGCCCCGATCAATAATAGAATGCAATTTCAAAGAAAGATGGGAAACAAAAGATATTGCGAAAAAGTAACTGCACCAAATTACTTGCCACAACATTCTCTTGATGTCCCATCTTTCTTTGGTGAAATGCACTCACCGCTGATCGTGGCCTTTTGTGGACTAAATCTAGCAACATGCATAAAACAAGAGAAACTTACCAAAAGAGGCCCAAAATCCAAGGTTAGCATCCGTAAGCATTACGTAAGTAATGTTTGACGTTAACAAGGCTCGATCTAGAAATGTATGAACGGTACAAAACACACGCCATGGTCATGGGCCTATGTTGTTGCTACCACATTCCCCGATTCCTAAGTGGCTACCATGCCAAGATACGGTTATGAAATTGTAGTCCAATAAACCATTTGAAGAAAATAGTCATCATCGCCTAACTAAACCATATACAATTTATGCACATTCGTGAGGCTTACTTTTCACTTAGAAAATTGATAAACCAAACCAAAAGATTTCCCAAATCCATGTGAACCAAAAACACGCACACAACACACCCCGTGTCTGAACCAAAACAAGGCCTCGGATCGATCGGATCAAAGAAAACAACATCGATGTAACCACCCATGGTCGCAAAAATAATGCTATAAAATTGCCATGCCAAGATATGGTACATCGCATCATTTGATTCATCGTCATCACGACCTCTTAATTCTCGCATCATCGCTTTCCAACAAAAAGCAAACCAAAAGATTTCCAAAATCCAAGTGATCCGACACTTTTTTTTTCTTATTTTTTTCTTTTGCAACTTTAACGATTGAATATCATCAAAAAACACACAAACAACAAGGCTCGGATCAAGAAAACAACATCGACGTAACCACCCATGGTCGCAAAAGTAATGCTATAAAATTGCCATGCCAAGATATGGTACATCGCATCATTTGATTCATCGTCATCACACCTCTTAATTCTCGCATCATCATTGCCGGTCAAAAGTTTTTTTTTTTTTAGTCTATTTGAAATGATACAAGATTTGACAATAATATATAGAGTATATATCGTATTGTTGATCGTGAATATTTGCATGTGATTTTCGATATTCAACCTGTCAGTTTGACAATAATATAGGTCGAATCAACTGTCATTCAAAACCAAACAAGATTGATATGGCCTTTGGTAGGTGTGGTTTTCCTATTTAAGAGTGGACACACTTAATTCAAAGATTAACCCTACTTCACTTTATTCTAAATATGTCAAAACATAAAAATAAAAAGTTACATTCAAGGTCGATGTTGATGATATGGAATGGTCAATCAAGGCACCAAGAGAGGTCATATTTCCGAGATTGAAGAGAGATGGCCCAAATGCTGAACCAAGGGACCGATTACCAGCTAAAATTCTAGAAGAGCTAAGACAACAAGTTTACATGGATCAACAAGTACAAGGTGGTAAACCACGTGGTACTACTAACATCAAGGTACCACATTGCGAGAAAGTCAATTCAGCCTATAAAGATGTACCAAAACCAACAAGGATCTGACTATAAAGGGCCATAGTTGTCTAGGATCTTTTCATCTACGGGACGTAAATCTGTTTGCCATTTATGTTCTCACATAGTCTTTTGTACATTAATTGTTAAATACCAATGCTTATTTAGAAGTAAATCTGTTTGCCATTTATGTTCTCACATAGTCTTAACAATCATATAAAAGTAAATCTGTTTGCCATTTATGATCTCGTAACACTGGAGATTTGATGTGACACTTAGTGTACAATTGGTACAGTACCGGGAAATGCCACGTGTCGTAATATGTATGGGGTCGAGCAGTTGAGCAGTTGAGTGTGGCTCTTTTGGGAAAGAGATGGGAAAAAAGTCTTAAAAATGGACCACACTTGGAAAAAAAGTCCCATTTTGTTAATTTTCTCCGAAAGACAAAATTAACGGTACAACACACCCGCCATGGTCGCAACCACATGCCCTAAGGTGTGGCTACCCGCCAAGATACGGTGTCATTGGAAAGTAAGGCTCGGATCTTAAAATGTATTATCGGTACAAAACACCCGCCATGGTCGCAACCACATGCCCTAAGGTGTGGCTACCCGCCAAGATACGGGTGTCATTGAATTATAGTCCGATAAACCATTTGCGTAAAAGTTTCATCATCGCTCACTAACTAAATTATCGCTACTCTTATAGGACATATTTTAATTGATAAAGATTGCTTCCATCATAATATATGATAATTAAAGAAAGAGACACCTTATTGACGCCTTCACGAAACCACGGATGCCGTTCGTCACTCCGTCTCGCATAATAGAGCGGCATTTGCTTGTCAAGGATCATTGTCGCCCAAAATGGGCTAACCATGACCCAATCAAGATCATCGGTCGAAAATGCATCATTAAATCCACAAACAATCCAACATGATGTGATTTCAAAATTGAAACAGATCATCTATTAGGTACGAACCACCCAATAAAGCTTTGAACTATATACTTGTAATAAATACGCACCACATCACTTAGCCAACCCCTGTGTCCCTCGTCTCGCCCAATAATCCTAGCCAAAACTTGGATTTGCATCGTCCTCCGCCGCCCCATGGGAACATAAACAACTCCTTGTTCTTATTCTTTTTGTTTATCCAAAACAATTTTATTTCGGATGCACAAAGGTCCGAACATTGTCCCTAAACCAAGACGACATAGATTCGCATTTGGGCAATGGAAATAAGGATTATAATAAAATTATAGAAGCTATATCATTGTTATTAACATTATAAAAAATGTTACCACTAAAATACCTCTTTGAACGGTTTGAGTTTGATTTCTTTCCCATCCGGTCCAATGACAATGGAAATACAGTTTTCAAATGTCGCCTTAGAGACCTTCTTGGTGTGGTCGAAGGTTGTCACAGATATGGGGATCAAGGAGCTTGCCTCGCTTCCTCTCCCGCTCAAAAGGAACGCGATGCTTTTACCTTCTTTTCATCACAACAAACGCGTCAACATACTTCACATCAACAGAGTGCTAATTCCGTGGCTGAGATGACTCAAGTCCACTTGAACATGTTGGTCCTCGTCAAAAGAAGAACATCCCGAAAAAGTTTATCTTGAGTGAGTACTGGTTAAATTTTTATTAGATTTACATCTACAACGAATATTTACCAATTAAAAGGAGAGTCTGATATTTGTGCCTCAGTCATCACGACATTCTCATCCTGAAGAACAGGAGACTGTGAGTTTTGTGCCTCACTCGTCGCACCCTTCATTTGCACATCTTCATCAACTTTTACACTATTCTCAACCTGAAAAACAAAAAAACTTTGTGTCAATATCATGTTTGAGTGAATGTCATGTTCGTTTTTTTATTTTTATTATATTATAATGTTACGAGTATACTCACCATGCTTACAGGAGACTGTAAGTTTTTGTCGTCACTCATAACGGCCTTCATTTCCACATCTTCATCAACTTTAAGAACATTATCATCCTGAAAAGAAGTTTACTTTGTGTTAATGTCATGTTCGTTTTTTTTAATTTAAGATAATATATTAACATGTTCAAAGTATATTTACCTTGCATAAAGGAGAATGTAAGTTTTTGTCCTCACTCATCAGATCCACATGTTCAACATGTTCAACTTCACAATGAGTCTCGACCTATAAAAACATACATATTTTTGAATGTGCGTGTTATCGATTAAAGGTGAATCTATCATTATATTAAGCGACAACACATACTTACCGGATAAAGAGTGAATCCATCTGTTGGGGCTCGTTCATTTCTTGCTTGTTTGGCACATCTTCATCAACGTCACAAATATTCCCATCCTAATCAAATGCACGTGTAAATTTCTCGAAATTTTGGGTATGTATTAACTCATAAGATTGATATGTAATTCCTATCATACATTACCCGAACATCTCAGATGATCTTGCGGTGAGTCAAAAACTCATTTATTACTTCTTGCACTTGTTGTGAAGATAAATCGTTCTTAGAACTAAATATATCATCTTGCACATTCAGATTTGCATTAACATTAACATCCTTCACAACATCATCTACATCCATATCACCGCTATTTTGACCACCCGTCTCGAAAAATAAATATATACTTATGTTAAGTACTTGGTCAACTAATTGATGTGTACCGAATACGTTGAAAAACCATTGTTATAACAAACCTTTGAATCATCATCTACATCCATACTACCATCATTTTGAGTACCGCTCGAAAAATTAAAAGTACCAAAATACATTTGTTAATTAGGATCGGAGATTTATTATTCTATCTACATAAATAATATGGTTTTATTATACATAACAAACTACAAACAAAACCTTAGAAACCTTAAAAACTAAAATACAACCAACTAGATAAAACATACAAACTATAACATACAAATAACTTAATAAACCGAACAATGGATGCGTGGTAAGTAGCGATTCGTTGAAAGGACTCATGAAGAAGGACCTGCGTCTCCTTCAACACGAAGATTAATTAATTCTTGTGACCGAACTTGGAAGACTTCAAGAGTGTGATCCATTTGGTAAGGTCGATCGATTCAAAACTGGATCCCGAACTTCAAATCCAATTAATTTTAGTAAATGAGGAGTGAAAATGTTAAATAGTGTTTTAAAGGATTTTATATTGTTACCATCCAACAATATCTCCCATATACAGCCGTGTGCCACCGATCTCCAATCATGTTGCAAAAATGACAAGAGAGTCTCTTAGTTTTGAAATATAGAAAGGTCTTGCAATCCGATTAAGTAAGTCAGAAGGTATATCTAATACCGAAAAGTCGTGGTTAACCAAATCAAAAGAGACAATCATATAAGATTTTTCGAGATGAGCCTAAAGTCCGTTGAGAAGCCACCCAAGAATAAAACTACCTAATACAAACTGACTTGACCGTTTAAGTCGGAATGAAAGACAATGCATATGTTGACTTTCTAACTTCTTCCAAGCTTGAGCTCAATGTAAACATCAAACATTCCATGTTTCGTGTCCATCAAGCGGATATGAAATCATTAAAATGGTAGGGTCAAAAGTGACTGGATTAACACCAAAACCGATAACTACTTTATCAGATTCAGATTGACTTAACCAACCAGGGAGAACTATAGCAACTGATTTTCTTATTGACGGGTTCCAAAGAACAGCCATCTTATAAGAATCAGAAAAACACCACAAACCATGAGAGGTGCCAATAGGCAAAAGATTCAAAAACATGAGACTTGTATTAGAGATGACTTTAGGAAAACTTGGAAAAAAGAGACGTCGTTGGAACAAATTGACATTATCATCAACAAAAGCTAAAAATTGTGACTCAACAAATCCTTGTTGATAGTGAATAAGGAAACTACAAGGCACAGACGTGCGAACACCGAAACCAACAAGGAATTTGGAGCTGTCGATGAACGACTTCCATGTCTTTGAAACAGTTCTAAACTGAAGTAAAGCATGTACATGAAGTTTAGAAATGATTTCCGTTTGAATTTCGAAGGGAATGTTGTCGGACATTTTTTAGAAACAGTGGAAAATAAAGACTGTCAATGTGTAGAATTATGAATGTGTAGAAGTGTAGAAGCCTTATTTATAGAGTAAGTAGTTTAGGTGAAGTTAATGAACTAATAGTGTAGGTGAAGTTATTAAATACAAAGCACTAGTGTCATAAATGAACTACTAGTGTCATTAATGAACTAATAGTGTAACTAATGAACTACTAGTTTAGGTGAAGTTTTTATTAACTTTTACAAAAACTAAAAATTTATAATTTACAATTTACTTTTTATTACTTAAACGCTACAATTTTTAACAACATAAACTATAGTAGTTTATGTGAAGTTTTTAAAATGCATATCCAAAACAATATCATACCACATAAAACACGTATGAATAAGTAATACATCAAATGAGTCGGCATAGAAGCAAAACAAAATATAGAAAAGATTAAAAGGATTGCAAGAAATATAACCTTTTCAAGAGAGACGCGTGCGATGATCGATTCACCCCATTCTTCTCACTAACCCCATCAAGCTTCAAATTGTATGGATAAATTTCAAGTTCATCAATTTGCGTTGCATATTAGCCATCCGATCTAAAATCTGTTGCACTAGGTGGCAATTCTCCATCCATACCCGAATCGCCTATCCCAATCAGCCTCAAATGCTTGACAAATTTATGTAATTGATTAATTTGTTGTTGCATTTTAGCCATCTGAGAAACAATTGTTGATGTAGATGGCATCAAATCCCCATATCGGCATGCCTTGTCGCGCTTCCTAATGACCGGTGATGTATCTGCATTTGAGACTGAACACCTTCTCCGTGGTCTCAACTTCTCCGGTCGACGGATCTATTGATCTCTTGGTGTGTCTGCGTTATACTTCTTGAAAAAGTCTAAACTAGATGTCCACTAAAGTTCTTTCATCTCGATCATCGCATATAAAAAATTATTATACACTAACGCAAATACCTTCAAAAATCATAAACAATTTTTCAAAAGAGTAGAGTATAACCAGCCGGCAAAAGGCGAACCATTTCGCATTACGAAAAGAAGATCATAATCGGTCTTCTCAAACACATGTGCATCCTCCCACGCAACACCCCGGGGATCACATTATCTTCTTTAACCCACCAATTTAGTGAATTGCGGCAGGTTTTCAAAAGCCAAATCAAGGAATTATTATTACTATTAGCATAAAAATTACTACACTAAGGTTCATGCTACAATCCGATTTAAATTCTTAGTATTTAAACAATAGTTACGCACCTTCAAAGCGAACACAAATCCATTCAATGTATAAGTTGCAATGTAACCATCGCCTTAGTAGCCTTTTCAACAAATGTCTATCTCTAACCTTTGAGATAGCATTACAAATCTTATTGTGAAACTCAACCCAAATGTACTCGCCCCATGGAAATGCATTCCATGCATAAATGTCATCTACTAAAACCAATATCTCGGGGACACCAAATTTCTTTCTGTTTGCCGATAAAACGTTCTCTAACATCGAACCGCACAAAGGCGAACAACATCATCATCTGAAAGTTCATTAAACTCAACTTGATCACTAAGAACCCTAACTAGTTGTTCAAATTTTATATTGTTGATTCTCTCGTTCGCTCTCTAAGAAAACTTAGCATACGCTTACCAAATCCAGATTCCGCTTTTTAAATTGCTCTAAAGAAACATCACCAAAGCGAAGACCTAATACTAGACACATATCTTCACGACCAAACTCTAAGTTGTTTCCCGGATATCAAAATACAATGGAGTGTTTATATCGTGGTTTTCAACAAAGCGTTGATGTTGGAGCAAATAATGAAGCAAATGGTTATCAAGCTCGTATGTTTTATGTCTAACCATTTCCGAAAACCGTGCTTTTAAAAAGTTCAAGACGATCGGGCTTGAAACTCAACTTTGTCTTATAGTTTTGATATAGTGCAACTTTGATCTAGCATCGAGCTTCAGAAATACACCTATACACAAAAAATTAAAAAGAACATTAGATGCATACACATATTAGCATATGTTATAAACTTATGAGCAATAAAAAAATACTAATGACCAATATCTTAATAACCTAAACATCTCACGTATGCAGGTGTCCAATTTTTCAGATAATCAATAAATTTCAGATATGTTAAGCACAAAAACGTGGGTTATTGTGCGGAAATAAGCATCAAATAACCCTAAAAAATAACCCTAAAAATGTATACTAACGTAGTCGGTTTTCTAACCACACTAAACATCAAATAACCCTAAAAAATTTTAAAACCCTAAAACAAATTTATAATCAAAGTTACTGTACAAATCGAAAAAAATCGATTAAAAATCAAAGGGTATAAAACAGATGTATGTGTTACTGTGAAAATCGCACTTTTTACTTACTTGTCTAGAAGCCATTATCATATAATCGAGTCGAACATCAACGGATCTGGTCTGGAAATGATCTAAACAACAAAACGGGTGTTGTGTGATCAAAGTTTCGGGACTTTTTTTTTTCTAATCCATGCACTGTTACTGTGTGTATCTTGTGTGTTGAGTGTGTGTGTTTTTTGATGATATTCAATGGTTAAAGTGGCAAAAGAAAAAAGAAAAAGAAATAAAAAATTGTCATATCACTTGGATTTGGGAAATCTTTTGGTTTGCTTTTTCAATTTACTAAGTGAAAAGTTGTGGGGTCAGTTGAGCACCGTCGGTTGAGCGCCGACGGTTGAGCGTTGACCTTATGCAAGAAAACAAAACAAGAGATTTCTTTAAGATTTGATTTGACACTTAGTGTACTATTGGAACAGTACCGGGAAATGCCACGTGTCGTAATATGTATGGTTGACGGTTGAAGCGTGAAATGGCTCTTTTGGGAAAGAGATGAAAAAAAGTCTTAAAATGAACCACACTTGAAAAAATGTCCCTTTTGGTAATTTTCTTTAAAAAATAAAAATAAAAATAAAACTTATAAAATATAAACCAAAACATATAAGCTCATTAAAACATATAATCTCATAAGCCCATAAATAAGCTTGAACAAGCATCCATTTTACTGCATCAAAATGCATCTGTAAATACCTTTTTAACTTTGCTACAAATACAAAATAGCTCTTGAATCTCCAAATCTCTAACCTTTAACACCTTTCAAATTTTGTAATGCGACAAATTAACCCCTAAGCAAACTAAACTTATATGTTTTTATACATTTACATCATTTCGTGTTTGTAACTTTTCGAGTAAATTGCAAAAATCGTCCTCGTGGTTTAGCCAAATTGCGATTTCGTCCAGATTGTTCATTAAGTGCAAAACAATCCTTATTTGACACTGTTTTCGAGCTTTGGTCCCCTAAACTAACACCATTAGTTTGTGCTCGTTAATGAACAAGACGGACGAAACTGAATTTGGCTAAACCACGAGGACGATTTATGCAATTTACTCAAATAAAATCTCAATTTTAATTTTTGGAAAAAGTTGACCAGATTAACCGAGTTGGCGGATTTAGTCATTTTTGTTCGATTTATATTCGATTTAGCCGATTTTTAGACTATGCCAATTTTACAACACCGAACATCTATATGAAACTATGTCATTAAAGACGAGTATGTCATTGCAACTATGTCGCCACGGAGGATGACTCTCTCTCTACTCTACTAGTCTATACTATTTATAATGGAGGATATCTCTCTCTCTTCTAATTTTTAAGATTTCCATATAGATTTTAAGCAAATACAACTACTTAAGCTATATGTATAATTACTTTATGCATAAACACCTACACATATTGATTGGTCAACATTTGTAATTAATGTCAGATTTAAAACACCCATTTGATAAAAATATAATTTATAAAACACAATGTACAAACTATTTGAAGCACAAATACAACTAAAAACACTATTCAAGACATACAATTAACACACTATTTAATTTACCCTTCACTAAAATAAATGTACAATCTAATCAAACTACTAAGCCAAACGGATAAAAGCAGACAAAACGTAATTTTTTTCCCGTTTTCATTTTTGTCCATTTTCATCCGATTTTATCTGTTTATATAAAAAATTATTATATAAAAAATCGAACAAAAACGTAACTCCCATTTATATAAATAAACAGCCGTAAGAAAAACGGACAAAACAAACCAAAACGGATAAAAACAAACAAAATCGTAAGAAAAATGATAAAAAGTAAAAGAAAACAAACAAAATGGATGAAAGCAGATAAAATCGGATGAAAATGGAAAAAAAAAACGGCAGGAAAAAATAACGTTTTTATCCGTTTTGATTCGATTTTTTGAATAATTTTATCGTCAAGTAACTTTTTTTCGAAAATGTTTTTATATAAAAAGTTTTAGATAAAATGTTGTTTTATATGAAACGCTTTTATATAGAAAACTTTTTAATATTCTTACATAAAACATTTTATATAAAACTTTATATAAAAACGCTTTATATAAAAAAAATTATAAAACGCTTTTATATAAAATATTTTATATAAAATCAGTAAATTGCAAAAATCGTCCTCGTGGTTTAGCCAAATTCGATTTCGTCCGTATTGTTCATTAACGAGCACAAACTAACGGTGTTAGTTTCGGAGGACAAACTGAATGAAACAACAAAATACGAATCTGTTGTTTTAACGAATGAAGACGGACTAAATCTGCAATTTAGCTAAACCACGAGGACGATTTTGCAATTTACTCTAACTTTTCTGTGTTGTCTTACTAACATTAATGAAATCCGCCTTTTAAAAAAAAAAATCATTCCTCTTATTTTTGTTAATATTTATCTTTTATCTGTTACAAATAAAAAAAATACATTTACTTAAAAGCTCTTGAAGTGATTGAGAAATTACAAATCGACCACTACTCAATATTCCTTATCATAACTTTACATACATACATATGCTTTCCTTGCAATACTACTTGGGCGAGGGTATGGGAATTCGCTTACTTCCGACGTGGCTTCTCGCCGGTTTTTTTCGATCCTCGCCGTGATACCAGTGGCCCTCGCCACTTGGTCTTTCGTCGTCCAAACGACACACAAAAGGACAAACGATTTCAAAAGTTTAACGTTGAGAAGTTACCGCTTTAATCAAACGGATACTTTTTTTTTTTTTTTTTTTTTTTTTTTTTTTCATTTCAAACCCAAATAATACACCATTTTCTTTATAAATAATACTCATTTTTACTAAAACATTCACACTTCTCATTCACAACCATAAATATATTATCATCCTCATCTTAATCCACAACCAAAATGTCTTAAGATCCCAACGAGATGTCGTTTATGAATCTCTCAACTCGTCTTCGTCAAACCCGTCCACCCCATCGTCTCAAACCTCAAGCACTTCTTCATGAGTCGGATTTCAAGCTTTTCAATATCCAAGACAATCACCACCGCAATTCTATCAATCACAACCGCAATTTTATCCCTCACAACCATCACCACCGCAATTTTATCCGTCACAACCATCACAAACGCAATTTTATCCGTCACAAGCACCACCAACGCAATTCTACCCTTCACAACAACATTACTTTGAATCACAATTCAAAGTGCCTCAACCACCACCAACCGATACACGTGAAGAACGTCGTCAAGGAAAAAAACCGGCCAAAACGACAAAGAAAAAAAAGAAGGCCGTTGTAAACTTGGACGCTGACGACGAGGAGGAGGATGTGGATGAAGAGGGTCGCACGACAATTCGTTGGTCAAACAATGAAGAAAAATTTTTAGCCGAGTGTTGGGTCGAGGTATCCCAAAACGCCGCTATCGGTAATGACCGACTAAACGATGCGTTTTGGACTCGGTTGGGAGGACTTCAGGGCTCGTAGTCCAGAGCCTTATCGTACAAAAAATATGTGTACGGGAAAATGGACTCGGATAAACGGTGATTGTCAAAAGTTTAATGGTTTTTACAAGCATTTGCAGCGTAGATCCGGGGAAAATGATGTTGATCACATTGAGAATGCAAGACTTGCTTACAAAAATGGGACGGGGAAAAACTTTAATATGGTTTCGGCATGGAAGGTTTTGAGAGAATATCCCAAATGGGACGCGCCGGATGGGATCAATGAAGATAATATCGCCGAATTATTCGGCCCTGATCCTAGAGCTCGACCCGCAGGCAAGCCTCGTCCGGCAAAAAAAAGTAAATCAGTGGAGTCGTCAACGAGCACCGGAGGGAGTCAATCGGATGCTATTGCGGAAGCTTTAGCTCAAGAGTATAAACGTAAAGTTGACGGAGCACGAGAAGTGTACGAGGCGAAGATTGCGAAAGAAAAGTCGGAGCAAGAGTGCCGAGAATTGGAGTTTCTCATGCATGATATTGAAAATTTGCCGGAGCCAAAAAGAACAATCCTCAAGAAGAAACAAGACGAATTGATAGCAAAATACTACAAATAGAGTTGTATTGTTTAAGTTTCGTATGGTTTTTATTTTCCGTATGTTTTTTTTCCGTATGTTTTTTAAATTTTCCGTATGTTTTTTATTTTTATTTTCCGTATTGTATGTTGTATTTTTATTTTAAATGAATGAAATGAATTTAGTTGTGTTTGGAAAATATGGAAAATAAATAAAATGATAGTGGGTGGGGCCCAAGTGAAGAGAAGTGGTGATGTTGTGATTGTGGGGTATTTTTTTGTTAGTGTGTTGGAGTGATGTGGCACACGTGGGGCCCAAGTGAAGAGAAGTGAAGAGGTTGTGATACCCAGAGAGAACCTGTTAGAAGGAGCCCCGAGGTCAAGCCCGGGAACCACCTCCGACGGTCAAGTCAAGACCTCGTAGGTGAGAGATTTATGTATATGCGTGTAAGCATGTGATGTATGCATTTGTGTAGTATTGTGTACTGTGATATGTTGTATGTGTGAGATGTAGAGATATATTGTTATATATTAGATGTCATACCTGCTATGTGTAAAGAGTAACATATATATAGAGAGAGATAGATAGTGACATATCTAGGAGGGAAATATTTAGGCGGTAACATTTAGGCGGGAAATATCCGGCCATATACGTCGACATGTCCCCCCAGTATTGTACTATTGGTTGAAGACCGATGGTGCAATACTTAGAGAATGTCTTTGCGCCCTTCGGCACATGCCGTTCGGACAAGTGCTGCCTTTCGGCACGTGTCTTTCGGACACATACGTCGACATGTCCCCCCGGTATTGCATTATTAGTAAAAGACTGATGATGTAATACTTTTTAAAGAATACCTTATGGCCTTTTGGCCTGTGTCATTCGGTCATGCCCTTCATCTAGTGATCATCTTCGAGTGGTTTGTCAAGTGGCCCATAAGCATGTGCTTTATAAGGCGAGTTGGGTCCATCAGACCACCTACGTCATCATGTCTTCCCGGTATAGTATTGTTGACATATAGTCAATAGTGCTATACTAAAATTTTGTCTTGTCTTTACATATATATTTTTCGCCATTCTTTACGAATGGTTGTGGACCGCCAGCAAGGTGCATTATTGGCCGGAGGCTGAAAGCCATCCATTTGTTTATACTTGTGCGAGATATCATGTATCCCATTTTGAGTTGTTTAATTAATGACGTCTCTAGTGACTGGCTCTTCCGGGGTAGAGCAATGACTTCCTTGGTACCCCGTGATCTTGAATATAATTATGCCCGTAAGTAAATATACCCGGCCTTCCTAGTGACTTAGCACTTTGGGTAAATTATGCCTTTGGTTGGTGTACCTCGGCCTTCCTAGCGACTTAGCACTTTGGGGGTAAATTATGCCTGTAAGTAAATACCCGCCTTCCCTAGTGACTTAGCACTTTTGGAGGTAAATTATGCCTGTAAGTAAATATACCCCGGCCTTCCCTAGTGACTTAGCACTTTTGGGGTAATGTTTCACTGTTGGTGAATCTACCGTGGCTCATCCCAGGCGTCAATCGTCACGCCACGGTATCTGCGTCTTGGTTGGGGCATATATGCCTCGGCTCTTCCCTTAATGTCTTAGCATTATTCGGGTATGCACGCCTACCGAATGGTATGTGGCCTTCCTAGTGTCGTTGCACTTACGGGGGTAAATTATGCCTTTTTGGCAAGACATTGACTACATGGATCGGCCGGAGGTAGCTAATCTCCGCCGGAGTCATTATGATGTTATGTCTTATTTCTTGTAAATGCTATGCATGTGGAACCTCATACAATTATCCCTGCAAAGTGAAACATGAAAGCTCTTTTGCTTTTTCGTGTTAGATATGATAAACACATCATTTCGTTTTCATCAGAACAAAAATCAGGTCATAGCAGGACCGCAACATCCTATGAACGTATTATACCATTGTACTCCCTCCAGTTCAATGGTGCTAATGTTTATTAGTATCGTTGAACTTAATTAGAACATAACTGATCACGCTTTAATTTCCATGATATCGTCATTTCATGCTTGTTAGCCTTGTAAAATAAAACATGAAAGCTCCTTCGCTTTTTTCGATTAGATATGACAAACACAATATCTTACTTGAGTCAGTATAGAGATGGGTCATAACGGGATCGTAACACCATCGATGGGGTATCGTACTACTGTACTCCCCCAACGGTGCATTGGCCTTCCTCAATCGACGGGTTTTAGAGTTCATTGTACAGAGTTTTGATACATTAAACGTGAGAAATCCGTTTTCCATTGGAGACAAGATGTGTGTTGTGACTTCTGATGTGGCTCATGCGTTCTTTATTTTTGTTTGCTTTAATGGAACTTAAATGTAGCTTTAATGGAACTTACCACACACACGTTTGTCAACTCTATTAATTTGAAAACCAGAATGCACAAAACGAAAACTTAAATGTAAACTTAACACATACACGTTTGAATATTTGGTTTGTCAAATGTATAAAAACATATTTGATACTTTGATTTGTCAATCCACATAATCTATACTACTTTATAAAGTGTTTAGGACTTTCTAAATAAAGAAGTTATAAAATTTTTAAGACAAAAAACATTTATTTATTAGTAAATTAATAAACCATTAGTTAATGTTATTCACTATATTGCTTTCATAACAATTTTCATAAATAAAAAGTAACATCCATTCATACACTTTGTAACAACCTTCAAATATTTATACTGTCCATTACTTCTGTCAAATATTTATACAGTATATTAAGTGTCGACTTGTAACAGCCCAAACCTCAATGGTATATAAGCCAACCTAAAAACTCAAACACCAATACGAAACACATTCTCTCTTTTTCCGAAGTCCCATAAAAAAACACACACAAATATAGATAAATCTACTCTCATCTTGGTGTTTGGGTAACTGCAGTAGAAATAATTAAGCTTTACTTCTCGGATTATAGCAATAGAATGACAACTTTTATTTTTATATGAAAGAGTTTTCATTGCTATCGCTTATATTTATTTTAATTAAAACTTGTCATTCATTCGTAAAGTTATTGTTAGAAAAAACGTATAAATGAAAAATATTTCCTCACTATAAAATTATGCACTAGGTACTCGCCATCGTATTGCCCGGGTACCCTTCTAATATATTAAATACATATATGATACTTTGGTTTTTCATCTAGCGGCAAACAAATATAGTTATACAAAACACTTAACCAACCTATTACTATAACTATCAGGGGCTATTTAAAAAAACATATTAAATGCAGTGGCAAAATTTAGGGCTGAGCATCGGGCCCATCCCGACCCGAATCCCGACAAGCCAAAGAACACAAACCGACTCGACCCGATGCCCGACTAACACGATTCTACGGGATCGGATTGACGGTTTGTTTGTTTGCTTTTTAGTTTTCAGTCCCCCGACCCGGACCCGATTCAAAACCAATCAAAATCAAAATCTTAAAAAATGACAATTATCTCGTTACATCATTTTCATTAACATATCTCTCCGAGTACATGTATTCCACTTGTCGAACATAGTACCGTTCATCCATGATCCAGTTGACTCGAAAACAATTTTAATTCCCAAACACCCGCTCACTCACTCACACACTCACACTGTACGGACATTCAAAACCCAAATTAAGTCGTAAGTTCAATCATATATTCGTTATATTATACACTGTTTAGATCTGAATTCACACTTCAATAATTATCCAATTATATATTAATTTATCAATTTTACGTATTTGATTCAATCTGTATGTATTCATTGATCTGTTTCTTGTATAAAGATCTTTCGTTATTATCTGTACAATTATTTGAAATGAATTAATTATTCTGATTTGTGAATTTTGTGTTAGTTTTAAAACTAGTTTATTACTCGTGCGTGTAGGAGATTTGGTATTGAGATCAATTAGGGTATGTTTGGCAGCATGCGTTAAGGAGCGTTTTGAAGCAACTAGCATTCTTAATTTTTCTAAACGCTCCTTATCAAAATGATACTTAAAGGAGCATTTACTAGCAACTAACGGTTTACACTTAATAATTACAAGTATACAACTACGTTACCAAACACTTTATCAAAACAAACAACTACTGCGTGTCGCTAGTACTACTACTGCTATTTTCGCCAAACCTACCCTTAATTTAAAACACCTAAGCTAAAAATTGTTCATTTTATTGTTACGAACTTTTAATTTTGTTCAAATATGCACATATAAACTCTTTTACTAAAAAAAGAGTTGTATTTCACTCATTTGCTTTCCACTACTTTTCGCAAACAACGCTCGAAATGATTTCGATAGTAGTGGATGGTGAATAGGTAAATTACAATTTTTTTAGGTACTGAAAAGTAAAAATGTGCGTATTGGAACAAAACTAAAAAATTTGTAACAATAAATAGAACACTTTTTAGTTCACGTAGGTACTCCGGATGTAAAAGATCGAAATTACATATCTATTTTATGGCTTAATGCCTTGTAATAATAATGAAGATCGAAAGTACATAGCTGATTATAGAGTCTAGGTATGTGTTTGTAATCTTTAAACATTATAAAAGTTATGGAATTCGAGAATCTTACACTTAATTCCATATGATTATGAATACAACACCTCATTTTTCAAAGTTTTGGACTAAATTTTAAATTCCTTTGCCTGTCGGAGTTATAACATTGTTTTCGCTTAATTCAAAAAGTTTAATGAGCTCCCTAAGTACATGCGTATTTTTGGTTTTTTCTAAAAGGAGTTTGCTTTAGCTTTGACTCATTTCACTCCAATTAGCCAATCTGATTGCTCATTTTGCCACGCCAACAAAATTGGGCAATCTGATTGGTTGAATATAGATTCTTTCTCAATTGGCTTCCAAGATGTATTTTCCTTTATTATATAAAAGATGTAAGAAGTGATTTAGGTTTTCTTTTTAAGTAGTTAGATGTGATTGAGTTAGTGTGCGAGTGATGATATTGGCGTTTTACTCGGTTTGATGTGCAGGTTGAATTAGTATTAGTAGATATGGGGGTTTATTTGAGTACACCTAAAACGGATAAGACGTCCGAGGATGGCGAGAATGAGAAAATGAGATATGGTGTGTCGTCAATGCAAGGTTGGCGTACGTCGATGGAAGATGCTGTAAGTGGTTTGGACTGTTGTGATTGTTAGATTGATTGTTTAAAAATGTTTGGTTAATGATTGTATTGGATATTGAATTGTCAGGCTTATGGTGTAAGTAGTGTAGGATCAAAGGCTTGTTGTTAGAAGCCTTGTGATGAAAATAGATTAATTGTCATACGTATTTCATGCTTTATGTTGGCTGTATTCAGGATAAGATAAAAGATAATCGGGTGCTTAATGTGGTAAGGTACCTATGACCTAACCTCCTCGCAAGAGGTCTAAGGGTTCAAGCCTCACTAGGTATGCATTTTGGGGTGGCCAGGAAAGGGTCGGAAATGGTCACGGGATACCTCAATTAGGCTGCGTCCATCTCAGTCAAAGGCTCACCCTTCTCGGTAACCGGAATTGGGAAAAACTCATCCGTTTTATAATCCGGTGCTTAAATTAGAAGAAAAGTAGATAATATTCTATTTGTGTGTTCTTACACATATGTTTACATGCTTCTTCAAATCTGGTAATTTAAGTCTAATCATCTAGAAAATCATAATGTCAATTAGTTTTTGTCAGAACACTCAAAACTTTAAACGCAAATCCAAACACCTCCGTAATTGAAAATAACGTTGGTTTTATCTATCAAGAGAGTGAATAGATAATGGAATTAGTTTTCTGTACATTACTAGAAACTATATATGATATATATATAATCTATCTGCTGCTGGAGGATAAGATTGTTGGTGTGAAACATGTCTCATTTATGGTTTACACTTTTGGATGGCTACCTTCTTTATTTGTTTGACCATCTACAAATTCTCTTTATCCTCTATGATACAACCTTTGTTTAATTAAGCATCAATTACTAAATAAGAATTACCCTTTACACTAAAACAGAATCTATTCGTGCTAGTTCAAACAGAGGTTTATGTTTGATACCTTTGTTTAGTTCCTAGAATTTTAATTTGGACAATTTACTAACCGAGCATGATATCTGTTTATATGTGGTGTTTTGTAGCATGCTGCTATACTTGATTTGGACAACTCCACATCTTTCTTTGGTGTTTACGATGGCCATGGAGGTAAGGACACAGACACATATGATACTGATGCAATTGTTTCTTCATTTAATTGGCACCTTGGGTTCATCTAGGGTTGTTTGATACTCCGTATAATAGTGAACAAATTAACTTCAAACACACAATTTTATTTTCTCTACCATTATATTATGTGCCCGCTTTCACTCTATTTTCTATTGATTGGTTTTGCACAATAAGTTGACATAATAAAAAAGATGTTCTACACTTTAATAATGTCTTTAATAAATACAAGTCAATTACTAATATGTATGATATTGGAATAGAGATGCATGCTTATTAATATCTGTTATGACTTATAAGCTTTGTTAACTTTTCTGTCCTCGCTAAGCTTTTTAGCTTTGCAGGTCAAGCAGTCTCTAAGTTCTGCGCAAAGTTTCTTCATCAGCAAGTGATTAAACATGAAGCTTATTCTGCTGGTGATATCGGCACTGCTGCCCAGAAATCTTTTCTAAGGTTACTCTTATATGTCATATATTCAGTCAGCAATGAGTGATATCTTAGGAGGTGTTTGATTTAGCATTGTGAAACTGATTATCACATATTGTGAATAATCAGTTTTTGATGTTTGGATTGAGAGATCTGCTTCATTATTTAGGGTTAAATAATCAGTTTTATACGACCGTAACAAAACTGATTAAGGGTAAACTAAAAGGTACTACTTATATACTCTTAGAAGGTGTTTGATTTCGCTCTAGAACTGATTATTTACTTATTGCAACTTGAAACCACAATAATCAGTTTCTGATGTTTGGATATAGAGATCTGCTTCATTATTTAGGGTCAAATCTTGAGTTTTATACCGCTATAAAGAAACTGTTATCTAAAGGCAAACTAAATCTACTTATATGCTCCTTTAGTATAATTTACTAGATTTTTGCTCCTATTGCACAAAATGTCACCTATTTTTCACAAAATGTTGTTTCTTTTTGTCAGTTTATCTATTAAATATCTGAACACTCAAGCATCAGAATATCAAGATATTACAGCTTCTAACAGCATAAATACATCCAAACACTGTCTTCTACAAGCCCTTTTATAGTAGTTTTTACAGCTGATAATCACATAATCACTTTCGAAAGTATACTTGGATTTCATCCATTAGGCTAGTCACAGTCCATTTGTTAACATCGGTTGGTCATGACATTTGACCCATTTTTTAATCGGTCATACGGATGTGGAGTATCGGTCGACAACCCAAAAAAATAAATATCGGTCCAATTTTCGACCGATTCTTTCTTTCTTTCTTTCTTGATTTCTTTCTTTTTTTTTTACTTGGTCACCAACCGTGACAATTTGGTCGTGTCATTGGAGAGAGAAAGCTGATGTGGCAGGGTCATGCTCGGTCACGACTGTGTCCAGCCTTATATGCCCCTAGTTTGGCATTTATGGATTTTTTAAGCCAATTAGTTTATATCCTGAATGCAGAGATTTTGCAACTACCTATTTTGGGGTGGTTGAGATGTTCTTTAATGTGAGTAGATGTTTACCGTGGTGTCTCTTATCTGAATTAAGTTTGTTACTTATGTAGAATGGATGAGATGATGTGCGGACAACGTGGCTGGAGAGAGCTAGCTATATTGGGAAATAAAATGGATCAGTTCAGTGGTATGATAGAAGGACTTATTTGGTCACCCAGGAGTGGCAATTTAAAAGCATTAGAAGATAACTGGTCTCCCGAGGAGGTAATTTTTGTGTATGCATCAGATAACTAATATGTACTCGATTGCTTCTTCTTACTCCCCCTAAACCGTTTTTGTTCACCTTGTCTGCAATGGATTTTGTAAGTCCAACTATAAAGAGAACTCCCATAGGTCGTAATATATTCTTGTTTCACATCAAACGCCACCATTAACTGACAAGAAGGGATCACTGTGACAGAAAATTAAAAAGATTATTGCACTGAAGTCAAGGGTTGGTAGGGAATATATGAATGTCAGTAATCAGTTTTCTTATAGTAAATCCTAACCAGATATACTTCTGATAATTTGATCCTAAATAGTTAGAAAATTGTAACCATAATATGTTAACCCTACCACTAAAAACGTATTGGCGACGTTTTGTGACATCAAATTGCAATGTTCAGTTTAACGTACATCCAAACACCTAAAAGTCCAAAAAACATATAATTATAACATAGAAGTTGATCAATCTATATTTAGAAACTGTTTGATCATGCTAGGGAATGAATTAGTTTTTATTATAGGTATTATTGGTATAATGTTGCATCTAGGGCTCGCACTCGCTCTTAAAGTTCTTTTTTATGATTGATGTAGGGACCACACTCTAATTATGATGGACCAACGTGTGGTAGCACAGCTTGTGTTGCAATCATCCGGAACAACCAACTTGTTGTAGCAAATGCTGGTGATTCTCGTTGTGTGTTATCTCGGAAGGGTGAGGTAATGTTATTTATGCTGAAAATATCTGAAATCCTGAACTCTACAACATATATCATTTAAAAAAAATTCAAATCCTATTTCACTTAGCAAACTTTTAGTAAATTGGCAAGATGTAAACGGATGTCACCATGCATGATTCTCCATTTTCACTCATAAATTTGCACTTTTTAACCATTTATACAGGCGCATAATCTATCGAAAGACCATAAACCTGATCTTGAGGTTGAGAAAGAAAGGATATATAAAGCTGGTGGTTATATCCACTTTGGTCGAGTTAATGGGAGTCTAAACTTGGCTAGAGCTATTGGTACTTCAGCTATTTATTTTCTTGTTATACTTATGAATGGGTCAATTCGGGTTAGTTTTTATGTCTAATGAATAAAATAAGAAAAGAATTGGCAGAAATGGGTCAAAAGTACACAAAGAGTGGTTTTAATGCATAAACCTCCTGCAAATTATTACTCAAGTTTATATTTTTATTTAGCAATATTTTTTCTTTATGCATATTTTGCACACTGATTATCAATTATATAAAAAAAGGGATGGACAATAGGTGTTCCAGGCTTCCGGGTCAACCTGGACAAAACTACCTTTGACATGTTACCCAACCCTTCCTTTTCCACATCTGCCCTTCCCTATCGCCATCACTGATTTCTTTTTTATTGATTTTTTCAGGTGACATGGAGCTGAAAAGAGATAAAACACTTACTCCTGAAAAGCAAATTCTAACCGCAAATCCTGATATAAACTCGGTACGTTTGAAGCATGTACATTATGATTTTTTATGCCATATGTAGCATCATAAGTTGTCTGTATTCATTTGTAAGATGCAAACTGTTAAAGAAATATGATACTTGTATTTGCTGATGATATGCTTCATGACTGGCTCCAGATAACATGACCTGTTTTACTTTCTTCCTCAAACTAGGTTGAGCTTTGTGAGGACGATGATTTTCTTGTTCTTGCTTGCGATGGGATATGGTATATCTTTATTAATTTTATAGATTTTAGTCTATGCTTTTGAATCCAAATAAGAAATATCATTTTCTTCTCATCTGCTTGTTATAACTTATAAGTTGGATATATGATCTCATTTGTCATTAACACCAATTATAAATCTTTTAATTCATTATTTTTAGGTTAATCTATCAGGAAACTTGGCACAATATTGTGTACAATGGCATTTCGTTCTCAAACCATTTTAAGCACTTTGTTCAATCTGTATTACTCCAAAATGAGACTGTCAAAGGACAAAGGTGTCATGAGATGGAATTTACATTCAAATATGTAATGCTTATACTATTTTAATTTGTGCAGGGATTGCATGTCTAGCCAACAGCTGGTAGATTTTGTTTCTGAACAATTAAAAACTGTAAGTCCCATTAACAAGTTGCAATAGTTTTTTTAATTATTATTTTTATTTTTATAATTTTTCATTTATTTTTCCTTGTTTGAATAAACACATCGTGCTATTGATTATATAGGAATCCATACATAATCATTCGTGTAACTGCAATAAAACTGGTTATAAAAGGGTGAAATAACATTTACCTAATTACCTTTTTTAACCTAATTTGGTAGGCTTTTTGGACATTTTATGTACTGCTTTCTTAGATAATTAGAACGTGTCAAACACTTGAACAACTGATAGTATAATTATTACCTCTTCAAACAGAGAAAACGCATTCAAATACTATATCCTACATTATTTATCCTAGTTTTCTGATTTCAGTAATTAAAATCATAGTCAAGAATCAGATAATCAGTTGTAATAAAACATACATGTGTTGCTTCGTTGGTGAACTAAAGCAACCTTAAATGATGCAGGAAAGTAAACTCGGCAGTCTGTGAGAAGGTATTTGACAGGTGTTTGGCACCCGTCTCTGGTGGTGAAGGGTGTGATAACATGACTATGATCTTGGTCCAGTTCAAGAAACCTGAATCTGGTCCATCAACTTCACAACAGTTAGATTCATCTAATGATCAAGAAGTACCCGCTCAAGAAGTACCTAAATCAGACTAGTGGTAACCCTTCGCATCTAAACATGTTTTGTTTTTGTAAATGTTGCAAGTTTTGTGTCCATGGCTGCTTGGGTGACTGGTGACATACAAGTACAAATTACGGAATGCTATTTGTATAGCATTAATAGATAAATCTTGGACGCCATTTCTTCTCGTGCTGAACATGACCATACGTGTATAATGTTGCTACTGTGACTTGTATTCTATGCACTGAAACTCTTTCATTCGCTTGGTCATTTCAGCATCGGAAACGACAATTTCCCAGTTCAGGGTTGTGTCAGATTTGGTAAGAACCATATTCTTGATGATATATTACTTTCATAGGTGACAATTGTTTGTATACAAAGCATTTTGTTCTTGAACAATGTTATGGGGACCCTAGGACACCCATTATTGGTACCTAATGTATCACCCTACAATACACGATAGTTGCTCATGCATTTAAATATCTCATTTTGTTGTTTATCGATGCAATTTTCATATCTATTACTTGACCTGAGTAACTTGAACATGTATACTTCAATGAAATTAAACATTTTTTTATACATTCCCATAACTAAAAGAAGCTTTAGTTGAAAGTGGAGTTTTGAAAACTTGAACCAAATAAACTTGTTAGATTTTAGGATCCCCTAGTTTCATGAATTCGTACTATGATCCTTTTTCAAAGAACCTCATGTTTGAAGTAAAAGCGATACCACCCCTTTCTTAGCAAAGCCAGATTAGATGACTTGAGACTCGATTCCAAGGCCACCCGACTTATCCAGTTATCCTTGCTCAAACGTTCTTCCAACAACTTGATGAATTACTTTGTCATAGCATTGCCCCCAAAAAAAGGAATTAGGAATGCTTTCAAGTCCCTTGAACCCCTTTTTAGCCCCCCAAATCTGAGAAAAATTATAGTTTCCTATGCCACCCACAATGGTTTGAACAGATTATACTGAAAAAAATGAGAAGTTAGTGGCCGTTTGGTTCGATTAAAATTTGAGATGAAATAGGAAATTATCTTGAGTATTCAGAATTACATTGGTTTAAAGGTTTGATATATGTAAGGATTTGGAGCTTTTGTCTCACGTAACCCAAAGGTCAAGTTCCTTTCCGTCTCTATCGCAGATTAAAGCAGGAAAGAGCTGATCCCATTGGCTGTAATCTTGATTTAAGAAGTCATTAAATGCTTCTTCGAGATTGTATGGAACCTGGTTCACATGGGTCATTCGTAACTAGAGCACTAACCGATGCTGCAACATAAACTAAAGTTATACGTGGCGGCCCCTAAAGGCCTAACTGACAGGTTTTGTTTTATCTGCCCATCCGAATCATCCCGTACTCCAAAAAGGCAGAGGTGAGGTCCGGAGTGTGGGACGGATCTACCTGGCCAAGGTGCCAATGTCAAGTGGTTATCCTAAGTGTTGGAATATGCCTCTACCTACGGTACCTAACTAGTCTTTCTTTTTGGTAAGTAAGAATATATTGACCGATGGAGGAGAACCCCCGAAGTAAACATAAATGAAGGGGCATACCCCATCCCAAGCAACCAAATAAAGAACTCAAGACACTCCCCGAGCTTTAAAATCAAGAAATTAACCTAAAAAAATGATTGAAATTAGATTATGATTATAAAGGCTAAAAATAATCCAAGTTTCTACGTAATAAAAAGAGCCTAAGGATTAACTGGAACTAAGCACATACTAAGCCCAATAAGACACATTGGCCTAAATATACATGAGGCCAACTGAAAAACAGGTATATACATCAAATAAACTAGGATGAAACATAGGATTCAGTAGATGATTCGGCATCCTTCATTAATTGCGTATATAATGGTAGCCCTTCATAAATCGTTTTTGAGTTGGCTAGGAAAGAAAGAAGAAATGATAGTGCGAAATGGGTTGGTTGCCAAAATGGATTTCTGATCTGATCATGGGGGGATAGAACAAGGGCTTAAGGCATTGGTTTGCTAAATCGACATACAAAAATATTGAATCATGCATGGGTTTGAATCCCATTTCTTCCAAGTCGCTTCCTCTCAACACTTTCCTGCTCAAGATATGGTACTAGAAAAGGATCATCTGAAGGCTATGTTCTTTTTTAGATCTAGTCCGAATGACTCCTAAACTAAAGGTTTTCATTATATCTAAAGTGTGCGATGAGGATCTTTATATTATAGGTCGCTTGATCTTTACTTCACTTGACCCAAGAAATGCCCGAGAGTCCCATGCCTTTCTTGGTCGGACCAACCCAATGGCGATTTCAACAAGTCTTTCCTAATTTTAGAGAAAGAAGGAACTACAAGAAAGCTTTCTCTATCTTTATGGATAACTATTGGGATGGCCAAGTCTCTTTTGGAGTCTTGACCACATGTGTTCAAGATATGAGGATGTGTTCACCATATTTGGTATGCCGATAACTTGAAATGGTTGAGAAGGTATGTGTTTATGCGAAAATAGTATGCAAATGATAGATGTAATGATATAGATATTTTTGCAGGAAAGAATAACTAAAAAGACCCATTATATTGATGATGTTTTAATCACAATACATGATCCTATATATACTATCCGAATAGGTATGATATAAGGGATGTGATGGTTCAAATGTACCAACCGATAAGGATTTAAACGACACTTTTAAGGGGTCATTTAAGCCCTTAATCGCCCACTTTATATCCGTTACTCCTTAATTTCGTTTCTATTCACTTTTAGGTCTCTTGAAGGCAAAATCTTGGAATGGCTTATTTGGACGAAAAGGCGTAAATATGTGAAGAAAATGGCTAAAGTCAAGATCAAGACACTCAAGTCACTGGAAGTGCACCCGACAAATCACAAATAAAGAGCGCCGTCCCTATATTTGTGACGGCTAAGGAGTTAATTTGCTATTTTGCACTGACGGCGAGCTTTGAAGAGTAAGGCGTCACGAAGACTTTTCTCCTCGAGACGACCTAGATCCGGACTCACGCGTCATGATCAAGGTCAAGGCGCCACAACCACAACGTGACGCCGTCCCAAAGTTGACTTGGCGGGACGAAACGCTAATGGCGGCGATCGACGGTGTCACAATTAAAAGGACGCCGTCGCAGCTTGTAACTCTATATATAGAATTGAATTTTCGGACTTTTGGGAGGTAGACTTGTGGAGTAAAAACTTAAAACGATTGTAGTCCGTCTAGGACAATATTTTAGGGTTCTAATACCTATTTTACATCGAGATAAGTTATTTATTCCTTGATTTCATTATGTCTTCGATTGAATGTGTGTATGCTTGCATGTTTAACATGTCCCAAGCTAATTTACTTGTGTGTTTGCTTAGATCTATGAAACCTAGTTATTAAATATTGATTGGTTGTCTCTTATCTTAATTGTAATTGGCTTAGGAGTGCTTAAAGTCATCATTGTGTTTTTAATGCTTGATTAATCTTTGTTGAACCGTAGCTTATAGTTACTAGTGGAATTGTAGGCTAAATATCCAAAGATAACCTTAGTGTCAAGTTTATGAATCCTAGAGATTTCGTAGTCATTAAACTTAGGTAGCTTCAAAGAGTTAGGGATAAAGCACACCCTACGACCTTAGAAAACACAACGCGTTAAGAATAAGGACGTGACAATTCAACCATCAATAAAGATAACTAGGAGTAATAGTATCTAGGTAGACACATCTTTAATCATCATATGAGCACACTTCAATAGACATAGACTACCCTTAGATTAGATAATTAGATAGTAGAGTAATCGGTGAAGTACCACCCCAAATCCAATACCCGAGATCGTACATTTTATTTTCTAAAAAATATAAAAAGATAAAAATAATCTTCCTCAACTCCAACCTTAGCGTAGTAATTTCTCACTAGCATTCCTATTCCCTAGAGAACGATATCAATCCCGAGGCTTACCCTAATACTACACTACAACGATTAGGTTCCTTTGCCGCCTAGGTGGTTGAAAAACTTGCTCAAGAAAAGGAAGTTTCCTTTGACCCGGGCAGCGTTGTCGCGTATCACCAATGCATATGTCCCTTGATCATTTAAATGTTATATAACCGTCTATAACTAACTTAATCATCATATTTTGTAACACCCCAAATCTCGATACAACGGAAGACTTAAACAAGTTTTCGGGCGCATCGGATTGGCACATCACACAAGTATAGCAAACAAGATAGTCATAAAATAGTTCAAAACCAATCCCATAGTTAATTATCCGAATACATTCATCTCAAAATAGTCAAATATAAGGCCCAACATAGATTATAAAATAGGTCCGCATAATATTATCAGAGTTTAAATATGATCCTTCAACCATGCCTCATTGCCAAGCCTCCATAGAACAAGCATTCCAAACATCAAATTAGATACCTGAGAAAATCATGCTAAAAGGTCAGCTAACGCTAGTGAGTTCATAGGTTTAAGTATAAATTCAATAGTGGACATGTAAGAGTTTATTTGCTATGCGAGACTAAGATAGATACATAATAAACATACCAATCACACCAACAACACAAACGAGATCTCGTAGGCCCCAAACGACTCTAGCCAAGACAATCGTAGAAAGGCCTAGAACAAATGCTACCCTAGACTAGGTCGGAGTAGATATCTATTATTAGCTAGGAAACAGTGTCATAGAAAATGATTGCTACCCTAGACTAAGGAAACATCTACCACATATCTATCCAAACTAGTCAACACATAAGCAAAACAAAAGAGGTTAAGAAGGTCCAAAAGAGTAGCATGGTTTCTCAACCTAATTTAGTTAAAAACAGAGATAAAAGTGGGGCTATGAAACTCACCTCAAACAAGCAAAGCACAAACAATCACTAGCAACACAGATAACAGCTAACTCGGCTTAGCAACTACTGACTCGACACAACCTATTAGTATAAAACAATTATTAATATATATTCCCAACTTCAATACTATCTACCCCGAATGTATTCCGGTTCTTATCTCCAAAAATGTCTCGTTTCACCATTTAGTTATTAGCGTTTGGTATCATCGTGTGTGTGGTACCGACCCGACAAGACACCATGAATGCACTAAATTGACCACAATGCAACTCATAACGACACAATGAGACGTCTAAGCGATATGCTTTATAGTTTAATAAGTTTTGAAATAAATCGTTAGATCTTATCGAATTCGTCAACTCAATAAACTCAACCATTTATTCATGTCGCTTATTATCCCAAAAACTAGTCACGTCGTAACGAGTCATAAAGATAATTCACCCATTAATAACGCTATCCTACGTACCTAACGGGCTCTTATTAGATTCGTCAACCTAATAAGACCGCTATCCATGTGGATTAACGCTATTAATGTTAAGTCATTCGTAACCCACGCACAACACATAATGGGTATTAAATACTTATAAATGACACATTTCGGTAAACGTGCCCTCGAAATATATAATAACTCATTAATTACAAAACATTTCCATTTTTAGATGTTAATTCCCTTTATAACCATCGGATAACAAGGCGAGTCTTGTTATCGAATATTTAATATAAAAACCATTTATTATTTATATTTTCTAGTTTTATTTACTTGTTTACATATATATTACGTCAAGTTTCAATATAGGTTTCGAGTTATTATCCGTTTCGAGTTCACAAGTCCGAGTCGTGACTCTCGGATTTTACACGTCATATTGTCCAATAAGTACTAAAGTCCGTGTTACGGCGTTGTCCGGGGTCAATCGAGACTAAAAGTCACGATAATACCGACGCTAAGCAAAGTTTACATATATATTATTAAGTCCAAAATAAACAACTCCACAACTCCATCCAAACAATCTCATATCAATCTCACCATCCAAACAAAGTACCAAACATACCAGAACCAATGTCACGACCCTAATGGTCTTGACACGGTCCCGATTAAGACCACGTGAACCAAACAAGCTCTTTATCTCCCGCGTCTCATTCAAACTTCAACAACAACAACCAATATGTTACCACAACGACTCGACCCGGACCGGCGGGTCCATGAGGTCTCGTTAGCCATCAATATGCCACCAATATGGACCCTAGTGGTCCATATGGCTCGTTCCACTATCCTAACTCCATCTAAACACTCCCAAATGGCTCTTTCACATCTCAAACACAACCAAACAACATCCAAACATCAAAACCCATCAACTAGATACAACCAATAACTCATAAAAATGATAAAAATGCAAAAACACAAGAACACGACACAACACACGATACCAACACACTAGTTTACAAGTTTTATTAGTTTTAAACACGTTTTAGACCCGTTTTCATCAATACCCAATCAAGGAACTCGTGTACACGAGACAAAATGTCTCGCACGTGGCTCACCATTACTCAAACGAGTCGGTACAAGGCTCCTTTTACCTTTATCAAACCCGATCTACAAAAACAATATGAACCCTAGATTCACGCGTTTTAGAGGGTCAAACGAGGGCCTAGGGGCGTGCCTATATGGATAGAAAGAGGATGAAAAGATCTATGAGATGGTGGTGGTGGTGAGAGGTAACGTGCTATGACAAATACCGGAATCGGCGAAAAAGGCGACAATGGCAACTAGGGTTAGGGTTAGGGTTTTTAGAGAGAGTTAGAGAGAGTGTGCGTGTTTATGTGTTTTAGTGAGAGAAAGAAAGTGTGTGTGTTTGTGTGTGTATGTGTATGTAGGGTGAGTGGTATATATAGTGGGAGCTAGGGACTAAAAATAAAAGAAAAGGAGGGGGAGGTAGCTAGCTAGGGGAAAGAGGAGGGCCAAACTTGCAAATTTTTATAAACTATCCGTTTACCTTTTCCGGGCTCATATTTTACCCTATGAGTGTCCAACGACTTTTATTCATCATTATATTGTTTTACTTACGTTTTCTCACAATTTTGATTATTTACGCCACTTTTCGTATTACGGATTAAAAGTTACGTTATCTCTCGTTATAGGATTTTATTGTGCCAAATCAAATAGTGCCTATCGTAACGGGCTATAACTCGAACTAAAATTCATACAAAAATAAAATAAATCATAAAAACCAATAAACGATATCAAAACAAGTCATGGTTAACCGAAATAGCTCCTAAAGGCAACTACTCGGTCTAACTTAGCGTAATGAGGCTCCCTAATTGCCGGTTGTCACAACCTCCCAGCCTCAGAAGAAACCCGTCCCGGGTTTCTCTCCCAGTTGCTCGATGACGAGAAGAGTTTAGGATACTTCTTACGGAATATGTCCTCACGTTCCCATGTGAACTCTGGTCCATGACGGGAATTCCAACGAACTTTGATGATCGGAATGCGGCTATGCTTCAACCGCTTTACCTCACGATCCATGATCTCAATCGGTTCCTCAACAAAATTCAGACGCTCATCTATACGGATATCTCTCATAGGTACGACTAGGTTTTCCTCGAAAAGTCATTTCTTAAGATTACTAACATGAAAGACATCGTGTACACTGCTCAACTCCGAAGGTAGCTCAAGTCTGTAAGCTACTAGTCGATTCTTTCCAGGATTGGAAAGGGACCAATGTATCGGGGGCTGAGTTTTCCATGCTTGCCGAATCGTATCACCCCTTTTCAAGGGGAAGCCTTCAACATGACTCCGGTCTCCCACCTAAAACTCTAAGGGTTTCGTCTCTATCGAAAACTCTTTTGTCTATCACGGGCGGCTTGCAAATGATTACGGATTTAAACTATCTTCTTGGTGGTTTCTAGAACGAGTTCAGGACCGGTAAGCTGGCTCTCGCCAAATTCCGCCTAACATATCGGTGAACGGCATTTTCGGCCATACAACGCCTCAAATGGTGCGGCCTTAATGCTGGTATGATAACTATTGTTGTAGGAGAATTCGGCCAAAGGTAGGTATTTCTCTAGCTTTTGCCGAAATCGATGACACGACGAAGGCATATCTTCTAAGGTCCGAATGGTCCTTTCACTTGGACCGTCGGTTTGAGGATGATAAGCAGTACTCATATCCAGTTTTGTTCCTAAAGCCGTTTGTAAGGATTGCGAAGTTGGACGTGAAAGCGGCTATCTAGGTCGAAAATGATAGATATAGGCACTCCATGACGAGATACTATCCCTTTGACATACAATAAGCGAGCTTGTCGATACTATCGACTTCGCTAATGGCCAAGAAGAGCGATTTGGTTAAATGATCCACAATTACCCAACCGCTAATTGATCTAGGTAATTTGGTGATGAAGTTCATGGTGATTCGCTCCCATTTCAGACGGGAGTTCGGGTTGAACTAGTAATCCCGAGGGTTTCGTGTTCGCCTTTACCTTAGAACATGTCAAGCACTTACCGACGGCTGAGTTATGTCGCCTTTCATGTTCGGCCACCAAGGTGAGTTTCTTGAGTCATGATACATCTTATCGGCTCGGGATGAATAGAGTATTTTGATTTACGCGACTCGTGCATAATCAACTCATGAATTCTGCCATGAAATGGTATCCAGCTTCTGTCTCCGAAGCATAGGGTTCCGTCATTCAAGAAGCCGTGTTCACTTTCTGCCATTCCATGAAGGTTCTCAGATGGACGGTTCTCTTCCGTCAACGCCGCGGCTTGAGCGGCTAAGATTTGAGACGGTAGAGGTGAACTAATGGTCATTCCTAAGGATCGAACGAGTAACGGTGGAATATTCTCCTTTCGGATGAGGGCATCTCGCAACGACATTGACCTTACCAGGATGATAACGAATCTCACAATCGTAATCACTGAGTAGTTCCAACCAGCGACGCTATCTCATATTCAGCTCCTTTTGGTCCAAGACGTGTTGCAGGATTTTATGGTCAATATACACTACACATTTAGTACCGTATAGGTAATGTCTCTAAATCCTAAGGGCAAACACTACGACACCTAACTCCAGGTCATGGGTGGTGTAGTTTTCTCATGCTTTTAAGTCAGCCGGAAACATAAGCTATCACCTTCTCCGCTGCATCGTAACAACTCCTAAGCCTTTATGCGAAGCATCGTAGTACACGACAAAATCTTCGCTTCCTTGAGCAGGCTAGGATGGCCGTACTACACAACTTCTCCTTCGATGGTTGAAACACTTCTTCTTCCTTTTCTCCCCATTCATACTTAAAGTCCTTCCGCTGGTTTGGTGGACGCCTTAGCTATTTTAGAGAATCCCTCAATGAACCTTCGGTAATAGCCTGCTAGACCTAGAAACTAGCGGACTTCCGATGGGGTTTTAGGAGCGGCCCATTCCTTAACGGCCTCAATCTTAGCTAGGGCAACGTGAACTCCTCGACTATCTATCACGTGGCCTAAGAATTGTATGGTCAGAATCCAAAATTTACACTTAGAGAATTTGGCGTATAGATGCTCTTGTCTTAACAATTCCAATATGAGCCTCAAATGCTCTTCATGCTCCTCTATACTCTTGGAGTATATCAAGATTCGCCTATGAATACTATCACAAACTTATCCAAATCGACTTACATACTGGTTTATGAGATCCATGAATACAGCGGGTGCGTTGGTCAAACCAAACGACATCACATGGAATTCATAGTGCCCATAACGAGTTCTAAATGTTGTCTTAGGGATATCTTCCTCTGGATTCTAAGTCGGTGATATCCGCACCGTAAGTCAATCTTAGAATAGATACTAGATCCTTGAGTTGGTCGAATAGGTCATCTATCCCGGTAGTGGGTATCGCTTCTTCACCGTCAACTTATTCAATTCCCTATAGTTGATGCACATATAGAACAATCCATATTTCTTTTTCATAAACAAGATGCGGGGCTCCCCACGGTGATGAACTTGGTCAAATGAATCCTTCTCCGACAACTCGCCAACCTGCCTAGACAGCCTCCTCCAATTTTCTTGGGGCAAGTCAATAGGTGCCAAAGCTACAGTGCAACACCGGTATCAACTCAATTTGGAATTCCACTTGTCGAACATGTGGAATCCCTGGCAGATCGTCGGGAAACACATCCGGAAACATTTCAAAGAGTTCCATTTGAAAGGGCTCATGATGAATGAGTTCCATTTGTAACGAGATTGGTCGACTCTCTTTGTGAAGATGGTATCTCGAACTACAACGGGGTCATCAAGTGGAGTGTGATAGATAGGTTTAGAGTCTAAGTCGAGGAGTTGACAAGCGATTGACCAATATTTAGAGTACATACAAATTCCTTCACATGGTATACGAAGGATTTGTGCGAATGTGGTGAGAGGTAAGATGATGATTTGGTTGTTTATGACGAAAGCGATTGAAATGGTTCCATCATTGTTTCGGATAATCCTAACGCCTTGTAGAATTCAAGATGAAGACCGAAAAATTTGTTCATCTATTTTGAGGAGGGAATCAAAATTGATTGCAAAAAGACTTGAGGAATGTCGTTGTTTTCAAGGAATCATACCCCAATTACACGACCTTCGTGGATGAGTCATTTTGAAGCATTTTGAAGGTTTTGCGATCACTAGTCGATAAACCTTCTTTGCAATGATATCTAGGAATATGGTGGATGGTGTCATGATGGTCTTGTTGGGTGGATTTAGGCATGTTTGATATTAGAAGAAAAAAATCCAATAAGGTAAAAATTGGTCAAGATGGGTTTATGATCTTATAAGCTTATTTTGTATTAACAATGCCTTTTGAAAACCTTAATCATATGGGGCTTTTTGTATGGAACTCAATTTTATAATAAACAATTTTCCAATTAATGATATAATGAAAAATTGAAACCAATTAAAAAATTTATAACCATAAACCCCGGGATGGAGAGGATGAAGAATAGGAAATATGAGTGTAATTACTTATGATGATGTTTAGGAGTGAGATGCTTGAGAGGATGAAGCCCTAGGATGGTAAGAACTGAGTTTAGGTCGATTTAGGTTTAGGGAGAAGAAAAATGGAGAAATCTGGGATTTAGAAAATGATTCTCCTATTTCTGTTTTCCCGGTTCCGCCGATTCCCTTGATTAAGGGATCCGGCTAGTACAACTTGAGGGATCCGGGGCTGCAGATAAGTTTAGGGTGATTTGAAGTAATCTTTCACTTGTAATAAGTTATACAATAACTTATATTTTAGAAGAACTTGTAGAACAAGATTTTGGTTATAGTCCTATTTGAGTATACGTTTAATGAAGGCGTTTTTGAAAAAAAAAAGTTTAAACGAAAATAGAACGAGGAATGGTGGATCAAGACTTTAGTTATCAATATTTCATTTTATGATGAAAGCGAGATTAACAAACTTACAAAGTTTTAGAAGAATAAAGGAGGAATACTATTCTCGATGATGTGTTAAGATGGAGTGAAGAGAGACTTTTTAAAACTTGTGACTTTTATGTCAAATACTTAATCCATATATATATATACACATAGCATTTCATATATGCAAAGTCTTTATAAAGATGCTTATTATAAGAGAGAAACATATACCATTATTTTATCCACAAGTGATTAGCACATTTTAGATCAACTAATTATAATTAAGAGAATATACCTTTGCTATACTCCTTTTTATGGTTTTAGAAACCATAGACGTGAATACTTCATGAGATTTTAAAATACTTAATCGTATTTTGTAAAGCAAGTTTTGATTACTTTGGATTCTTCTTTGGGTGTTGACTTCATTTTCTTCGGATAGAACGAAGTCATTAGAAGAATCCTAGCATGAAGATTTCTCAAAAGAAAATGCTAGAATGATTTATCAAGACCCAACATTTGTTAAAAGTAAAAAGCTTTAAAATAATAATTTTTGTTTTAAGGAATTTTCTTCTTTGAGTTTTCAAACATACGCGGATCATATCAAGTTTTTAAAGTACAATATACTCTAAAGAACTTGGTAACGAAGCTCTAATGCCAGTTGTGGAAAACTAGAAGGGAGGGTTAAATAGTTTTACCGATTAAAACTTTGTTTTAAAGTATTTAGATCGACTTATGTAAAATCATTTAGATTGTGTGTTGGATATTGATATATAGACATATATATAAGTAATGCAAAAATTAGAGAGTAAAGGAACACAAAACCACAACACGAGTATTTATAGTGTTTCGGCTACAAGGACACCTTCCTTGCCCTACTCCACTCCCCGAGTACCCAACTCGAGAGTTTCTAAGCACTACACAACACAAGCTCCTTATTGTGGCGGAGAAGCCTTCACAACGTCGCCTACACTTTATCCGGTACAAGGCTAGACATCGAGTTCTTCCATGAGGTAGAGCCAAACCTATAACAACGTCGCTTACACTTTATCCAGTACAAAGCTAAATACCGAGTTCCATTACAAAGTAGGAACTACTACCCATCACTGCTGCCCAACACAACTACCCAAAGGAGACAAGCTCCTTTTTACAATATAAGAAATGATATCAATATCCTTTAACCTAAACTACACAACTTATACATTGACGCACCATATCGAATGTTCACCTTCGGCACTTTACACCAATGCCTTCAACGCGACACACTATTAGAGAGAGAGAATAACTATCAATAAGATGCACTTCATGGTCTTGATGACGACGTAAGCTTAGCAAAGCTTGACGCCTTCAAGAGGTTGTGATCTTGCCTTTAAGAGGAACCTAGAGAATCACACAAAGATAAAACTACATAGAATGATCCTTTGATTTGTGGTTGAGAGGTTAGAACATGAGAGAAAGTATGTATAAAAGAATTAGTGAGCAAGAGAAATGGCTCACTATATATAGGAAAAACATGCCTCATCGCTCCATTTGTTTCCCATGGATCCCTTACCCAAGGGATCCAACCAAGGTATTCCAGGATCCGAGTCATTGGTCACTTAGTCCGGATTTTAGGTTGCAAACCGGGTTACGGGTTATGGACCATGGGTCATGGAATTTGGATCATGGATACCCAACAAGATACAATGTATCTAGTCAATGGGTTATGGATCTTGGGTCATGGGTCATGGACTTTGGGTCATGGATCATGGATAATATCCAACATGACTTCATGCATGATGTCATGCAATGGGTCATGGGTTATGGATCATGCTCTATGAGTATGGGTTATGGACTTTGGTTCTTAACCAATAAGATTCATTGTATCTAGTTAATGGATCATGGGTCTTAGGTCATGGGTTATGGAATTTGGTTTTACCTATTATTTACCCATTACAAGTTATTTAAAGTACATACACATTCTTATAAAATATAAGTAAACAATATTATTTGTAAGTGTTTTATAAAATGGTTTATAACTTATTTAACTAAACATGTTTTGATGGTTTTAGATATTAGTAAAAGTGTGTTAGTAAACTATTGGCTCAAAGCTTTTACGTATTTTATTTATTTCGCTAAAATGATTTTTATGGTTTATTTGTATTAATAGACCTTTCACTCCGAGATGTGTTGATATTGAAACAGGAGTCACCACTCCAGTCTCCGACTACTAAAATAAAACGCACAAATCGAGTCTTGAGCCACAAGATTAATCAAAAGATCTCTTAGGAACACTTAACAATTATACACTTGATGTTCAACCATATGAACACAAGTTGTAAACTTTAAAGTCCTATGCAGATCTTAGAAATTTGCCAGAACATTTATGAGAGGATTTACACAAGTGATCCTTAGTGATTGAATGGAAATTCTGTCGTGGTCAACATCAAACAGCCCCGACAAAGCAGGCACTTCGGCAATCCTTCATGGGTTACACTTAGTGTTCGCAGAGTTACAAACGGTTCATGCATACGGAGTAATACCTTGGTATACTCCATCGACTCACAACGACAAGGTGAAGATATTGAGTACGCCGGTCATGCCGGTGACCATCCGGTCTAAGATTCATCAAAGAACGCACCAATGATCCGGGATGTACCGCACAAAATATCCGAACACTTACGCCGGAACTTTATTGCTAACTCGCCTTCATGCGGTATTCATAAAATGGGAGTTCTAGTAAAGACCTTTACCACCATCAATATCATCAATATCACATCGGTTTGTACATGCTCATACCAACATCATAATCGATAAGGATTTAAACGTACACTTTTAAGGGTCATTTAAGCCCTTAATCGACCACTTTATATCCGCTATCGCTTAATTTAGTTCCTTTTCACTTTTAGGTCTCTTGGAAGCAAAATGCTGGAATGATGCATATTTGGATGAAAAGGATGAATATGAAGAAATGGCAAAGTCAAGATCAAGACACTCAAGTCGCTAAAGCTGAAGTCGACGGCTGTCCCAACCAAAGGCGCACGCCCGTCCCTCTCACGGATTTAATTAAAATATACCGACGACTCGAGAGACTTTTGCTAAAACACACCGAGGCGTCGGGCTTTGAAGAGGAAGGGCGCCACCAAGACTTTTCATCTCGACGGCCCGGATCAAGAATCGACGACGCCCTCTGTTGAAGCCCGACGTCACAACTACAACGTGACGCCGTCCCAACGATAACTTGGCCAAGACGAAACCCTAATGACGGAGATCGGACGGCGTCCCACCTATAAGGAGACGCGTGCAAGTGTAAATCTATATATAATTCGATTTTTAGTTTTTAAAGGGTAGACTTGTGGAGTAAAACCCTAAACGTTTGTAGTCCGAATTTGACAAGATTTTATGGTCCCAAACCCTATTTTACACATGAAGATAAGTGTTTTACTCTATTAATTTCATTATGTCTTCCATTGAATGTGTGTATGCTTGCTTGTTTAACATGTCCGGCTAAATTTCTTATGTGTTTGCTTAGATCTATGAAACATAGTTGTTAATTATTGATTGGTTGGCTCTTATCTTAATTGTAAATGGCTTAGGAATGCACTAGGCTATCGTTGTGTTTAAAATGCTTGAGTAATCTTTGTGAACATTAGTTTATGAATCACTTAGAGGATTTCATAGTCTAAACATTCAAAGATAACCTTTAGGTTAGTTTATGAAAAATCTAGTGGATTTCGTAGGCAATAACCTTAACGTATTCTCAAAGAGTTAGGGCATAAGCATTCCCTGCGACCTTAGAAAACACAACGCGTTAAGAATAAGGACGTGACAATTCAACCAACAATAAAAGATAACTGGGGAGTAATAGTATCAAGGTAAACACATTTTTAATCATCATACCAAAGACACATAAAAAGACATAGCTACCCATAGTAATAGATAATTAGATAGTAGAAGTAATCGGTAAAGTACCACCCCAAATCCATTGCCCCGAGATTTTACCTTAGCTTTCTAAAAAATATGTAAAGATAAAAATAATCATCCTCAACCCCAACCTTAGCGTAGTAAACTTCTTGCTAGTATTCCTATTCCCTAGAGAACGATATCAATACCGAGGCTTACCAAATACTACACTACAACGATTAGGTTCACCGCCTAGGGTGTTGAAAAACTTGCTCGACGAAAAGGAAGTTCCTTTGACTCGGACGCCGGTATGCGCATCATGTTTTTGGCACCACGGGGAATAGAATAGCTAGTTAGATTTCTATCTCGCTTAGGTTCCCTTGCTTGATTCCTATCAAGTAATATTTTTCTCATTTTAGCTTCCTTGTAGTCTATCCCCTTCTTCGTGACTTTGTTAGTAATCCCATCACTTTTCATCATGGAAGGTGAGCACCCAATTCCCATCGACCCACCACCAATTAACCCGCCAAGAGGCCGTACTCTTGGTGAATACTCTAGACCGAGCCACCAAGGCTATAGGAACACCATTGAGCTCCCCGATCAAGCTCAAACTACGGCCCTGCGATCCGACACCATCCAGTTGGTGCAAAACGGATGTGCATTCCATGGACTTTGTTCCGAAGATCCTAATCAGCATCTCAAGGACTTCCTTAAAATCGTTGATTCCATCGACCTTGATGCTACCACACTGGAGACCACACGCTTGCGTCTCTTCCAATTCTCTCTACGGGACCAAGCTAGTAATTGGCTTGAGCGACTTCCCGCCGGATCCATCTCAAGTTAGGAGGATCTCACCACTCGTTTCCTTGCCCAATTTTTCCCACCGGGGAGAACTACTAAACTTAGGAATGAAATCTTGATGTTCCAACAACGTCAAGGTGAATCCCTCTATGAGGCATGGACTCGATTCAAGGACTTGATCCATAAAGTCCTTCATCACGGAATCGATCTTTGGCTTCAAGTCCAAATCTTCTACGATCATGTCAACTTCTCAACTAAGCAATCCATCGACTGCGGCCGGTGGCAAGCTTAAGTGATCTTACCGCGGAAGAATCGTGGGGTGCAATAGGGACCCAGCCTCTATGAAAACGAAAGTTGGAATGACCCCCGTGAGTTGCCCAAACCGCCAAGGCAATCTCCTTGCCTCCCATTGACTCACAAACTTCCAATCGTAGGATGCTCGAACTTGAAGATCAAGTCAAATTCCTAATGAGCCCTACGAATCCTAGGTCTTCACACCATGTGAGCAAAATCACTCTACCTTGTGAGTTATGTAGTGGTCCTCACGACACTCGTGATTGCAAAAGATTCCACGAACAAGCTTTTGAGGACTACGCCTCCACGCTGTACTCAACGGAGCGGGAGAAAGTGGTACACTTTAAAGCCCAAGTAAAACGACTTTAGGAAATTCCTATAACCCCTCATGGAGAAATCACCCTAACCTTGGTGGAGCCAAACTCAAACCCGCCCAAAACTCATATAGTCCACCCAATAGGTCCAACCTCCAAAACGGGAATTCCACTAGTCTTGAGGCAACGGTGTCAGGTTCATGTTGATGCGAGTGTTTTATCGATCGTGTTTAATATTTATAATTACTCGTTATACCTATGGTTTACCCTAATGCACTAACGGATGATGCACCGGTCCGGTGTAGTGTAGTATTCAGAACCGAGGTCATCCCAAGAGCTACGAGATTGGAAATTAACTTAAGTCTAAGTCACGATTTTAATTGATTTTAAGATTGAAATAATAAAATTAACTAATAAAACAAGGAAATAAAAAGAAAGCGATAAGGGCAAGAGGTGTGATCAATGAAGGATAGTGGTGCTAACCTAGTTATTCATCCTAGCTAGTAATGTCTACGCCTAATTAGTTCCAATTACTTCGTGTGGGGTCAAAGTCGAGAGGACAAAGATTTGGTCAATTCGCCTCTAACCTATCAACAAAGATGCCACCACAGAGAAATCAAAGCACCGTCCATAAGTCCTATTGTTCCCGGTCCCCTAAGCCGAGTAATTAAGCACCGCTACATGCTAGATTTATAATAGTGAGTGCCCAATCGTTAGGAACTTAGACACTCACCCCTAATTCTTAAGTTCATCCAAACGGTAGGTGATCGGTTGGTCAAATCGCACAAGTAGAAAGGGTCGTCGCTTGGTCATATCTCACCCTTCCCGTCCCGCCTACTCACCTAGGGTCATTTGGTCATATCTCCCAGGCAACTAGCCTCTACCGCCATTCAAAACTACCGAACCAAGGGTGGCTACCAATAAACTATGCATGCATACACTTAGAAATAATTGTACGAAAATAATGTAAACGCCAACAAAACAATTAAGGAATCATAACTAGGAGAGCACTGTAGTGCTTAGCCAAACATATAGTAAATTATACCAACGAAAATGAATAAATCATAAATTGAATTGAACATAATGTTTGATACAAATTACTTGATGTAGAGCTAATAATGATGATGATTGCAGTGAATTCTTCCTTCAAACCGGCTTCGACTGGAAAATGCCATGGAGTGGTGCCTAATAGACCCCTAGAAGAGGGTGAAGAGAGATAATGGAAAATGCAGATTTGGGGTCGTATTTATAGGCCCCGACATGGTTACTGACGTAACCTTAAGACTAATTACCAGAACTAAAGTCGGCGCAAATAAAATCGACTTTCGAACAATTACGTTGTAACTAACATATTTGTAGGATCGTAATATTTATTGTGTTGATGATTCGGTGGTCTTGGATGATCAAAATACATGTTTGCCATAGTTAGAGAGTTAGTAGAGAGGGGTGTTCTTGCTAGAGGTTTACACAAAAGTATGGAATATTAGATTGAAGCACCACCCTTCCATGGATGGAAGGGGTATTTATACTTACACAATACACGACCTCCTATCGGCTGTGGATCGTGTATACAGGGTAAAGACCCGTCCTTCCTCCACGGTGTTACACTACGCTAAAATATGCTACTAACTAACAAATAAACTACTAAACAACGAATAACTACAAGTCTACGAGCTAACTTATGCTAGATAACATTTGGGGTGACCGACACTTCACTATGGAATTTTCTAATTCCTAACAATCTCCCTAAGGGAGGTCACCCCATGTTTTACATTTCTAATCCTATCATTCTATTCTTGTCTTTGTTCTTGAGCTCAGACTTCAATTCTTCATTTCAACAATCTTTGTGCTTTAGTAGTGATTCTTCAAAGTCCGTGACCGATTTGTACTTTTAGTGGAGGCCTTAAACCGATCCACATCTTTGATGATCTTCGAGCTTTCATTGAGATCACCACCACAAGAATATCCGATCACCCTTTATTGTGTTGCCATCATGTGAGGTTGTGACTTTCGGACCGACATGCTCACACTTTAGAATCATGACATCTTTCCATCGAGTAGCTAAGCTTTCTCGTTCAAGATATTTGCAAAGTCGAGAACATAGTATAAGAAATATCTAAGCCGTGTTCGTAGATATGCACCATCATGATTTCTTCAAATTATGTGGATGCGTGAGCATGCGGCTTTGGATTGACTCTTCAATTCGATCACCACAATCGTCGGGGTGTACCGCATACGATGCTAGCAATAAAGCGCATCGAAAGTGTCCTTTAATCACTTCGCTGAATTGAGGTACACGCCCACGCTTCCCGTTGATCAAGACAAGCACCGCTGTGATCGTGTAGGATTCCTAAGAATCTCCTTGAGTGGTTTCGCACTGTTCTAGATGTTCTCAAACCGAACGCCTCAAAGAAGACAACACGGAGTGAGTGAACCAAGAAATTGAGATTCACCGATTGATGAAAATGATTTGAAAACAATCGGTATTGCTTGAAGAAAGAGTTTTGCAATACGACTAAGGTTTTATGAGAAAGATCAATTTTCAATCAAAATACTTTTGTATTAGAGAATGAGTACACATTCGACGTGCTAGCGAAAAGAAGAGATTCGACATCGAACGGTTTTCTAAAAGTATTTTCAATCGTAGATACTTTTTGAATTTGAAATGAATACACATTCGACGTGCTGAGAAAAGAGGGTTTGCACATCGAACGGTTTTTCCAAAAGTATTCGCAATTCCATTCTCGACCAAGGTTGATTCAAGAATGAATCTCCCATCGTTTCTATCCAGCTTGTCACAAGCTTGATCTTTGCAAGATTTCACATGTCACCCACCAAGAGCTTGTTTGATGTAGGCTCTAGAGGATTTCCATCTTCATTGTGAATATTTTACATATCACTCGGATGTTCGCAATACCACAAGGATAATGTGTAGGACTCTTAATATATACTTACTTTCCACATTGTGTGAAAAGCAAGTCTTCAAGAATTTAGTGTCCTAACGAGATATTGTGGATGATCTCTTGGCTCTAGACTCAATCAGGCTCATTTGGTTCCCGTGTCGGAGACTAGGGAGAGGGTCTCCTCTTCAATATCAACAATCTCTAAGAGAAAGTCGATAGATAATGTCGGTTCCCGTGAGAATGAAACAAGCCCTTTTAAGAGGAACTTGAGTAGTTTGGGAAGTTTAGTGCAAAGGCCATCCTTTGGGTCCATGACGCCTTGTCTTCAATACCGGGCGTTACCTTAGTAACCACCAAGAGTATATGTATTGAACCCGCCATCGCCTAAGGTTGAATTGATGGAGGGCTATTTCTTTTCACCCTTTCTCATTCATTTCTTTTTCATTCTTCAACCCCTTCAAGCTTACCGAGACTTCATTACTAGAACCTTGTTAGGTTTATTCCAAGACTAGCTCGCCTCACCGCACTCTTCCCATTTCTCATTTTCTCCTTTTTTCAATATACCTAAGGACTCTACACTATCTAGTGGATTGTCCTCGGTAGATCCCTCCGCTCAGGCGGGATCGTGGGAACAATACCTAACCTAACCATCCTTATAACACCATGCATAAAGTAAAATGGTCGGTCTTTTACGCTTCATTCTTCCGTGAAACCAATTGAAAAATCATTTGGAAAAACAATCAAGGTACTTGTGATACGAGATCAAAGCATTTTGTACCCTAATAGTTTTGATCATTTAGAAAACCTCCCCAACATGTGCGTATGATTTAGAAATTGTTTAGCACAAGGAGGCAAGAGGACTTTGAAATATTTTCTTTGATCACAATTTTCATACGAAAAAGCCATTTGATTTTCATGGTAAAATTCTCCTCAATATGTGCATAGGATTTTTGAAATCATTTTTATCACATAGAGGCAAGAGTTAATTTGAAGCACATCCACAATCACAAGCGCCATTAAGAAACCATTTTAAAACTCAATCAAGGTACTTTATGTTAACACATAAAAGCATTTGTACCGATAGTTTATTATCTTAAAATGCTCCCCTCAATATATGCTTCGAGATTCAAAGCGTTTAGCACATACGAGAGAGCAAACCGCACAATTAAATCAAAATGATCACCTTTATCTCAAATTTCATTATTAAATCACAAATTCTCCCCAATCAAAAATATCAAACCCTTTGAGATTTTGGATCCCAAGTGATTTAATACGGTTTAGAAAACATGGGAGAATATGTGGTCTGGTTTAAATACTCATCATATTTTGGATAACTCCTCCTCCTCAACATGTGCATTGTGTATGAAATTGTTTGGCACATGGAGGCGAGTGCCTTTAAAGGACTAAAACCAATTCCATTTAAACAGATAAGAGATTTAACTCACGATCTCTCCTTGATCAAAAATATCAAACCATTTGAGATTTGTGATCCCATCCGATTTAAATTATTTAGAAAGTTTTAGGGAAGACGTGGCAAGATTTAATTTTGAAAAATGACAGATAAGGACCGATTTAGACATTAAAGATTGTTAGTGTCGTGTATGATAGTTTTAAGAGATCTTTAAGTAAAATAAAACAATTTCACAATCAAACAAGAATGAAAAATTTCATTTTGACAGATCTTTGAGTTTTAAAGAAAATCATACCATGACATAACATTAAATCTTTAGATCACCACTTTATTTCATACAAACGGACTTGATAGATGAAATATCGCTTTTGAAAATATTTAATTTAAAATCACTCTCCCCTCAATTGATGACCAAGTCGATAATTGAGTGACTTAGATTTTGATAAAATGAAGTCCGTGATTTTCAAAATTTAGTCCAATTTATTTTCAAAACAATATTTTCCATTTTCAAAACAATTTTATTTAAATTTATCAAAATTGTTTAAAATGGTATCCCGCACAAAGATACGTTAGGTGGTTGAGAAGCTTCCGTTGTTGTTGTTTGTAGGGTTTGAAGGAAACCGTCTGCAGATGCAAGTGAGACTTCTTCTTACGTTGCATTTTGAATGCCAACCGAGGTCAAATTAAGCTCCGCTTCTTCAATCACTTAGAAGAAAACCATCTCGCGATGCAAGTGAGACCTCTTACGTTGCATTTATGCCAACTCTCCATTGAAGTCCATTTAAGCTCGTTTCTTCATTTGTCAACCCAAGATATAGTTACCCTTTCCTCATGCATCCAATCATCTTCAATTGTGGGATCCGGATTGGGAACATTCTTATATACCAATATACCTGCATACGTTAGTGAACACACATACAAATATATGGTGGTCGACATCACCCAAACAAAAATCGACTAATTCAAGTCAATTCAACATATCAATCAGTTCATATAAGGTATGGAAATAATGTGTTTATCAAACTATAATCATCTAAACCTAACAATCACATCCTAGAAACCTAGTCCTTCAACATAGGCAATTATATATTATAATTAAGCACGTAGGATAATTAGGAAAGTCCGTTAGATGATGTAAATTTGAATAACATTATCCCTCAATCAATGACTCATTTTCTAAAAAGTTTTAAAAGCTACCAAATCATTGATTGAGTTTTGCAATTTTATGAAAACTTGATTCTCGAGTAATTATCAAGCAACTCATTTACCACCACTTTATGAAAACAACAAATATTTTTCTCAAGAATTTTAGACGGAAAAACATTTGTGTAGGAACAATGATCCTTCACATACTTTCCTCATTTTGAATTAGGATAAGTGCACGAAATATTTGAAAGATTGTTTAGCGCAACACTTTCCTTCCTTTAAAGAGCGGGTTGCCATCTCAAATAATAGCAAGCCATAGTATAAAGCACGGTTACAAATCTAAATAATCGCAAGCCATTTGTTGAAGCTGGTTACAATCAAATAATCAGAAGCCATATTTAGAGACATGTTTTGGAAAGAAATATTTACACCTCCTGCTCAAACTTCATCTAAAGTCCCGTGCCATTATTGAATGACATTTCTAAGACCGTAGATGTTATCGATACAAGAAGACATGTCTTGGAAAACATATTTTTGGTATTTTTCAAAAATTTCAGATTTTTATGGGTTTTTTGAAATTTTCTATTTGTCTATTTACTTTTTGTTGGTTTTATATTTCTGTATTTGGTTTTCTGATAAGTATATACAAAGATAGAGAAGATGATATAGTAAAAGAAGATGATGATACGAAAACCGAGATAAGGATATCGAATGACCCGTTGTAGAAGATGGAAGTCATCATCTCTTAACATTCACCAACAAAGCTTTTGAGGCTCTGAAATGTGAGAAATTGAACCATCCGAAGTGAGACTCGATGACTTCCCCAAACCGAAAATCCTTAAGATGAGCGATTCAAGCTCTATTTCAAGCTTGCTTTAGCAGTGCACAAGGAAGCACACCATTATCATAAATCCCACCGCCCATTTAAGAACGATAATCGAGGATCTTCATTCGGGTTATATCATCCAATAGAAGAACAACAACGCTTCATCCCACACTTAAATAATCTTCTCAAATTCTTTTCCATCAAGTCTCGAGGCAATCCATTCCAAAAGGTGTCAAGAGAACAATTCCCCAAGTAGTTGAATTGATGCGTCGGGTCTCTTTGTATAGTGCTCAAGAACTCTCCCAAATACACATCATGAGGGAATGAAAACACCTTCCCATGTTCACATTTTTCTTCCCGGATGATCGTGTATGAAGCTCAAGAACCAAGTACACCAATACCCAAGAGCTCTCCCGAATACACATCATGAGGGAATGAAAACACCTCCCATGTTTACATTTTTCTTCCCGATGATCATGTATGAAGCTCAAGTATTCAAGTATATCAATACACAAGGAATGAATAACTAAAACATTGAAGAAGGTGCCAAGTCATCGATTATCTCGGGTGACAATCTGCGGATGTCAACACCGAATAAGTGATTATATCTCCGAATCACCGATTAAGCACTCAAGTGAAACAATGAGCATCCTAATGTACACAATCTCTCTCCCAATGAATCACACTTGTATACCTCTTTTATCTTCGTAAACTTTCTTTTACATCACTTCCCACATAGTTGGAATAAGAATACTAAACGCCTTGATGAGTAAAACCTTGAGTTTCTCTGCGGTCATGACATTTGTTTTCCGGGATATCTTCAATCACTTAGAAGAATTAAGTTCATCAAGTTTACTCGCCATGAGTCAAACCTTGAGTTTCTCTCATGTAATAACATTTGTCTTCCCGGATATCTTCAATTACTTAGAAGTATTAAGTTCATCAAGTTTACTCGCGCTTAGATGCTTGTCTCCTTCCGCTTGCCGGTTTTGACACTTCGTAGATAGCAAATCATTATAAGCCCGTATACTAGAAATTTGTTGAGAAGAACACTTGAACTCTTGTGAGAATCAACTTCTTGTCAAGACTCTCTCGACTATTTATATCAACCCTCTCAGACAATTTGAAGTGACCATCAAGAAGAAAACCCGATATACCATACTTGAAATCAAGTCAACTTCCCCACATTTGTATCTTAAGCTTGCACCTAATGATGGAAGAACGGTGTAGAATTTATGCTTCAAGCAAATCTCTAAGTACTCACTACCCAAACAAAGTATGAGACATTAACACCTCTTGCGCTTATCCACACCGTCATATCGTGTGACAGAGTAAAACAAAGTAACTCCTAATAGTGATAGTTAACCGTGTCTTCAACCATCCACCCCGACCAGGTAACTAGATAAGCCAAGTCTTCAACTCAAATTCTTAAGCCCGAGCAAGTTATAAAATAAGAACATGCCTTTGTGAAAGTCAACTTCAATCTCAAATAAGTGATAAATGATTAACTCCAAAGTAATCACCTTGTGTCAAATGTCCAACAATAGTCAATATCAACGCCTCGAGGAGTCATCACTAAAGAAGATGAGCAAGTCTAATTGGGGATTGAATTTGACTTATAACACTCACCCAATTAGTGCTCTCCCTAAACCGACAACTGCTTGATAGATGCCCGCATTAAGAAGAAGTATTTAGATCGTTAAATGCAACTCGCCTTTAATCTTCTAACATGTAGCGTAAAATGTAGAATGATCGTAGACTCGACCTTCTTCAAGATTGTGCAGGTTGGGGAATAGATAGTTAACATCTTCAACTCACACCAAAAGCATCCCACCAAAAGCATCCCAATTAACTTACATCTTGCAAATCCCTTAACTAGAGTCCTCCCAATCAAACAAGAACGTAAAGATGTTCATCAAGGAAATCAAGAATCGGGCCGCAACGAACACACAAGATGGTAACACCAAACTACCAATCATATCAAACAAGAATAGAGATTGTTCGGAATCATCATGTTGATGTATACGTGAAGCATTAACCGATGCACTTTGTCGATAAACTCATCCATCCGAGTGAAGATGTCAACCAACGGCTTTAGAAGAACAACTCCATGTGAAGATGACCCGATAAGAAGAAGCTCGGTTCTTACATGGGTTAGAGCCGTTTGACCATATATTCTCAAATATTAATCAATCATGCAAAAATTCACACTTCTTCTCCCCTCAAGAATTGCATATGGAGATGCCATTCTTGATTAAATAAGTGAAAATCATCCGAATGTTCAATTCACACTTCTCTCGCAAAATAAGCACGTGATGTCGCCATCTTCATTATAATCGAGCAAGTGGAATGAGAAAACAATCGATGGTAGCCCGGTTCACTTGAAGACCAAGCGCATGGAAAAAGTATGAAGCATGTTGATGAGAATGGTCATAATAGAGAAGATTTCTCTTCGAAGATAAAGCGCCGCCACGTACACTTTTCTTTTCTTTAGAGAACGAGGCATGAACTGCTGTGTTCATACGTCATAAGAAGATTTCTCTTCTTCATAAGATAATGCGCATCAAACGCATACATTTCTTTTCTTTAGTACGAGGCCCGAATCGATGTGAACAGACGTCATAAGAAGATTTCTCTTCTTTCAAAGATAATGCGCATCAAACGCATACATTTCTTTTCTTTAGAGCACGAGGCATGAACCGAGTTGTTCATACGTCATAATCTCTCTCATTTCGCCTCTTTGGCAAAACATGTGATCAACCTCGTTAATACAAATATCGCCATTAAACGTTATTTATATTTTTGATCTTTGCCTAAGTTTTGTTAACGACAAAAGTAAATTTAATTTATAAAAGCTTAAAGCTTGTCAAGTTTATTAGATATTAAAACAAGCTTTCTCAAACAATATATTCATCATTCAAGCATTTACATTTATGATTAGTAACATCTTGATATGACTCTAATCATTATGTATGATAGTAGTTTGTAGAATGTGTTAGGTTCTTAAAACCAAACACTACTTAAGCATTTGCATATTTCTATAAATAGTAATACAACATTTGACATCATGTATTACATCATGGAAATCATTAGAAGATTCCATTAGATATTTTGTGAAGATTTGTACTCTTCATATCTTGCACAATCTCACTTAGATAGAGTTGACTTTAGGCAAGATTTGATATCTTGATCCGTCGGACCGGCGGTACTAAAATGGTACACGCGGTGAACCCTTTTAAGGGTCCGCCGTCCGTGGACGCCCTTTCCATTTTGGCTATAAATAGCAATGCCAAGCCAAGTAGTTTCTTACCCCTTTCTAACATACTCATACATATCTTCTCTAACCTTTCTAACTCAGTTTCATATCATATTAGTGATCTCTTTGTAGCAAAGAAGATCAAGTCATATTCAAGCTTCAACGAGAAGTTGGAAGTCTTGTTTGTTTAGTGTTGTATGATCTAGTGTTGATCCATACTTCATTGTTGTATCAAACCATCATAATCTTGTGAGTGTGAGTGGTTAGTATTTTAGTCCTCAAAATACATTGTGTGTGGGAGTAGTTGTACTGTGAAAAGAACTCGACATCTAGCTTAGTGTCGGAAATAGTGTGTTAAGTGTAAAGGTTTTCTCCGCGGTGAAAGGAGCTTGTTGACTAGTGAAGTTAAACTCTCGAGTGTGAGACTCGGGAGTGGAGTAGGGCAAGGAAAAAGAGTCCTTGTAGGTCGAACCACTATAAACAACGTGTTGTGGTTTGATCATTTCTTTCCTTATTTACTCATTACATATTGCTTGCATATTTCATTAATATACTTAAGATCAATATCAATTGATCTTTCAATAAGTTTCAAAACAAAGTTTTAATCGGTAAAACTATTCAACCCCCTTCTAGTTTTCTACACTGGTACCAGAGCCTCGTTGCTCAAGAATTTCTAAAATAACTTGTATTTTATAAACTTGAAACGATCCATGGATTCGAAAACTTTAAAGAAGGGCAATCTATGCAAAGACCACCACTCTTTGAAACCAATGGATTTATCTATTGGAAAACCGCTTTGAAACATATGTAAAATCAAAAGATATAGATCTTTGGTTCATTATTGTTAAAGGAGATTTTAGTTCTACAACAAAGGATATTTCCGTTGATGAACAAAAGAAATTAGTTGCTAAAAATAATGAAGCTAAAATGATGCTTTATAATGCTTTACCTAGAAAAGAATATGAAAGAATTTTTATGTGTGAAACCGCCAAAGATATTTGGGAATCTTTAATTGTTACACATCAAGGTAATTCACAAGTCAAGGATAACAAAATTGATCTTCTTGTTCAACAATATGAACAATTTGTTATCCCGAAGATGAAACCATTGATTGTGGCTTTGCTCGCTTTAACACTATCATTACATCACTTAAAGCACTTGATGAATCTTTTCGTAGTAAGAACTTTGTCGAAATTTCTTAGAGCACTCCATCCCAAATGGAGAGCTAAAGTGACCGCTATTGAAGAATCAAAAGATCTCTCAATAATGTCACTAGACGAGCTAATTGGCAACCTCAAAGTTCACGAAATGGTAATGGAGAAAGATTCGGAGATCATCAAAGGAAGAAAGGAGAAGATCAAACTGTTGTTTTAAAGCAAAGGCGGAATCAAGCGATGATGGTGAATCTTGTTCCGATAGTGAAGATGAGGAGTATGCCATGGCGTTAGAGATTTCAAGAAGTTCTTTAGAAGAAGGAAAGTTTGTAAGACAACCTCGAGAAGAAAAGAAGCCATTCAAAAGATCGGGATGATAAGAAGATTAAAGGTGAAAGAAAGTGTTTTAGATGTGGTGATGCAAGTCATCTCATAGAGAATGTCCCAAGCCACCTAAAAGCAAAACTCAACGAGCTTTTGTAAGTGGTGCTTGAGTGATAGTGAAGACGATGAAGAATCAAGCAAGGAAGAGATCGCTCTAATGGCACATGAGTCAAATGAGGTACTTTCCGACTCTTCTTATTCTTCTATAGATGATGACACCTTGCAAAAACAATATAATCAATTGTGTGAGCTAAGTCTAAAAATCATAACTAAAAATAAATTTCTAAAACTAAAAAGGAGTTTTTGGAAAATGAGGTATATGAGTTAAAAGAAAAGCAAAACGACTTGAAAAGGAAAAGCAAATGACGATGATTGTAAATCATGTCAAGAGCTTAATCTTGAAATAGAAAAACTAAAGCTCACACAAGAAGTTTTAATAGAAAATAATTCTAAGTTTAAAAGGTTTAACAAAAATATCGCTATTGCCGATGAAATAGTTAAAATCCATAAAACACCGTGAGACATGAATGGGCTAGGTTTTAATGAAGTATCAATTCCAAAGAGTCAAAACAAAACGGCGAAAAGGACAAACATTCATCAAAATTGTCAGACAAGACGGACTGACGGAACCAAAATAAGGGTTCCGTCCACAGCAAAATGGTACCGCTGGTACTTAAACAAACAAAATGTTCGCAATATCTTGACCGCATCAATTTGTTAAAGTAACAAAGAAACCAATGATAATATTAAACTAAAACCAGCCATTATATCGTGAGTAGGACTTGTTAAAATGAATTTAGATCAAAACTACTCAACAACGATATAAAACTTCTTTTGCCAAACGCCTTTCCTAAGAGCAACCACAACGTTCAACCTAACTACCAACACAACGGTTGGAATCAAAACTTTCCTAGACCATATCAAACTCCAGACACATGCCATGGAACCCTTACCCATCATTTCCATACATGAATCAAATAATGGTATGTTTAACCCAAACGGACCCATGAGATATTGGGGACCAAATGTTTGAGTTATTCGCTTCTTAGGTATGCTTGAAAGTTGGATTGGAACCCGATGAATGGATAAAAGATAGTGGATGCTCACGACACATGACGGCAACAAAGTCTCTTCTCATCATACCAAGAGTATGACGGAGGTAATGTCACTTTCGGTAGCAATCTCAAAAGCAAAATCATTGGCAAAGGTACGATTGCTCATAACTCTCTAACTATTGAAAATGTTGCTCATGTGGATAGGTTAGGATTTAATCTACTTAGTATTAGCCAACTATGTGATAAAAAGTATAAAGTACTATTTGATGAAAATGGTAGTAAAATACTAAAAGATGGTATCACCATAGCTAAAGGAGTTAGGAAAAATAACATATACGCCATGAAAATAGATAAAACATATAATGACAAACTTTGCCTAACAACATTAGACGATAGCTCATCTCTTTGGCATAGACGCTTAGGTCACGCTAATATGAGACTTATACAAAACCTATCTTCAAAAGAGTTGGTTAGAAATTTACCAAAACTAAAATATGACCAACACTTTTGTGACGCTTGCAAAATTGGTAAACAAACACATAGTAGTCACAAATCTAAAAATATGGTGTCCACATCTAAGTGTCTAGAATTATTACATATGGATTTGTTTGGACCATCCGCTATAAGAAGCTATGGAGGCAACTTATACACTTTGGTCATAGTAGATGATTACTCAAGGTTTACTTGGACGTTATTTTTGAAAACCAAAAATGAAGCTTTTGATAAATTTGAAATACTTAGCAAGAAAATTCAAAATCTTCTAGGTTTCAAATTGTGTCGATCCGAACGGATCATGGTCGTGAATTTGACAACGAAACTCAATTTGGAAACTTTTGTGATACAAATGGTATAACACATAACTTTTCCGCTCCACGAACACCTCAATCAAATGGAGTAGTAGAACGTAAAAATAGAACAATTCAAGAAATGAGTAGAACAATGCTTAATGAACAAAACATTCCTCAAAAGTTTTGGTGTAACGCCATTGACACTTCTACATATATTTTAAATAGAGTCCTAATACGTCCTTTCCTAAACAAAACACCATATGAACTTTATAAAGGTAAAAAGCCAACATTAGGATATTTTAAAGTCTTTGGTTGTAAATGTTTTATTCTTAATACTAAGGATTATCTCACCAAGTTTGACCCAAAGTCTTATGAAGGTGTATTTCTTGGTTACTCTCAAACTAGTAAAGCTTACATTGTCCTTAATAAAGAAACAATGATAGTCGAGGAATCATGAACATAACATTTGACGAAAGTCCACCTCCTCTAAGACATCACCTTTGGTAGATGATGAATTAGTTGAAAGTCAAACAATAGAAAGTCAAATTAATAATAACAAGGAAGATGAACCATCAAATAAGGAAATTATCAACATCAAAGAATCTAAAAGTCATCCATTAGAAAAGGTCATAGGACAAATTAATCAAAGAACCTTAAGGTCACAAGCTCAAAATCAAAGTAATCATTTTTGTTTTGTATCCACCATTGAACCAAAAACCATAAATGAAGCAATAAAAGATGAATCATGGGTAATGGCCATGCAAGAAGAATTAAACCAATTCGTTAGAAATGATGTTTGGAAACTAGTTCCAAAACCTAAAGATCAAACTATAATTGGAACAAAATGGGTCTTTCAAACAAAATGGACGAAAATGGTGTAGTATCTAGAAACAAAGCTAGGCTTGTTGCACAAGGTTATAATCAACAAGAAGGAATAGACTATGATGAAACTTATGCACCGGTAGCTAGACTTGAATCCATTAGAATATTACTTGCTTATGCATGTGCTTATGACTTTAAATTATTTCAAATGGATGTTAAAAGTGCTTTTCTTAATGGGTTTATTAACGAAGAAGTGTATGTTGCTCAACCTCCGGTTTTACCGACTTTGAGAAACCACATCATGTCTTCAAACTCAAGAAAGCATTATATGGCCTTAAACAAGCACCTAAAGCTTGGTACGACTGCCTTAAGACTTTTCTTGTTGATAACAAATATACTATGGGATTAGTAGATAATACTCTTTTACTAAGAAAAGGAATCACAAATTATTATTGTTCAAATATACGTTGATGACATTATATTCGGATCAACTTGTCAAGAACTATGTAATGATTTCTCTAAAATCATGCATGACGAGTTTGAAATGAGTATGATGGGTGAGTTAAACTTCTTTCTAGGACTTCAAATTAAACAATTAGAAGATGGTATTTTCTTTAACCAATCTAAATATATAAAAGACATGCTTAAGAAGTTTGGTCTTGAAGATTCCAAACCAACTAAAACACCGATGTCCTCGGACACTAAACTCACCAAGGACAAAGAAGGTGAATCCGTAGATAACACTAAATATAGAGGAATGATTGGTAGCCTACTCTATCTTACGGCTAGTAGACCCGACATTATGTTTAGTGTTTGTCTATGTACTCGCTTTCAAGAAAACCCAAAGGCATCACACTTAGAAGCATTAAAAAGGATTTTAGATATATTAAGGAACAACGTGTTTAGGATTATGGTATCCCAAAGGAACGGGTATAGAAACCATAGTGTATGCCGACTCGGATCATGCCGGTGATTATGTCGATAGAAAAGTACAAGTGGTATTTGTACTTTTGTTGGACATTGTCTCACCTCATGGTTTGCAAAGAAGCAAACGGCTTTAGCCATCTCTACTATCGAAGCCGAATCGCCTCACCGAAAAGCATGTCAACAAGCTCTTTGATGAAGCAAGCTCTCGAGACTACGGAATTCATCTCAACGACATTGTGATACTTTGCGACAACAAAGGAGCCATCGATCTCAAAGAAGAATCCTGCTCAACATGCTCGCACAAAGCACATTGAAATCGTCATCACTTTCTTCATGACAATGTTCAAAAAGAAACATCTCAATCGAGAAACTATCCTCAAGACAACATTGCCGACATCTTTACTAAACCTCTTAAACGAGAACCTTTAATCTTCTTAGACTTGGTTTAGGGTTAATGGAACCAAACATGTAGGATAAACATAGCCTAAAACATTAGAATAGTCAAACCAAAACAATTTTGCCTTTTATATCTCACATCAGAGCTACGGCACCAACGACAACACGACGGAACCAAATATTTGGTGCCGCTCGTCCGTGGTGTCTGCTGTACAAAACCGCTATATACATAACATCCTCTTCCTCACTACCCACTTTACCAAAACGTAAAACTTAAACCAAGCTCATTATTGTCATCTTCCCACTTACTAATCATCAAGATAACATCATTGTAAGTATCCTAACTACATTTCATCTCTTAATTCCGAGTCTAGGATTCTTATTGATGCACAAACTATCACAAATCATTACATGGGGTTTTATGTATGCTTTTATACCAAATATGAATTCAATTGGCAAATTGCATAACTAGTCATTCAAATTAGATACTACATTATCATATTGCATAAACAAATCATGTTTCCCACTAATTGATAGATAATAAATATAAGGCCTTATTCAAACAACCAAACACCCCATGTCAAAAGTTTTGAAAAGCTTCTCACTTGTAGGAAAACATTTTTCATTGCTAATACAAATAGAAACGTTAAAATTTTCATCACTTGCATGCTCTTGAATACTAAAGGTATTGCATAACTAATATGCACTCCCTGTATATTCAAATGTAGCCACATTGAATTAGGAGCATTTGGGTTATCTCATGGTATTTGCCAAACACCCCACTAAAACCATTTTGTGCATAAAATGAGTCGAGATAACCGCAACTCAAATTTTTTTCATATAGGCACACACTAGAATCAAAAACGTTAAAATTTATTTTAATTTTTTAACATATTAATTCTTGTCCTTAGGAATAACCATGGTAGCCAAGATTCTATGATCACAAAGACACCCTTAACTACATTCCCAAAGACCACAAAACCAAAGGACTTACCAAGGAACAAGTAGAAATATTTAAGAGTCTAGAATCAAGGTATTTCCATGAGGGTAGAACCATTCACTCATCCTTCCTTGAAAATACCAATCTTCGTGAAGAACTAGCCGCCATTCAATTCGATTGTCTTCTTGACATCGATGAACCAATTTGTCCTAGGTTTGTGTTAGAATTCTATGCTAGTGTGACCGGCTTTAGTGATGAAGACGATGATGAATTTGCCTTAGGTTTAGAATCAACCAAATGACTACACCATCACCTTAAGCAACTTTGCTCAAGTGTTAGGAATTCCCAACCGAGGAACTTGTGTCTACACGGATAAGTGGTCACTCATGGCTCTTGATACAATCAATGACCGCTCTCTTCCCTACATAACCCGCTTTGGCCGATAAGGATGTCATCCGTGAACACCTTTTAACCCAAAAGTGATACAACCCGAAAGTTACCCGAAGTGGAAAAGAGGTAAACCGAGATCCATATGGAATGGAGCTAAATGAACTTAAGCTCTAATTTAAGAAATGGGAGGAACTACTTAGAGCCAACGTCATTAGCACCATAGGAATAGGGATCATAAACGCTTGTCTTTGCCACATGCTCTACAACTTGTCCAATTCGACAACCATTCAACTTAGCCTACTACATAGCTAGGAGAATGATTGATATTCCAACTCAAGGATCCGTTGCTCTTCCATATGGGATGCTTCTCACCCGCCTCTATAGAAACTTCGCCCAATTCCACCAACCCCAAAAGGGATGCACCTTCACTATGAACTCATCCTCACATCTTTGTACCTTTGAGTGATGCTCGAGTTGCTAAGACTAAAGGCAAGAGAGCTAAACCTCCAACTCCTTCATCATCATCATCATCAACAGCTCCGAGGATGGTCTTGCAAGCTCCCATCTTCCACCTCATGAGTATTACGATCTCTTCCCGAGATTGAGAATGAATCCAGAATTCAAGCAAACTAAGGAATGTTCAAGTGCCTTGGTAGGATGATGAACAAGATTTACAAGAAATCGACAAATAAGGGTACTTTAAGGAGTGTTTGGAACAATGCATTATCATTAATGTTTGATACTATTTAGTTGCTTTTATTATGTAGGATGATAATATAACTTGAAACAATGGTGTATGCTAACAATCTCATGGGATAGCACAAGTGCTATCAATTTTACCCATTTTCACTATATTGTGAAATCAATAAGCCTTGCTCAAAATCTATGCTCCACTATGTTTACATGTGTTATTTACTTTTCCTAACTAGAAATGTTTAGTATAACAACTTTTGAGAAAAATTTCGATTTCAAAATTTCCCGACACCTAAAACGAACTCCTCCATATTTCAAAGACTTGATTTGATCGACGGCACCATAATTTTGGTACCGTCCTTTATGTAGTTTGGCACCGCCATACCGTGAGCAGGACTGCATTTCACCCTTTTAGGTACCGTCTGTATGATTTTGGTGCCGTGGATCCTCCGTAATTTTCGAATTTCACCCTTCGTGATTCCAAATTATCTTCCATCACTTATAAATCAATCTTAACTAGTTCATACCGTTATTAGAACTAGTATTATTGACTAAGGTATATAAGAAATCCATTTCCACCAAAATTTAAAAATTTGAAAATCCACCCAAGGAGCCCTTTACAAAAGGAAGGAACCAAATTTTGGTACCTTCAAACCTGGGTAATCAATATTAGGAAATTCCACCACTAGAACACATTTATTGCATATCTTTTCTTCTTCACTCCATCTTCTTTGTATGGATTGACTTGGGTGATATGACTAGCATTCAACCCACTTCCAAATCATTAGAACCTCATCTCTTCAATGGTTCAACATCAAATCAAACCATTTCAACAAATTTCTTACCTCTATAAATTGAAAGGCTTTACCATGATCATCCTCACACCTTCTTCATTCTCACTATTATCTAGCAAATCAAAACCCAAGTCAAAAATGACTAAATCATCACCAAAACCTTGCAAGAAAACCGCTAGAATTAGCGTAAGGCCTTGTTGTTTTGTTCATCTTAGCTCATCATCCAAATCTTCACCACTCACAATCTCATCTCCCATTAGAGATGATACAAATCTTACCTAGCTACACCCACTTCATCACACATTGTGATCACCACTCCACCACCAATAAAAACACCTACTTCACCTCCACCGCACCCATCCAAACATCCAAACCCCTCACCACCTTCACCAAGGTCTCCCACTCACTCCCATGGAGTTATTTTCAACCCACCAACATCCCCAAATCCTTTTCTAGAGGACTTGGAAGACTTGCCTCCTAGGCCAAGTCATCCACCACCATTGCCATCTTTTGGCACAATTGAGCTAATCGCTCATGAGTCACCTCGGTCATCCATTGACCCAAACGCCCATTAGGGCCAAAACCTCTCCTTTTTCACCCCATTCACAAGGACATTCATGGTCCTTTATACGGGATCATCCATTTCCATCATCAATGTCCCTCATATTGAGGACATTCCGAGTGCATGGGGATGACAATCCCACTAGAGAGGAGATTCAAGCCGAACTCCACAACCTCCACCAATTCAAAGGCATGGTGGATTCTCACTTAATAAGACAATGCAAATGCAAATGCTTTGCTTGCATCCATCATGACCACCCCAAACATTCCCAACACCACCAACACATCCACCATTCCACCACCACAACCTCCCAAACTTTCTACCTCCATGGCATGGTTGCTCAACTTGTGAGCAACGGGGCCAAACTGTGGAACGGACCCGGTTATGGTCCATAACTTCCACGAAGAAATGAGGTTTATCCTCAACTACATTCTTGAGCGCCTCAACGCTTTTCCCATCCACCATCACTTTAGGATGGTTTTAGAATAATTTTTATTTTATTTGCTTTCTTAGGATAATTTTATTTTCTTGTACTAGAAACACATCATTGTGTTCTCTTTCATGATCCTTATTCATGAAAATTTTTAACTAATGAATGTTGTTTATCATATTGTTGGTGTCATTACATAGTGCTTGGAAATGCTTGTGAATGATCATTATTACTAACAATTTTTTTGTAGCTTTATTTTCACAATCCATGTATCTTCCCATTAAAGCACCCAATTTAGGGGAGCTTTGAACAAGGGGAGATAATAGCTCGGCTCATTACATTCCAAGATAGCCTCTTCTTTTGTTGAGACAAAAGGGAGAAAATATAGAACTTTGAAATTATTTATATTTGACTTTTCCAAAAGTCAAACTCGCATACATTTGATTTTCTAAAAGTCAAACAGAACTCTCATTGATAATACTTGACTTTTCTTAAAAGGTCAAATCGCATACTTTGACTTTCCGAAAAGTCAACATCATGCATCAACTAGTGAATTCTTTGACTTTCATAAAAGTCAAATTTCATACACTTGCATTATCATTTCCTTTTCAAGTTCTAAAACTAATATTTTTATAACTCTTGTACAAACTTTGTTTCTTTTATAAAATAAATTTATATTTTGTCCTCAACAAAAGGGGAGATTGTTAATACAAATATCGCCATTAAACGTTATTTATATTTTGATCTTTTCCTAAGTTTTGTTAACGACAAAAGTAAATTTAATTTATAAAAGCTTAAAGCTTGTCAAGTTTATTAGATATTAAAACAAGCTTTCTCAAACAATATATTCATCATTCAAGCATTTACATTTATGATTAGTAACATCTTGATATGACTCTAATCATTATGTATGATAGTAGTTTGTAGAATGTTAGGTTCTTAAAACCAAACACTACTTAAGCATTTGCATATTTCTATAAATAGTAATACAACATTTGACATCATGTATTACATCATGGAAATCATTAGAAGATTCCATTAGATATTTTGTGAAGATTTGTACTCTTCATATCTTGCACAATCTCACTTAGATAGAGTTGACTTTAGGCAAGATTTGATATCTTGACCGTCGATCAATGGTACTAAAATGGTACACCGGAACCCTTTAAGGGTCCGCCGTCCGTGGACGCCTCGTCCATTTTGGCTATAAATAGCAATGCCAAGCCAAGTAGTTTCTTACCCTTTCTAACATACTCTCATACATATCTTCTCTAACCTTTCTAACTCGCTTTCATATCATATTAGTGATCTCTTTGTAGCAAAGAAGATCAAGTCATATTCAAGCTTCAACGAGAAGTTGAAAGTCTTGTTTGTTTAGTGTTGTATGATCTAGTGTTGATCCATACTTCATTGTTGTATCAAACCATCATAATCTTGTGAGTGTGAGTGGTTAGTATTTTAGTCCTCAAAATACATTGTGTGTGGGAGTAGTTGTACCGTGGAAAGAACTCGACATCTAACTTAGTGTCTGAAATAGTGTGTTAAGTGTAAAGGTTTTCTCCACGGTGAAAGGAGCTGTTGACTAGTGAAGTTAAACTCGAGTGTGAGACTCGGGAGTGGAGTAGGTCAAGGAAAAGAGTCCTGTAGGCCTAACCACTATAAACAACGTGTTGTGGTTTGATCATTTCTTTCCTTATTTACTCATTACATATTGCTTGCATATTTCATTAATATACTTAAGATCAATATCAATTGATCTTTCAATAAGTTTCAAAACAAAGTTTTTAATCGGTAAACTATTCAACCCCCCTTCTAGTTTTCTACAAACCCCATTATCATTCTGTAGGCTCTTTGTCGTGACAACTGATGGAGAAAACTCAATATGATGAATTTGATCCTGAAGTAAACTACCCCGAACTCGTGACTTAAACTTGCACATATGTAACAAAGAGCGGTGCAGATTTCCATTAGCATCTCTAAGTACTCTCTAAGTACTCTATACTCTTCATTCAACCAACCATCAAGTAATAGACGATTTTACCTCTTGAAAATCCACAATTGAATGTGACATCGAGCACAACAACGTAACTCCTTAAAGTGATAGTTATTTTGTGGTGGTATGAGCCCAATTCCCCAAGTGGTAAAAGAAAAGGTAAAAGACACCCAACAATAACTAGAATTCCAAGTCTTCGCTTTTTATAATAAGCTCGAACAAGGATCTCAAGAATCTTCATCCATCCATCCTCGATACCTTCGTGATACTAAGTACACTCGCCTGTGATATTTCACTTCAACCTCAAATAAATAATATCAATTAACGCCGTTGTCACATCTTCTTGTTAAAAGCTCAAATCTAGCCTTCTTTGATGTTTTAAGTGAACTATGATAATGGTTTCATCCCGACCATGGTTTAATGAGCATAACCCCGTAAAACTTTGAAGTAACCAAATCGCCATTACGAATATCCAAACACACATCCAATTCATGAAGTACACCCTTTTATCCCTTCTTCGAAGAAGAAACCGTAGCACCAAAGATCGATAAGATCCAAATTACACTTTACCTTCTCCAAGATGGTTCCATCATTACGGATTTTACAACTCTATGGTTTAAACCGAGAAATAGTTTCTTTTATGGATTTTACAAAACCAAGAATAAACCGCAAGATAGATCCGAAATGCACATTACTTTTACCAGATGGTTCCATTGTCACGGGATTTTACAAGTCTATGATTGAAACCGAGAAATAGGTTCTTCGCTGATTTTACAAAATCAAGACAAAACCGTAAGCAATGTCACTTGAATGTGTTATGACAACTTTGGTTTCGTGAATATCTGCTTTAGGGGAACATGCAGCGGTTCATCAATGGTTCATTCACCAACATCATCAATAATATCATCCATTCAATAAATACATTGGTAAACACATCATTCACGCATTCTGTCGGCTGATGTAGTGACCACATGGAGAAGTAAACCCAATATACCAAGCTTGATCATGAAGTAGAATTCCCCAGATTTGTTACTTAACCTTGTACTAATCCTTGTGAAGAAGAAACGGTGTACCCATTGTACAAAACCTCTTGACATTCTCAAGTGAGTGAGACACCGAAGTGATAATTCCGTTGTGATTTAAGCGAGAAAGAATCACAACCGTAATTAAATAGCCAAGTCTTTATCACCCTCTATAAACGCCCAAACAAGTCATCTTCGCGAAAGGGTAGAAACAAAGAAGATGAAATAAGTAAACGCGCCCGAAAACCTCACTTCAAATCCAAATAAGAGATATCGTACGTGAACCCCGTAGTCAGCCGAGTTCCAATAGCAATACTAGCCGTGACATAAATTTCATCGTGAAAATATGTAACCCAATGTACCAATCCTCATAACTCATCGAATCTCATCATCAAAAATCTGAGACTCATATTATCTCATAATATCAAATCTCAGTTTCACAAATCTTTTCATCACATAATATATCACGTCCGGTGTAAATAACTGTTCAACCCGATCCGGTCAATGTAATTTCTTGCAATGATCATTTCATGCATTCATATATCATTGACATATAACCAATTGCAAAGAATTTGACCCGACTCTAAGTCCAATTAAAAACCGTTTGAACCAACACAACAATACCAAATCAATAAAACCGGACAAGAGCCTCGAACATATTCAAGATCAACTAAAAACACAAGTCGTGAACAACTATCCCTTGTGAAACAATAATCATTACCAAAATTACCCCTCTCTCACAAGAATTATCAGTACTTATGCATCCATATTATCATGAGATGGATATCTTGGGCCTAAAGAAATCACAAAGTTATAGTAGACACCACTACCCAAATCCACTACTTAATATATCCAAGAACCTGTCCGTCCACTCAAACAACTTAGGCCCATGATTAATTCACGACATCCATATCAGATCAAGTTTGTTTGAAGTGTCAGGCCCATTCAACTCACGAGGCCCATTCCCATAACCGAATCAAGTGATGGTCATGCCCTAATTTCATGGGATATAAAACGTTAACTCAGCACACACATTACCCTAAAAATATTCCAACAAACCCTAATATCTCTTAAACATTTCTGTACGCCCCCATCACTGATCAAATATCTGACAAACCCTAAATCCACACATATCATAACAAAAGCAGCCCCTCCAAAATACATCACACATCCCTAATCTCATAACCAATTACACCAAACGATTACAAGCAAGAATCACAATCAAACCGAATCAATCAAACTGCCCTAAACAAACCACTTCATGATATACTTCTTTACATTTAGAATCAACTCGCCACAGGGATGGCAAGAGTGATTCGTGACAGCCACAGGGATGGTATAGAACATATGGACGCGGCTTCAAGATCATTAGAATATGGTCTCGGGTAAGGTTGTATTTGATTTGTGTTAAGTCAATGTTAAACTTCGTCCTTGTGTATAGCTTATATGAGTCTTGAACGAAATAAAGAAAATGGTTATAACCGATTTGTTATAAATCTTTTTCTTGATATTTTCGGATATAGAGGATGGAGTATAAACTTCAAACAAGAATCAGTGATGATTGTATTTCGTGTTTGAATGACCTCTCAAAGGTCTGATAAGCTATTGGTAACACACGAAAAAAAATCTGAGATGTATTTGAATATGTTTTACAATTTGTTTGAGTCTGAGTAGTAGATAGATGTTGGATGTTGGATGATGATGAAGATGGGATTTTGATTATGTGTGTCAATGGATTTGTTTTTGGATCTGGTTTATCTTTGTATGTCTCGAATTAGTTTTCATGGTTGGAAAAAGTATGTTGGTTCTAAACTGAGGTCAAGATGTTTGGGTTTATGGTGGCGAGGTCATGGTCTTTTGTTATCATTTCTTCATCTTTTCTGAGTAAGTCGCTAGGTCTCATATATGAGCCAAGTCGCTAGCCAATTCGCTAAGCCAAGTCGCTAGCCAATTCGCTAAGCCAATTCGCAAGCCAAGTCGCTAAGCCAACTCGCTACGTCTTGCTCAATAACAAGTCGCCACCGCTTTAAAGAGTCAAGTCGCTAGCGCTTTTCCAAAGCAAGTCGCTAGTTAGCTTTTGATATAACTCGTGTTGACTTTCAAAAAGTCAACGATATCCAAGTCGCTACAGAGAACCAAAGAATCGACATATATTAGGACAAGTCGCTAGATTATCCGGCGAAGTTTTCCACCAAGCTCCACCATGTTAATAATAAACCCGTAAACATGCAAAGAAATGTGCATATTTGACCATTTAAGACCACAAGGATAAATGACCATTAGACACCCAAAAGTTATGGTATGAACCAAAAAAAGATACTGGATTGATATGTCGTTGGACAAATTGATGAGACAAGATGATGTATGAAAATGACATATTTAGACCATACATATACATACCAAAACGGTTTAAAACAGTACCCATAAAGATCCGACCACCACGATACACAAAATGATAAACATTGATTGGACCATAAGACTTTTTGACCAAAAAAAGACATGTTAAAACTGCTTTGCATCACTATTGATAAAAGTATTCACCAAAGGTAAATAGTACAAACCAAAACAACATAACACATGTAGAAACCACAAAAGACTCATCAAAACACAAACAACCTGGCTCTGGTACCAATTGTAGGATCGTAATATTTATTGCGTTGATGATTCGGGTGGTCTTGGATGATCAAAATACATGTTTGCCATAGTTAGAGAGTTAGTAGAGAGAGAGGGTGTTCTTGCTAGAGGTTTACACAAAAGTATGGAATATTAGATTGAAAGCACCACCCCTTCCATGGATGGAAGGGTATTTATACTTACACAATACACGACCTCCCATCGGCCCGTGGATCGTATATAAGCGGGTAAAGACCCGTCCTTCCTCCACGGTGTTACACTACGCTAAACTATGCTACTAACTAACAAATAAACTACTAAACAACGAATAACTACAAGTCTACGAGCTAACTTATGCTAGATAACATTTGGGGTGACCGACACTTCACTATGGAATTTTCTAATTCCTAATATTTAGTTACGTCAGAACTAAGTTACCAGAACCAAAATATGTAATTACCCATAAACATGAGTTACGTACTTTTCATCATTCTTTTCTTTCATTGAAACTTAATAAGCCTAGAGTACGCTTTTGGCCCCTGATCGTTCTTCTTCATTTATTTTTTTAGTCCTTGAAGTAAATAAACTTCATATAAGTTGTCACCTTTAGTCCAGATCACTCTTGTTATTTTTACCTTCGGTCCTTGTGAAAAATGACTTCAAAACTTTGCGCCCAAGTAATTAATTATGGCGTAATTAAATTGCCAAATTACGCCGTAATTCTTCAACCATATATTCATATCCGCTCCGTAATTATCACTACGGCCTAACTAAATTGCAACGTTACGCCGTATCCTTTACAAAAATAATTACGACGTAACCATAAGAATTGGTTACGCCGTATCCTTCAAAGCTCATATTTACGATGTAACCTTATTAGCTAGTTACGGCTTAATCTTCACATAAAATCAAAAGGCCCTCGTAAATTTATCTTTAGAACGTATATTTGGCCTCTTATCACTTCTTTTCCGCTCCAACGCCTCATTTATCCTGAAATGCAAATGTGAACGAATATGAAAGAATTAAGTACCATATTAATGCAAATGAGGCCATAAACACGGGAATTTGATATATAAAATATCAGGCTAATTTGATGTTATCACATGTCATCTCAAGAAGCTCGATTGACTAAGCTTTAAGCCAATTTCAAGCAATGAAAAAGCGAGATGACAACCAAGCTCGAAGCCCTCTTAAAAGCCTTCAATGACAGGGAAATTGGAGAACTCCCAAGTGACACTATAAAGAACCCAAAAGTAAATTTGATTTCATCGAATTCATGTTCTTGCTCACCATGGGAGAGTGCACATCCATGCCCTTCACACCCAAAGGTTCACTCGGTCAATGGCATTAACACGGGTTCCAAGCGACCCCTCATGAAATACTAAGGACCCGAACCAATGGTTTATCCAACTCGTGAGAAACCCATCAACCAAGAACCCAAACCTAATCTAGAAGAGGAGTACAAGGAACTCCACCAAGAAAAACCGGTTCTTGAAGTCTTGACTCATGCGCCTTATTATAATGCTTTAAAAGAAAAATATGAGCAAGAACTAAAATTAGGAGAACGTGGGTCCACATTTGTGTAAAATAAGTTACCTAAGAAGTTAGATGATCCCGGGCTATTCATTCTTCCGTGTAGACTTGGAAATTCCAAATCTTTCGACACATTAGCCGATTTAGGATCAAGCATCAATCTTTTTCCTTTATCCCTCCATAGAAGCCTTAACCTAGGTAAGATAGATGTGAAAAACTATAGGGGGTTGAATAGTTTTGCCTATTTTAAGTTAGTTTCAAAAAAATTTAGATTCGATGTTATGTGAAATCGTGCGGATGAAGAGAAAGTATAGATCTAAGAGTAAAGCAAGTAAAGTAAGTAAAGTAAAGGATAGAAATGACACATCCGATTTGTAGTGGTTTGGCTACAAGGACACCTTCCTTGCCCTACTCCACCCCCGAGTCACCTACTCGAGAATTCAAGCACTATGTCAACAAACTCCTTCAACTTGGCGGAGAAGCCTTCACAACGTTGTTTACACCTTTTCCGTACAAATCTAAATACCGAGTCCGTAACACTAAGACCAAACCAACACTACTATAACACAACAAATACGTGAATATGAAATACAAGATCTTCATGTAAATCTTGTGGAGGAACAAATTAATCAAGGACCTCTTGCTTGATGACTTAGAATGCTCGTGATCTCGCCTTAGAGAAGGACCCATATGAGAATCACAATAGAAGAAAGAAGAACAACTCTAGATCAAGTGATCTTTTGTGAGAGTGTAAGAATATATGAGAGAGTTTGTAAAAGAGGGTGAGTAAAATGAAGAAATGACTCTCATTTTTAGGCAAATTCTGCACATCACAGACGGATCCCACGTATCCCTCACTTGCGGGATCCGTCCAGTGTATTCCTGGGGATCCATGGGACGCTCCTCCTTGCCCATGGGTTTTTGGGTTATGGGTCATGGGTCCTAGATTATGATTCATGAGTATTTAAATAGATACAATGTATCTAATAGATGCAATGCATCTAGACAATTGGTATGGGTTAACTCCATGGGTATGGATATGATCCATGGGTATGGGTCAAGGGTTGTGGTTTTTAACCATCCTAATAAACTATTACAACAAATGAATTATTACAACAATTTGTATTAAATGACTATGTGTAGATGCTTTACAAAAGATAACATGTATCCTTATAGTTTTACTTATGATAACATTATATTTGTATTAACAATCTATCCCTTTTGTTGATGACAAACATAATGTTATGATGAGTAAAACTTAAGATTAGATGTATGTTTTGAAAGCATAAGTTTTACTTTTCCCTTTTTGTCTAAACAAAACCCACCCTAATGAAGAAATAAATGTGGAAAAATAGTCCACGATCTCTAACTTCCCTTGACGGTAGCTCCCCAGAATGGGCGCCAAGTGAGAAAATATAAAAACCAACAAAGAAATGGTTAGTAGTAACATGCATAAATAATGTTGTGGTTGAAGAGAATCAAGATTGGGAGCCAAGGTATGTAAACAAAGCCTTGTAATAAAATAACAAAGTGTAGTGGTATTTATGCCACATACAAGCATGTAAAACTAAAAACAAGACTTGTTCTAAAAATGACTCAAAAGAAAATACTAAAAATAATAAAATGATTCCTTCCATGCTTGCATAAGATTATGGATGGAAGTTTTGGTGAGTAATGATGTTGATGCGATCAAGGATGAGGTTAAGTGTGACTCGCATTTCTTCCCTAATTTCTATTGCAAGATCCCTAGTGGACGGAAATGTTCACAATGTAAATGATGTGGGTAATGTGCGGAAGTTTTCCCAAGTTAGTTTGATTTGTGAGATGCGGAAGTTGTGGTGGAAAATTGGAAAATACGGATCAAAACTGAATGTTTAGAAGTGGTGGTGGAGAAGAACCTAGATGTTCTTGTAACACAATGGGAGCTAAAGGTGGTGAGGTTTCAAGGTCTTTGAAGATTGTGTTTAGAGATGTGGGAGGTGTTAAAAAGACTAGTTCTTTTGGGTTGGTTTGTTGTGATCTTGTTGGAGTTTTAAGGAGTTCTAATAGAGTGACTTTAGGTGGAGATTTGATGGGTGATGATGTTGATGTGCTTGTTGGAGATGAGGGAGGTGCTACAATGGAAGCATTTTGTGGTGAATGAGTGGTTGGTGATGAACCATTTGATGATGGTTTTGCTAAACAACAAGACCGGTGTAACAATTCGCATTTTCGGGTCACTATTCATTTTACTATTCACCATTACTATTCATTTTTACTATTCATCACCAAAATTTTTTATTTCATATTCTTGTAAGTTAACCTATTTTAGTAATAATCCGATAATTTGACACTAATCCGGTCACACTTAAATTTCACTTAAACTGTGTTCGAGATTTACGCTTAGGTTTAAACGACCTTTAGGCATCCCGATATGTCCGAAAACATTACAAACAAGAGAAATATAAGTTTTTCACCTTCCGTGACATTTTCATAAGTTTTGGAATTTTACGCTTTCCGCTTTTATGCTTTATGCGATTTCATGCTTTTAGACCCGCTGCTTCAGCTTTTAGCAATATTAAGAAACCCGATAGAACTTATCACTCATTTAATATGTTTATATGGAGTATATTAACAAGTTTTAACATATTTATAAGATTCATATTATTTGGATACCCGATTTTAAGTTTCGTGACTTTAAGGCTTACAATAGCAATTAACGGACCAAAACTCACTCCGTAAACAAGATAATACCAAGCAACTCATATCTAGTCATTCTAGATAGGCCTTGAAAGATATTTAAGCCACATGGGGCGTTTATATTGATGACTGTTAAGATATGAAGCTTACATAGGAAGCTTTAACATGTGTAAGGTTTACTTAGCCTTTAAGACTTAAGTCTTAGAATCCAACTTTGCACCTCCTCATCCTTGCTATTTAAACACATTCAATGACTAGAACACATTCATTTCATTCCTCCTTGAGCTCCCAAAATGAACCACCATTAATTCACAAGACCATGATCCTTTGATCTTCGTTACTTAATTACATACCAAAGTTCAAGGCCTAGTTAACGTTATTCTCACATGAATCTAAAGTTTATTTGATGATTCCATGGTTGGATAAGGAGCTACTCAAGAGTATTAGGGGCTGAGGTTAGAATTTTTACAAAGATTAGCAAGTTTTATAAAGGGTTTGCAAGGTGGTGAAAAGATTTGGAAGCTAGGGTTTGGTGTTACAAACATAGGTTTAGTGATCTTGATTAATGGTTCTTGATTTGTTTCATCACAAGGATTGTAAGCAAACTCTTATGTTGTCATTTTATTACCGTGAATACTAGTATTTCATATATTTAATATGTTTTTATGCTTATTATGGTTGATTGTGCTTGGATAAATGGACTAAACCACTAGAAATCGCAAAAGGACTAGTTTGTCAAAAACAAACCTGACAGGGCTGTAAACGTAACTACTGGGTAAAATTGTGGATCGAAAAATTTAGTTAATAACATAGGATTATATATCTATGTCTTGTGGTCATTTTTCCGGTGGCTCGTGCCAGTAACTCATCCCGATGAATAAACTAGAGCCAAACGGTTAACGTGTCCAAATCGAGTAATGATTTGGAACGAGTAAAGCTCATAAAACTTGCATATAAACAACTGTTGGTCAAAGAATAAACTTGTAGCTAACACCCTAATCTTGAACGCACGGGCCGCATTAAACAGAGTTGTAGAACTCGACTTATGACCAAAACCGTGAGACAATTTGTCATTGATTGAAATAACTAGTACATCTAAGGGTAAATTGGTAATTTCACATTAGTTAAATAATTTCGGGCAGTAGGACCCACTAATCTGTTTAGTACATTTAATTACCCTTCCAAGACATAAAACCGAGTCGTGATCAATTACGGTTTAGAAATAACGGTAGATATAGACTGAAAACTTAAATAAACGAAACGTAAACACTTATACGACTTCACAAATGTTAAGTATCCAAGTATAATTGATGCAATAACTATATAAGGCATGTTTATACATTCACATCGTTATTTTAGAACCTAAGACACAACACATATTCTAGGTTGCGTAGAGGTTTCTCGCTTATCCATCGATTCGTTATACATTGATATCACATTTATTATGGTGAGTCATAGCCCTACTCTTTAATACTTGTTTTACAAACTCTTTGGGGAGATACATGCTCAACTATTTCTTTTACTTTTACAAATACTCAAAACATTATACTTGATTGCATTATACGTGATTGCATTATACTTGATCGCATTATACTTGGTTGCATTATACTTGATTACGTTATACTTGATTTCGCTTTTACATGCTTGGAAATACTTAACTCGCTTAAATACATGAATTGTATTTACAAACGACGCAATACTCTATGTCGTCGGAGAGATATTGATAGTACTATAAGTCGGAGATATGCCCCGCCATGGTACCCGATTCATGACCATGGGATTAATATAGTACTATTTGGGAAGATGCCCTCGCCCATGGTACTCGATTCATGACCTCGGGTGAATATAATCCTGTATTGTGCAAACTATATTTTGGCAAAGTTGGTTGAACACAGTGTTGCAAGTTTTGTATGGACGGAACTTGAACCGAGTGGATTTACAATGCCTTTGTCATGAAAAAACATTCTTTCAAGGCTTTACACGTTAAACAAACTCTATGAACTCACCAACCATTGTGTTGACACTTTTAGCATGTTTATCTCAGTCGTAGGTGATAGCTATTGCATGGAACTTAGAGTCGCACGACATATTTTAAAGACTTACGCTTTTATCATTTAGTATTCAAACATTTTGTAAACATTTATATATTATACTTTGGGACCTCATTGTTTGTAACTCGATTTCATTAATCGAATGGTAACTTTTAAAACGCCTCATTTAGAGGTCGCTTATAACTTGTACTTTGTATTATGAAGTAGCACCCCAATGACACAATCTTCCGCTGCGGTATTTTGGGGGTGTTACAACCGGATCCTAATCCGAGCGGTTTTTCTAGATTTGGGTGGTGGTATTATGGAAGGTGGTAGGACAAAATTTTGGATTTCTTGAAAAGGATTGTTTGCACTAGGTGATTCATCTATGTTGGAAGATCTTTTGGATGACATGATGATGTTTGTTTGTGAGGTTGAGAGTGATGAATATGCAAGCATTTTGGGAATCCTATTCATAGAAAAATAATGCATTGTAATGAATGCTTGACCCAAAATGTGGACAAAAATCTAATGATTAGATATGAATATAAGGCATGTGATCATGAGAACACAAGCATTAAGTAACGTACTAAAAAAATGATGAAAATATAGAAGTTTTCATTCAAAGTGAGAAAATAGAAGATAATTTTAGTCATTCTCACGGATCTCACCGATCCTTCCTCGAGGGATCCGGCCCATTATTGCTGGATCCGTGGTAATCTGTGACTCAGCAACTCAAAATTTTCCTTTCGTAAACATTTGTGCTAGTGTGTGCCTATAGGCAAACCATTTGAGTTGCGATTATCTCGACTCCTAAAAAGAAAAGGAAACAAACTAGAAGTGAAAAGCACACTATTATGTGAGATAACCCGAGTGCTCCTAATTCATTGTTGCTTAAATGAATGTACCTGAAAACACATATTAGTTATGTGTCCTCTTTAGCATTCAAAAGACATGAGATGCAATGAAAACGTGTTTTTACTTTGTATTAATAATAAGAAAAATTTGTCCTAGACGTGAGAAATAGCTTTTATGAAAGTGATACGGGAAGAGGTAAACTTTTAGAAAGCATTTCGAAAAAGTTTCTTTGTTTGAAGAAAACGTTTAAGAAAAATAGGTATGAGCTTACGTGTTGTACGAGAAACTTACTTTAAAAAGTAAGGAAGAATTATGAAAGTACGAGTTGTTGATAAAACTATCTTGAGTTTTGAAAATTCCCGTATTTTTTGTGAGTTATGTGTGAAATAGAGATCCTAGAATCAAAAAGAAGAAGGCTAGTGTTTACATACCTTGTAGAGTTTAAAAACTAATTACGACGATTGTTTCATGAGACCAAGACCAAGAAGAAGTAGGTTGAATTGTTCCCGCTTCAACGGTTTGGTGAGGACGTCGGCTATGTTGTCTTCGGATGCTACCTTCTCAATAGAGATGTTCCACTTTTGAACATTGTCTCTTACGAAGTGATGACGAATCTCTATATGTTTGGTGCGAGAGTGCAATACCGGATTTTTGCTTAAGTCGATGGCACCATTGTTGTCACATAGAATGGCTATGTCACTTAGATGAATGTCGTAGTCAACTAACGCTTGTTTCATCCATAGTGCTTGTTGGCATGCTTTGCCGGCGGAGACATATTCGGCTTCGGTTGTTGATATGGCCAATGTCATTTGCTTCTTTGAGAACCAAGATGTAAACAACATCCCATGAAAGTACATACACCATTTGTACTCTTTCGATCAACATAATCTCGCATGGTCGAATCAGATATACAATTGTTTATACTCCCGCACTTTAGGATACCATAATCCTAATTAAGTCGCACTTGATGTATCTAAATATTCTTTGACGGCTTCTAGATGTGATGTTTTAGGATCTTCTTGAAACCTAGCACATAGACAAACACTAAACATGATATCCAATCAAGCCGTGAGGTAGAGAAGACTACCAATCATGCCACGGTATTTTGTGTTATCAACATTCACCGTCTTCATCTTTTGTGAGTTTAGTGTCGGATGACATTGGTGTTCTTATAGGTTTTGACTCTTCTAAACCAAATTTCTTTAACATCTCCTTTATGTATTTAGATTAATTAAAGAAGATACCATCTTCTATTTGTTTGATTTGTAGACCAAGAAAGAAACTTAGTTCTCCTATCATACTCATCTTGAACTCATCATGCATGATTTTAGAGAAATCATCACACATGTCTTGACAAGTAGATCCGAATATAATATCATCTACGTATATTTGAACAATGATTATCTGATTCCTTTTCTTAGTTAAAGTGTATTATCAACTAACCCCATGGTATAGTTGTTTTGATTAAAATGACTTGAGTCTATCATACCAAGCTTTTGGGCTTGTTTAAGACCGTAAAGAGCTTTCTTTAACTTATACACATGTTTAGGTTTTTTGAAATCGATAAAGCTTGGAGGTTGAGCTAAATATACTTCTTCATTAATAAAACCATTTAGAAAAGCACTTTTGACATCCATTTGATAAAGCTTAAGATCATTAGCACAAGCATAAGCAAGAAGTATTCTTATAGACTCTAATCTAGCCACGGGGGCATAGGTCTCATCAAAGTCTATTCCTTCTTGTTGATTATACCCTTGGGCAACGAGTCTAGCTTTGTTTCTAGACACTACATCGTTTGCATCTAACTTGTTTTTATATACCCATTTGGTTTCTATTATGGTTTGATTACTAGGTGGAGGGAAGAGTGTCCAAACATCGTTAGAAACAAATTGATTTAACTCTTCTTGCGTAGCCATTACCCAACTTTCATCTTTTATGGCTTCTTGTGTATTCTTAGGTTCTATGGTTGAGACAAAACAAAATAGGCTACTTTGGTTTTGAACTTGAGACCTTTAGGTTCTTTCGTTTAATTTTCCTATGACCTTATCTACGGGGTGATCTTTAGACTCTTTAATATTGATGATTTCATTATTTAAAGGTTCTTCTTCTTCGTTTGTCTTTTTCTTTATTTCAATAGCTTCACTCTCGACAATCTCGTCATCGACAAGAGGTAGAGTAGGTTTGGGTGGACTCTCATCAAATTTTACGTTTAATGACTCTTCAACCTTCATTGTTTCTTTATTTAATATGACTTAAGCTTTGCTATTAGGAGAGTAACTTGAAAAGATACCTTCGGTTGATTTAGGATCAAATTTTGTAAGGTAATCTTTAGTGTTAAGTAGAAAACATTTGCTACCAAAGACTCTAAAATGATCTAACGAGGCTTTTTGCCTCAAGTAACTCGTATGGAGTTTTACCTAAAATGGTCTAATTAAGACTCGACATATGTACGCTGATGTATCAACGGCATTGAACCAAAACTTTGAGGAATGCATTGCTCATTTAACATGGTGCGACTCATTTCTTGTAGGGTTCTATTCTTTCTTTCAACTACCTCATTCGATCGTGGAGTGCGAGAGCCGAAGTTGTGAGTAATACCATTAGCGCCACAAAAGGCTCCAAATTGCACTTCATTATCAAATTCCTTACCATGATCCGCTATAATAGACACTATAGGACTTCCTAATTGTCTTTGGATTTTCTTACTTAATATTTCAAAGTAATCGAACGCTTTCGCTTTTGTTCTTTAAAAATTTAGTCCATGTGTACCTAGAGTAATCATCCACTATAACCAAAGTGTAGTAGTTGCCCATAACTTTGGATAGCGGATGGACCAAATAAATCCATGTGTAGTAATTCTAGACACTTAGTTGTATATACCATGTTTTTAGCTTTGTGACTAGCATGGACTTGTTTTCCTACATTACAAGCAACACAAAAGTGATGTTCATATTTTAATTTTGGTAGATCTCTTTACTAGATCTTTAGATGATAGCGATCAAGAAGTCGATATTGGCATGACCCAATCTTCGATGCCATAAGGTCAAGTATCATCCATAGAAGTAAGACAAAGTTTGACTTTAGGTTCATTACCGATTTTAATGACATAGACTCCATGTTTCCTAATTCCTCTACCTAAGTCATACCGTTTTTCAATATCTTACTACCGGTTTCGTTAAAAAGTACGTTACACTTTTTATCACATATTTGTCCTATACTTAAGAGGTTAAAGTTTAGGTTTTCTACGTGACACACATCGTTAATGGTTAGATATTTGTTAGAAATCATACCTTTACCAATGATTTTTCTTTTGCTATTTCCAAATACCACATTTTCTCCATTGAAGGATTCATATGTGGAAAATAAATCTTTATTTCCGGTCATGTGCCTCGTGCACCCGCTATCCTTGATCCACTCATCCGGATCTAGGTCGACCTTTAAGCACACCTAAGAAAACAATTAACTCAAAAGTTTGGTCCCCATTTATTCATGGGTCCATTAGTGTTAAACATTCCATTCATGTTAGGCATATATGGAAAAGGTGAGTATGTGTTCCATGGTGCAAAGTTTTTAAATTGAAAACCATTTTGCATATTTGGATTCCTTCCCATTTGATGGTTACTTCTCGGATAAACATTATTAGGTCTCCTAAATGTGTTCGGTTTTGAAAATGATGGACCTTTGTTTCTTATAAAACTTTGATTTTGTCTAGGAGGTGGTTGTCTAATGGTAACATGGGTTGGTTTCTTCTTATTAACAATAACAAAATCGGTTCTAGATGAGGAAGCTATATTATTGCTACTCTTTGCTTCAGCAGACCCACGGATCCCTGGCTGTACACTAGCCGCCCTTTTGTGGGATCCGTGGGATCCGTGACTCCAGTGGTTGGTTTTTCATTGATTTTACGAATTGTGTTTCTTTGTCTTCACTAGTTGACGCATCAAGTTGCTGAAAACCTAAACCTTTTTGGTTGTTTTCTGTTTTAACACTATCTAATATCATATCTAGAGTATTAGTATTCATTGTAGCAATCTTAGAGTCTAGATGATCAACAAGTGTTTGAAGTTGAATGCAAAGTTCACATTCCCCACTTGATATCTTCCCCTTTTCTGGACGTTTTAATTTTGTTTTTAATTCAATGACTTTCTTTTCTAAACGTTGATTTTGGTTTTTCAAAAACTTGTTTTTGTTGATTACTTTTAAACTAATTTTTCAAAGTTTATTGTATTCATTATGCAATGAGTCATCATCTAATGATGAGCTACTATAGTATTCGTGACATACCTCGTCATTTGCCATGAGACAAATTTCTTCGTCCTCCTCCTCGCTCATTCTCCATGAACCGCTCACGAATGCTTTTTGTTCATCACGTTTGGGACACTTACTAATAAAGTGGTGTGGTCCCCACATTTAAATCAAGCGCGGTCATCCCTTGCCTTCTCGTCCTCTTTGCTTTTCCGGAATCCTTTCTTGTTGTCATATGGTTGTTTGACTTATCTTCCTTTTCTTCTAAAGAAATTCTTGAAGTCCCTTACCGCCATGGCATACTCCTCGTCATCACTATCCGGAAAGGAGTTCTCTTCATCGCTTGAGACCTTCTTGGCTTTAAGGGCAAGAGATTTGTGCTTCTCTTTTACCTTTGAGGCTTCGGAATCTTTAGCGAGGACAAGCTCATAGACTTTTAAATTGCCTATGAGTTCATCAAGGGTGAGGATTGACAAGTCTCTTGATTCTTCGATTGCCATCACCTTAGATATCCATTTGGATGGAAGTGTCCTTAGATATCTCCTGACATGATTACGACTAGATAAAGATTCATCAAGTGCTTGTAAAGATGTAATTATAGTATTAAAGTTAGCAAAAGAATGATCTGTAGTATCCTCATCCGATATTGAAAATTGTTCATATTGTTGAACAAATAAATTTATTCTATTGTTTTTAACTTGTTGATTACCTTGATGAGTTACAACTAAAGAATTCCAAATTTCTTTAGAGGTTTTAACCATGGAAATTCTTTTGAATTCCTTTTTGGGTAAAGCATTATATAAAACCATTTTAGCTTCACTATTTTTGGAAAGCTTTTTCTTAATATCATCGGTGAGTTTATCATGAGGTGTGTTAACTAAATTTCCATTTTCATCTTTTCTAGTGGCTTCAAAATCGCCTTCAACAATGATGTACCGAAGATCAATATCTTTTGACTTCAATACGTTTCGAATATATTTTTCCAATATATAAAACCGTTAGTTTCAAGTAGTGGAGGTCGTTGCATGGATTGCCTTTCCTTGTAATTTTCAGAACCCATAGTGATCGAAAAGTTTTTAAAATACAGTTTACTTTAAAACTTTTTATAACTTAGCTCTTGATGCCAATTGTGAAAAACTAGAAGGGGAGGGGTTGAATAGTTTTGCTGATTTTAAGTTAGTTTCAAAAACTTTTAGATTCGATGTTATGTGAAATCGTACGGATGAAGAGAAAATATAGATCTAAGAGTAAAGCAAATAAAGTAAGTAAAGTAAAGGATAGAAATGACACAACCGATTTATAGTGGTTCTGCTACAAGGACACCTTCCTTGCCCTACTCCACTCCCCGAGTCACCTACTCGAGAGTTCAAGCACTATGTGTATGGATATGATCCATGGGTATGGGTCATGGGTTGTGATTTTTACCCATCCTAATAAACTATTACAACAAATGAATTATTACAACAATTTGTATTATATGACTATGTGTAGATACTTTACAAAAGATAACATGTATCCTTATAGTTTTACTTATGATAACATTATATTTGTTATCAACAAAACACAAAAAAATCGCTAAATATTACTAAACATTTTTACGGTTTATTTGTATTAACAATAGAGCCAACGGAAACCATCTTAGGTCTAGCGGACGGTAGTATTGCATATCCGGTAGGGATAATTAAGGACATGGTAGTACACGTAGGTACATTAACGCTTTTGGCAGATTTCCATGTGCTAGACATGAATAAAGACCCGACATGCCCATTGTTAATAGGAAGAGGATTCTTAGCTACCGCTAGTGCCATAATTGATTTTAAGATGTCTAAGATAATGGTAGGAGAAGGGAGTGCTAGGTCAATTTACGATGTCAAAAAGCATATCTATTACAAAGAGGAAGAAATACCCTATGAGATCTTGTTGGATAGGAGATCATCTAGATATGGACCTTGGATTAATGGAGAATTTTCAGGTCCTCAACGACCTTTCTATCTAGAAGAGTCCTTTGTAAGAAATTCAACTTTCCATGAGCAACAATTGGCTAGGGACATTGAAGTGAACCCGTTCGAGGATACCTTAGTGTTTAGGAAGATGACCGAGTTCCTAGGAGCCTTACCCGTAAATCTTAACATTAATAAGTGGAAAGTTGAGAGTGAGAAGCCTAAGCATAATTGGAATTGGGATAGACCACCTAGTTTGAAAAAGCATACCAGACTAAGCGTACCAATAGGAAGTTAAATGATAAGTTTTATCCCTATGTTCTTGAGGATAAACTTACTTACATAGGTACGTAGGAGCAAGACTTCGAGTCTAGCTACAAGACTCATAAATAAAGAAAAGCGCTTCGTGGGAGGCAACCCATGCTTAATTGTTTGCTTATTTGTGTGTCATATATCTTTTTCATTATTGTTTATTCACATGTTTGAATTTGTGAAAATGCTTAATTTTGTCTTTAACCTCGTCTTAATTACATATAAAGGTATTTTGCAATAAGATAAGTGTAGGGAAGATTACATACGTTTTTAAAAGAACGTGAACATGAGAATTACAATTATTGAAATCGATGTATATGTGTGTTTGAGTCAAATGCTTATATCGAGTCATAATGGATGTTTTGCGGTGAATTTTTCCGATTCTAAAGATGTAATTTTTCCGAAAACGCAGCAGCACAAGTTTCGTCAGACAACTGGACGGCGTCAGATTAGAACACACGACGCCGGTGGGCGAGCAAACAACTTATAAAAATTTTCTCAGGTTATTTATAAATTTTGGAAATTTCGTGTCTTAATTTTTCGTAAAATCTGCAAACATCCATTCCACAAGCATTATATCCTAGTGTAGTCATGTCATATATAGTTTTACCATCGATTTTACCCACTACTTCACACGGATGCTACCGAGCTAATCACGGGAGTACTAGTTTCTTTCTCTTTTAATTACCTTCCTTTATCATAACTTTGATATTTTCGGGGAACATTGGGGACAATGTTCGCTTTAAGTGTGAGGGAGGAGAATAAAACGGAACTTAGAAACTATGCTTATCGTTGATTATTTGTCTTGTCCTAGTTCATTTGTGTAATAAGCTATGAGAAATACTTGTTAGGGAAATTTTAGCACCAAATTTAAAATTTTTTATGACATGTACGAGCAAAAACTTTAGTCTTAATAAAGCGTCTTATGTATAGGAGTTATATGATTAGCATAAAAACCGTTTACCACTCAAATTCCACCCAAAAATGTGAGGTTCGCCTAGATCTTTAGGAATAAAGCATTCACCTTTAATGCTTAGAGAGTGTACCGTAGTATAATAGATTCTAGAACTTGTTTTGTGATGTATTCCAAGATCGCTAGTGAGACTACACTTGTGTAGTTAGGAATGACTAAATGATAAGAGACATTAGGATAACCCTTGTTTGAAACCCGTATTTTAATTACTTCTTCCAAATCGGTTGAGTAATTACCCCACACCCTTGCGATGTACTCATCTTTAGTACACGATACCCCTAGTTAACCCCTCAGAGCCTATCCTTTCCGTGGTTCTCATGATGTTTCGGTTTTCCGAAATATCAATAAAGAGCATTGTTTACAATCCACCCCCAAATGTACACCCAAATCGACTTAGTCTACCTTGTATGCACTCGCCTTTAGTGCATTATTGTTATCATACTAAACCCTTAGTTCAATTATCTAGTTACTTGCATGGTTGCTAAGTCGAGTCATATATTTTGTACACAGTTTTGGGATGATTGGGACTCATGGGCAAAAGTAAAATTTTATGGAGTGACGGGAAAGAACGTTAAATTCAAATTCCCTTTATTTACGTAATTAATTACTCCAAGTGTTTTGATCTTTTCAAATCGGGTCAAATTAGTGTTAGAGTAATAAAAACTCAAGTGTAGGGATACTCCTATAAATGCTTTATATTTTGATGTTATCTTAGAGGATGGTAGAGTAAAAGTGTATGCAAAAAAAAAAAAAAAAAAAAAAAATCGAAAATAAAGAGTGTTGAAAAAAAGATGAAGAGAAAAAACATACATGCTACCATCCTACATCTATCTTTATGTTTATCTTTCTCAATTTATGTATGTTTGTTTCAAGTTATCTAGAGTTTAGTAAGTCAAGTCTTGGCTTAGCAACACCATTCTTTTCATATTTGTAACATAAGATTTTTGACTTGCCACCACTAAATTGCCTATCCAACCAAACCCTTTGTTTCCCTATCGTAAGCGTAATGTTACAACCCTTGAAAAGACCTCTTAGATAGTTGTTCCTAGGTGCTTATGCCAAAGCGGTGGAGGTTTGATCTAGTCTCAAGCCTATGGTAATCTATGTACTATGACCAGGTAATGAGTGTTTATCTTCCATTTCCATTTACTATATTTCATATACACTCGAGAGATGAGAGAATCCAAACACCCTTGTGAGGTGCTAGTATATAATTTCCGTGCTTGTTATGACTATTGGGTGCTTTTTACTTGTTGTGAACTATGTTAAACTTATGCTTCATGCCCCTAACTTATAAATTGATTAGCCAAAAGCACATTTGTTTGAGGACAAGCAAATACCAAGTGTAGGGATATTTGATAAGGATTTAAACGACACTTTTAAGGGGTCATTTAAGCCCTTAATCGACCACTTTATATCCGTTCATCGCTAATTTCGCCTTTTCACCTTTTAGGTCTCTTGGAAGCAAAATGCTGGAATGATGCATATTTGGACGAAAAGGAGTGGATATATGAAGAAAATGGCAAAGTCAAGATCAAGACACTCAAGTCAATAAACTAAAGTCGACGGCGACCAACTAAAGGGTGACGTCGTCCTCTCACGGATTTAATTAAAATACACCGACGATTCAGAGACTTTTTCTAAAACACACCGACGGTGTCAAGCCAAGAGGAAGGCGTCACCAAGACTTTTCATCTCGATTTACCCGTATCTAGAATTAGACGACGCCCCTGCGAAGCCCGACGGCGTTACAACTACAACATGACGTCGTCCCAACGATAACTTGGCCAAGACGAAAAAGCTAATAACGGCGATCTGACGGCGTCCCACCTATAAGGAGACGCCGTCGCAAATGTAAATCTATATATAGAATTCGATTTTTCAGTTTTTTAAAGGGTGGACTTGTGGAGTAAAAACCCTAAACGTTTGTAGTCCGAATTGGACAGTATCTTAGGGTCCCAAACCCTATTTTACACATGAAGATAAGTGTTTTATTCCATTAATTTCATTATGTCTTCCATTGAATGTGTGTATGCTTACTTGTTTAACATGTCCTGCTAAATTTATTGTGTGTTTGTTTAGATCTATGAAACCTAGTTGTTAATTATTGATTGGTTGTCTCTTATCGTAATTGTAAATGGCTTAGGAATGCACTAGGTTATCGTTGTGTTTAAAATGCTTGAGTAATCTTTGTGAACATTAGTTTATGAATCATTTAGAGGATTTCGTAGTCTAAACATCCAAAGATAACCTTTAGGTTAGTTAATGAAACATCTAGCCGATTTCGTAGGCAATAACCTTAAGGTATTCTCAAGGAGTTAGGGCATAAGCATTCCCTACGACCTTAGAAAACACAACGTGTTAAGAATAAGGACGTGACAATTCAACCAACAATAAAAGATATCTTGGGAGTAATAGTATCTAGGTAAACACATTTTTAATCATCATACGAGCACACATCAAAAAGACATAATAGTATCTAGGAAAACACATTTTTAATCATCATACGAGCACACATCAAAAAGACATAGCTACCCGTAATAATAGATAATTAGATAGTAGAAGTAATCAGTAGAAGTACCACCCCGAAATCCATTGCCCCGAGATTTTACCCTTAGCTTTCTAAAAAATATATAAAAGATAAAAAATAATCATCCTCAACCCCAACCTTAGCGTAGTACACTTCTTGATAGCATTCCTATTCTCTTAGAGAACGATATCAATACTCGAGGCTTACCCAATACTACACTACAACGATTAGGTTCACTGCCTAGGGTGTTGAAAAACTTGCTCGACGAAAAGGAAGTTCCTTTGACCCCGAACGCGCCTCGTACGTGCATCAATAACGAAAGATAAAGATCATGAAAAGTCAAAGAATCTACAAAGTTTAAAGATGAAGGTCAAAGCAATGAATTCAAGAACTGCATAAGTACAAAGATTCAAAGTCAAAAGAAGTATGAGCATGTTGGAAAAGGCGGAAAGACACAAAGACAAAGACGTTGATGAAAGGCAGACACCGACATTAACTAATCACGACAACAACAAGAACAAAGAACAAAGAAGTAAAGATTGAAGACGTCATCACCAAAGAATGTCAAAGATCAAAGGACGCCAAGCAACCTACAAAGACTAGAATGACAGCAAATTGAATGACCAACCCTTAAGGGGAGATTGTTGGGATTACGTGTAATTATTATGAAGTGTCGGTCAATAGTAATTGTAATAGGTTGCTTTAAGCTTGTATGTTAGTTTTAGCCCACGGCTCATGAAGCAAGCCTACTAGGGCATTGCTCTAGTTTACTCACTATTTAAACATTTGTAACCTCACATAGTGAGGTGTAGGTTCATTTTGTGATAATATATTTTCTTTATTCTTAAACAAAAAGCGTTCTACACCATCTCTCTCTATTTTCTCTCTCTAGTTTATATGTGTATGTTGATGTGAAATGGGAACCAAACATTTACAAATCCAATAAATAGATTGACATAACTAGCAAGGTACTCACGTGTTGCGACGGTGGATATCATGTGATTAAAATTTAAACACAAACAAAATAATAATGACGAGCTGATTAACCTGAGAGAAACAAGAAGAAAATGATCATGATCCGACCCGATTAATCCGTTTTTACCGGTTCCGACTGTCCTCTCAGGTTCGTTTTCGGGCGGCTTTTATTGGCCAGCCGAACTGGTAGCGACACCGATTCCCAGTTAAACTTGTTGGTCCGCTTCGGTTTTTTAAACCATATGCACAATCAACTTGTTTTTCATATAAATTGTATGAAGCTTTATGTGTTTTATTAGTTTGTACAATGTGTATAATAACATGTATATGTCATTATAGGAGTGTTTTAAAACAAAATCTAGAGTAAATTACATGGCTAGTCCCCAAAGTCTACCTGATTCTCGCTTTTGGTCTCTTTTGCTCAAAAGTTTCACTTTTAGTCCCAATATTCTCCATTAATTGAGCGATTGGTACTTTTTAGCTAACGACCGTTAGCCTTTTTCGTTAAATGAAAGGGCAAGTTCGATCTTTTAACTGTTTGTTTTATATTTTCTTTTGTCTCGTCGTCTATCACTTTATCCCTTCATTTCACAAAAAACAATAAACGCACTCGCTCATAGTTTTTTATTTCACTCTCTATAACAAGTAGCATATCATGTAATGATAGTTGCAACGTGTGTTCGGAAGAGTAAAAGATCATGTTTTATCTATATTATATATAAAGGAAAAACCAAAATGTGAAAAGTAAAAAGTTGAAACTAAAAAAAGAAATGCTGAAAACATATGTTTCAAAAAGAAACTATTAATATGCATCCAAAACCAGGCTGACACGGGACGCCTCAAACCTGGCGGGTTGACCCTGTTTAAATTGACCCGTCTTTCGAACGAACCCGTCAGTTAACCCTGTTTAAATTGACCCATTTTTCAGCCTGAACGGTTCAACCGGTTGAACCACCCTGATCGAACCGGGTTTTAAAACATTATGTTTAATCCTCAAATCTATTATTTTTCGTTTATAATTCATAAACTTTTTTCATCACAAAAAGTATTTGCCGCTATAAAATCATGTCGTTATACAAGGTACTCGTCTATTACAATAAATGCTTAAATAAAGGTATGAACAATTAACAGTGGTATTTTTTTAAGGTTTTGATACACTAATGAGTAATGAAAGCAAATATATTAAATTAATACATTGTATATGCACAAAATTAAAAGATAATCGCCGGTTTGGGCAGCTGGCATAGCTTTACTCCTTAGAGGGGAAGGTGTCGGCCCGTTATGGCTCGACGTCCTTCGCCGCCACACCGGCGACGTTCGCCGTGCCTCGCCGTGGGATGCCTCGTCGTCTGCACGACGAGGTTGAGACTTGTACTTTTTTTTTTATTTTTTTTATATATAAAGTGATATTTCATGTTTTGAGTTTTAATAAGGTGAAGTGTTTTTTGAATAGATTGAAAGATTCGTGGAGGAAAAAAAATGCAAACATAAACGCATAATGATAAAAACCTTAAACTGAAACTTGAACAATTAACTAAAAACATGAAATACATAATACACTTAAACATAAAAACTACATAATCTCCTAATAAAAAACTACATAAAACATGAAATACATAAACACATACCGATGGAAATAAACTACTAAAACTTAAAATGAATCATCGAGACCTAACCTCGAACTTGAAGGGAATAAACTCTCCATTAAAGAGCCGACGCCCATTATGTCGAAGTGGTTGTCTTGGAGGTCTTGAGCTTCCGTGCTTCTTGGTCACGGCGCGGCTTCCTCACGTGCTCGCTTCTTCCATAATCTCCCTACCGTTTTCAATATCTTGTTCTAGTTGCCGGAGGAAGCCTCACTTAACTACGGGGTGGTTTTGAAGATCCACCGTGGACTGCTTACGGTGGAGTTGAAACAATTGGGAGGTATGAGATGTTTTCAAAACCCACCGGGAAGACATTTTTCGGTGGTGTTGAGTAAACTTCAAGTTCAGGTGGAAAGCTTGTTGGAGGAAACTGTGGTGAAGCTGAAAAGCTAGTTGGAGGAAATTGTAGTGAAGTTGAAAAGCTTGTTTCCGGCAGCTTTTCTGGACTTGAGAATTGCTGAGAAAAATCTTTGCGAAACATTTTTGTGTGTGAATTGTGTGAGTGGTGTGTGTAACTTGTGACTGGTAGGGTTGTATATATAGGCTCATATAATCCCGCTCAAAACTATACCGTTTGAATTTAAAATTTGAATTTGAATTTGAAAGTACCCCGCTCCTATTTGAATTTGAATTAGCCCGCTCCTATTTGAATTTGAATTACCCCGCTCAAAAGTATACGGTTTTGAATTTGAATTTGAATTTAAAATTTAAATTTGAATTTTGAATCTGAATTTTTGAATTTGAATTTGAATTTGAATTTTTTAATTTGAATTTGAATTTGAATTTGAAAGCCACCCCTATAAATAACAATTTATAACCACCGTTTTTTCACATCTACATCAATTCAAAAAAAAACAAAAATGTCTCAAAATCCGAAGTGGAACAAGTCTGAAGAAATGTTGCTTGTGCAAGTTTGGATAGAAATTTCGCAAGCTATAGATATGGAAAATAACCGTCCCGAAAATATTTTTTGGAACGACGTTATACAGATGTTCAATAATCAGACTACCGATGACCATCGTACAAAAAATTTAATCACGGGTAAATGGACGAGGATTAACGTCGATTGCAAAAAAATCAACGCAATTTACAAACATTTGCGGTGTCAAGTGGTCAAATGACCACACTCATCTCGAAAATGCGAAACTAAACTTTCAAAGAACAATTTGGTGGAAAGGAGTTCAAGTATGTTCACGTTTGAGAGATTTTGAAAAATTGCCCAGTGGGATGTCAAGATCCGATCCATTAGTATGTGTTGTATTTTTTTTACTCGTTGCGTTTTTTTTTCCGTATCGTGTTTTTTTATTATTATTGTGTTATGTATTGTATTTTTATTTTGAATGAAATGAATTTAGTTTATTTGGAAATGAAATTGAATAAAAATAAAGTGGTAGTGGTGGGATGGTACCAAACGAAGAGGTTGGCGTTTGTATGAGCGGAAGGGGTTTGTTGTGGTTAGTTGTGGAGAGATACGCTACTGCGCGTGACACTGACGGTGTGATGATGCCTTGACACCTTCCTCTTAGGGATATTGACGAAATCTTTTTGGCTTTTTTTAGAATCCTTCACTTTATTGCATATTTTGATTTTTGATGATATGAAACTGAAATTAATGGTTGAATCAAAGAAATATCGTGGTTTATTATTGGACGTTTTTTTTAGTGATGGAAGTGATTTTGAAAGTGAATTCCATAACCGATGCCATTATTATAGAAGAAAAGAGTTATTTTACATACCAAATTTTTCTTGGACTCGTCTTCATTATTCATCTAAAAATAAATTAATTGATGAGATTAAAAGAATTTTATTATTTCACTATTTTTTATAATTTAAATATCTTTTAAACCGTTAATCGTTAAGTGAAAATATTTACACCGTCGCGAAGAGCATTTAGTTATCTTTTTATGGACGGGCACTTTGATATACTTTCGAAAAAAGAAAAAAAAATCTTTTTTTTTCACGTTTTTTCGTCTTTTTTACGTTATTTGAAATTTGCATAAAAAAAATCATATATGATTAAACACTAATTTGAATATCACATGTGATATTAGTGTTAAATCATATATGATATGTGATATCACATGTAATATGATATGTATATCATATGTGATATTACACTAATATCACATGTGATATTACATATCATATATGATATAACACTAATATCATATATGATAAAACACTAATATTAATGTGATATTCAAATTAGTATTTAATCATATATGATTTTTAATGCAAATTTCAGTAACGTAAAAAAAGAAAAAAACCTAAAAAAAACGTGAAAAAGACGAAAAAAATTTATTTGTCGAAAGTATATCAAAGTGCCTACCTATATAAAGATAATTAAATGCTCGTCGCAATGATTTTTTTTTTCCGCTTAACGATTAACGGTTTAAAAGTAATTAATATTTGATAAAAGAGGATGAAAGTCGGTTTTTTAAATTGTTGAGATTAATCTCATCCATTAGATCAAATAAATGAATGATGGAGATTGATCCCTTAGTATGTAAATAATTTTTTGTCCTCAAATAATCTTAAAACATTATAAAATTGTCAATTGTGGTTAATGCTGTATAAAAATACCGACCTCTGTGTTGCGAGAAAAATTACAAAAGACCTTTTTTCTTTTTTCTTTTTTTCTTTCAGTTTTGTGTTATAACTCTTAACAAAAACGCGTATATAAACATTTAATTGCTCAAATACGTTTTTAATGCGGTCATTTATAGCAAAACCTCTCTTCTCCCTCTTATTAACTTTAATTTATCTATAAATACCTACCATGATACATTTTGCAAATACACCTATTACTAGCTATTTTGATTATACACATTCCTCTCTTTTTGCAATATATCATGAAGTTTTTTGGTGCTCTAATCATTTACATGGTCATGTTGACACTCCTCTCAAGCAAAATACATGCGGATTGTCGCATGAGTGATATTCCGGATTGTCCCGAAGACGATGTCACACCACCGTCGTCACAATGCTGCGATCAATTAAGACAACATATGGGTTGTTATTGTTACTACGAATGTCATGATTTCGGAATGCCCCGTATTAGGGAAGCTTGTAACATTGGATTCAGTGACAGTTGTCCTTGTGGCAAATAATATGTGTTTTTCTAATTATAAGATGAAACTAATTCTACCTTGAATGTATTTAATGTGTCTTCTTAATTTCCAACTTGGTCATCAACTATATATACATAAGAAGGTCCTGTTCCTTAAGAGAGGAATAAGGGCCCGTTTTGTTACCTGGTTTCAAGATTAGTTTAGGACTCAAAGTCAAAATTTTATGTTTGGAATATAGAAGTGGGCTCAAGGATTGGGGTTGATGTCTCAATATTTTCCATATAAAAAACTCAGGTAGTGACTCCAGATTTCAAAAACAATGTCCATTTTAGTGGGCCCATTTTATACCTAAACCATACATTCTCTTTTCATTATCTTTTCTAATAATAAATTTTAGTTTAAATAATTTATCAAATTATTAATAAATATTTATATATATTTTAATATATTTTCTCTCTCCTATATCAAATCTAAATCCAAATTTTAAATCTAAATCCAAATCATAAACCCAACTACAAACCAAATAGCGAATATAGTCTAGCAAAGTATTAATAAATTATTGCCATTGTGGGATATTTATTATGTTTCGTGTCTCCAAGTAACCCAACCGACGCTAAAGAAGAATTATATTAGCTGTTCTTGTTTTTTTGTAAAACCTTGATATAAGAAATGGAAATTTGCAAGCACATAATAGCATATGTTGTCAAGGCAAATCTCCACTGCATTTGTCAGTTCATCAAAACTGATAAGTTGGTCCCTTAATTAAACACATGACGCTATACGTAGTTAGTCAGTTTAGGCTCATGTTTTAAGTCGTTTTGTTTTGGGATTTGCATATAAAAATTTGCAACCCGATATCACGTATAAAAATATGGCTCGAGTTGCAAATTTTTATCAGTCACGTATAAAAATGTATACGAAATCGATAAAAATTTCATCGAAGCAAAAACGTGACTATCTTGTATACATTTTTTGTAAAAAGGAGACCCGAGTTGTATACGTGATCGAAGTAAACGTTTATGAAAAATTTGTTTCAATAAAACATTTTTTAAAAATTCGTCACTTTTTGTACTTGGGGTACAAATTTTTATAAAATTAAAACTCAAAAAAAAAAAAAAAAAAAAAAAAAACAAACTAGATCACATTTGGGTTTGCAAAGCTGGTATAAAGAAAGAGTGTATTAAAAAATAAAAGAAAGAGAGTATAACATCACTCGACCCTTGGTCCAGTGATAACATGTTGGGTTCGCAAAGCTTGTGACCCGAGTTCGAATATGAGCCACATCAGCCACAAGGATGACTGATGTAAAATTTCAGAGCCACAAGTACGATTTATGTAATTTATTCTTGATTAAATGATTAAGATGCATATAATATGAAGATTTAGAGAGATTTTTGAATTTAATAAGAAAATTAAAAATTAAGCGCCTACAAAAAGAAAATGTGGCAAGTTTGATGATTTTTTAGACCATTAGCCCAATAGAAAAACAAACCAATTCAAACAAATCAACCGAACAAAGTTAAAACTTACATGCAACAAATGATCTTCATTTCAATGTTGTTGGTGGAAATCAATTTGTTTGTGTGCGTGCCTCGATTTTTGTTACCAAGTGTGTAGCTGATTTTTTTATTGTGTGTGTGGCTCTCTCTCTTTCTTCTTATTTCCGTGTTTGATCTATGTTGGGAATTATATTTGAGTTGATTATGACAAAATATGAAAGATGAAGGACTTATGAAGACAATTGATGAAGAAAGAAACACAAGGGACTTACTTGTTAAAGAAGACTTTATTATTTAGTCCCTAGTAGTCAATTGTTACCCTGGACTCTCTAGTATATAAAGAGAGGCAGGGAATTAGATTTATTGTGTGTCAAGATGTGAACACCAAAGGTGTGTGTGTGTGTGTAACCTAGGCGTAGTGTATAAACGTCTAAGGTTGGTTAGTTATTTAGTTAGTCGATTAATAAAGGTGATGATGACGAAGAACTTTGTTAATAATAACAAACGATGTTTTCTTATTCCGCTGTGCATTATAATCATTCTTATTATTATTCCCAAGAGCTTATAAACGATCTTATCAATTGGTATCAGAGCGGGGAGCTCTTGATATAGGGATCTACAAGGTTTTTCGAAGAAAAAGGTGAAAATTCGAGTTTGAAAAAATTTTCGTAAGGTTTCTGCAGGGCTGTTTTCAAACAGCGATAACTTTTCCGTTAACCGTTGGATCGGGACGAAATTTTAAGTGGGCGTTCTCTATATGACAATCTAACTTTCCACTGGAGGGATCGTCGATCTGAGCTTTTATATGAAAGATATAGGCTGTCGAATATGGCTGCTGAAGGAGTTTTTGAAAGTCGATTTTTAAGGTTTTTATGATCTCAACTTCTTTGAATTCATGCATACTCTTTATAGAAGTTGTTTATATGTTGTATGGTATCTATAATTCACGAATGAAAGCAGCTTTGATGTAAAATTGCATTAGGGTTTCTTGAATTTGATAAGGAACCTGGTGCTCATTGATGATTAGTATGAAGATCGGTGCTATATAAATTCTTTTGATTCATAACCTGTTATCGTGGGTGATTATTGCTCGTATCTTCAAATTAGTATTGCTGTCATGGGATGTACGGTTTAAAGTTGCTGAGATTACGCTCAAAGGAGAGTTTGGCTGCTGTTGGTAACGTTTGCATGATCTGATATTAAGTTCGAAACAAGGACGCATGTTGTTTCAAGGGTTCTTTATGTTGCTTATATTGATGATCGAAGATATGATTTATGATTGGTACATGAAAGTATATGGACGTTGATTACATGGACCACTGGATTAATCTATACATCATTGAGCTTTGGATAGATTATTATGAATTTGGGTTTCACAGTACTTTATCAAAGTATTGTTTTATGCAAAGTACTGCTGCTCGTATTTGAATAAGTTTGGTACTGTTGAGTTTTGATTCTCTACAACGCACATCTAGGCTACAAAAATTTGATGGAATATTACATGATCATAGCTATCCGATTGATGGTACTCCATTTATTCTTTTTTTACTCGACATCATATTTGCTTGTGGTACTAATATATTAATGATCAGTTGGATTGTGTGCGTATTATATGATTGGTTAATCTTCAATAATATTCATGAGACGGTGGATTGAAGTCTTTATGGGTTATGTGGACCATTGGATTACATAGCATGCTCTATGTCATAATCTTGATCGTTGGATGAGTTTTGGGAAATCACTTATGGATCGTTGATGATGTTAAGCAGTCTATGTTATTTTGGATATTACACAATTTGTACTGCTTCTGATTGGTATGAGCACATGGGTCCATGGCGATATTGTTTTTTATTCATAGGTCCAGTTTTAATATACTTGTTTGGTGTCTACTAACCCTGAAAGAAAACTGCTTTGGAGTAGATACAATGATTCAACAACAGAGAAGAGGTAGTCTCGTACAGCAAGCTTAGTGTGCAGATTCGACAAAATAAAAGAGGTAACCGTGTACCAATGAATAAATTTGTTGTTTTGGGAATAATTAATTCAACCTCGTATGCATTAATTGTTGAATTAAGATTTGGTGAGAAGATAACCTCGTACTTATTATTATGGTTTGATATATTACTTTGATCCTACGAGTTGTATATTAAATAAGAGTAAAGTAACAATTAATTCATTCATTCAAGGATATTAATGGGTCGATGGTATTTGAATAATGGAGGTGAGTATATGAGTTGTTATTGGGCTAAGCTTGGAGTCTTCCATATAGGCTAGTTATGGAGTTATATTGGTTATCTGGTTTTCATTTATTTAGAGTTTTTGAAGTACTTAATTCTGATACTTTATTGAGTATGATGTTCCAAAGAGTTGGACAATGCATGTTTTGCGAAGATGTCGGATACCACACACACAAGAAGTTTTAGATTTAAATGGAAGCTAGTAAATCTCGATTTGGTTTTCGGATGAGATTGGAAGTTATTGGATGACACACACACATAGAAGAAGTTGTGTTAGTTTGAAGCGATAATACATGTTCGTGTCCAAGTTATGGTGATTTTGGGCAAAAGACACACACATTGGATATTGGTAAATACACACAGGTTTTGGTGATTGAATATTGGATAGAATATGGTTATTGATTTGAGGGGAAGTCGACACACATACTTTGACAGATTTGGATTTTTAGTTGTCGGACGACACACGTATGATGTTTTGGATTTTGAATTTTTGGTTGTGACCTGATGTTCATGAATCAGGTTCAAGATAAAGAACTATTCTTCATGTTACTAATGCTTGGTCACAAATGCGATTGTAGTCATCTTTATTAGTATTTTGGGTGGTACTATGTTCTTCATGGCTGGAACTACAACGTATTTGTGATCATGGTGGTTAGTTATTCGACAAGTTCTTATGGTTATTTACATGCATCATTCGAGGGGAAGAGTTTTACTACTACTTGTTGATATTTGTACTATTGGTTCAAATTTCTATTGCCTTAATTTCATTTTTAGTTGCGGAAAACTTCATCGAGGGTATCTTGAGGCATTGGAAAGATGGATTAGTCGTATGATATTGGTTCGTGGTTTTGAAGATCAAAGTTGCTTCTACTTAGCTTCTCCTAGTGGATTATGACAAAAAGGGGAAGAAAGGTGACAAAGACGGATTTGCAACTTGAAGATTCTTGGTGATTGCATGTTTAATGGGAAGTTCTTATCTTTCATGACATCTTAACTTCAGGGGAAGTTCGTGCTTATTTGGTTTTGTCATTATCAACTAAGGGAAGATTGTTGGGAATTATATTTGAGTTGATTATGACAAAATATGAAAGATGAAGGACTTATGAAGACAATTGATGAAGAAAGAAACACAAGGGACTTACTTGTTAAAGAAAACTTTATTATTTAGTCCCTAGTAGTCAATTGTAACCCTAGACTCTCTAGTATATAAAGAGAGGCAGGGAATTAGATTTATTGTGTGTCAAGATGTGAACACCAAAGGTGTGTGTGTGTGTGTAACCTAGGCGTAGTGTATAAACGTCTAGGGTTGGTTAGTTATTTAGTTAGTCGATTAGTAAAGGTGATGATGACGAAGAACTCCTCGCTCATTGTCACCTATGTTGAAGAAAGGTTTGGAACCTTTTAGATAATGAAGAGGGCCAAAGATCCTCTCTCTCTCTCTCTCTCTCTCTCTCTCTCTCCTCCGCACAACCCAACTCGGGACAATTAAGACAAGACGGTTGCCTCTCCTTGACCGAATCTGTAACCTTCGTTAGCAGATTCATTTTATGTGGTTTCCCTGATCAAATTAGAGGTTACCAAAGAACCATGCATAACACTAAATAGGGAGCCGCCGAATACACCAGCTACGCCTAGCATGTGAAATGGGTGAGCAGGGATAGCTGGGTAGAAGGAATGTAAGGACTCTCGAGAAAAAATATTTTGTCTGTGGTTAAAATTAGAATTAGAATAAATATAAAATCTGTAAAATGAATTAGTCTATAATATAATTCCAAATTTCAACTCTCTCTCTCTCTCTCTAACATTCGAAAAATAGCATATATCCAAACACCTCCTGCTAGTCTTATTGCGAGTAGCATTAGATAACCAAACCAATATTAGTATCATTAGAGTAACATTCGAAAAATAATGTAGGTTATTTACGTTCTTAACTGGAAATTAGTTACCTGTCTCAAGGATCTTGTTTGATTTTGGGTCCATGGGATTGATACTAAACATGAAAAGATATAAATATAAAAATAAATTAGAATATGACGTTGTCAGCATTGCAATGAATTTTAAGAAACAAAATTACGACAAATAATAAGAGTAAGGCTAATGATGAACAACATTTTATCTTGAGGGTTGACATAAAATCCACCTTTCAACCTCGCCTCACATTTCAAATGAATCAATTCCTTTTGCTTCAACCCACATTAGTCTAAACTCAAAACCATACACAATATGCCAAAAACTATCAGACCTGGGCTTGATACTGCTTAGCCTTGTTGAAAATCAACTCCTCTTAGCAGTACTCGTTTTCTTCAAGGCTTCAATATCGACCTTGTTAGCCACAACCCATTCCGCTCTAGGACCACAGCCATAGGCATTTTTCCACACTACATCAACGATTACAATATTAAATCCCACATACAAATTCATCAACAACAACAACACAAAACAGTAAAATCAAACTAAAACCACAAACTTCATATACATTAAAAAAAAAAAAAAAACCTTAAGACAACCTTAAGAAAACGTTTAAAACGCTTAAAACGTATATAAATGGATGAAGATGTTTAAGAATGAACAAAAATGTAAAAAAACGGGCGAAAACATATAAAATGGATAAAAACGTAAAAAAAAACGTATAAAAGGGACTAACGGTGCAAAGAGATGACGCAAAAACTTATGATAATGAAACAAAATTTGAAAATTGGATGGGTATTGTAGTATTTTTTTTGAGTTCGTATATCATATTTGAACAAATAGAAAAGTACGTTACTATTACATGTCATTAACCCTTTTTTACATGATGGAAGTGATTTTTAAAATGATTATTGAATTGTCAATTGTGATTATTACTGTATAAAGTACAGACTTCTTTGGTGATGACACTTGGCAAAAATTAATTACCAAAGACATTTTTTTTACTTTCTCCTTTCTCAAATTAATAGTCAACATTTTTTTTTCTGAATGTCCTAATTTAATTGTCCATAACTAAAAACAAATATAAAAGTTTGCTCAACTTTACCATATTGCCCTTGGTTAGAATTTATATTACAAAATTTAAATAAGAGATTAATTAATTAGTTAAGAGTAAAACTGTCATTATCAAAAAGTAAAAGAGAGACAACAATAATAGTTATATGATTTTTTAAATGGTGTTGATATACACACAACACTTTTTGATTATTTCATCACAAAATCACACCAGTAATACATACAATACAACACCACTATGCATGATTGGTGTTGAGCACATCGTTTTAAATGATGTGCATATCACCCCTCTTTCTTAAATTATATGTTTTTTGTGGGGGACAAGAATTTTGAGACGGAAGAATTAACACTCTTAACAAAAACACGTATAAAAACATTTAATTGCTCAAATACGTTTTTAATTAATGCGGTCATTTATAGCAAAACTTCTATTATCTCTCTCTTATTTTCTTTAATTTATCTATAAATACGTACCACGATATGATACATTTGGCAAACACACATATTACTAGCTATTTTAATTGATTATACACATTCTTCTCTTTTTGCAATAATATCATGAAGTTTTTTGGTGCTCTAATCATTTACATGGTCATGTTGACACTCCTCTCAAGCAAAATACACGGGGATTGCGACATGAGTGATATTGAGGATTGTCCCGAAGATGGTGTCACACCACCATCGCCACAATGATGCGATCAATTAAGACAACATATGGGTTGTTATTGTTACTACGAATGTCATGATTTTGGAATGAGCCGTATTAGGGAAGCTTGTAAAATTGGATTCAGTGACAGTTGTCCTTGTGGCAAATAATATGTGTCTTTCTAGCTAATTAATAAGATGAAACTTATTCTACATTTCTACCTTGAATGTATTTAATGTGTCTAGCAGGCCACATCAGCCACAAGGATGACTGATGTAAAATTTCAGAGCCATAAGTATAATTTATGTAATTTATTTTTGATTAAATGATCAAAATGCATATAATATGAAGATTAAGAGAGTTTTTTGAATTTAATAAGAAAATTAAAAATTGAGCGCTTACAAAAAGAAATTATGACAAGTTTGATGATTTTTTAGACCATTAGCCCAATAAAAAAACACACCAATTCAAAAAAATCAACTGAACAAAGTTAAAACTTACATGCAACAAATGATCTTCATTTCAATGTTGTTGGTGGAAATCAATTTGTTTGTGTGCGCCTCGATTTTTGTTACCAAGTGTGTAGCAGATTTTTTTATTGTGTGTGGCGCTTTCTCTCTCTCTCTCTCTCTCTCTCTCTCTCTCTCTCTCTCTCTCTCTCTCTCTCTCTCTCTCTCTCTCTCTCTCTCTCTCTCTCTCTCTCTCGTGTGTGTGTATTTATGTGTCTAGCTTAGGTGGTCGGTACAAACAATAGCCATCAAAACGGCGTCGTTTAGTTTAGTAGGCTTATAAATTTGCATAGGTCATCCCAAAACGACATTGTTTTGCCTATTCCCACTCAGATGGCATTGCTAATTGTTAAACTACATCTTAAACTAGAATATTTTTTTTGGTTCAATATACAAATATGTTACTAAACTTTTTATAAAAGTTTGCTAAGTTACTGAACTTTCGTTTTGTTCATTTAGGTTACTGAACTTATAGGAATCATTTTTTAGTGTTGGTAGGAGTGACTTAATCGTGTATATTTTTATATGTTAAGTAACATAAATGTCATGTTTTTACAAGTTTAATGTTGTTTATGAATATTTTTTATAATTTCAGTGACCTCAAATGTCATGTTTTATAAGTTCAGTAACCTAAGTGTACAAAATGAAAATTTAGTAACATAGGCGAACTTTTTTTAGAAAGTTTAATAGCATAATTTTATATTAACCCTGTTACTTGTAGGCCTTTTCAAGATGGTCTTTCATTAAAGGCCAAAATCCATTATAATACCTGAATTTGTCTAACTGGTCTTCTAGTACCTTGGACTCTTAAAGGCGTAGAATGGTACCTTCAATTTGGAAAAGCGGATACCTTATTACCTTGATTCAGTTTAACTCGCTTACATGATTCTTATGTGACTTCCTCCGTTAGTTTTATAAAGTCCACAACAAAATAAAGTTTCTGAAAAGTCAAAACTAAAGAATAACCCAAAATTCAAGCCATTCCATTCTATTCATGTCAAATTTATTAAAGAGTATCATAGGTTTTCGATTCATTTGTAACAACGCAATTCTGTCAAATTTATTTAAGAGTATCATAGGTTTTCGTTTCATTTGTAACAAAGCAATTCTGAAATATGCTCCGTAGCATACCATTGCCTTTGAACATATAGCATGCAAATAAGAAGCTATTTCCATAATATATATCGGCTTTCTTGTGAGAAGAATGCTAATAACAAAACCTCACCAAACCATCTGTTAGATGAAAATGGGTCAAATTAGTTGCCCAAAGTGTATTCAACATGTCAAAAAACCTCATAAATCTTTATATTGACACGATTATATTAATAATGCATTGATTTAACATTAAGTATATACTAAGACTCAATAAATAAAAGCTAAAAATATGCTTATTGGGTCTCACCCATTTCAACATGTAAAAAAAAGTAAAAAAAAATAAACAAAATTTCCCCGCTATCAAATCGCCCATCCTCCCATTTTTCCACCTTTACTCTGAATACATATTAGACCACTTCTCTAATGTTCCATGAAACAAAACGAGTCCGTTTCAAGGTAACATTTGTAGAAATAAGCCATGAGATTATAAGTAAAATAAGGTACCTTTAAAGTTGAACCTCAAGGTCATCAACATTTTTGATGGGCTGTAACTCCTATTGTGATGTGACACGGTCGGATCCATTGGGCATTAGAACTGTGAACTTGATATGTGCAACACTATCACCTGCACAAAATATAACACATGTTTTTAGCGCAAAATTAGACACAAACGCAATAAATAGTTATTTGAAATTGGGATTGGATATAAGAGGAGACGTGTCGACATCGAGTGTATTGCGTATGAACCTAACCTTAGTACTTCCAAACATAATTATATTTAACTTCAAAAACCATATTCTAAACTCAAAGTATTAAACTTGCCCAACAACATGCATTCAAGTAAAGTTAATATCATAATAAAAGTTATCAGTAGCATATAAGTTCTTACTCATTTTAATCAACGCGGATGGGTTATTACTAAATTACAGTTCGCCTAAACATTTACTAATATCATATCTAGAAATATAATTGTCCATTACTAAAAACAAATATAAAAGTTTGCTCAACTTTACCATATTGCCCTTGGTTAGAATTTATATTATAAAATTCAAATAAGAGATTAATTAATTAGTTAAAGGTAAAACTGTCATTCTCAAAAAGTAAAAGAGTGATAACAATAATAATTATATGATTTTTTTTAAATGATGTTGATATACACACAACACTTTTCGATTATTTCATCACAAATCACACCAGTAATACATACAATACAACACCATTATACATGATTGGTGTTGAGCACATCGTTTTAAATGATGTGCATATCACCTCTCTTTCTTAAATTATGTGTTTTTTGTGGGGGACAAGAATTTTGAGACGGAAGAATTAACACTCTTAACAAAAACGCGTATAAAAACATTTAATTGCTCAAATACGTTTTTAATTAATGCGGTCATTTATAGCAAAACTTCTATTACCTCTCTCTTATTTACTTTAATTAATCTATAAATACGTACCACGATATGATACATTTGGCAAACACACATATTACTAGCTATTTTAATTGATTATACACATTCTTCTCTTTTGCAATAATATCATGAAGTTTTTGGTGCTCTAATCATTACATGGTCATGTTGACACTCCTCTCAAGCAAAATACACGGGATTGCGACATGAGTGATATTCGAGATTGTCCCGAAGATGGTGTCACACCACCGTCGTCACAATCTCGCGATCAATTAAGACAACATATGGGTTGTTATTGTTACTACGAATGTCATGATTTAGGAATGAGCTGTATTAGGAACGCTTGTAAAATTGGATTCAGTGACAGTTGTCCTTGTGGCAAATAATATATGTCTTTCTAGCTAATTAATAAGATGAAACTTATTCTACATTTCTACCTTGAATGTATTTAACGTGTCTTCTTAATTTTCAGCTTGATCATCAACTATATAGTAAAACCTCTATAAATTAATGATGTTGGTACTTAGATGATTTATTAATTTAACAATTTATTATTATATCGATAAACTAATAGTTTATTAATTTAAAGAAGATTTACGTATGACTTTTAATTTCCAAGTCTAATATACTAGTTACAATGTATAATAATTAGAGATGAAAAAATAAATTAGAAAAACAAGTTTCAATTAACATTTTTAAATTCACTTTCACAAATTTATTGAATGTGTCAAGCTCTTTATTTTTAATAAGTAATATATACATGCATGTCCCATGTTCCTCAAGAGAGGAATAAATATTAGCGAATATAGTCTAGCAAAGTAGTAAAATAAATTATTACCAATGTGGGATATTTATATGTTTCTTGTCTCCAAATAACCCAACCAACACTAAAGAAGAATTATATTAGCTGTTCCTGTTTTTAGTAAAACCTTGATATAGGAAATTTGCAAGCACATAATAGCATATGTTGTCAAGGCAAATCTCCACTGCAATTGTCAGTTCATCAAAACTGATAAGTTGGTCCCTTAATTAAACACATGATGCTATACGTAATTAGTTAGTTTAGGCTCAAGTTTTAAGTCGTTTTGCTTTGGGATTTGCATATAAAAATTTGCAACTCGATCACGTATAAAAATGTAGCTTAAGTTGCAAATTTTTATCAATCACGTATAAAAATGTATACGTAATCGATAAAAATGTCATCGAAGCAAAAACGTGACGATCATTTATACATTTTTTTTTAAAGATAGAGACCCGAGTTGTATACGTGATCGAAGTAAAACGTTTATAAAAAAAATTGCTTCAATAAAAAAAAATTTTAAAAAACTCGTCACACTTTTTTGTACTTTGGCTGCTATTTAAAATTAAAAAATAAATAAATAAAATAAAATAAAAAAAAAATCACATTTTGGGTTTGCAAAGTTGGTATAAAGAAAGAGTGCATTAAAAGATAAAAGAAAGAGAGTATAACATCACTCGACGCTTGGTCCAGCGGTAACATGTTGGGTTCGCAAAGCTTGTGACCTGAGTTCAGGCCTAGCAGGCCACATCAGCTACAAGGATGAATGATGTAAAATTTCATAGCCATAAATATGATTTATGTAATTTATTTTTGATTAAATGATTAAAATGCATATAATATGAAGATTAAGAGAGTTTTTTGAATTTAATAATAAAATTAAAAGTTGATCGCTTACAAAAAGAAATTATGGCAAGTTTGATTATTTTTTAGACCATAGCCCAATAAAAAAACACACAAATTCAAACAAATCAACTGAACAAAGTTAAAACTTACTTGCAACAAATGATCTTCATTTCAATGTTGTTGGTGGAAATCAATTTGTTTGTGTGCGTGCCTCGATTTTTGTTACCAAGTGTGTAGCTGATTTTTTTATTGTGTGTGTGGTTTCTCTCTCTCTCTCTCTCTCTCTCTCTCTCTCTCTCTCTCTTGTGTGTATTTTTGTGTCTAGCTTTGGTGGTCGGTACAAACAATAGCCATCAAAACGGCGTCGTTTGGTTTAGTAGCCTTATAAATCTGCATAGGTCATCCCAAAATGACATCGTTTTGCCTATTCCCACTCAGATGGCATTCTTTAGTAGCCTTATAAATCTGCATAGGTCATCCCAAAAACGTATGAAAACATATAAAAGGGACTAACGGTGCAAAATTAATTAGAAAAGTATGTTACTATTACATGTCATTAACCCATTTTTAAATGATGGAAGTGGTTTTTAAAGTGATTATAAAATTGTCAATTGTGATTAATAATGCATAAAGTACTGACCTCTCTAGTGATGACACTTGGAAAAATTAATTACCAAAGACATATTTTTTACTCTCCCCATTCTCAAATTAATAGTCAACATGTTTTTTGAATGTCCTAATTTAATTGTCCATTACTAAAAACAAATATAAAGTTTGTTCAACTTTACCATAATGCCCTTGGTTAGAATTTATATTACAAAATTAAAATAAGAGAATAATTAATTAGTTAAAAGTAAAACTGTCATTATCAAAAAGTAAAAGAGAGACAACAATAATAATTATATGATTTTTTTAAATGTTGTTGATATACACACAACACTTTTTGATTATTTCATCACTAAATCACACCAGTAATACATACAATACAACACCATTATGCATGATTGGTGTTGAGCAGATCGTTTTAAATGATGTGCGTATCGCATCTCTTTCTTAAATTATGTGTTTTTTTGCGGGGGACCAGAATTTGAGACGGAAGAATTAACACTCTTAACAAAAACGCGTATAAAAACATTTAATTGCTCAAATCGTTTTAATTAATGCGGTCATTTATAGCAAAACTTCTATTATCTCTCTCTTATTTACTTTAATTTATCTATAAATACGTACCACGATATGATACATTTGGCAAACACACATATTACTAGCTATTTTAATTGATTATACACATTCTTCTCTTTTTGCAATAATATCATGAAGCTTATTGGTGCTCTAATCATTTACATGGTCATGTTGACGCTCCTCTCAAGCAAAATACACGGGGATTGCGACATGAGTGATATTCAGGATTGTCCCGAAGATGGTGTCACACCACCGTCGTCACAATGCTGCGATCAATTAAGACAACATATGGGTTGTTATTGTTACTACGAATGTCATGATTTTGGAATGAGCCGTATTAGGAACGCTTGTAAAATTGGATTCAGTGACAGTTGTCCTTGTGGCAAATAATATATGTCTTTCTAGCTAATTAATAAGATGAAACTTATTCTACATTTCTACCTTGGATGTATTTAATGTGTCTTCTTAATTTTAGCTTGATCATCAACTATATAGTAAAACCTCTATAAATTAATGATGTTGGTACTTAGATGATTTGTTAATTTAACAATTTATTATTATATCGATAAACTAATAATTAATTAATTTAAAGGAGATTTACGTATGGCTTTTAATTTCCATGTCTAATATACTAGTTACAATGTATACTAATTAGAGATGAAAAAAATTGGAAAAACTAGTTCCAATTAACATTTTATAAATTCACTTTCACAAATTAATTGAATTTGTCAAGCTCATTAATTCTTGAATAAGTAATATATAGATGCATGTCCCATGTTCCTCAAGAGAGGAATAAATACTAGCGAATATAGTCTAGCAAAGTAGTAAAATAAATTATTACCAATGTGGGATATTTATATGTTTCGTGTCTCCAAATAACCCAACCAACACTAAAGAAGAATTATATTAGCTGTTCCTGTTTTTAGTAAAACCTTGATATAGGAAATTTGCAAGCACATTATAGCATATGTTGTCAAGGCAAATCTCCACTGCAATTGTCAGTTCATCGAAACTGATAAGTTGGTCCCCTAATTAAACACATGACACTATACGTAGTTAGTCGGTTTAGGCTCATGTTTTAAGTCGTTTTGTTTTGGGATTTGCATATAAAAATTTGCAACCCGATATCACGTATAAAAATATGGCTTGAGTTGCAAATTTTTATCAATCACGTATAAAAATGTATACGTCATCGATAAAAATTTCATCGAAGCAAAAATATGACTATCTTGTATACATTTTTTGTAAAAATGGAGACCCGAGTTGTATACGTGATCGAACTAAAACGTTTATAAAAAAATTGCTTCAATAAAAACATTTTTTAAAAAACTCGTCACGTTTTTTTGTACTTCGACCACAAATTTTTTTATAAAAAAAAAAACAACTTAGATCACATTTTGGGTTGGCAAAGTTGGTATAAAGAAAGAGTGCATTAAAAGATAAAAGAAAGAGAGTATAATATCACTCGACGCTTGGTCCAGTGATAACATGTTGGGTTCGCAAAGCATGTGACCCGAGTTCGGGCCTAGCAGGCCACATCAGCCACAAGGATGACTGATGTAAAATTTCAGAGCCACAAGTACGATTTATGTAATTTATTCTTTATTAAATGATTAAGATGCATATAATATGACGATAATAAGAAATTTAAAAATTGAGCGCCTACAAAAAGAAAATGTGGCAAGTTTGATGATTTTTTAGACCATTAGCCCAATAAAAAAACAAACCAATTCAAACAAATCAACCGAACAAAGTTAAAACTTACATGCAACAAATGATCTTCATTTCAATTTTGTTGGTGGAAATCAATTTGTTTGTGTGCGTGTCTCGATTTTTGTTACCAAGTGTGTAGCTGATTTTTTTTTATTATGTGTGTGGTTCTCTCTCTCCCCTCTCTCTCCCTCTCTCGCCCTCTCTCTCTCCTCTCCTCATCCCTCTCTCTCCTCCTCCTCTCTTTCTCTCTCTCTCTCTCTCTCTCTCTCTCTCTCTCTCTCTCTCTCTTCTCTCCTTCTTCCCTCTCCTCTATCTCTCTCTCTCCTCTCCTCTCTCTCTCTCTCTCTCTCTCTCTCTCTCTCTCTCTCTCTCTCTCTCTCTCTCTCTCTCTCTCTCTCTCTCTGTGTGTGTGTGTGTGTGAGTAACATTCGAAAAATAGCATATATCCAAACACCTCTTGCTAGTCTTATTGCGAGTAGCATTAGATAACCAAACCAATATTAGTACCATTAGAGTAACATTCGAAAAATAATGTAAGTTATTTACGTTCTTAACTGGAAATTAATTACCTATCTCAAGGATCTTGTTTGATTTTGGGTCCATGGGATTGATACTGAACATGAAAAAATATAAATATAAAAATAAATTAGAATATGACGTTCTCAGCATTGCAATGAATTTTAAGACACAAAATTACCACAAATAATGAGAGTAAGGCTAATGATGAACAACATTTTATCTTGAGGGTTGACATAAAATCCACCTTTTAACCTCGCCTCACATTTCAAATGAACCAATTCCTTTTGCTACAACCCACATTAGTCCAAACTCAAAACCATACACCATATGCCAAAAACTATAAGACCTGGGCTTGATACTGCTTAGCCTTGTTGAAAATCAACTCCTCTTAGCAACAGTCATTTTCTCAAGGCTTCAATATCGACCTTGTTAGCCACAGCCCATTCCGATCCAGGACCACAGCCACAAGCATTTTTCCACACTACATCAACAATTACAATATTAAATCCCACATACAAATTCATTATCAACAACAACACAAAACACTAAAATCAAACTAAAACCACAAACTTCATATACATTAAATTAAAAAAAAAACTTAAGAAAACGCTTAAAACGTATAAAAATGGACGAAGATGTTTAAAAATGAACAAAAATGTAAGAAAACGGGCGAAAACATATAAAATGGATAAAAACGCAAGAAAACATATCAAAGGGACTAACGGTGCAAAGAGATAACGCAAAAACTTAGGATAATGAAACAAAAATTGAAAATTGGATGGGTATTGTAGTATTTTTTTGAGTTCGTATATGATATTTGAACAAATAGAAAAGTATGTTACTATTACATGTCATTAACCCTTTTTTAAATGATGGAAGTGATTTTTATAGTGATTATAGAATTGTCAATTGTGATTAATACTGTATAAAGTACTGACCTCTCTGGTGATGATACTTCGCAAAAATAAATTACCGACCTGATGACACTTGGCAAAAATTAATTACCAAAGACATTTTTTGTTACTATCTCCATTCTTAAATTAATGGTCAATATTATTTTTTGAATGTCCTGATTTAATTGTCCATTACTAAAAACAGATATAAAAGTTTGCTCAATTTTACCATATTGCCCTTGGTTAGAATTTATATTACAAAATTTAAATAAAAGATTAATTAATTAGTTCAAGGTAAAACTGCTATTCTCAAAAAGTAAAAGAGAGACAACAATAATAATTATATAATTTTTTAAATGGTGTTGATATACACACAACACTTTTTGATTATTTCATCACTAAATCACACCAGTAATACATATAATACAACATCACTATGCATGATTGGTGTTGAGCACATCGTTTTAAATGATGTGCAGATCACATCTCTTTCTTTAATTATGTGTTTTTTGTGGGGGACAAGAATTTTGAGACGGAAGAATTAACACTCTTAACAAAAACGCATATAAAAACATTTATTTGCTCAAATACGTTTTTAATTAATGCGGTCATTTATAGCAAAACTTCTATTATCTCTCTCTTATTTACCTTTAATTTATCTATAAATACGTACCACGATATGATACATTTTGCAAACACACATATTACTAGCTATTTTAATTGATTATACACATTCTTCTCTTTTTGCAATAATATCATGAAGTTTTTTGGTGCTCTAATCATTTACATGGTCATGTTGACACTCCTCTCAAGCAAAATACACGGGGATTGCGACATGAGTGATATTCAGGATTGTCCCGAAGATGGTGTCACACCACCGTCGTTACAATGCTGCGATCAATTAAGACAACATATGGGTTGTTATTGTTACTACGAATGTCATGATTTTGGAATGAGCCGTATTAGGAACGCTTGTAAAATTGGATTCAGTGACAGTTGTCCTTGTGGCAAATAATATATGTCTTTCTAGCTAATTAATAAGATGAAACTTATTCTACATTTCTACCTTGAATGTATTTAATGTGTCTTCTTAATTTTTAGCTTGATAATCAACTATATAGTAAAACCTCTATAAATTAATGATGTTGGTACTTAGATGATTTATTAATTTAACAATTTATTATTATATTGTTAAACTAATAATTTATTAATTTAAAGAAGATTTGCGCATGGCTTTTAATTTCCAAGTCTAATATACTAGTTACAATGTATACTAATTAGAGAAGAAAAAAAATTGGAAAAACAAGTTCGAATTAACATTTTATGAATTCACTTTCACAAATTAATTGAATTTGTCAAGCTCATTAATTCTTGAATAAGTAATATATAGATGCATGTCCCATGTTCCTCAAGAGAGGAATAAATACTAGCGAATATAGTCTAGCAAAGTAGTAAAATAAATTATTACCAATGTGGGATATTTATATGTTTCGTGTCTCCAAATAACCCAACCAACACTAAAGATATAACAACCCGTAAATTTCCTCCCTATTTTCTTGACTATATATTTCTTTTTCTCTTTTCTTTCGATTTATAATCGACAAGTTACGAGTTATTTTTTTTTTATAAACTTTCTTGGCGAATGCACCGAAATTACTACAAGAGTACACAAAATATTTTCTTACACCTTTATGATTCTTTTACTAATCCCACTTAACTATAAGTATTTAACTTTTCCACAAAACTATTACCTAATACCTATTTTTACCCAATACACTCACAAAATACATTTTATAAAATTTGTCACACACTTCTCTTATTTTATTGATAATTGTCACCTGTCTAAATAAATAATTACCTAATTTGATTATTTTAACTACTAAACCATTCTTACTTTGTGTCTTTTTGACTTGGACCAAATAAACCATCAAACAAGAACTAAACATTAAGGATAATAATAAAAGAGATGAGACAAGGCATGCTAGCCCTTTTACTTTTTGTGTGAATATAAGCGATCATGACACCCCTTTTATTTTTATTTTTTTAAATATCTTAGCTAGTTAATGTATAACCATCATTGAAAATTTGTACAAAAAGTTACCAACAAAAATATTATTTTGGGATCATGTTTTCCCACATTGGTGGCCCATCGAACCAAAGCAAAAACCAACAACTTAAAACCCATTTTGGAGAATATAAATTTTTGTAAGATTTAGGAGACCAAAAGCACAACTAGACCTTAAGCTATGACTTAAACAAATATTTAACCCCATGCCTTGAACCACACATGACTTGACTAAGCATTCTCATGCTTTCGTGCATGCTCCATCTTTTCTCCTTAACCCATGCTACTTTATAATAAACAAGTGGTAAGACCATACCAGTAGTATTATATTTGAGATGCCATTCCCCTGTCTGTAATCCCCCATCGAAACGTGTACAAGTACTCTTCCCTTGTTGGCTTCCCTGGCTAGCGTGACCAACAAAGGCAAACACATATTTCATTTCTTTTCTTTAACTGTTCGAGACCACAAGCTTATTCCCTTCAAAAGTCACAAGACACAAGATATTATTACAAGAGTTTTGATTGGAACATGTTATTCCCATGCTTCTGTGCATATCAACGAGCAAAACCCACATACCAAAACATCAACTTTGGTCAAGATTAACCATGCGTGTGCATATGGGATCCAAGGAGACAAAACAAGGTCTAAAGCTACCCTAAAACATTTAAGAATAAAGCCTACACACATTGACCACCTTTTGACCTCATTGTCCACTAATTCTTATATATCTCTCCATATTTCTTGTGATTTACCAACACTAAATCATGCCCCAAGTTGTATCACTGTCGTGCAAACTCAAGCACAAGCACGTACACTCCATCTTCTACTTTTCTTGGGACTAAGAGAACACAAATAAAATATAGTTGAAGCCATGCCTAGGCAAAGCATGCTCCTCTTTTTCTATTTTACTTCTTTCCCCATGCAAGACTAAGAATTGTTTAATGGTTAGGCCATGCTTTGGTTGACCTATATAAACAAGCTAAGACAACCTCACTCACATATCTTCACTGTCAAAACCATACACTCACTGCTCTCTATCTCACATCTCCCATGTCCAAAAGATGTGCCAAAGACCTTCCTTAATATTTCCCTTATAATGTCATTCGAAGACCATGGATTCACACAAGTTTTCCACCAAATCTCGTCACAAAGGTTGTAACCTGAAGAGGTCATCGTGCGCATCTTGCTGGGTCTCGCTTGAATCGGATTCGAGTTTCATTTTCATAAGCTAAGTGTTCACTTCGGGTTAGTTTCTAGTCGGGTATAAGCTTTTGAAAGCTAGTTTGCACATCGGGCCGGTTTCTTTCATCTCGAGCTCTTTTCACTCATTCACTCGATATCTCTTTCGAAACCCACTGTAAGCCTCGACCCACATTTCTCATCTACTACTTTGTTTCTTTCTCTTTCATGCGTACATATTTTCATGCAAAACCAAAACAACTTAGTGCATCATGAGAGTCTTGTGTGGCTAAAAGACTTAACAAACTAAGATGTTGCTAATATATTATTACAGTCGACATATATATACACAATTACAAATTCAAATTTCAAGTGTACAAATGACTCATATAGATTATTGTCAAATGGTACTTACTTATTCGCTACATGAAAACTTATTTTACATATCGAGCTTTAAACTAAAACCAAACCGAACCTACATCGAGCCACAAGGCCATAGAATGAATGGGTTTTGAGTGGGTGTGAGTCGGAAAACTCTCGTAAGTCGGATGACTTATGTGACTTGCAGTCCTTTCTTGCGTTAACTTAGACTTGTAAGAACTTCTTTCAATTTCAAAGGCTAAAACTAAAATGAAAACCCATGTCCATGCACGACATACTGTAGGAGTTGTGTAAATAGAACACTGGACTCGTAGACTATCTAGTTAAACAGTTTAAGTAAACCAACACAAACAATCAGTTGATCTGTTGGTTGGGACACTTGAATGTGACCGTGAGGTCCTGAGTTCGAGCTCTCTCCATTGCAGTTTTGCCACATTTTTATTCTTTTTAAAACTTTCTCCCCTTGCCAGATTGAGCCCTCTTAATTTGGAACACTTATCAACTTTCTTAAAACTTATATAAGTTGGTAACTTATATTAAGTTTTACAATGTCAACCCCACAACTTTAGCCAATTTAACATTTTCTTAAAAACTTTTATAAATTTTGAAACTCATAGTAATCTTTACAACTTCAACCCTCAAGTTTGATACTTGGACACTTTTCATCCAAAGACTTTTATAAACTTATATATGAATTTTACACTTTTCAAATAACCATGTTTAACATTTATTTTATTTGACGATCCGCAAACTATAAGATATATTTATCCAAATATATTATTTTCCATGACTCAATAAAAATCTATTGTATATATTTTCACACCTTGAAATCTAACAAATCTAATAAATACAATTCGACTTGTATTTATTTCCCACATCGATAATACTTGAGCCAATAATCGAGTCAACTCTTATACCAAAGTTTCGTATACATTTTCTTACATTTATTCCAAGAGCCAATACTTACAAATATTTTCACAACTACATTTTATATCGTCGATAAAACCACATAAGTTACGCAACGAAACACACGAGAAAGTATTTGAAAACATTTATTGATGAACTATAAGCATTTGAAACTCGAAACATGTGAAAATCTTTTGTGTCTCGAACCTTAAGTATTACCACACAAGTTAAAACGATACGAATATCTCATAGGAAATCATTTTCAAACATTACCATTTAGGGTCGTAAATAGAACATATTATCTAAGACTTGCCATATTATATCTAGGTTTCGTGTTGAAGCCGTTGTCATATTGTACTTGCTATTGTTGTGCATTTCCTACCGTATCGCTAAGGTGAGTTCATAGCCCCACTTTTACTCTTTTAACTGTTTTATAAACTCTTTGGGGGAGATACATGCTATAAACTAGAACACAAGTCTTTTCTTAAAATGTATGCTTGCATGCTTATTATTATTATAGCCTAAGTTTCCTGCCATAAGTCCCTTTTATCATGGACCATTAATCACTTGCGGTGAACGCGAATATTGTGGATAGTACTATGGGAATTGACGACCCGTCTCGGTTATCGAAATAATCGGGCGCACTATATTTGGTAACTATGGAATTGGCAATTCCATCGAGAGGCAATATTACTTACACCAAGAATTAGGTGTATGCGTTAGTTTGGTGTCATGAGCTTAGTGCATAATAATAATCTCTTTTCTATGGTGATTGTCTTCGTGGCAATTGTCATCTCTTACTTGTGTTCAACTATTTACTAAACCTATGAATATCACTCAACCTTTGTGTTGATCTTTTAAGCATGTTTATCTCGGTGTTAAAAGGCGATAGCTAACTCTAGAGGCGCTTGGGTATTGGCAAGGCATGGTCATAGATGACTCGATATACTTTTGGGACCATATTTTATTAATGGGCTTATAATCCACAACAATTCAAACTTTGTAAACTCTATTTTATCTCAATAAATGAAATTTTTAAGAAAAATCTTTATTTTCACTTTGTGTTATGATCCAATTGAGTAGCATCCCAAAACCTTTTCTTCATTTGCAAACCATTTTTGGGGTGTTACAGATTGGTATCGAGCCTAGGTTATAGAGAACTAGGCATTTTTCAAACCTAAACTATAACCACTTTTACAAAAACTTAATCCTATGACCAACACATGCACACTTGCCAAGTGAATGCCTCACTTATGACTCGTTGAAGTCATCTTTGATAATATATGTGTTTTTATTAACAACTTAGTCTCACTATTAGCTATGATTGCTCTACTTATATGTATGATTATATAACACTAGCTATGCCTTCTCCCCACATAAGTGAAATACTTATTCAATCTTTCATACCAAACTTTAAAAGCATTAGGACATGTTACTAGTATAACTAAGCTAAGCATTGCAAGATTCATTGAACCTCGGTGAATATAGCCCGATCACCTATATTCGACCGGGACGGTGAGACATAGCCCGATCACCTATGTCGACTCGGAGGTGAATGTTGCAATCGAAAGTAGTTATAATAATGGTATGTCCACTTGACCTCCTATTGACTTCTAAAATGGTAAAATTTTCATGTGTGTTCATGATAAGAGTTATAAATGTTTATTACTACGCATCACACACTTACGTTACAACATTATCTCACTACAATACTTTTTCTCCTAAGTGGAATGCCTTTCTCATTGCAATACTACCTTCTCTAAACTGACCATTTTACACCACCACCTTACGCCTCCGCGTCTACTTCTTACTACCAACGTGCATAGAGATTTGCATGGCAGATGATGCAGACTACCATTTCGCACAAGGACATCACAGTGATCCATGTTGAATGAACCACTTTACACCACCACTTCGTGCCTTCCGTGCCTACATTATGTATGAGATTTGCTTAACAGATAATACATAACCAGTGAAATGTTGCATGATGTGAGTTAATGATTATATTTTAGATTTTCTTAGTAAATTATGCGCGACTAAATAAAATTTTAATTACCAAACGACATTACTCCCTGTTTAGATTATATCTTTGGGTCGCTACATTACCATGTCTCCTGTTTTCCCGTCCCATCGACTTATTGTCTTCGTTACGGAATCATTAAACCTCTATTACTGGGTTGTTGCAACCCATGTCTCCATCATCCCATCCTATAGTATATGCTCAAACGTTGAGATCGGAGCTGTCTCGTTATCCACTGCTATAACAGTGTCACCTCTATCCCAAAACTCGTACCTAATCGATAAACTGGATTACATCTCTAGCCGTTCTAGGAACAACGCACCTCGACATTTACAAAGGGAACCCCTCGCTAAACATAAATAATAAACGAACGACTCAAAGATCTAAAACATACCAAGAGTCAACTTGCAACTCAAGTCACTTTTTTCTAGGAACAAATCCTAATCTTTCACTTATTCCTTTGAAACACCAATTGTATCCTACTTTACCCTCTTATGAAATAATAAACTTTGTCGTTGTCTAACGCGAACTGCTTTCAACTATTCTACCGACTATTTCAAGGTCATTTAAAAAAAAATCTACTATTGTACCATTAAACCAAAAATTTACAACCTTACTAACACTTTATAAACAATTACCTTACTGATACTTTGCAAACTATTCCCTCCTAGTATGATAAACCGATTAATTTACTATTATTTTATGAAACAACAAACAATTGCAATAGCAAGTTATAAACTATATTACAATTTTTTCCTGCAAGTTATATTACGGTCTTATAAACTATTTTACCCTTTTAGTAAGCTGTTCTAGCCACTTTCTGATTTAAAACTTGGTACTCTTACCCCACAAACTATTCGCCTTTACTTTACTGACTATTTTAGTACCACCCCATAAACCACCTCGATATTAATTGAACTACGAAATCTCCTACTGTTTGACAAACAATAAATTATTTTCTTATAAGCTATTTTACAAATCATTTCACGAGTTACTTTATAACCCGAATTGTGTCTTACCAAAATATCTCACTACCATTGACAAATCGTTTTCTATTACTTTATAAGCAGTTTTAAAAATCACCTTACAAAGTTGTTGCTTTAATATCGAACCACAAACTACGATTCATTATTAAACTGTAAATGATAAAAATACTTCTCCCTACTCAATAAAGTGGTTTTACAAACCATTTCATGAACTTTACCACAATTTCCTTACAAACTATATACTCCTCATGAAAAAAAAAATAAAATAAAATAAAAATTCCTTTGTCACATAAGCGACTAACACAAACTTAACCTCGAGGACGAGGTTCCCATAAAGTAGGTACTATAACAACCCGTAAATTTCCTCCTATTTTCTTGACTATATATTTCTTTTCTCTTTTCTTTCGATTTATAATCGAAAAGTTACGATTTTTTTTTTATAAACTTTCTTGGCGAATGCACCGAAATTACTACAAGAGTACACAAAATATTTTCGTACACCTTTATGATTCTTTTACTAATCCCACTTAACTATAAGTATTTAACTTTTCCACAAAACTATTACCTAATACCTATTTTTACCCAATACACTCACAAAATACATTTTTATAAAATTTGTCACACACTTCTCTTATTTTATTGATAATTGCCGCCCCCTGTCTAAATAAATAATTACCTAATTTGATTATTTTAACTACTAAACCATTCTTACTTTGTGTCTTTTTGACTTGGACCAAATAAACCATCAAACAAGAACTAAACATTAAGGATAATAATAAAAGAGATGAGACAAGGCATGCTAGCCCTTTTACTTTTTGTCTGAATATAAGCGATCATGACACCCCTTTTATTTTTTTTAAATATCTTAGCTAGTTAATGTATAACCATCATTGAAAATTTGTACAAAAAGTTACCAACAAAAATATTATTTTGGGATCATGTTTTCCCACATTGGTGGCCCATCAAACCAAAGCAAAAACCAACAACTTAAAACCCATTTTGGAGAATATACATTTTTGTAAGATTTAGGAGACCAAAACCAAAACTAGACCTTAAGCTATGACTTAAACAAATATTTAACCCATGCCTTGAACCACACATGACTTGACTAAACATTCTCATGCTTTCGTGCATGCTCCATCTTTTCTCCTTAACCCATGCTACTTTATAATAAACAAGTGGTAAGACCATACTAGTAGTATTATATTATATTTGAGATGCCATTCCACATCTGTAATCCCCATCAAAGCGTGTAAAAGTACTCTTCCCTTTTGGCTTCCACAGCTAGCGTGACCAACAAAGGCAAACACATATTTCATTTCTTTTCTTTAACTGCTCGAGACCACAAGCTTATTCCTTCAAAAGTCACAAGACACAAGATATTATTACAAGAGTTTTGATTGGAACATGTTATTCCCATGCTTCATGCATATCAACGAGCAAAACCCACATACCAAAACATCAACTTTGGTCAAGAACTAATTAATGGCCATGGCGTGTGCATATGGGATCCAAGGAGACAAAACAAGGTCTAAAGCTACCCTAAAACATTTAAGAATAAAGCCTACACATTGACCACCTTTTGACCTCATTGTCCACTAGTTCTTATATATCTCTCCATATTTCTTGTGATTTACCAACACTAAATCATGCCCCAAGTTGTATCACCGTCGTGCAAACTCAAGCACAAGCACGCACACTCCATCTTCTACTTTTCTTGGGACTAAGAGAACACAAATAAAATATAGTTGAAGCCATGCCTAGGCAAAGCATGCTCCTCTTTTCTATTTTACTTCTTTCCCATGCAAGACTAAGAATTGTTTAATGGTTAGGCCATGCTTTGGTTGACCTATATAAACAAGCTAAGACAACCTCACTCACATATCTTCACCGTCAAAACCATACACTCATCGCTTCTCTATCTCACATCTCCCATGTCCAAAAGATGTGCCAAAGACCTTCCTTAATATTTCCTTATAATGCCATTCAAGACCGGGGATTCACACAAGTTTTACACCAAATCTCATCACAAAGGTTGTAACACTCAAGAGGTCATCGTGAGCATCTTCTTTGGTCTCGCTTGAATCGGATTCGAGTTTCATTTTCATAAGCTAAGTGTTCACTTGGGTTAGTTTCTAGTCGGTATAAGCTTTTGAAAGCTAGTTTGCACATCGGGCCGGTTTCTTTCATCTCGAGCTCTTTTCACTCATTCACTCGATATCTCTTTCGAAACCCACTATAAGCCTCGACCCACATTTCTCATCTACTACTTTGTTTCTTTCTCTTTCATGCGTACATATTTTCATGCAAAACCAAAACAACTTAGTGCATCATGAGAGTCTTATGTGGCTAAAAGACTTAACAAACTAAGATGTTGCTAATATATTATTACAGTCGACATATATATACACAATTACAAATTCAAATTTCAAGTGTACAAATGACTCATATAGATTATTGTCAAATGGTACTTACTTATTCGCTACATGAAAACTTATTTTACGTATCGAGCTTTAAACTAAAACCAAACCGAACCTACATCGAGCCACAAGGCCCTAGAATGAATGGGTTTTGAGTGGGTGTGAGTCGGAAAACTCTCGTAAGTCGGATGACTTATGTGACTTGCAGTCCTTTCTTGCGTTAACTTAGACTTGTAAGAACTTCTTTCAATTTCAAAGGCTAAAACTAAAATGAAAACCCATGTCCATGCACGACATACTGTAGGAGTTGTGTAAATAGAACACTGGACTCGTAGACTATCTAGTTAAGCAGTTTAAGTAAACCAACAAAACAATCGGTTGATCCGTTGGTTGGGACACTTGAATGTGACCGTGAGGTCCCGAGTTCGAGCCTCTCCATTGCGTTTTGCCACATTTTATTCTTTTTACAACTTGCTCCCTTTCCGATTGAGCCCTCTTAATTTGGAACACTTATCAACTTTCTTAAAACTTATATAAGTTGGTAACTTATATTAAGTTTTACAATGTCAACCCCACAACTTTAGCCAATTTAACATTTTCTTAAAAACTTTTATAAATTTTGAAACTCATAGTAATCTTTACAACTTCAACCCCTCAAGTTTGATACTTGGACACTTTTCATCCCAAGACTTTTATAAACTTATATATGAATTTTACACTTTTCAAATAACCATGTTTAACATATATTTTTATTTGACGATCCGCGTAAACTATAAGTTATATATTTATCCAAATATATTATTTTCCCGCAACTCCAATAAAAATCTATTGTATATATTTTCACACCTCGAAATCTAACAAATCTAATAAATACAATTCGACTTGTATTTATTTCCCACATCGATAATACTTGAGCCAATAATCGAGTCAAATCTTATACCAAAGTTTCGTATATATTTTCTCACATTTATTCCAAGAGCCAATACTTACAAATATTTTCACAACTACATTTTATATACGTCGATAAAAACCACATAAGTTACGTAACGCAAACACACGAGAAAGTATTTGAAAACATTTATTGATGAACTATAAGCATTTCAGAAACTGAAACATGTGAAAATCTTTTGTGTCTGAACCTTAAGTATTACCACACAAGTTAAAACGATATGAATATCTCATAGGAAATCATTTTCAAACATTACCATTTAGGGTCGTAAACATAACATATTATCTAAGACTTGCCATATTATATCTAGGTTTCGTGTTGAAGTCGTTGTCATATTGTACTTGCTATTGTTGTGCATTTCCTACCGTATCGCTAAGGTGAGTTCATAGCCCCACTTTTACTCTTTTAACTATTTTATAAACTCTTTGGGGGAGATACATGCTATAAACTAGAACACAAGTCTTTTCTTAAAATGTATGCTTGCATGCTTATTATTATTATAGCCTAAGTTTCCTGCCATAAGTCCCTTTTATCATGGACCATTAATCACTTGCGAGTGAACGCGAATATTGTGGATAGTACTATGGGAATTGACGACCCGTCTCTTGTTATCGAAATAACTGGGGCACTATATTTGGTAACTATGGAATTGGCAATTCCATCCGAGGGCAATATTACTTACACCAAGAATTAAGGTGTATGCGATTAGTTTGGTGTCATGAGCTTAGTGCATAATAATAATCTCGCTTTCTATGGTGATTGTCTTGAAGCAATTATCATCTCTTACTTGTGTTCAACTATTTACTAAACCTATGAATATCACTCAACCTTTGTGTTGATCTTTTAAGCATGTTTATCTCGGTGTTAAAAGGCGATAGTTAACTTTGGGCGCATGGGCATTGGCATGGAATGGTCATAGATGACTCGATATACTTATGGGGACCATAAATTTATTAATGGGCTTATAATCCCGTACAAAAATTCAATGTTTGTAAACTCTATTTTATCTCAATAAATGAAATTTTTTAAGAAAAATCTTTATTTTTCACTTTGTGTTATGATCCAATTGAGTAACATCCTAAAAACCTTTTCTTCCGCTGCAAACCATTTTTGGGGGTGTTACAAAAGAAGAATTATATTAGTTGTTCCTGTTTTTAGTAAAACCTTGATATAGGAAATTTGCAAGCACATAATAGCATATGTTGTCAAGGCAAATCTCCACTGCAATTGTCAGTTCATCAAAACTGATAAGTTGGTCCCTTAATTAAACACATGATGCTATACGTAGTCAGTTTAGGCTCGTGTTTTAAGTCGTTTTGCTTTGGGATTTGCATATAAAAATTTGCAACTCGATCACGTATAAAAATGTAGCTTAAGTTGCAAATTTTAAATTTTTATCAATCACGTATAAAAATGTATACGTGATCAATAAAAATTTCATTGAAGAAAAAACGTTACGATCATGTAATTTTTTTTTTGTAAAGATAAAGACCTACGTTGTATACGTGATCGAAGTAAAACGTTTATAAAAAAATTTCTTCAAAAAAACATTTTTTAAAAAACTCGTCACATTTTTTTGTACTTCGGCTGCTATTTAAAAAAAAAGAAAAAAAAAGAAAAAAACATTTTGAGTTTGCAAAGTTGGTATAAAGATAGAGTGCATTAAGAGATAAAAGAAAGAGAGTATAACATCACTCGACGCTTGGTCCACCGGTAACATGTTGGGTTCGCAAAGCTTGTGACCTGAGTTCGGGCCTAGCAGGCCACATCAGCCACAAGGATGACTGATGTAAAATTTCAGAGCCATAAGTATGATTTATGTAATTTATTTTTGATTAAATGATTAAAATGCATATAATATGAAGATTAAGCGAGTTTTTTGAACCTATAACACCCCGTAAAATTTCAAACAAATTTTAATAATCAACTATAGTAATTATGTTACTAAGTTTCACTCCTGGATTTTTCAGAGCCTATTTGGATCGAGAACGATAAATTTTCTCATAAAACGTGAAATTTTAGACACATGGCGTACCGGAACAACCATAAACCTATCAATCATTTTGATTTGTTTACTATTTCTATTTGCAAGAAAATAGTCAAGTAAATACTCATTTTTATTGGAAAATGATTTCGTGAACAAAGGCGCAAGTTTCGTAATTTTTCGAGTGCGTTTGCTAGTCCAAATATGTCCCGAAGCTAATATTTATAAAAGCTTAATGGAAATTACAAGAATGGTCCCTGAGATATTTTCATTCTTCTATCCCTCAACTTTGACTATTGGCAAAACTAGTCCTCCCTAGGGTATAAAAACCCCCATTTCACTCTCTCTCTCTTCACTTTGATACACATTTTCTCACACTAACCTCTCTCTCTCTCTATAAAATCCGGTCACCGAAAATCGCCGCCGCCACTATTTTTCGACCAACCACTGTCGGAATATTCAACCCTTATACCATTTTGTAGATCGGATCATGGTGATCATCATGAGCTAGGGCACGCGCGGTGAAACCCACCCACGCGCCCTAGATCTACGTTTATAACTTCATATTTTTTTTGGGTTTTGATATGCTTGGTCTACCGTGTGATTCTTGGACGGTTTCGAGGCTGTGACACGGTAACATTTGTTACCGTGCCTAGGGTTCTGATTATCAAGGGTTTCGGTGTTGGTTTTGGGTCTTGGCCGAATGTTTAGGCCTTATTTCGTTCTTTTGATGGTAAGCCAAAACTCAGTTTACTCTTGCATTAATTCGTTTAAACCGTTTCATATCGTGTTAACCGGTTATAAACCGTTTTCAACGTTTTCGTGGACTTTTGATTTATTAAAAACATCTTTAATTCAACTTGTGAGGTGAAAGTTTGTTAAAGCAAGATTAAAAACAGTTTTGATATATAAATCCGTGTGGATTGGTTGTGGTAATGTTTTTCGTGGACTGAAAAAGGATTTAAAATGATTTTTATGAAAGTTTCGTGTGGTATGAAGCTGGATAATAGTGGTGTTTGTTTTGTTCGGACCTGTGCACGGGTTTGGTCACCCGCTCGAGTCGGGTCAGACTCGAAAGACCATGAGTCTAGACTTGATGGTTTATTGCGATCCTTGATGTTGTTATTGTGTTAGATACTTGTATCAGGGTCACAGTTGGTCTCGCCTTGTATTGGGAGTTTGATTAGAGTCCACCACTAAGGTCGCTAATATTGAATATGAAACTTGGGTTGAATTTGTTTTACGTGTAATAAGGATTGTGTTTGTGTCATGTCGGTTACTTGGTTCAACAAAACCCACGTAGGGTGAGTTTGTTTGTCATTTATGGTACACGGATCAAGGCGAAGCCGTGAGGGTGTTTGTTGTTGTGTTAATCGGATATAGATGAGTTGCTTTTGAGTTCACGTTTTATCGGCATAAGTTAATACTGTTTATTTGAACTGTTAACTAGCTTATAGTCAATTAAAACATTTGCGGATTCTGTCCTCTAAACAAAATATTAAGGTGCTTTTGATTATAAAAGTGTAAGAGTGTGTTTAAATTGTTAAGTCATTATATATAATATGCACTACTAATATTCGGATATCGGACTAAATTGATATACTTGGTTTCGGATTTGATACGTTTCGGAAAATATGGGAAACGGTGATTTGGATACGGTCGATATAAATATTTATCGGGTTAGTGGGTCACAACATATTAAGTAGTGTTATATAATACCGGTTAATGAAATAATTAACTAACGTGCTTTTCTTGAACAATTGGTACGTTTCGGATATGATTTGGGATTGGTTACTTTGGATTTGGATACAAATTATGAATTGACAATTGTACATATATGAGATTGGTAACATTTGGACATTTGGATTGTTATCGGATTTGCGATATTAGACCTTGGTCTTATTGGGCACTTTGTGACTTAACGGTATGATATATTAGACTCTAATAGAATTTAATATATTAAACACGGAACACTCACAAACTATTCAATAAACTCAAAGCTAATAATTACGTGAATGATAACGAAACAAAACTTATAAATATGGTAATTTCAAACTTGGTTTGTTTAAAGTCATGATGACTTGGGAGTGTTTTATGAATGGGCGCTTCATGCCCAAATTTATAAAAACATTTTAAACTTGTACTTTTAAGTTTAAATCTCTTTCATTCTTTTTATAAAACCATCAAGAATCTAAACAAGTTTTCTTCTAAGTGGTAAAACATTTATTGTTTGAATTGCCAATTTCAAACTAATCATTGTTGGTAAAACATATTTGTTTTATACAAGTTATTTGGGATTATGGGTAAACACCGAAACTTACCAATAAACTTACTTGCTTGTCATAGTTATGAGTCATTATTTCCTCAACATCTTTCTTATCGCTTTCTACTCGAGTTGAGTCTTGATCAATATTACTTGACTATCCTTATAATGTATAGGGATATACATTATGCTTTAGCGTGAGTTATACCTTTGGTGTGAGTTAGATTTTAGTATACTCTTGGCGTGAGTTACATGTTGAGTCTTTGTATTCTTACCACCACACGAAACGTAAAAACTAAACATTTTGACATATTGATAATGGGATTTTTGAAATCTTTGATACGAGTATTCCACGAAAACTAAGACACATTGTCTTTCGGAAATTAATTTGCCTTGCTAGATTTATTCTGAGATAGCAAATTTCTATTAGATTGTGCCGATGTCGTACCGATGTACTTGTACTCTTTGGATATCGATGTGCCTTTCTTCATGATTTGGTTGTGCTTGCTCCTTTATGCCAGTCTTGTTAGTTGCGATTCTTGCGTTGCTCGTATCGAGGTGAGTTCATAGCCCCACTTTTACTCTTTTAACTGTTTTATAAACTTCTTGGGGGAGAATACGTGCTACTACTGCTTTTATGATCACAATTGCTTGAAAATTGTTTGATGTACTCTTGATATTATGACTCGCCTAAGTTGTTTGCCAAAGTCCCCTACATCATGAACCATTAATCACTTGCGAGTGAACGCAAATATCGTGGATAGTACTATGGAACCGACGACCCGACTTGTTATCGAAAATAACCGGGCGCACTATATTGGTATCTCATGTAATTGGCTATTACATCTCGGAGGGCAATTTTATTTACTTACACCGTAATTTAGGTGTATGCAGTTAGTTTGGTGTCATGAGCTTAGTGCAATAATATCAACTATCTTTTATGGGCGATAACAACGTAGCCCATGGCTTATCTTAAACTTGAAAATCTTGTGATCAACTGCTTTGTTACTAAACCTATGAATTCACTCAACCATTGTGTTGACTTTTTAGCATGTATTTTCGGGATGAAAAGGCGATAGCTAACTCGAGGCGCTTGGGCATTGGCATGGCATGGTCATAGATGACTCGATATACTAATGGGACCACATTTTGTTAATGAGCTATTTTTCCAACAATTCAACTTTTGTAAACTTTGTTTTACTACAATAAATGAAATATTTTACGAAAAAGCTACTATTTCTCACTTGTGTTATGATCCAACCGAGTAGCATCCCAAAACTTTTCTTCGCGCAAACCATTTTTGGGGTGTTCTGAACCAAAGGGCCTCTGTCTAGCGGTATGGAGGTTTTACCCTCCTAGGCAAGGTCTCAAGTTCGAGTCTTGTCTAGAGCGATAGGGGTTTCCTCCCGCGTGCGTAAAGGGAAGGGTGCCATTTCCTTCTGGGCTAGACCCAACCTGGTTGTGTGGGTTCGCTACGCCTTCTGGGCTAGGAGCCATGTAGCCACAATTGCCGTTCAAAAAAAAAAGAGAGTTTTTTGAATTTAATAAGAAAATTAAAAGTTGAGCGTTAAAAAAAGAAATTATGTCAAGTTTGATGATTTTTTATACCATTAGCCCAATAAAAAAAACACACCAATTCAAACAAATCAACTGAACAAAGTTAAAACTTACATGCAACACATGATCTTCATTTCAATGTTGTTGGTGGAAATCAATTTGTTTGTGTGCGTGCCTCGATTTTTGTTACCAAGTGTGTAGCTGATTTTTTTATTGTGTGTGTGGTTTCCTCTCTCTCTCTCTCTCGTGTGTGTATTTCTGTGTCTAGCTTAGGTGGTCGGTACAAACAATAGCCATCAAAACGGCATCATTTGGTTTAGTAGCCTTATAAATCTGCATAGGTCATCTCAAAACGACATCGTTTTGCCTATTCCCTCTCAGATAGCATTGCTTATGGTTAAACGACATCTTAAACTAGAATATTTTTTTGGTTTAATATACAAATATGTTACTAAACTTTTTAAAAAAGTTTCCTAAGTTATTGAACTTTCGTTTTGTTCATTTAGGTTACTGAACTTATAGGAATCATTTTTTAGTGTTGGTAGGAGTGACTTAATCGTGTATTTTTTTATATGTTAAGTAACAGAAATGTCGTGTTTTTACAAGTTCAATGTTGTTTATGAATATTTTTTATAATTTCAGTGACCTCAAATGTCATGTTTTATAAGTTCAGTAACCTAAGTGAACAAAATGAAAATTTAGAAGCTGTATTTAACTTTTTTAAAAGTTTAGTAGCATATTTTTATATTAACCCTGTTATTTGTAGGCCTTTTCAAGATGGTCTTTCATTAAAGGCCAAAATCCATTATAATACCCTGAATTTGTCTAACCGGTCTTCTAGTACCTTGAACTCTTAAAGGCAGAGAATGGTACCTTCAGTTTGGAAAACTGGATACCTTATTACCTTGATTCAGTTTAACTCGCTTACATGATTCTTATGTGACTTCCTCCGTTAGTTTTTTAAAGTCCACAACAAAATAAAGTTTCTGAAAAGTCAAAACTAAAGAATAACCCAAAATTCAAGCCATTCCATTCTATTCATGTCAAATTTATTAAAGAGTATCATGGGTTTTCGTTTCATTTGTAACAAAGCAATTCTGAAATATGCTCCGTAGCATACCATTGCCTTTGAACATATAGCATGCTAATAAGAAGCTATTTCCATAGTATATATCGGCTTTCTTGTGAGAAGAATGCTAATAACAAAACCTCATCAAACTATCTGTTAGATGAAAATGGGTCAAAGTTGCCCAAAGTGTATTCAACATGTCAAAAAACCTCATAAATCTTTATATTGACATGATTATATCAATAATGCATTGATTTAACATTAAGTATATACTAAGACTCAATAAATAAAAGCTAAAAATATGCTTATGGGGTCTGACCCATTTCAACATGTAAAAAAAATAAACAAAATTTCCCCGCTATCAAACCGCCCATCCTCCCATTTTTCCACCTTTACTCTGAAAACATATTAGACCACTTCTCTAATGTTCCGTGAAACAAAATGAGTCCGTTTCAGGGTAACATTTGTACAAATAAGCCATGAGATTATAAGTAAAATAAGGTACCTTTAAAGTTGAACCTGAAGGTCATCAACATTTTTGATGGGCTGCAACTCGTATTGTGATGTGATTGTGACACGGTCGGATCCATTGGGCATTAGAGCTGTGAACTTGATATGTGCAGCACTATCACCTGCACAAAATATAACACGTGTTTTTAGCGCAAAATTAGACACAAACGCAATAGATAGTTATTTGAAATTGGGACTGGATATAAGAGGAGACGTGTCGACATGAGTGTATTGCGTATGAACCTAACCTTAGTACTTCCTAACAGAATTATACTGAACTTCAAAAACCTTATTCTAAACTCAAAGTATTAAACTTGCCCAACAAAATGCATTCAAGTAAACTTAATATCATGATAAAAGTTATCAGTAGCATATAAGTTCTTACTCATTTTAATCAACGCAGATGGGTTATTACTAAATTACAGTTCGCCTAAACATTTACTAATATCATATCTAGAAAGAAGCTCATTTCCAGGTTGCAATTAGGATTATGAATACAATACATTGTCGAATTAGTTCAACTTGACATATAACAGTAAAGCGGGTAAATTTAAAAAAAAAAAAAAAAAAAAAAGTTGTTTTAAATGGAAATGTGTCATAGCCATAAAAGATAGTGAAAAGTGTACCCAAGAAAATTATAGGTTCCAAAGCTACTTAAATTTAGAAATTGTTATCATGTTGAAATCATCAACTATTTTCAATACTAAAACGTTGTTAAATCATTTTTATTTATCTGCATAAACTTCTACCCGGTCTACCAACACGTCCCTTACAACCCATTTTTGCCATCTATAAGTAAAAATTTCACAAACCTCTCTCGCACAACACCAGCAGATAGCACACCACTGTAGGCATGGTTAATCGTTCTCTTGTTACTTGATAGCCTGGACCTTTTGTATTCAATCGACCTCGAGTGAGGAATCTGTAAATAATAAGACAAAAGACTAACTTACCAATTAGATCATTGTGTACAAATCATCAACAACGATAACATGACATCATGATATGATAACTAATCCACAAACCAAGGCCAAGGATTTAATGAATATCAAAACTTTTACAGTTTTACCACACCATTATACTATAAAATTGCAAGAGCACCCACCTCATCTCAGCCATGTCTCCAAAAGAACAATGCAGTGATGCACATTTCTACCTTTGCAAGTGGTACAGTGACTGTTACACATTATTAACTCGAATTAAGTATTCAGGTGCATAATGTTTGTTCCTTGTAAGGATTTAATGCATAGATGCATCACAGTAAATGAGTATCGGTATAAAACGGGATATCTTATGGTCCAAAAGGGGCATATAAGCCATTCCAAGGCCTGCCCATGAATGAATAGGGGAGTATTTATTGACGAAATGGTGCAAGCTGTAGACATCTAGAAATTTAAAATGTCATCAAAGAGTACAATGTTGTAAACATGACCAATTTGCTACTTTCAGAAAACATGAATGCGCATTAACATCGACCCAGCTGACAGTGTGGATATCTGTTATGTTTGCAGACAATAAAAATGGTCCTCTTAGTATACATGCAATAATGAACATGCACATACGGCCATATGGGCGAGCTAACCGAAACAATACAGGATACACACCTAGAAGGCTAGAACTAAAACATACAGACAGTTTCTGTGCCAATGCTTTGCATAATGATGTCTTGCCTGTTCCTGGAGGACAATGTCGAAGACTGATAATGCAAAATTTATGAAAATGGTATTAGATAGGATAAAACACAAGTACCTTATCTGCTAAACAAGAACCATAAATAAGACGAATGAAATTTAAATTTTTAGAAATAGATATCAATTTCAGAGAAATGACTGAATGTTAAAGAGAGTTATAGAGGTGTAGTAGTGAAATAAAAAAAAAATTACATGGAGTGACCATTTCAAATTGCTATTGCAAAAAGTTTGTTAAATATCATGTTCCATTTCCAACTGAAAATCCAAGTATATGCCATCCTCATTGCTTGAAACGATAATTATATATTTCCAGTTTACTACAAATGCCTGGCAAGAGTGTGAAACATCAGACTAATACAATGTACTAGTGACACATTTAATGCTATAACTACTGCTTATAAAGAAGCTTTCTTCAGATCAGACCTACCATGTCAATACTTGCACCTTGTCATGTATTATTTTCTTGTCACTAATTTGTTTCGGAAGTTTATCAACCATAATAGAATTGTTAGTACCTACTTCTGCTGCTGCAACAGGAGCGATTCCACCCGAATCCACTTTGAGTCAAACCACGAACCAAGCTTAATTTCACTTAGACGACCACTTAAAAAATTGTATAGCGTCTGCATGAAAAAATCAGTTTAGACTATCAAATCAACTCGACAACATATGAGCAGGCAATAAATTACCAAATCTAAGATTGTCCAAACAACAAGTTAATACCAGTAATAAACATTGATGACACATACAACTATGACAAAACTTTACTAAGCTAATTTTTTGTCACCAAGTATATGGAGCCAAACATAATTAAAGTATCTTGGTAAGCCTATTTTTGTGTAACAACTGATGTTAGGATATGATTATAAAAGTATGTTATTGTTGCTGTTGTTTTAGAACACTTATTAAACCGCCATGAATAAACAAATAAAAAAAGAAACCCAAACCCAAACCCAAACACCCCTGCTGCAAGTCTACAACCATATATCCAAACACCTCCTGCTAGTCTTATTGCGAGTAGCATTAGATAACCAAACCAATATTAGTATCATTAGAGTAACATTCGAAAAATAATGTAAGTTATTTACGTTCTTAACTGGAAATTAATTACCTGTCTCAAGGATCTTGTTTGATTTTGGGTCCATGGGATTGATACTGAACATGAAAAAATATAAATATAAAAATAAATTAGAATATGACAGTTGTCAGCATTTCAATGAATTTTAAGAAACAAAATTACCACAAATAATAAGAGTAAGGCTAATGATGAACAACATTTTATCTTGAGGTTTGACATAAAATCCACCTTTCAACCTCGCCTCACATTTCAAATGAATCAATTCCTTTTGCTGCAACCCACATTAGTCCAAACTCAAAACCATACACCATATGCCAAAAACTATCAGACCTGGGCTTGATACAGCTTAGCCTTGTTGAAAATCAACTCCTCTTAGCAGCATTCGTTTTCTTCAAGGCTTCAATATCGACCTTGTTAGCCACAGCCCATTCCGATCCAGGACCACAGCCACAGGCATTTTTCCACACTACATCAACGATTACAATATTAAATCCCACATACAAATTCATCAACAACAACAACTCAAAACACTAAAATCAAACTAAAAAAAAAAAAAAAACTTAAAACTCATTAATAAAGGTATGAACAATTAACAGAGTGCTTTTGGATTTGCATAGAAAATTGCTAGTTCAAAAAAAGATATACACATGCTAACAAGAACAAGAACTTTATTTTAATGAATAAATCAAGTGTCTTGCTATAAAAGCAGCACTGCTATAAGAATTACAAATGCTACGTATATCCCTGATGATGGTAACGGTACTTGATTTCCACTCGATGGGCTTCCAACTGTGTACAACACTACTGGGCTGCGTACTTTGTGAATACCATCACTCCACATCAATGACACACGTTTCAGTGTAAACGGCTTAAATCTTTTTCCCTTTGCAATCACTCGAAATGACATCTTCTGGTTCAATTCTGTGAATTGCAGACGGCTTGGCTCAACAGTTACGTGTAGCTTTGAGTGGTCACCTCCGATGTATGCAACATATGTGGAATTTGTTTGCCCCACATTTGTAACGGTTCTTGTAAAAGATGCCGTAAATGCATGTCCCTTCATGTCTAGTTGCATAGCCATTGAGGGGTAATTGATATCTTTAAGAGCAGTTGTCGACTGGTTTCGGCAACTAGCAATTCCAGTTCCAGACATGTTACACCAAATTGAAAGATAATCTTGTATAGATGCTTCATACACAAGGCCTGGATTAACGGCCTTTAGAGGATCAACATGGCCTGATCCGTATGAAAATTCAGCACCCGACTTGAGGTCACCATCAATTTCCAGTGCTATAGTACATTAAAACAAATTTTCATTTATATAGATAAGCAACACACCAATACAGACATGAAAATAGTCATACATAGATAAGACGATTATTTACCCGTAGTCATGAGAGCAGATTTAATTGCAGAGGCAGACCATGTAGGGTGAAAAGATTTTACAAAAGCCGCACCACCAGAAACATGTGGACAAGCCATGGATGTCCCTGATAGAATATTAAACTTCAAGGACCGCTTGTCGATAGACATATTAGATGGGGAAGCCATTGGCGAGAAAGCTGCTAGAATTTCCACCCCCGGGGCTGTTATATCCGGCTACAATAAAACATACGTAGAATTTTTTTATTAATCTCAATATAGGTCGACAGTAATAGTAAATACTCTGTATAAAGTTTAAAATGACATAACCCGTGTTCTGTATTTTTTTTTTGCGCTAGTGACACAAGACATATATTTATTTTCCTATTGAGACAGTAAGTGCTCACAAAATAAGAAAAAGAGAATACCTTTATGATATGAGACATAAATCTACTAGGCCCTCTACAAGAAAATGAAGCAACAGAAGGAGCACTCCGGTTGTACATAGCTTCACTCTTTAAAATCTGAACTTGAGGTACTCTGTTTGAATGACGAGTCTCAGTTAGCTAAATATCACCACATTAAACATAAGGGAAGTAAATTTGCATATCTTAAAAATGTCATTACCTTGTAGAGTTCATGTATGTTTTGACCACGCCGAGAGCATTGGTAGTCAGGCCTACAACAGGGTATGGCATGATATCTGACACATTTCCACCATAACTTGGAACGATACAGCCAACGGCTCCTGCTATTTTAACATACTGTATGTTGTGTATGCTATCACACATAACCACTTTGTTCTTGATCAGACTACTCTCTAAGCATGTTGGAAGACAATTCCTATAAATAAAATATAAGAAAACTATCAGTCATGTTTTTTCTAGCTTGTATATATGATTGATAATATGTTGTACCTTGCATCAGCCTCGGAGCAATCAATAGTCACCTCTTTCGCGTACACTATAGATAATTGTACGTCACTTGATGGGAACGCATTAATACCATTGCCCTGCATGCAATATATTATGTCCATTAACAAAATTATACTGAGACGTGTAATTATCTAATTAAATATAACTGAACGTACGTACCACAAGAATTGCGTCATTTCCAAGCATAATTTTATCAATTATCTTTCGATTGGTATCACTAGCTGCCACAGTCAAAATCCATGGAACAGAGCTTGTAATAGAAAAGAGATCAGGGCCTTTATTACCCGCAGAATTGATTGTCAGGATGTCTCTTTCAAATGCATGTAAGGCGCCGATTTCAATAGGGTTAGAAGTAGGTTCGAGGGGATCGTTTGGATTTATTGAAATCGATATTATATCAACTCCATCTGATATTGCATCGTCAAAGGCAGCTAGAATTTCTGTTGTGTGACAGTAATCGCCACATACTTTATATACGGCAATTCTTGCAGAAGGAACTCCTCCTGTGGCAGTCCCTTGTGCTATACCATAATAGCTTGCGTCTTTCACTCTGTTACCAGCTGCTATTGATGCAACGTGTGTCCCATGTCCATTAGTATCTCTAGCCGAAAGTTCTGAATTTTCAATAATGTACGAACGAGCCCCTATTATCTTCCTACAAATTGAGAGCATATAGTTAAGAATATTTTTAATTGCCAAAATCTGTTCAGAACAGAGGAGGGAAAACAGTTCTGGGATTATCTACAACATCATGATTGCGGCTGTAAATTGGATATAAACCTTAGAAATAATATAGAAGGAAGAAAGGAAATCGGAGGAAAAGTTACAAGCAAATATGATGCATGGATTGGAGTGTGTAATGACTTATTTATAACATATTTCCCTCTAGTAATTAACTTCTTCTGTCTCCTTTTATGCTATTTTCTTATATGATGCATGGATTGGAGTGTGTAGTGACTTATTTATATGCGCTTCCATATAAACTGCAGGCTTAGGAAGTCGTTCTCTTGGTAGATTATTAATGCAAAGGTGTCAAGATAGAGTCCCGAATTCTGTTTCCAAATTGAATGGTAAGTGTTCTCTTTTCCAAGATTTTTGTTTTTCTGGTAGCCTTATTTGGTGTTACACTGTGCCAGGTTGAATGCTTTCTGTATCTAGTATACTTATATCAGTACATAATCAGTGAAAATAAGATTATCCAAACGACCCCTTAAGAGGTGTTTAGGACTATCTTATAGCTGAAATAAGTGGTTGTTAGGACTGTTTATATGATACTATGGGACTGATAAGCTGTTAAAAGTGAGCATATAGGCTGTCCAAGTTTAAATAAACCCATAAGTTGTGAAAATAAGATTATCCAAACGCCCCATTAATATATTTGAAGTTCAAGTGTTCAAGTGTTTAACACGACTAGAACTGGCTTTGTCAATTTCAACGATTAACCCTTATAAGAAAAATACTGTTTGAGTTGATCCATGGTTATTTATTGGAAGTTGATATGGTAGCGATTGGTAAAGAGCGTTGCATAGAATCAAGGGTTTATAGGATCGTGAAGATTGAGTAAAATTGCCTAAATCTGATTCTTATCGTTTAGTTTTTGTAGCCTGTTAGGGAATCCGCATTTCGTTTTCGTGTTGTGTATGCGGCAATGTTTGAAACGGGCATAATTATTAACTTCTTGTTATCACTTACGTCCTAATTACGAATTTGTGTTAAAACTGTCCGAATCAAAGGTTTATATTTCCATCATGATTAGTTTTGTTATCTGTTTATATGAACACAGATTCTCTAATTATTGCTTATTGTTTGCAAGACGTTTTATAGTGTAGGATATTGATAGGCGTGGTTATAGATAATAATACTGCACTTTGATAGTTTATGCAATAGACGTATCAGTTTCAAGTAATTGTATGAGATAGATGTATCGGTTTCAAGGCTCTGTATGACTATATGTTACTGCTTACTAGTACCAGTTCTCTGTGCAAACTGCAAGTGTCTATTTTGGATCTATTTTGAGCATTCTTCCTACTGTATAGTATTATTATCTGAGCTTATGAAATTGTCTTCTAATATAATCCTCTTTTGTTCATTTTACTTTGAATTCTTTCATGACTATATTTATTTACAATCAATATTTCTGTTCATTTCAGGATCATATATCTCTCTAAATGGAGCCTATTTGCTCATCTACTATACAAGTCTAAGCTCGAGTGTGGATTGAGGAACACTATTAATTAAATTTTGAAGACGTTTTGTTTAGTTGCTTGTTTTTTCTAGTATACTCAACCTAAATGTTTGATTCATTTTGTCCTTTGGAGGTTTAAATATTGGAGACGTTTTGATACATTCGACTTTAATGTTTGTTTATCCGTTATCAAGTTATTTAAACAATAAGGGGTGTCTGGTTTAGGAATTTATTTTGTAATTCGTGTTTTTTTAAAAGCCCGTTTTGACCCGAGCCCATTTTGACCCACCGTAATCGTTTGATCCGAATTATAATTTGTCCGTTTTGGCCCGTGCCCGTTTTGACCCGTTCCCGTTTTGACCCGTTCCCATTTGATCCGAATTATGTAAAGTTGCAATAACTATGTATAAAGTGACAACTGAACTTACCTGTTACAACTGAAGTCTTTACCACCATCGCAGACTCCTTTCCATTTACTGGGAATCGGACCAAAGCCTGCATCGCTGAAACTCTCCGACTCTGGCCATATCCCTGTATCGATAAATCCGATGGTTATGTCACCCTCACCATAAGGGTTTCGCTCAGTAGTATCTGAAAACCCCATGAACTCCCACGATTCTGTTGTTTGGAGTTGGAACTTTGTATCAGGTAACACTGAGACGATCCCATTAAATCCTGTTGAGGTGTTCATAATAACCATTAATATAATTAGCAATGCATATGTAGATACACAGATAATAGACCCTTTTTATTTTATCACGGGATGATTAACGACAAATGATAATATGATTAATATCCATAATTCCATATGCAAGTTTTGGTTCAACTCCAAAAGACCAAAACTACAGTTGAGAATCATTTATCTAGTATGATAAAGGTAACTTACTAGCCAAATTATCTTTTTCTTCTTCGGAGAGGTAAGCAGCAAATCCATGGAAGTTTTTGTAGCTCCGGATTAGCGCTTTGCTCGCAAAACTGTTATTTATTAATGTATCAAATTATCAATGTAAAAATAATAATAACTTGGTCAAATCTAAAATTTTGATCGATTATAGAAGATATACCTTTGATCAACAAATTTTTTAACCATCTTCTTGGAGTGATGCGATGAATGTGACTTTTCGCCTTCTGCAAGGGATCCCATGTAAACAATATAAGCCTGCAAAAATTAACATGAGATTAGATATATACTTTTGCTCTAGTAAAAATCCGAGGATGAAAAATATTTAATACAATTAATATGAACTCCTACTTTGGTCTTTTAGTCACAAAAACCGTGTTGTTTCAAAACCTCCGAAGAAGGCACAATGCTGTTTGGACCACTACATAGAAGAACTTAATATGGTTTGGAACTTAATATGATCTTCGGGAGGTTTCAGGTTCCATTATTGGGGTTTCTTTCAATTTGATTAGCGATATGCAAGAACTGAATGGAGATAACATAGATATTGATAAAAGTCTTAACTTTTCACCCTATGATGCTAAAGATTCTGTTCGTAGTTTGCGTTCTGTTGATAAATCTACATTTGTAATGGGAATTGATGGTAAAAGCAATGTAAACACTGAGAAAAGGAAAGATTACCACCGAGTGTTTGTTCTGTGAATAAATTTCTCAGAAAAGAATGTACAGTGGACGAGTATTGCGATGCATTTAATTCTTCGTTTAGCAACAAGGGTTGGGATGATGGGTATCTTATTGGTCTCTTCATTTTCGGGTTGCAACCGGAAGTAGAGAAAAGGGTTGAAACGTTCAAACCAAAATCCCTTTCGGATGCGGCCAGGTTTCAGGAAACAACCATTAATCTCATGAAGAACATGACCAGTCCAACACTTTTTCATAACAAAGATTCAAGAGAAGTGATGGATAAGAATTTTGGTTTGATGGGTATTGATAAATTTTGTAACAAGGATATCAAAAGTGAGGAAAATGTATCAAATGACTCAAGTAAAGCGTGTGATAACGACAAAATTTCATTAACACATTTAATTGAAGGTGAAGAGAGTGGGCTGGAGGAAACGTTTAGTAGTGATTTAGGAGTGGAAATTGTCTGTGTTGGTTCTGTTTTTGTAAAGGGGACAACAATAGTTGAAAAGATTAAGGCTAGTGTTAGGAATGTAAAAGAAGGTACCACATATGATATCCTGGAGAATCGAGATAAAGATTAAAGAGGGTATAGAGAACAATGCAAGGAAGTAATGGGTTTGGTTGACTTGGGTTGTGGTGAACCTGGTATGAAAGCAGATGCATGTGAGAATGGGAATACACACACCTTGAGGCTATGCATGTGAGAATGTGAGAATGGGTGATGTGGTGAATGAGTCATCTGCTATTATGGGTGTATTTCTTCAATGTGATGTCGATGGTTTGTTAACTGCTGCTATACATGTGATGCTTCAAGGATGTAATGGGTTTGGTTGATTTGGGTTGTCAGTGGTGAACCTGGTTTGAAAACAGATACATGTAAGAATGGGAATACACGCCTTGAGGCTATGCGCGCCAAACATATTGTGGTAAACTCCGGTAACAACAATAGGAACAGTAACTTCAAACAAAATGGTAATCATCATTTGGGGATATTCTATGAGCTAATGTATGTTGAGGGTCAGGAAGTCATGTTAACTTCAAATTCAAGAGCAGACTTTGAGAGTTTGATATGTGGGAATGGCATAAAAGGAAGAAAATAGGTGGCGTTGACTGCAAATTTGAGCATAGAAAGTGGAACTTTGACAATTGGAAATGGCCATTGAGGAAGAAAGAAGAGCTAGAATCATGTGAAAAGCTAGTGTTTTGTTGGGATGAAGATATATACATCCAGTGGCATTGCAAATCAAGACAAGTGATCTACCAGGCTGTGGTGTATGTGTTGATTCAAGGAGTCAATGGAAGTGTTGCAGTTGCTACTTGGGTACAAGCGGGTGTTTGGCTTAAAAGAGGGTAACTTGAGGGGTGCTGCATAGGAATGAATTGAAGGTTTTGAGAAAGGATTAGAATAGGCCCAGACGAATGAACTGAAGGTTTTGAGAAGAATAGGCCTAAACAACATTGGGTACCAAGACCAATGAAAGACATGGCTCGGTGGGCTGAATTGGGCCATTAGGAATATTGGCATTAGAGAGGGTTAGCTTTGTAGCAATTAAGACTTATTGTTAGAGATTGATCATGCTCATTTTCTTCTTGAATATAAGTCGAAAGGTTACTCTCCTTAGTCCTGATAGTTTGATCCCATGCATGCATAAGCACGGACAGAGCCATCTTATAGACATGGTTGGCCAAGTTCCACCCTAGCTAACATTTTGCCAAATGTGTATTAATGTGAGTATTGTGCTTTAGCTTATTAAATTTTATCATATTTAAATGGATTTAGCCCACCTTATTCTTTTTCTTGAAAGCTAGTGATATTTTAACTTTGTTGTTTGTTAAGCTTTTTAAACTTAAGATGTCTCTTATATTTGGTTTAATAGAAACCAATAAAAAATAATGTGATCAGAAATATATATTGAACTCTTATTTGTACATAGTAATATATTTGTCTACGTTTATGGTTAATAGTTGGATTAACAATCTTTCATGAATAAAATTCACCGTAGATTTCATGGCGTTCAATAATATTCAAGTTTTTCGTCTTATTTTCAACAATGCTTGTCATTTTTCCGGCACACCCAGAAACTACATCCTAGCTCCATTAGCATAAGCTGTTGGATAATACTCTAAACATAACTCGTGTACATAAATCTGCTACAATTTGGAGTGTGCCTTCTTATTATTCATATAAGTCAAATATGTGTATAACCTTAAATACAAGTACTTCAGTTCATCGGCTTTCTTACAAAATACGTGTTTACAGGGGCGGACGTACTACATACATCGTATGGGGCGGTGCCCTCCATGATTCGCCAAATAAAATCAGCCTTTTTTTTTTTTTTTTTTTTTTTTAAGTGCACTTCACCATAAAATCAAATTGCCCCACCTTGAAGCTAAACAATGCAAAAACCTTATATCTATATATTCATTTTTGTATGCAGAACGATTTTTGTCAAAAAAACAATTTTTTTTTTGCCTAACTTTCTGGTTCTGTCACTGCGTGTATAGGTCCTTAAAAAGATACGTAGTATTATGCATGTGTAAATGTTATGCAGAATTTTAGTTTGAAGAATAATGTACATATACAAGTCTAGACCAACCTTAATTAGCCATGCAGTTTTTTTGAACGGCATGAGCAAGTTAAACTTAAAACAGTATATTTCAAAGTAAGTGACATAAACTTTTACCAAAGCTACATACGTAGTATATAAGTGTGATGATATGTTAATTAGATAGGTTTTTTAATTTTCATTTTAGCTTCCAATTTAATTATGATGATGTGTAAAATATTTTTATATTATGGTAATTTATTAGGTGATCTTAGGGCGTTTTAACTAGAAAGTAATAATCCAATCCAAGGCAAGGCAAATAAGACGACCTATTACTTTGAAAGCTAAATTGTTATGGCTAATACTCCTAATAGCATATATTGCTACTTGTTTACTTTAAAGGCAAACAGAACAATGTCGCACAAGTTATATTTCAAAAACCATAATACGACATTTCCTATATATGCACTGCTAAGATAGTACACACACTAGTCCGGATTCCTAGATCCGCCAGTGATCCCATGCATAAGCTTTTGTATGATACTCTATATAATAATTCGTGTACATAAATTTTGCTAGAATTTGGAGTCTCCTCTTATTATTCCTATAAGTCAAATATGTGTATATATAGGTCCTTAAATACAACTCAATTGGCTATCTTACAAAGTTTTTCTTAGACCTAAAATCAGTTTTGAGATGCACATCATTATAAACGATACGTCGAACTATGTGTATATGTTATGCAGAAGTTAGAACTTAGAACAATATACATACAAGTCTAGATCAACCTTAGGGTCCTGCCAGTTTTTCAAAACGTAAAAAGAAGAACACTAACCTTTCGTTCCTTAACCTTGGTGGCCGAGACAGCAAAAACCGATGAAATAAGTAGTATGCATATAGCAAATGTTATAGTTTTAGTAACCATATTAGCTCGATACATTAGGGGGTAGTTAAGTTTTAGTAATGGAAGTCGACACAAGGGTCTTTGGGGTTTTGGGTGATCGAGCTTCAAAAGGTATCGAGAGGCTGCTTGTTACGTACTTGCACCACAACCGTGTCAAGACAGGATAGTTTTCTTGAAGGGTTTCGATTGTCGATTGTCAACGTTCTTGAGTTTTCGGGTTAAAGAAGATTCAAGGTTTGTGGAGGTTAATTTGTAAGAGGGGTCGGTTTAAAGGTTCATCTAATTCGAACTACATAACAGGCCCTGAAAAGATAAAAGAAACCTTTGTATTATTGTAGAATCTAGGTAAAGATATCTACGTCAAGAAAGTGATGGTTTCTTTCCTTTTACATACAAAGGTGATATACACAACAGAAAAGGGTTAATTTACTTCAAGTATTTTTTAAAAGGTTAACGATTTTTGAAAGGTTATTTTTCAAACGTTTAGTCATTTTAAAGAAAAGAAAACAAGAAAGTCTTTGAAGGGTTTATTACACATAAAAGGGTGTGGGGAGGAGGTTAGTTTCTCAATATAAATGAAGCGTTTGAGAGCCATATATACGTGTGTGTGTGTATTCTGTCGTGACACAACGATTTGTGTGTGCCGAGGTGTTCATCAAATTAATCAGGTTATCCGCTGCTAGCTTTTTCGGTTTGTTGCAGGACTTTACAACAACAAACATGCATGTCCATCATTACCATTCCATTTTGTACTAACTCTATGAATATGTATCTCAAATTGCTGGTCAAACAATGAAGAAAGTGAGATGAGTATACGTATATGCACACAAAGTGCAATTTCCACGACGAAAGTGTTTTAAGTTTCTTAAAAAGATTACGTGACTTCTATTAAAGAGTATGGGATCAAAAGACTAAATGAGAAAGTTAGTACTCAAAAGTCAAAACTTGTTCCTTTTAGTACCTCCTTAAGCGAACACTCGTCATAAGGCACTAACAAAATTTTGTAATGTACCTTGATCAAGCGCAAAGACCACGTACTTTTTTTTAACAGTTATACATGCAACACATAATGTGCATTCTCCATGAATATATATCTATCATACATGCATGCATTATATATCATATATCCATTTCATTTTACAAGTTTTATAATTTGGCAATTAGATTATGTTCAACTAAAAGCATGCCATAATTAAATCTATACTGTGGTTTTGGTTATAAAACATGGAATTTATATTTAGTTCGTTAGTGTTTCACGTTTTAGGATACAGAGAAGCCCAAAATGAAGGAGATGTATAGGAAGTACAAACAAATTAAAGAATGTTTTAACTAAAACTTTCCTATCAAAACTTTTACCAATTAAATGAAAAAAAAGTTTGAATTTCTTAATTTCACAAAAGAACTTATAAAACATATATTCAATGTTTTTTTTTTATAACGTTTTCTTTTCTTCAAAATAGAAATTAAAACACGATTTTGTTAAAACATGTACTCTATATTTTGTGGAGATAAAAACACCCTACAAAATGAAAGACAAAGATTAAGGAGGAAAAAAAAATTCCACCTACTCATGTTTTGTAGACAATAAATACGAGGGAAAGTTTCTAAATGAAAAAAAGTAACAACATACTATAACAAGCTACCTTTTCAATGTTGGATATCCACTAATTAATTAGTTCTCACATGCATATCAAAAGAGTTATCAAATCAAATTTCTAAATACGAGTAGTTCTCGTTTGTATACAACTTTTTATCAACAACCTTGATACATGAAATATGAAAGCATATAATAGCTGTCAAGGAAACCTAAAACACTTCAACACTCAGCTATCCAAAAGACCATCCTTGCGCTCATTGACAAATCATCACTACAATCAGCACTCGTGGTTAGTTTGTTTCAACTAGTACAAATCGACCAAGTTAATTAGACACTTTGTTTAAAGGAAAGTGTTTTACACGTCATAAAACTTGCGTTACACAACTAAACACACATGCAAAAAATTAGAGAAATTATATCTTAATATTTTAGTGTGTAACATTTTATGCTAGTTATACATAGCAATATACACATAATGATGTATGGAAAAAGAAAATACTCACCCGTTCCGGTCTCAAATATTATTTATGAAGCTAATTAAAATCATTAAATAATTGTCTAAGTGTTAAACTGTTATTTTAATGACGAAGACTAAAGTTGTAATAAATTTAGTTTTCCTAGAGCGTATATATTTGTCGACCCATTCTCTTTGGATGATCTGTTGGGCCTAAAGGGGGGGACCAAAGATAAGGATATTGAAGTGGAGAGCAATAGAATGGGTACCAAATGCAACACAGTGGTATCTGATCCTGAGAGACAATTAGATCTCAACAACGCACCTTCTCCCCCAGTTGATGGTACGAAAGATCAGGTTGCTGAAAATGAAGTGGGGGAGAAGCTACCGGTTGAGTGGGAAGGCGAAAAGGAGGTTAATACGGAGACAGATGACACTATTGAAATTGGCAGATTAATCGGTATGGACCTGTCCAAGGTCCGTGAGGTGATTAGAGGAGCTATTGTCAAAGAAGGTATTAATCCCGTTTTACAATGAATTTCCTTTCTATCAATATTAGAGGAATGGGGGGAGATAGTAAACCTCCTTGGATTAGTAAGTTAAAAAATAAAGAGAAGGTATCTTTTTTGGCCATCCAAGAATCTCAATGTGGCGGGATTCAGGAAAGGGTTATTGGTAGTTTCTGGGGAAGGTCGACATTTGAGTTCGAGTTGGTCGAGCCGAGCGGTAGGTCAGGGGGTTTGATTAGTATGTGGGATCCCGGAGTTTTCAAAAAAGTCGAAAGTATAAAAAGGGATAATTTCTTAATTGTTAAAGGTTTCATCAAAGGTTCCGATGAGATGGTGTGTGTGGTTAACGTGTATGCTCCTCAGTCTAGGAAGGCGAAGAAGCTGATTTGGGACGATATAATGAGCTTGATTGATCATAACGTTGGTTGGTGGGTTTTGATTGGGGATTTCAATACGGTTAGAAACAGAGAAGAAAGAAAAGGTTCCAAGTTTAAGAGTTGTTGTGCCAAAGATTTTAACGATTTCATAGCTTCCGCCGATTTACATGAATATGTGATGAAAGGTAATAAATATACGTATCTTAAGGAGGATGAGAGGGGAAGGAAGTGGAGTAAAATCGATCGATGCTTAGTTAGTAGGAACTTTTGACAGATGGCCAATGGCGGAGTTCGAGGCTCTCCTAGTGGTTTTTCGGATCATTGCCGTTTTGCGGACAATCAATTTGAAGGAGTCTGACTAATCACACTTTTACACTTAACTAATAATTAATTATTAATTTTTTATAATCTTATAATAATAATTTTAAGACAAAAGTCCACCATTTGTCCTTAAACTTGCCAAAAATCATCGTCAAGGATCGAAAGTTGAGAAAGTCTTCGCCATGAGTCTAAACCTTGAGTTTTTTAGGCCAATTGCGTCCCTTGACCCGTAATGCTCAGATCAATGTATTATTGGTGAGGGCAAAATCGTCGTTCACTGTAGCTTCATATTTCAAGCCGTTGTACAGCGTTCCAGTTTCCTATATTACTTTGTATCACAAGGTATCGTCACTTATCATACCTAAAATTTCCCCGAAACCCTTTCTTCTACAAATCATTAAACCTTTCAACATGGTACACTGCTGTTGTGGTAAGCAAGCTATAATTCGCACTTCGTGAACCTCGACCAACCCAAGGCGTTGATTCTTTGGTTGTCCTGATGAAGTAAGTGCGTTTTAAGATTTATTGTATTAGTTTGTTTTCGCAAGTACCACATTGTAACAATGGTGGTTGTTTAATGACTTGCTATATTCATGATTAGGGGTCTTCTTGTCGTGGATGGGATGGTATGATCCGGAAATGTGTGCTCGTTCAAGAATTATCATACCGAGCCTTTTGAGGGGGAGAAATGAGCTCGAGGCAAGATTAGAAGCTGCTCAAGGTGATGTGTGGAAGTGAAAGATTTACCTAATGCTGAGTTGGATATTATTTTTGACTGTTTATACACTTGGTTAACTTTTAAGCTTTAATGTATGATGGCCGTATTTTGTGTTATGTGAAAATGTAATTACTTGTTAGGCCATCATGGTAGTGTAACAACCTTGACCAAACTATTATATAGTATGTTCTAACTTTAGATTCTCTTGAATGGAATGTTTCATGTTTCCCCATATTGAAAATGGTAGTAACTTTGTCTTCCATATGGTTATGATTTTTGTTCTTTTGCTGAGTTTACCTTATGTTTATGCAGATGGTTATGAATTTGGTTATATTTGTCTTTTAGTTGTTAACATTGTTATGAAGTATTGACTTTGGTTAGTTTGGCATTATTACATAATGTTTATGCATATGGTTATCAAATTGGTTAGGTTTGACTTTTAATTGCCAACATTCTTATGAAGTATTGACTTTGGTTAGTTTTGGCTTTATGCACATGCTTACTAAAGAAGACTTGGCTTCTTCTACATCACCCCAGTCAAAGTTTGCAGTTGAAAGTGATGCAGTCATAAACTTTTCTATAAGAAATAGTCCACACAAGATGCAAATTATGCACACAAGAAGCTTGGTCAATCTATGAAAATACACAAACATAACACGGTTCCATAGATGATGCAAATGGATATAATATCAAATGCATAAAATTTCATACTTTTCAAAGCATGATAATTAGAGTTAGACACACACATATGTTTTTAGAGTACATAAGTTGTCCATAGCAAACATACTAGATGAAACATTGTCTAGTTCATTAACATAACAGAATTGACCTACGGTGAGGCCATCATTCTTTCCAGTGCAACATGCTGCCTAGTCATTCTTCGTGCAGTAGAATGGGATGAAACAAAAACTGCTTGCACACCACTTGAATGGACCTAAGATTGAGACTGTGATTGATCATGTTCTTTGGATTGAGGCCGGATTGATTATGTATGCTTTGGGATCATCAGTAGCTTGAACTTGACTTTCAGATTGAACACCTGGACCTTCACCTTGTTTCTTTGCTGCAACATCTTGACTACTACCAATACTTGGACCTTCACCTTTTTTATTTTCTGCAACATCTTGATCATGTATGTTGGGATCTTCAGTAGCTTGATCTTGAATTTCAGACTGAACACAACTTCCTTGAACTGCATCATCTTGCCTTTCAACAACACATGTACCTTCATCTTGTTTATCTGCTGCAACTTTGTTACCTTTAGGATGTGTCTTCTTTGTTGCAACCTTTTGAGGCACTTGTTTACCTTTTCCTTTAGCACTTGAACATTTTTGTTTAAGGCCAGTTTGACTACTTTGAGTTCCACCATGCCCAAAGCATGTTTTTTGGTTGTGTCTAGCAATGCCACAAACACTACACTTTATTCTCTTCTAAGCCTTAGACAACTTACCATTCTTCACAATCTCTTCAGTTTCAGGACCTATCCTTACTTTTTTTTACTTGTTGAGCTAGCCGCAGTTGTTTGAGGTTTTGGTGGAACAATTGTTGTGGGAAAAAATGATTGTTAATACAAATAAGCCATAAAAACGTTTATTTATATTTTACGATATTCTAATGTTTTGTCGATAACAAACGTAAAATCATTTTAACAAAACAAATAAAATAAGTAATGAGTTTGAGCCAATAGTTTTCTAACACACTTACGTTTTCACATAAAACACTAATACAAGTATAAGTGATTTTATGATTTAGTAATATATATGTACAACAACTAGTGTTTACATATTGGGCAAAATATATACACAACTAGTATATATTATATAAATGGGTAAAAACTAACAACCCATGGAAAATATCCATAACCCATGGTATTGACCCATACCCATTTGACTAGGTACATTGCACTCATGAGATACATTGTATCTAATAAAACACCCATGGATCAACCCATAACCCATGACCCATGACCCATAACCAAAATACCCATGGGTAAAGAGGAGCGTTCCACGGATCCCTAGCTTTACGCTAGACGGATCCCTTGTGGGAGGGATCCATGGGATCCGGGGAATAGTAGGCATTTTCTCTCTATAAATAGTGAGCCATTTCTTCATTGTTTGTTACCCCTTTCTCACATACTTTCACCTTGAGTTAAAAACTCTCTAACCCCATATCCAAGTGATCTATGTTTGTAGTTTTGTTTTTGTGTGATTCTCTAGGTTCCTCTTAAAGGCGAGATCACCACCTTTGAAGTCAAGCAAGCTCAAGTCCATGAGTTGCCATGCTTCCTCATCATCAAGACTACTGAAGTCCTCTTGTTGATGATTCTTTTCTTTCTACTAAGAAGTGTAGTGTTGAATACATTAGTGAAAGATGTCTCAAGTGTCAAGACGAAGACATTAGTGAAGGGTGTCGATCGTCCGTATTGTAGGCATTAGCAAAGGGTGTCTAGAAGCCAAGTCACAATACATTAGTGAAGGGTGTCTTAAAGATCTAGTTAGAGGCATTAGTGAAAGGTTCCTAAGATGTACATTCGATATGGTGTGTTTCGATGTACAAGATAGATTAGCATTAGATCCAAGGATATTGATATCCTTGATGATGTTGTAATAAGGAGTTGGTCTCCTTTGGGATTAGTCGTTGGTGTAGTGTTGGGTTGTAGTTCCTCCATTGTAATGGAACTCGGTACTTAGCCTAGTACCGGATAAAGGGTAGGCGACGTTGTGATAGGTGTGGTTCACCTTGGTGTGAAAGAACCCGGTGGTTAGCCTAGTACCGGAAAAAGAGTATGCAACTTTGTGAAGGTTTCTCCACCATAAGGAGTCGGTGTTGTGTAGTGATTACGAACTCTCGAGTAGGTGACTCGGGGGTGGAGTAGGCAAGGAAGGTGTCCTTGTACTTGTAGCCGAACCACTATAAATACTCGCGTTGTGGTTTTGTGCTTCTTACTCTTATCTTCTCATTACATACTTCTTTATGTTTGTTTTATCAACATCCAACACACATCTAAATAGATTGACATAAGTCAATCTAAATAGTTTAAAACAAGTTTTAATTGGCAAAACTATTCAACCCCCCTTCTAGTTTTCCACAATGATTTTTCCTAATGTTCATTGCTAGTTATGGGTTAGACAAGGTGTTTGTAGGTTGCTTCCCAAGTGTTAAGATAGTAACAAGGATGAGCATATGTTTCCACAGCTCCTACTTGTTGTCCATTTAAAGTCATATTCCAATTGGTAGCAACAACATGTTTACATGGTAAACTGTTATCTCCCATATTCTACAAGTACAAGACTTGTCAAGAACATTAAATACACATTGGTCTCCCATTGGTCCACTAACACGAAACTTATCTCCCCATTCCATAAAATATTATACTTAACAACCTTTTTCTTAATATCATCTAACATGTGTTGTGCAGTTGGTGTTAGTGGCCCATTACTCTTCTCAATCACCATTACAACATGCATTATTCTATTCATACAGTATTCCATGATGTATTCTAAGGTTGTAATGATTGGTTTGTTTATACCCTCAATTATTTTCTCATGAAACACTTGACACATGTTATTAAGTAACACATCAGAATGAGGTCTCCATAAACAATACAAATAAAGCTGTATTACTTATACATTTCATATAATATATATCACTTAAGTTACACAGATAGATGACTTATATGAGAAATGTGATCTTGACCAATGGATTGGTGGTATCTTACTTAACTAAGCGTGGGCAGGTTGACTAAATATTTTGAAAACATCCATAGCTTTCTCAAACTGTACATGATTGAGGTCATTGCACATCTCCACGGATGGTCTATGAAAGCCCTACCTTTCCATTGAAGTTTCATATTCTCATGAATGCTTCTAAGACAAAAGTTGTGCTCGCATTTGAAAAAACCTCTTAAAGCTACAATGCTATTCTACACAAAATCACATATATTTAGTGTCTATTTAAAACAGAGGGACTTGAATTCAATCACCGGTTTAAGGGGGTACCTTTTGCATGTTACTAATAAAAGTGAAGATTGAGTTTGGCTCAAGTGCAAGATCATCAGATAAACAATGAAGAAACCAAGTCCATGATCCTATGTTTTCTGATTCTGCAAAAGCATAAGCTAATGGGTATATACCATTGTTTCTATCAATTCCTACAGCTGTTAGAAGTTGACCCTTCAAAGGACTATCAATAGGAAAAGCATCTATCCCCAACAACTGTCTCTAGCATGCTTTAAATCCTTCAATGCACCTAAACAAACATACATTCTATTGAATTCTCTTGTTGGAAGAGTGTCATCTGCAGCCGTTCTACATTCATCGAACTATTGTATTAGGGTTTCTCTTACGCAACTCTTGAACATAATCTCTCAACATGGTAAATTGTAGCTTTAATTCACCCCTAATGCCTCTTATCGCTATTCTTGTAGCCCTTAAAACCTTCTCGCATCAACACTTGAAGCTCAAATTGGTTGGTAAGTTGATTATGAATAGACTTGATTGGAATCAGTGGATTGGTTTTAATTTTTCTCATTATTTGCTTTGAGATAAAGTTAAGGTCAAAAGCTCTGACCGCCAGTGGTTGCAAACATGTGTGTTGATCATTATATTTTCTGACTGTCCAAGGACCTTTTTCACCATCCCTGCCGACAAACAAAAGCCATGGGCAGAGTATTTGGTAAGGGTCATTTTTGCCTGCAATTAATACATTTAAACCCTTCTGGTTAATGGACCTCTAGTTGGGCCTATACCTAGTCTAACACTTTTACTTGGGCCTGAAAGTGAAACATAATCCACACATCTGACCCTTATTCTTTGTTTGTCATTCTTTAGAAAAAGCAACTCCCTTCTAGTTTCTATTGAATGATCTTTTACTCTCTCTTTGACATGTTTTGCACTAGGAAAGTCTTGACCACGGTAGAAGAATGTGGTAAAAACACTAGAATCATACTCTGTCCTAACCCTTGGCACCCCAGAGTTACCTACGTCTGAGTCAGAACCATAAGCAGTGTAAAAGGCATCATCATCCATCACAGGTAACTCATTTTCCAAATTCATATCATCACTTATATTAGTAGATGTTCCTGCATTGCCTAACTCAATACTCTGACTCCCTTGGACCAAAGCAAGTTGTGCATCATTCTCCTAACAACTATTCTCTTCATTTGTCAGAATTGAGTCATCACCTACATTGCCTAAGCCATTAGTTTGAGTAACTTGGAACAGAGTGACATCAAAATCAGGATCCTCTTCCATGTTATTGCCATCAACAGGTGCTCTTCCTACTTTCTCTAATTGCTTATCCTGAATCACTTGGAACAAAGTGACATCAGGCTCCTCAAACATGTTATTGCCATCAACAAGTGCTCTTACTACTTTCTCTAACTGCTTATCCTGAGTCACTCGAAACAAATTAACCTTAAAATTATCAGGCTCCTGAATAGTATTGTCCTCATCAATAAGTACTAATGCACAATCATTGTTATCAACAGGTTGGCTGGCAAAGGACATGTCAAGGGTTGAAAAAACAGGCCCAATTTCTAGATTCCCCAATATTATTGACGTCCATAGATATTTGTGTTAGTTGCATAAAAGGCTCTAGTACAAGCTCATTTTCAAGGTCATCTAAAACCAATCGTCTACAACACGATTGGATAGCGAGTAGCTTTTTTCTAATTTGTTCATCCATCTCCCAAAATACGGTCTTAATAGATCGTGGGGACATTCCGATAACTCTAATCTTGTCTTACCTATTTCAACATAAACATCTATCAACTTATGGTCTTTGACAATGTCTTTCAACAACTCAAGATTCACATCTTCACAAAAATTAAACAAGCCATCATCCAATGTACTACCAGGCTTAACAAAGTAGTAGTAATTGGTTTGTCCTTCAGCATAACCGGTTTCGGTCATGAGAGCATCCATTTCATCAAATAGATACCTCATTCATTTCAACATAATAATGTACCATTATGATGAAACCTCATGCTAAACGAACCCGATCGACCAGTTGTTGAAACACATAACAAAACACTGTTACAATTATCTTACCTAAAAGGAAAATACCTTAAACAATCGTACAAATATATCATAATAAACGATTATCACCAAAAAACACTTACTATATCTCCTGATTGCAGAGTTTTGCTCTATCTCATGGTCATCAAAGAAATGTTGTTCTCTAATTTGCCATAGAGTCAATCCAAGGTTGATGCTTGTTAATTTCTTACTTAGATTATAAGATTTCATAAGTGACATTGCATTAGGGTTTTTTGGTACGCTTCTAAAACAAGTTTGGGGTTATATTAGACATAATAGCGGAAAATGGATTAGACGTCGCTACATAGTACATCGAGAGAGAAACTTTGTCACGGTTAAAGACGAGTATACCCTCAAAACAAATCGGATAACGGATTTTAGGACATATAACGGGACATTTACCCGAGCATTACGGGTCAAGGAGGCAATTGGCCTAAAAACCCAAACGATGACATATTTCTCAACTTTTGGGCCCGACAATGATTTTTGGCAAGTTTAGGGACCAACGGTGTATTTTGTCTAATTTTAAGTGAGAATAATACAGAAGAGCGAGTATATATATCTTTTCAAGAACATACAAGTTTCGTTTGTGTGGTTTTATCCAAAATCACACTCATCATCTTATTTGATTTTATTTACATAACTGATATATAACTTTTCAAATTAGTTACATTAATAGTCCCTCTTTTAGAAAATAAGGATTATCTTTGAGATAATCTATAGTTTTTATTACACGGATAGTTTTAATTTTTTATTTGAGATAATCTATAGTTTTTATTACACGGATAGTTTTAATTTTTTATCACAAAATGAGGTTAACTAATGCAAATAGTTTGAAAATCAAGGATCGTCCATGTAAATAAAATCGAAAAGTGACGTTGAGTGCAATATTTGGGTAAACTAGTAAACTTTATTTTTTTATTGTTTTTATATTTTTTTTTTTTGTTAAAATTAACCAACTTTCAATTCAATAATACACTCCAAATTCATTTGCGTCAGATTCCAACGTACAAGATGTGTTGTATGCCATCATAAACGAATGCATGTAATTCATGTGAATCTATAATTCCATACGTTGATTAACTACTGTATATTTTTATTTTTATTTGGTTTTAAGTTTTCACGTTTTTTTTTTTTTTTTTCAGGCTGTTTGATGGTGTCCGTAGATGCTGCAGTTGAATTTTGGTTGGTTGAAACCTTAATTTGTTAATTTTGGATGAAGGAATTAAAGTAAGTGATGTTACAAATATTTCATTTTAATTTTTGTGTTTGGATGTGGTTCTTTTGTTTAGTGTTAAGATTAGCAATGTATGGTCAATTTTTACTATCTTCGTCTTAAATTGAATGTCCACTTTTATTTATGATGTACATAGTTTTAGAAAAATTGAAACCATTTTAATTGGTTGAAATATTGAAAGTTAGACAATTATTTTGAGACAAGCTAAAATATAATGGTGGACGTTTAGTTTGGGACGACGGGAGTATCATTTAAGGATATAAATGTAATTTGAGTACTCCTAAAGATTAATCATAATCAAAATCAGTTTAACTGAACCCAAACAGGTTGATTAAATGTGATATGAAAAAGCAATAAGAAGATACTCACTTTTAAAGATGCGATGCCAAACACTCCTACAAAATGCAAATGCAACTCTAAACGCTCACCATTTGGTACTATACATCTGATTCTCTGATTGTGATTAGCCCATATTACAAAATGCACTCACAAATGCTAGAGATTACGATGCAAAGTAGAGTTCGTTTTAAAAAGAATTATATGATTCTGGTTATTTGAAATCATATAATCACTTTGAACACGTAACGCCATTTATAACCCCTATACGTATAGTTTTATGGACACTGCCTTGCATTTGAATATGTTGATATGATCTATGATACAAATTGAATAACTGCGAGAAACTAAATGCATATATGCATGTAATTCAGATGATGGCGAAGGTTGAATGCCCTGTGGCCCTATTGAGCAAATACCAAATTGTTACATAACCACTTTGTTCTTGAACAAGACTATAGTTTATAATCTCCATAGGTTTTGCTACATTTAGACGCACTAATGGAAGACCTAAAAGAACGTCTCCTCCCAACGAAAACATCATATGTCGTTATAAATCCTAGAGACGTTCAAAACCTTATAAAACGAGGCCAAGGTCTTAGATCATGGATACGCCTTGATGCTGCAACTGGTGACTCACAAGTTATTGAAGTTGACAAGTTCACTATGATGAGACGTTGTGATCTTCCTGCACGTGATCTTCGTCTACTTGATCCATTATTTGTCTACCCATCAACAATTCTCGGAAGAGAAAAGGCTATAGTTGTAAATTTGGAGCAGATCCGGTGTATTATAACATCTGACGAAGTCTTGCTTTTAAATTCACTAGATAGTTATGTGTTACAATATGTTGTGGAACTAAAGCGGCGGTTGAAAGGTGATGTTTGGCAGTCAGATAGTTCAAACTTTAACAGACGGAGAGGAGGTATGTTTGGGAACACGTCACCTGATTATTTGCCGTTTGAGTTCAAGGCTTTGGAAGTTGCTCTTGAGGCTGCTTGTACATTTTTGGACGCGCAGGTTTGTTTCATTCTTGGATAAGATGTTCTGTTTCAGTTCTTACCTTTTACTTTTAAAGTTCTATTTTTTATTTAATCTATATCAGGCTGCGGAATTAGAAATTGAAGCTTACCCATTGTTAGATGAACTTACTTCGACAATCAGTACTTCAAACTTGGAACGTGTTCGGAGACTGAAAAGCAGACTGGTTGCATTGACACGAAGAGTTCAGAAGGTGATATAAACATTCATCTGATAAATTGTTTTAGGTGGCAAAAAGGGTGGGTCATGGTGTCGCGAACAGGTCAAAAAGGGTAGTTTTGGTATAAACTTTTTACCCAAGTTTGATTTGGTTGTGTCAAATATGATTAATTCATATTTACATTTAAATAACACGGAGTAACACAATTATCCTAAATGAAATGATAAAACATGTTTCATGCTATGAAAATACATTTTAGGTGACTTTTGACCCATTACCTTTTTAGCTAAACTTTTGGACTATATGCGTATGACCCGTGAGAGATTACAAAATAATCATACGACAAAACACCTTATATAGGTAAGAGACGAGATAGAGCAACTGATGGATGATGATGGAGATATGGCTGAGATGTATTTAACTGAAAAGAAGATACGAACAGAGTCATTATTCAATGGTGGTGATCAGTCTTTGGCAGGATGCAGATCACGGATGGTATTCAATCCGTTTCTGCTCCAATATCTCCAGTTTGTTCACCTCCTTCTAATGGCAAGATTTAACAGAAATTTGAGCCTTGCAAGGAGTAGAATCGAGAGCACAAAGAGTTCAGAGAGCGGTACAGAAAATATCGATGAGCTGGAGATGCTGCTGGAGGCTTATTTTGTCGTCACTGATAGTACTCTAAATAAGCTTACATCGGTATGTAATCCACACCATATATGGGATACTGTATAAGGAAACCAACTAACAATTCATCTTTTTCAATAAGGCCACCCAACAATTAAAACCATATGTATCCAGTTTCGTAAATCTGACCAAAAACATGTTGAAAGACAACATGTTACTTCAGTTTTTTTATGTTTGCTAAGTTTTACTTTGCAGAATAGGAACCGTAACTATGGGTATTTTTGTTATTTCAAATACTTAGCAAGTTACAAATTCCAATAAAAGGGGACAAATATGTTTGTGGGGCAACCCGGGCGCTTTGATCTGCACTAAGATTACCTGTTTTGACTACAACCCACCGAAATCAACTTTGTTGAATGACTTTCTTTTTGTCTGTGTGCACTAGCTGAAGGAATATATTGATGACACCGAAGATTTCATCAATATTCAACTGGTATATTTATCGATTTTATTTGCTAAAATTGTGTACCATTTTGACTCGGGGCACTTTTACCCGACTTGCTCATCATGCCACCTCTATTTCTCATGAAATTTTTTATCTGCAGGATACTGTTCGGAACCAGCTTATACAGTTTGAGTTGCTACTGACAACAGCAACATTTGTTGTTGCCATCTTCGGGGTCGTGGCAGGGATATTTGGAATGAATTTTGAGATATCGTTGTTTCAGAACCCATTGGCCTTCAAATGGGTACTGGTGCTTGCCGGGGTTTCTGGAGTCATTTTGTTCTGTACATTTTGTGGTTTTTAAGTACAGGAGACTTATGCAATTGTAGACGCAAAATAGACCATGAACTGTGAAAGCACGGCGATTTCACTGATATGATGCAAATGTGAAGGTAATTTCGATTGATGGGTTGCCTCAGACTCTTTCTTATGGCAAGTATATGAGCAAAAGGCGTCATACCTTTCTTATTTTTGTAATTAAGAATCGTGTTAAAAAAACTCCATGGGTATTTGGATGTACCTTTTGAAAACAATTTTGTGATGAATGGTCATGACTTTAAAGTCATTTGTAATAAGACTGACCGTAGAGTATGATGCCTGGATATGATGCTACTGTTTGAGGTTTTCACAAACTGAGATTCAAGTGATCATTTAAGAATGAACAATATGATGAGAAATGTGTTCTTGGTTTTGTCTTCGCTTAAATAAGATGCATTCTTCTTGGTTCTGGTATTGCTGATAAAGTGTTTATTTGCGCACTTATAAGGCCCCTTTACGCGATAAGCAATCCTGAACACATTCTTGTAGAAAAGAAAGACTACTACAATACCATCATTTAAGATAAGCATTCTCATATACACTCTTTCTGAGAAGAAATGACTTAAAATATTAGTGAAATTTTCGCAAAGTAGGTTAAAAACAGATACGAGTTTATATCCTTAACAATATGATCTGCACTTGACTACTAAGTAACCAAATCTAAAACCAATGTATGAAAATGAATTGGAATTGTAACAAGCCAAATGACTTTGATTGTGTCTGGAAAATATATCCAACAGCAGGATCTAAAACTTGAGCTACCGATTATTTCTTTAGTCAAAATCCAAATACAATACTTTAACAAAAATGTGTGCTCACGAGGTTAACAAAAGGAAAAAGACCAAGACCGATATAACATTTCGTACAACTAGGTTGTAGCATGATCAGTGTGGAGTAGTAAAGACTTGCGAAGATGATTATTTTGATTCAGGTGGTGGTGCAGAATGAAGTCTTGCATTTCGAGCTCTATCAGCTTTCTCTAAGTAGTCTTGATGCGATAGTTGTTTTGTACCTTTAATGAAAAAACATCAGTTAGATATACTTTAGAAATATATTTAAGAAGTTAAAGAAACTTGGAGTCACCACACTTAATTTGTAGACATCACTATGTTAACTCACTGTATATAAAGACTCACTTCAGGTTATACTGTTATTCATAATAGATCAAAAGGGTTAAATAGTAAAAATATTGGTTAAAACAAAAATGGGTTGATTAGGTGAAGACTGAAGAATTGCCCAAGGTTATTTAACAACTTACAGCCTCTGAAAACAATGTAGTTAAGACAAAACCAGATTGTTAATATAGATATCATATAAGATGATAGCCAGCAAATTTACCTTAGTGTGTTGGCTTTTACAAAATCTCTTACTCACCAAGTAGTCCAACTATGCATAAAGTGTGGGATACAAGGCTTTGTTTTCTTGTTTTACATATTAAGCTTGTGCTTAGTACATAACATGAATATTAACTGTATTATTGTGACATATGAGTGTATCTCCTCACTACTGTGCATTATGCTACAAGTCCATAAAGACTTGGCGAGACCCCTCAGAACCCCGGTTCAGATTAGAAAAAAACGGTTGGCTACAAAAATACAGGGCATATCCGAAGGACAAAAGGGTAATCTTAAACATGATATTATCTGGATCTTATACTCTGATATGGAACAAAACAAGAATGATAATAGATAAATCACTACAAATTTGGACCATTGACCACTAAATTTACAATCTTTAAAGTTGACAAACCACTGAACACGAGCAAAACCACACAGACCAAATCATCGGATTATCTTACGAGTTTGTCCTACAAGAAAGTAACAATATTAAATAGTGAATTCTTCTATGTTGTCCAAATAACTTCTTGCACTGGTTACAACATTCCTATACCCCTAGAAGCTCATATGTTGTTTTTGCTCTTACTTACAGCTCATTGTCTCTCAGTCATGGCACACCGCATACTACAGAATTCATTTTAAACTTTAAGCTAACTTAATTCATTTCAAGAATCTCAAGGATATCCAAAATAGGTAGTGTTTGGATTTATGCTCTTGCAATGATCATCTAAAACTACATAATTAAAATCAGAATATCAGATAATTAGCTATAAGCCTAAAATATAACTGACTGCAAAAGACAGAGTTTGAATTTGCTTATGCTTTCTTGTAGTGGTAACAATATGTATTGGCAGAGACAGAGTTTGGATTATGCATCCATTATTCAAACTCGTAGTATTCATTTTTTATCGGGTTTGGTGCATGCCCATTCAATTACGTAGTCATAATCATCATCAGCTATTACTTCCAAAACTCACATCCAAACACACCACCTAATAACCCTAGAAAATACTTAATTAGGAGACCGAAATGCATCTCTAACTTTATGCCTAAACCTACGCAGCAACATCCTGCTTGTTGCAGCAGAGGGGCTCACATCTTCACAAACCATTACAAGTGTTTGGCAGTGAGCTTTTAAGAGCGTTTAAAATTTAAAGCTCGTTTGACAAGGAGCATTTAGCGTTTTGTTTCTTTTTCTGAAAAGTGAGAACGCTAATCAAATGGCACTTGAAGCATACAGCTACTTTGGAGGTGTTTGTTTGCTTATATGTGGCTTATGAGCTTATTTGATATCGGCTTATATTTTCATAAGCTCCAATTTTCCGACTTATTTGGAGACTTATGGGCTTATAAGTTTATCATATAATAATCCGCCCGGCGGGTTGGGTATGTTATACTAATAATCATAATAAACTTATATAAGGCCACAAGTTTGAAAATAAGCCGAAAAAATTGGGGTTATGAAATATAAGCGGAAAAACAAATAAGCTGATAAGCCCACATATAAAGTTAAACAAACACCCCCTTTGTATGATCAATTAAAGGTAGATGCAATGAATTTAAAAGAAAACCCATAATTAATTATGTACCTCGGTTCATAAGATACCAAGGAACACCGAAGATGGCGGTGATGATGGCCATACCGGCAAACACGTGCTTCTTTTCACCGCTGTAAAGATAGTGTTCCATCTTTGCCCTAAATCCTCCACTCTTCATTTCGCTTCCCATTTTTTTTCAGCTTCTTCAATTTTCCTAAACCCTTTTATGGTATTTGGGGTGTTTGGACTTTGGACCATGTGGTTGTCAATTTTAAACCCGTTTATTTTAAAAGAACCCCTTCAGTTTTAAAAGAGTTAAAAGTATCCCTCGCTATTCACCACCTTCAAAAAAACATTAAAAATGTCTAAAACAAAAATGTAACTTAAAAACTTGGAAGACATTTTTGGAATCAAGAATATTGCATGATTTACGGTATGAATTGCGAGTTTGCTACTGATTTGTGAAGTTCGCGACATGCTTCAGTTGAGAATCTTATTGCTAGTTTTCAAAAAGGTTTTTCTAACATGTACTCTCAAGCACACGTTAATCTATATTTATTAAATACGAACTTTTTTTTTATATAAAAAAATTTATTTAATTCTCATTAAATATAGTTATAAGTTACCTTAATTGAACATAAATTAGAATTTAAAAATCTCCGACTTAAGTTTTATATAAACTCAAACGTGTGTCCTCGAGGCATATTTTAGAAGATCCCCGAAAGGGTTACTTGAATTGCTAAGTTTAGTTACTTGAAGTTATTTGTTGATTCTAGTTTGTATAAATAGTTACTTTAAGTTACGAGTATTTGTTAAATTTATTTTGTATAAATGGACAAATGGTTCACAAACCCTTTCCCCTTTAATATCCTTTTCTTTACAAATAGAAGTGATTTTACTTTTTCGTAAACTTTTTGTCTAGCATTCCTCTAACCAAAATATGATTAAAAAATTTACAAAATCACATAAGCATTAAGTTAACACTATCTTTCAAATTGTTTAGGAGAAAAATAAAGTAACAAAGTGGGTTAGTTTCAGATATCGGTTATTAGTGAGACTAATGGTAGTGAGACCAAATCATTTGGCATGTCGAGCCATTACGAACACGCCTCTTCCTACGAAGACCAAACGACATGCGCCTCCTCTTATCGAAAGAATTGAAAGTGTTTGTGTGTGTGTTTTTCTTTTTAATTTATTTTTGTAGGGTTGTTTTTATTGTGATTGTGATCTTCTTACTACAAGATTTGGTCATACATTTGGTCTAGGCGAGTTAAGGCTAAGATGACGAGGTCATGTTTGGTTGAGTTTGTGGTCACCATCGCTACCATGATTTTGTTATTATCCAAAATTGGAAGGAAACATTTTATATTGGTAATTCAAAGACCGAAACAAACAAACAAATTCAAACAAACGGCGGAAGCTTTATTCAAATAACCAAACCAAATACAAAACCAAACTCAAAGGTACTACCAATACAAAATTCTAATTCAAAAGATACCAAACTATTATTCAAAAGTACAAAGAAAACTAATGCTAATAATCCCTATTTATAGGGCAAACTAACCGTCATAAATTAGTTACCAAATTACAAACAAACTTGTAACACAAGTCAAACAAATTACCAAATAGCCCCTAAAGTTTAAGTCACTTTTCTAACAATCTCCACCGTGACTTAAACTCCTCCACCGGCTTCAAATAAAATTCAAAGTTCCAAATACAAGCGATACTAGCCAAATTCAAATCAAACGATCGATTTTCAAAAACCATCCAAAACAACCGAACAAATACAAACGCCGATAATCTTCAAAACGAGCAATCAAACGTTTACCGACAAATTCAAACTCGGTCAGCCAAACAAACAAATCGGCTCAAACGATCTTCAACAAAGATTATCAAATTCAGGCAACCATCTTCAAAAGCCCGACAAACGAAGATCCAAAATTTCAAACTAACAAATTTCCAATGATCGAACAAAATTCAAACGACTTGAACCAAGTCTTCAAACACCAAATCTTCAAATTTCATATATCAAATTCAAATTCCAATGTTCCACTTATATAATAAGAATTTTGACCCAAATATCAAATTCAAATTTAATGACCCACTTATCGATAAGTATTACGGTTCAACTTCAAACTTATTATCCAAGTATCAAACAAATTTAAATTAATAAATAACTTGACGAACGAGCTCTAATAATTCAAACGCCCAAAATATGCTATAGATAATAACTCTAATGACCCACTTATTACGATAAGTATTACGGTCCAAATTCAAATACACATGCCGACCAAATAACGAACAAAAAACAAACTGCCAATGGCCCAAAAATTCCAAATCCAAACGACCAAAAAACTAATCATCTAACAAAATCTAATTGCCCAAAACTAACCAAGTAGCCCAATGACCAAATTACACCACAACCACAACCTGACAAAAACGAGAACTTCGAACAAAGGTCACAAAACAATTTCCAATACAAAACAAATACTAGTCTTATTCCAAATCAGAATCTACTAATGATTACAATCCAAAATTGATTCTGAAAACTATAATCTAAAGATCGACTTTTCAATTCCAAAACAAACGAACTTCGATCCATACGAACCCGAAACTTTTCTTTTTCTTTTTTCTCATGGCTAAACAAACCTAGCTCTTGATACCACTTATTGGTAATTCAAAGACCGAAACAAACAAACAAATTCAAACAAACGAAGCGGAAGCTTTATTCAAATAACCAAACCAAATACAAAACCAAACTCAAAGGTACTACCAATACAAAATTCTAATTCAAAAGATACCAAACTATTATTCAAAAAGTACAAAGAAAACTAATGCTAATAATCCCTATTTATAGGAAACTAACCAATCGTAAATTAGTTACCAAATTACAAACAAACTTGTAACACAAGTCAAACAAATTACCAAATAGCCCCTAAAGTTTAAGTCACTTTTCTAACATTTTACTTTAATAATCAACAAAATTACACTAACTTTTTTTTTTCTTCAAGTGCTACTCGAGAATACAACTTCCTATGTTTTCTTTTCATTTTTTTATTTTTTTTTCTTAACTTTAACTCGACAATAGAGTGAATTGTGAGTCACTTTTTACTTTTATTTTAAAGTGACGTGAGGGACTAAGTTTAGCAGGTTCACCAAAATCTGAAAATAGATTACAAGTTCCAAACAAATCTCAAACAAACCCACTTTCCAATCTCATAACACAAACACAGTATCACATCACCTGAGTCTTTAACCAAAATGGGGATATTAGCATGTTTAGGTGTAATCTCACCATTCCCATTCTACTACTGGCTATGGACTCACCCACAAACATGGGTGAACCTATGTGGGAAAGACCAAGATCCTTGTAAAATAATGGCTTATGTTGCTCATTTCTTCAAACTGCTTCAGTTTCTGTCTTTGTTTTCTGTTTCAACTCTCTCGTGGCCCCCACCTTTTTACTTTTGGCCACTTTTCTTCTTTGGCCAGTTTCTTAATTTCAGGTCAGTCAGATTATTTCATGTTTTCAGATATATGCTTTATTCATTCAAATTGGATTAGTGTAGAATTAGGATATCATTTATATTAGGGGGTGTTTGGGATTGCTTATTGTGTTTGGATTAGCTTTTATTTCTCGGTTTATCGGGCTTATTTGAAATTAGAAAACTCATGAGCACACTATTTCCGACTTATGAGCTTATTGACTTATGGGGTGTCTGTTTAACCTTATCTTTGGGCTTACGAGCTTATGTGATTCTGGCTTATGTTTCATAAGCCTGATTTTTGGGCTTATTTTGAAATGTGTGGCTTATATAAACTTATATATCATAACAAGCTTATAAGCCCAAAATGAAATGAGCGTATGAAACATAAACCGAAATCAAATAAGCTCGTAAGCCCAAAATTAAGCTTAAACAAACACCCCCGTAGCTAAGCCATAAGCTCATGTTGATAATCTCATAAGCAGAAGAAAAAAAAAGTGAGCTTATGAACTTTTACAAAAGTGTTTATATGTTTATCAAAACACAATGTAAAAGATAGTGTTGATTTTGAGTGTAGTGTTAGGAACATTCTGACTTTAAGGGGTGTTTAGGATTGTTTAGTTGTAGTATTTATCTTCTTATTTTTAAGCAGATAAACAGCGTTTATTGTTTTGATAAAACTACTTATTTTATTTTATTATACACTTTGAAATTAAACTAATATATTGTGGTGAAACAGGTTATTGAAAACAGCTTAAATAAGCGTAAGTTGTTTCTTTCCATCCAAACACTAGATTATGCGTATTAGATAAGCAATCCCAAGGGTGTTTAAATACAAGCAAACTGTTTATGATGCTCAGCATATGTGAGGGTGAAATGATAAGTTTAGGAGTTTTTTTATTCAAACTGCTAATTCTCATGATATCGTAAGTTTGTTTAATTAAGCATGTTAAGATCACATAGATGCTCTACAATGGAGGATTATAATATTTCGATACAATGTTGTTGAGAATGAAGATAAGACATCTCATGCTCTAGTCAATATTTGAAGGGGTGTTTGGATCTGATATTTGAAATGGGGTCATTGTGAGTTGAAATCAAATCATAAGTAGCGTTTGGGTTGTAACAAAGAATCAAGTATAGGTTTGATAACAGGAGATGGGAATGAGATTCGATTTGTAAACCCGTCCTCTCTTGTCCCTTTGCTGAAGTGTTTTACTTTCCTAGAAGTATCTATCATTGTGGATAAATAGCTTATATATGACTAAAACAAATTAGGGTTTATGCTTATTCTCTTCGGTTCGTCTACCCAAATTAATCTTCATTTATTCATTGGAAAAACGAAGATATCAAAGTTGATTCTTAAATTGTGTTTAATATGCTCCAAATGCATCAAGTTCTTTTCGCGCCATTTTTATTTTATTTATTTTTTATTTTAATATTTACCACACATACATGGATTCTAAAGTTTTTTTTAAACAATTAATTACAGGGTATATCAGTTGCTCGGTGAACCAGGAACTTACTATGGCGTAAGGTTCGGGAAGAACATACCATGGGTCACAGAATTTCCTTTCGGGACAATAAAAGACCCACAATATGTAGGTAGCATCATGAGCCTTCTAGCTTGCACACAATGGGTTCCCTTGGTGTACATCTTCCTATGGGTACTAGGATACCTTTTCATGATACTTATTGAATCAAAGGAGGATCCAGCTTCACGGGCCAAACCACTTTCTTGAGAATGGATAACACATGAGTTTCGTATTCCCAATTAGATTTGTAATTTTAGATATATTTTATCCTTTCTAATCAGATTTGTGTTTTGTGTTTCAGTTCCTCTCCAGTTTTGGTGTTTCTGGTATGAATTTGCTTTAGTCTAAAAGTGTATTATTTAGTTTTGTTTTGCTTTAGTCTAAACGGCTTAGCGGGGTAGGTGGGTTCTAAACAGGTTGGTCAAGATCATGTGAAGGGTCAAACATGGATGTGTCTAACAGAGTGGGAATGGGTCATTTTTGAGTAAGGGTCAAAACAAACCCAATTCAATTCGGTTGTTCCAATAAAATTTGGCCATTATTTAAAATTTTGTAATACTGAAGCAATGCGGTAAAAATACTCATGGTACTTTCTTGTACAGACTGAAATGGGTCAAGCTAGATTGTTCCAACTTATTTTGTTCAAAATGCACTGAAACCACAATGTTAAGTAATCAAGAAACTAATTATGAAATACTGTGTGTAGTATCAACCAAAGTAGAAATAATAACAAACAATATGCTACAGTTGTTATAAAATGGATATCAAGTAGTGTCTCTCTTTATTTCACCGGGTATAATCCCTTTACCCAAAAAAAAAAAAAAAAGTAGTGTCTCTCGTAGCCCTTTCTAATCTTCACCTCCCTTTTAATTCCTCTTCAGTTCCCAAACGAGACTTCGAAGTACTGAACAATTTTCGAAATGCCACCAGATAAACCAGCATAACATCTAAACGACTTTTACTTGTTTGTAGCTGGATCATATAAGGCTAAAAGACAACCATCATTGCCAAATATAACTAGAGTGTAATTGGCAATTTGACACATATAACCAATTTCATATGATTTGTAAAAGAAAATATAATAAAACGAAAGTAAAATTTATTAGTAACACATATTGATCTCACTCCTAACACAAACATTCATCCATATGAAATACATTTGACTTTTTATTGGTGTTAACTAATTTGCACTATAAATGCACTTTAACCTTCATGTCTTGCTTGCCTGCATAAAAAATCGTCCATTTTTTATTCCGCGCCTTGCAATGTTGTCATCATCTTTGTGAGCTATATTACCCTCTTAGTGATCAAGCAAAAGCAGTTGATCATGATCCATGCAGTGGCAAACAATGAATGAATATCTTCTTCCATCAATCCTAATACACTTAATATCGTTTGAGTATTGCTTATAGAAAAAAAGAGCAAGATGTTCATTTATATTTCCACCACTAGTCCTGTATCCAGATACCCTAGTTATAGATGCTTCTCGTGTGCTAATCTTGAATAGCATTTTAAATGATTTTGGAACACGTTTCTTCTTCATCCGTAAACCATAAACTTGTTTCTGAGCCTCTGCATCGGTTTCAAGCACAACAAGGGGCTGTCTAAATTTCGATATAAACAAATCAATGTCAACACTTTGTAATGTTAAACTTTGTACTTGTTTAAATTCTTCACTGGTCATATCAATTGACATAACTAGATCATACCACTCAAATTCAGCTTCCAAGTTTCCCATCAAAAGCAAGCCAATAGCTAAACTCATCGATATCTAACAAATTCCATGTGATGGATTGTGTTTCCCATGTGCTATCCGACAATGAGAAAACCTCAACTTGCCAAATTAAAGAATCAATCACACTCGTATTACCCGTAATCTTGACAAGCTTAGGGTCGTTAGTCTGACGACAAACCCCAAAACCAATAATAGTTTTAACAATAGTATCATTTGATGAACCTAAAGCCTCAGGCAAATTAATAGCAACACATTTTTTAATCAAAGGATTCCAAAGTATCGCGTTATTTGTTTTGTAATCATCCTTTGTTATTGTTTTATAGTAAGAACGGTAGACCAAACCTTGAGACCTACGGAGTATACTTGGGGTTTTAGGTAGTTTAACCAACTTCCTGCATTCGGAAAAAGAAACAAAATTAACAAGTACATACCCAGGATGAGTTTGACGGATGGGATACTCATTAATAAACCTCGAGCTATCGATGAGAGACTTCCATAGCTTTGAGACTGATCTGAACTCAATCACTGGTTTAATAGGAAGCCTTTTGATGATTTCCTCTTGGATATCAAAAGGTATATGGTATGGCATTGTGGTTTTGTGGATGCTTTAGGTTTTGATATTTAGGGTTTTATTTATAGAGATCATATTTGTTCTAGAATATTCGTTTAGAAATGCGTATGTTGATGTTTAGGGTTTCATTTGGTTTTTTTTAATTATGTGATGGTTTTAGATTATCTAGAGCATTTAATTTTTTTATTTTTTTTAAACTCATGTAAAATTTTATATACTATTTTCGTTTAGAAATGGGTACGTACCCTTGCATGCTAACTGCTAAGCCCAGTGCAGCATGATGTTGCGGTATTACTGTTATGACTTCTCACTATTGCAACTCTCTAGATTTGGTCGATTCATGGATTTATACATAAATCATCAATACTACAGAATACAGGCATGGAATAAAGGTTTTGTTATATAGTCCATGAGTCTCGGAAACTTGGCTTTTAGCCTTCGTACTAGCAGTTGGCTGTGAGAGTACGTATGTTGTATGAAAGTCATCTATAATGCACCTTTCTATGGGAGATCACTTATGCAAATGATGAGTTGAATTTACATAATCCTCATATTTTAGCCCGCATCATTGCCAAGAATAGGCCGATGACAGGTTTGAGCATTTACGTAATTACTTATCATCTTTTTAGCATATTCTTGTCAGTCTTTAATTTTATGATTTCAGATAGTTGATAAAGTTTGATTAAGATTATGTTGTTTTGATAACTAGTTATAATGTCCGCGGTGTTTTTTCTAAAATTTTCAATAATATATTTTTAATTATTAAAAAACAAATAGCTTAATTTTACAACAAAAATTATATATTTATAACTATGGTCATCTTAAGGTATTTACTGCGTTGTCACTTATTCTAATTACAAATGACTTGCTAATTCAAAAAAATTCTTGGTGCGTGCTCGACCTGGGATTGGCTTGAAGTAAACTAATAGTAACATGTATCACACAATTTGCTGCAAGCATTTTACAGATACATAGTCATTAAGACGGAAGCTATCTTTGTGGCACCATTTAGACATGTAGAGATATGATCAGGAGATATAGTAACTTTTTGATTGTCCTAGCTTTGAACTAAATCAAACAGAACGAAACATAAGTTTATTCATGAAACCTAACCAAATGCAAATCTTAGATGGCACTAATTTATTTAAAAGCATTGAGACATTAGACAAAGTGTATATTAATACCATCATCAGCTTTAAACCAAACCAATCTAAAATGTCCAATCGAAAACGTCAATTATGGATTGACTGACACATTATTCTTCCCCTTTAAAAAAGTTGTTACTTCCCCTTTAACAAATTATTCTTCATATCACTATTAGGCTACAAAAGCCTTCCAACAAATAAAAAGTCATCCTGAAAAAAAAGTACATATGAACATACAGTTGATTAAGCTATGATATGTGTACATGGGGTTAATATAAAGATTAATTAATTAAAACAAAAATAAATCAAGAAGTTGATAAATTTTGTAGCAAGAAGGTAACCTGGGTTTAGATTTTTTTTATGAGGATGTCGAAGTGTTATTAGGTGGCTAAACCACCACCACCAACAACCAACCTAATGATTTAGCAGGTAATTATGAAAACCCTGCCCTGTCTTTGCAGAAAATCGAAATAGACTTTGAAGATACTTACCTCTATTATATGTAAAGGGTTATAGGTCAAAGATGTTACTAAAGTTTACGTGAAAGTTCACCCAAGTTACTAAAGTTTTTTCATTACAAAGAGGTAACCAAAGTTTAGTTACCGGTTATATAAGTTACTCAGTATGTTTTAACCTTCTACTATAGGTTTATTTTTCGTTAATTTCAAAATGGTCCTCGACTAACTGTCGTTAGTTTTTTCGTTAGCTAACGCCATTTGCAAAAACATTTGCACCGTTAGTCCTTTATCCTAACGACCGCTTATACTTAACTAAAAATTTGGTTTTCATACATTTTTGTCCGCTTTTCTTACGCTTTTTGACCCTTTTTACGGGTTTCTCGCTTTCATACGCTTTTATACGCTTTGCTCGTTTTATACGCCGCCTATTTTCTTACAATTTCATCCGCTTTTCTTACGCTTTGTCCGCTTTTCTTACGTTTTCCGCTTTCATACGCTTTTGTCCATTTTCTTACGTTTTGTCCGCTTTTTCCGATTTAATATGTTTTGTCCGCTTTATACCTTTTCGCCTAGTTTATTACGTTTCAGATGTTTTCTTACGCTTTTATCTCGCTTTTCTTACTTTTTCGCTTTCGACATTTTTATGTTTTTCTTACGTTTTCCGCTTTCATACGATTTTGTTTATTTTACACGTTTCACACAATTCTATACACTTTTATACACGATTTATACACATTTTACATACGATAAAACATAACAAGTATAAAACATACAAACGATAAAACATACAAAGGTGTAGAAAACATAAAACTAGTATGAAACGTAAAAGACGTAAGAAACGTACACAAGCATATAAATGCGCACACAAATCTAATAAAAAATTATGAAACCTATGAAAACGTATGAAAATAAACGAAAATAGATGAAAACGTATAAAATTGACAAAACGTTTAAACAGAGAAAACGTCGACAAGAGAGAAAAGCGTATATAAACGTAAAACAATGTAAAGAAAGTATGACAAGAGAGAAAACATTCATAAACGATAAAACGGATAGAAATGTACGAAAATATACAAAGATATGCGAAGGAGAAAATGTAAAAAATAAAATAAAAAAAAAAAAAAAAAAAAAAAAAAAAAAAAAAAAAAAAAAATATAGTAATTTTTTTGTTAAGGTTCAAGAACCTATTTAATAAACCCGTAAACTATAGTAACTTCCTTGTAACATTTTAAACTTTGGTGCCGACGTGACAAGGGAACCGTAATCACCGGTTGCCCACCCTCAAAGAATATTTATGTAACATTTTAATCTTTGAGAACCCAAATGACAAACCCGTATACTTAAGTAACATCTTTGTAACGAAAAAAACTTTAGTAACTTAGGTGAACTTTCACGTAAACTTTAGTAACATCTTTGACCTATAACCCTATATGTAAATTTAGACAATATAAAGAAAAAAGACTTGCCACGAACCAGTGAGAGCATGTTAAACTTCTAATTCAAACGAGCAAAAATTAATAATGATCCAAAATTTGCACATAGTTAGAAATAGAAACATATAATTATAGTGAAACGTTTTCAAGTTAATAGTACTGCCCAATTTGTTAAAAGCAAACTACTATTTGACTGATACGAAACTTGATAAACTGCTTATGTAAAAATGCATTAATTCACGAACCATCTCTTATTAGATATACAAAACAAAATCAGGCAAACAATACCAACATTTCATATCTAGAATTAATCTACTCACTATCAGTCCCCATCTCATAGCCCCTTGCCCGGTTCTTTCAACCTGAGCTCGTGATAATGTGTAGTGATGAACTTATCACTTCCACACAACATGTAACATGCGACTGTACGATTCTTTCAACCATTATCGATCCCTGAAAGCCAAGGAAAAAGAAAACATAAATTATTTATCCTAAACAGTTTGTCATTACAAAGATAAGCAAAAAGATGCGAATACAGATGTACCGTACAGCGTAAGATTCGCCACTCGACTTGACATTATTACAGGAGTGTTTTGGGCTTTGTTTATTAAAAAGTGTATCTGCTTAAAAATTGAGTTGCTTAGTTCTACTTTATAAGACGATACCAATCAAGCTCCTAAAGGCACACACAAAAGCACAAATATGTAAACATATAATAAAACACCAAGTTACATTATTTTTAGGCCAAAGGAATAATTGTTGACTTGAAATTGAACGACTTTCATGAGTTGTCAAAGAAATACATGAAACCATTAAACTAAATAATAAAGTTAATTTCACTTTATATGACATGAACTGGATAACTATCCTTGTTATAGATTGCAGTGTATGTCATCTCCCACCTACGTTTTGAATAGCATTACTTAATTCAATTTACGATTGGTTATCTACTTATCTTAAATAACTAAATACAAAAACATTTAACTAACAAATGCCTAGACAAAGGATTCCTTCAATAGCTTAGCAAGGTGACTTTGATTACTTTAATCCTCTATATGGCCGAGGCAGTAGCGGGATGAGTTCTTAAAAATATACACCTGGTTGAACTTAGATGGGTCCACAGCCCTCACATTGCTATGCAACACCAAATTAACCGGTCTTGTAGTTTCTTTCACAGGGAATTTCACCTGCAATTATTTAAATAACAACTACAACAAATTTGTAAGATAACCGAAAGTTCTGTATTTTTTTACAGTTGTGATTTGTGAATTTGCTCACATATGGTTCATCTGTAGTCCACGGGAGGCCTTGAGTGATGGGAATTTGTTGCTTTTCTTGCTCAACCGTGATCTCCCAGACTTCATGCACTCTTATTGTTTTGACCTTTATCTTTAATGCAGACAAATAATACAACAGTATTATGAGTTAATGACAGAAAAGATATAATAGGTTCAACAAAAAGATAATTGAGGATTGGACGCATTAATAATTTTTCAAAATACATTTCATAAATGAGACTGGACCTATTGCCTTATTTGAACTAATTATTTCTTGTTATTCAAAGATTTAATGATCTAACCCGTGTTAGGCATAGCTAATGCAATCCAATCCTCTTTAGCATATGCTTGTATATCGTGTAAGTAGTATTCCTCAGCTCCATTAAGATCTCATGTAACTGTCATCCTATTGAATTTAAGATAATTTGAAATTAGTAAACACCAACTACAGTTACATAATCATACCCAAAAAACAATTACAAACCGCTTCATGCATAAATAATCAATCATACTTACTTTTCACAACAAAAACTCCAATCATTCAGAACTAAACACCATTTTGGGGTACTGTTATCATCTATACATTAACCACCTTACATGTTAACCCCGAGGAATGAATCTAATAAGCCAATAAGCTGCTACACAAGCTAACCCAAACAACCTATAAAACTATATATTGCATCAAGTAATCTCAAATTTTTATTATCTCATAGACATCAAAACTTAATAAAGCTCATAACCTGACCAATACATTTTTTTAGTTTCTTTCATCCAAACCCCTAACGTGTTACTTTTATGCTGAGATCCTGCAGATGCCTTGCAACCAGAAGATTAACAATATGTCTCTACATATGTGTGTCTATAATGCAAAGAATAAGAAAATTTGTTGAGTCTTGAATTTAGGCAGATGGCTGCGTAAAACAAATGTGATGAATAAATTTTGTTACCATACTGGTTTGAAGCTAGATCCACTCCAAAAAGAACATGTGTATTACTATAGGTGGTTGGTTGTATACATACGTGCATGTGTGTAAAGACATACATTGATGAGGTGGTACCCGAACTGAAATAATCCCCAAGCGGAGATTTATATTGATGAGCTGCAAAAAGTGCAAAGTGCTCTGGACCCGGTATTATCTTTGCAGTATTCCCTAACCATTTCCAGCTTTGTCCCTAGCTTAGTTTCCATGTTAATCAAACCTTTCAATTAGTCACGGTTAAATAATCCGATGGATTAAGAGGGTGTATCGAATTGCTTAATTAAGTACTTATCTGCTCACTCGTAAGTAAGTATGCAATTTGGGTAAAAGTTTTGCATTTCAAGCAGATAAGCACTTAAAATAGCAAACCCAAACACCCCTTGATTAAAGTTGGCTCGTTGATAAGAAACATGCATTTGCATCTAGTCACTGGTCTTATATGTGGACTTCAAACCACTGCTAGTTAATGATGATCGATTGTCCACTTTACAAATTCAACATTTTTAAATGTTGGTGAAGGGTGTCATATCATTTACAGTATTAAAGATACAAAAAAATGTCATGTTTAATACATGTGAGATAAACTTGTGGTGTATATATTGTGATATAATTAAACAAAAATGAGATAACACTTAAAGTTCAAGAAACATCCTAAAGTAGCCTTGATAGCTCCACAAATCATTATCTTTTTTTAGATTAATGAATACTTGATCTAGTTTGAATGTCGTTACATGGGTGGTTCTACTCAGTACTTATTATTAACATATAAGTTGCAAAAAATATGACAATTAAAGAGCAAAACATATCCAATAGGAGCTTTATGTTTTGGCCATTATAAATGGTTTACCTTTTGAATCAAAACCGATTTGAGCTATTAAATTATTGCTCTTTTTGGTCCATATTCTGTCCATTATTCACCATTTCACCTCCATCCATCATTAAGAAAAAGAAAATACAGTAGTAACCAAAAATATTTAAAGGAGCAATAAACTAATAGCTCAAATCGGTGTATTCATATATAACTGTTTGGGTTGTATAGACAACTCATCATGGTTGTTAGACTCACTTTTTTCCCAATAAATGTAACTAAGGCCGATGCAGGGGTAGTGGTATATTAAGGATTGATATCATTTATATAGTCCAACGAATCACCAACTACTCGAGGAACAATAAAAAAGATCTTGTAACAACCAAGATACTGAATTAAAAGCCACTTATAGAGAGAACTTCACAAAAAGCTCATCGGCATCTAACAAAGTATTAACTTGTATGAAACCGATCTTTCTTTTTACTCGGCTTAAGGGGAGTTCCTAGCCATGTAATGCTTTGTTTTACAAATTGGGTGAACCTCACTGGAGATCAGGATTCAATACATAAACCCGAACCGAACATGCATTGGTATTTACCAGTTTCTTGCAGTCCAATGCCATGAATACAATTCAATCTCAGTAAACAAAACCCAATGTTCCAAAACACAATGCCAAACAGCCCATATATATGACGTCTCATGATCCCCAAACACCCTTTAAAACACAATGATAAACGCCCTTTAAATAATCAATCCATGACCCATTTTTTTGGCTTGACTTTAGGAACATACTGAGAGTACTAACACCCCCTATGCCCTAGCTCATCAAAATAAAACAGGGTTAATGGCATGTAATAGCAACGTACTTTCTCATTTATGTCATTATCAGATACGAGCCCAAAAATATACCACAATACCCATCCAACTTTCAAATTTTGTTTCATTATCAGATACGTACTTTCTCATTTGTTCAAATATCATATACGAACTTTAAAAAAAATACCACAATACCCATCCAACTTTCAAAATTTTTTCATTATCATACGCAAAGAGATGAGTCTTAAACGTTGATAATGAAACAAAATTTGAAAGTTGGATGGGTATTGTTGTATTATTTTTGGTTCGTATATGATAATGGCACAAATGAAAAAGTACGTTGCTATTAAATGTCATTAGCCCAATAAAATAATAACAAAGTATACGTATTAATACAAAAATAAGCACAATAAACACGAATTTATTAAATTACAGTACTTTCCCATGTAAAAGCACAAATCTAGTCGTGCCACATCAATTAAATCACAAGAACACAAACCCACAACTTAATTACCAAAAAAGCAAAAACCCTCAATTAATACATTTATCAGTAAGTGAAATATCAAAATACTTTGAATTTACTAACTGAAAAACATACCTTGGATAAATCAGAATGAGCAACGTTGATTAAGGATTTATTAGTCGCCCTAGTTTTTTTTTTTGGGTGTCGTTAAGATTTTTTCTTTTTTCTTTTGTGTTTCTTTGTGTGTATCTTTCTTAAAAGAATCATGAAAGAGAGAAGAACTCCGGTTTTTGCTTTTTTTATTTTACATTAAGATCCAAAACTATAGAAAAATAACTATGAAGTACATGTGTATCTTTAGTTTTTTTCAGGAATTAAATTGATAAAACGAAATTTTATAAATTTTATAAATTTTGGTCAAATTAGGAAATATTTAGGTTTTTTTAATTAAATATTCTTAGGAAAAATAATAATAATAATTTAATTATTACCAAATAAGGTATGGTTTGATTTTTTTGAAATGAAAAATTTTCACTAGGGGTTTTGTTTTATTATATAAAAGATAAGTTAGCATTTTTTTTTAAGTATGATTAAAAAATTGGGCCATGCGTATGTTATGTATCATCCAAACTTTAGTCTAATTGGTTTTTTAAGTTATCTGATATTTTTAGATTATTTAGAGCATCTAATGTTTTAAAAAAACTCATATACTATTTCATTCATAGTGAGTTTTGTCTCATGTCTACATAAAACTGAAAAATCTAGTTTTTGAACTACTTCATAATTAAATGCAAATATACAATGCATATATAAGTTATGTGATATGTATTATGGTATTGACGCATTTATAAACTTTAAAAATGGTCGATCAGCATTGTGTATGCCCTTAATTAGTTTTGTGTTTACATAATTTTAGCCTTGAACACAAATTGTTTAAAGCTGTACGTATAGTATGTACGTACCCTTTGCAAACTACGTATCTGCTAAGCCCAGTGGCCCAAACGTTAATAATATCTGTTACTATACTACGTTATAATCGCTGATGTTGCAACTGTTTCTTCTTTTATAAACCCTAACAAATTAACATCCTCAAAATAATCAAGAAAAATGTCAGACCACATTCCCTTCGATATTCAAGCTGAAATCATGAAAAGGCTTCCGGTCAAATCATTGGTTCGATACAGGTCCGTTTCAAAACCATGGAAGTCTCTTATCGATAGCTCTAAATTTATTAATAGTTACCACGTTTGTAAGAATCGACAGCAACATCATCTATTTGTAACATATATACAAACTAGCTGCTAACAAAGAATATGTTTCAGTTGTGGACGATGATACTTTTCCCAACCATAAATCTTCCCTATTCGCCCCGCGGCTCCTTAGCCAACTTAACCAACCATTATTACTCGGTTCCGATAATGGATTGTTATGTTTCGGTGGTTCACCCAAAGATGTAGGGGGGCCGATTAAGATGGTCGTTATTTGGAATCCTACGGTTAGAAAATCAGTTGGTATTCTTATCCCTAACGTAATGTTTTTACCACACGGATTTACTTGTATTGGTTTTGGGGTTTGTCCTAACTCTAGTGACCCTAAGCTTGTTAAAATAAATTGTACTCGTATTGGTTCACGGACGGTTGATTGGGAGGTGGAAGTTTTTACGTTAAGTACGCGTATTTGGAAAATTGTATCTAATATTCCACTTGCTTATAAATCTTTTGATTTGAGGTGTAACGTTTCTATTGGAGGGTTTATTTATTGGTTTGCTTTTGATACATATAAATTGGGTGATGGAGTGCAGTCTAATAATATGATCGTTTCGTTTGATTTGAAGAGTGATGAGTTTGGTGAAGTATGCCTTCCGGATAGGTTAGTACGACAATGGTATTATTTACCTATACGGGTATTGAAGGTTAAGGAGTCACTTGGTGTGCTTGAGTTTTATAAAGATGGAGAGCTGCCGTTTTGTGGTGTATGGATAATGAAGGAGGGTGTTACCAAGTCCTTCACCAAGATGTTCAATGTTAAGTTACTAGATAGTCGGGTGCATTATGGAGTCTTGGGGTTTAGAAAGAATGGCGAGGCTATAATAGAAATGGCACCTGATACTGATGATAGACACTCATCTGTACTTGAAGTTTGTGAACCCTGCTCGGGACGTAACAATGGTACTGGGATTAATGGAAAAGTTAAGTCGTTCGCAGTCAAGTCTTACACGGAAACACTACTCTTGCTTGATCAATCAAATTCTATCATTCATTGACGACGATGTCACGGTTTAAGGATTAAAGTGTAGTTACACAAAGAACTACTGAATTCTTCCTGAGATTGGTTGGGTATGGATGGTGGGGTTCCTCCTTTGATTGTTTGATTTTCTCAGTTGTAAGTCTTAAGGTCGCTGTAGTTTTAGGGTTGTTTTAGTCGGATTATCATTTTGGTGTCGTTGCAATTCCAAGCATCTTGCTACTTTTAAATTTATTCATACATTATTGACTTAAAAAAAAAAAAATTGATTCACGAAGTTGAATTTGTTTTTGTGACGAAATACATGATTAGGAATGTATCTCAAAGATTATTCCTAATGTTTTATCTGCAATTGCATCATGTGAAGCTTGATATTAAATAAACAATATATGCTTTTCGTTCTAGGCAAGAACTAGTGGCATCTCGAATATTTGGACTGCATTTTTTACAGCATTAGTGTCAAGTGTCGATATCTGCTAACTTTCCAGTTTTTGATGAAGCTATGATGCATTTGTTGTTTCTACATTGGGAAGAAACAATTTTGCTTTTTCTTCAGAGCCAAACAATGCCACACTGTAACAATGCAAAAAGAAAAACTAGTGAGTCAATACTGTACTTTTTTTTATAGCTTGAAACGGTCGTGTTGGATTGAGTCGGAGCATTCTTGTCATAAAGTCTTCAGTTTAATAACAGACGGTTGATAATTATGATTAAAACTTTTATTGTTTTAATTATGATTTAATATTTATGGAATATGTGTTAGGATGTAGATGACTTTCTACAAGAAACATTTTTTTAGCTACTTATTTCCGACAAACTCACCAGGGTTTTTCGCTTGCAAGTGCTCTATGTACGGCTGCTGTGTTAGTAGATATAACCCCAACAGAGTCATTAATTAGTGCAGCCAACTGCAGCGGATAATAACAAGATATAAACATTAACATAAATCAGAAAATTTCGTAACATTTTAGCTTATCTAATACTATTTTGTTAGATTAACTAAACCGTAAAATGACTAAATGAGGAAAATTCCAAACCTGGCCCGTTGTGGTGATGAATATCATATTAGTATGTTCATTATAGAGCGTTTGTACTTTGAAGTTGTGCCATTGTTTAAATGTGGTTATTAAGTGATCCTCGTATTGGTATACTTTTACATTTTCGTTCATTTTTGTTTGGTTGTGGTACTCGAATAAATTGGCGATAATACAACTTGTGTTGTGTTCCTTGAATAACATGTCGTGAAGTCATTGAGTAACGGGTACAATGGGCCAAATCAACCTAAAAATGATAAACGGGTTGAACAGGACGCTCATATTGAAAGTTGTCCAAAGTCTTCAATGCATACGGCCTTCTAATTAAAACTTGGACAATAATTTTTTATTTTTATTGGGTTAATAACCTATTAAAGCATCATACTTGTCACAAAAATCAGTTCGACGAATCAAATTAAAAAAATACCTCTTTTGGCTATTTGACCCGATTATTTTGTCTTTTATACGCATTATACCACTTACATAACCGGTACCCGGTTATATTCATCCTCGTTGTTACCAACTCATCTCCCACGCTGGAATCCTCGTACATACACATGAGATAAACACACGTTCACCTCGTTCCTGCACACGTGGAAGGTGCCGTACGACGAGGTACGAGGTTTACATTAAACAAGGACGATTTCAAGATTACAAGTACATCCAAAGTGGATTTCCTTATCCATTATAAGGATTCACACTTACAGTTTATCCAAGATCCCCAAAACACTTTTGAAACCCTAATCCACACACATTTATCAATTGATTGTCTCTTTCCCCAAATTGGGTAGACAAAAGGTATATTGCTCTTCATATTTAATGTTTTATTACCCGATTTGTACTAGGTTTTAATAAAAAAAACTATTTCTTATTTAGGGCTTATTCCAATTAGGGTTTTTTAATTTTTTTTCAAGTTATACTGGTTTCATGGAAGTACCACAAGATGTGGTCTTCAAAATACACTATAATGGTGTATTTATGTTTGACCCTTTAAGGCACGATTATGGTAGGAGATTATAATGGAGGCCTCATCAAAAGATAGGATTAAGTGTAGCCTCTGTTAGATATCTTAGTTGCAAAGATTAAGAATAACATATGGGCTCTATACATGTGCATTCCTACATTAGACATAGACACCGGTGGTTTAAAGATAATTGAAAGGGATGCGATGTTGTGTATTTATATGAGCAAGCTAAACAATTTCGAGACAATGAGTTGTTTGTTGCTCATTCCCCACAAAACTTAGCACCATATTACCACGGAAACCTAAGACTAGATAGTTCGGACTCGGGTTACGCCAAAAGAAAGAAACATAATAAGATGAAAAAGATGCTGGGAATATGTCTTGTGAGGAGTTGGTTGCTGGGTGAGGAAGAAGCACACCACCTTATTTAAGGTCTCCTCCCAAAAGACATACCACTTAGAAAGGATTTTGACGGTAAGGTTACCTTCACTAGAGTTTATAATGCGGACGATGACTTTACATATGATTATCCTATGCTAATCAAGAAGAGGTCTATAGGAGTACAACGTTGTAGTTGATAATGTAGTCGAAAACGCTGGTGTTGAAACAGTATGTCGTTGGAGAATGAGGGTTGTCATAAGCATATGGAAACTAGTATACCGCGTTGTGTTGAGGAGATTGATATGGCTTTGGACACTAATAGGTATCGGTGAATACACGTTGTTATAATATTGTTTTGTTTTTATTATATATTGTATGCCTACTAATGATTTATGTTGTTACACTTTGTAAGGCCCGACGATAATCAAATGGTTGGCGACAATCGACATCAATGTGGACGACGAAATACTTCCGAGACCGACATACCGCGGTAATGATACGATGGGTTGCAAATGGATGGTGCGTCAGATGGTCACTTATCAGATGTTGTGCTTGCAAGGCAGAAGAAACTTGATAAGGGTAAGTCTGTCATGACACGCCAAAAAAAATTGCAAAGAAGACTGCCTATACCCGTGCCAGTATCCGTGCAACCAAAGGTATAGTCATTACAGAGAACATGAATCCGTCTGCTTCATCAGATTCTGAAGGTGACACCGACGTTGATGAATACTATGACACTAACTCAGAAGGTGAAAGTGCAAAAAACAAGGGTAACTCTGCACATTATTCTTCTGCGTATGAGTCGTACGAGTCTGAGGTGGAATCTGATAAGTCGTACGATTACTTGAGCAATGGAGACGACGAGGTTATTAACCTAAGAAAGATGCGACAAAATTCCAATAATCTTTCTTCTGACGAGCAGAACGACCAAGATGTGGACGAAGAAAACGAGGATGATGCCGATCAAACAGAACAAGATCATGTGCTTGGAGATGGCCCAACTGGTTTAGGACCGTTGGTTCGTGAACATGAAAAGTATATGGCACACTTGTTGAAGGACATTAAAGGCAAAGGTGCCGGAATAACCGACCCTTTGCGCTCTACGTGCTTAACAAGGATGACAAGTACCCAATTTACGATTCCGAGACACACCGAGATTGAAAACCAATCAGAATCCATTTCAATATACCTTTTCACTTTTACGCTTATGAAAGATTACCATTTCAAGATGTTTATGTTGCTTATAACTAATTACAATTTATGTTTGCAACTTGGGCAACAATTTCCGGATGTCGATAGTTTCAAGGAGTGCCTAACATACTACGCAGCTTGCTAATGGTTTCTCACTTTGGTTCGAGAGAGCACGAAGACAAAGGTTATAGCAAAATGTGGACAACGAAAGGAGACTCTAAGGGATCCGCGGTAGGAAAACAGATCAGACAACAAGTACCCTTCAGAGAAGGTGGGAATTGTGACCGCCGTGGAGGTGTTACGGCAAGATGCTCAAATCGTAGAAGACATTTCGTGTGATATCTTTGGTAGATAATCACACTTGTGTTCGTAGCTTCCATTACGGTAGGTTGGTTAACTTTAAGTGGATAGGTAGGCGCTTGAGATAAGATTAGGATGAATCCAAATATTACAATCACTAACTTACAAGAACCGGTCTTAAGAAAATATAAGTGCCACGTTAGCCGCACTCCAATGTCGTAATGCTAGGACATATGCTCTTAATGAGAGGGACGCAACTATCCGTGACCATTATGGTTTACTAAGATCATATGCTAAGGCTTTGGTGGACTCAAATGTAGGTAGTACGGTTAAGGTAGGCGTCACAAGAACTCGATGAAAAGACATACTTTGACCGGTTTTATGTGTGTTTTAGTGGGTTGAAAGAAGGGTGGAAAATAGGATGTAGAAGGATTTTGGCGTTAGATGGTTGTTTTTTAAAGAAACCAAACATAGGGGAGATTCTAACTGCGGTGGGTAGGGACGGTAATAACCACATATTCCCCGTTGCTTGGGTTGTGGTAACAGTAGAAAATAAAGACAACTGGAGCTGGTTTTTACAACTGTTGGGTGACGACTTGGATATTCCACTTGGTCAAGGGTTAACACTGATGTCGGACCAACATAAGGTGCGTGGTTGTTTTACTCATCCGCCATCTTTTGTTATTTGATGCCTTGCATACTTATCAATGTTTATTAATAATTGGATCAGGGGCTAATTGAAGCGGTGAAGGAGGTCATGCCACTTGCAGAGCATAGACAATGTGCCCGTCATATTTACGAAGGGTTCCGGAAAAAGTTTCCTGGTGTTGAGTATCGACAACTATTTTGGGCAGCCTCAAAAGCATCGTACACAGCTTTACACAACAAGGTGATGGATAAGATAAAAAGAGCTAATCCAAGAGCCCATGATTACTTGATGAAAAAAGAGCCGAAGACATGGTCAAGGGCTTTTTTCAAAGAAGGTGTATGTTGTGAGGTCAGGAGAATGGGTTTAGCGAGTGCTTCAATGTCGTTTTGGTAAGCATAAGACACAAACCGATTATAACTATGTTGGAGTCCATGAGAGTAATTGTTATGGAGAGGATGCATACCATGCGGTCGCTAATGGATAAATGGAATGGTGATATTTGCCCCAACATTCGTGAGTATACTTGAACACTCAAAAGATCAACAAAGGTAAATAAATTCTTTAATAATACCTATAAACAAATGCTTATATTCGGCTCTAAATTGAGATCAGACTTGCCGTCAATAACATTTTGGTAATTGTCGTAATGTTGATGTGTTCGCATGTAGTCTCTTGTGGGGTAACATCTTTGAAGTGAGGAAAGGATATGAAGCATTCAAGGTTGATGAGCCAAATCGAACATGTTTGCGTAATGTGGCGGTATCGTTTGCCTCACGCCACGCTTATAGCATGTATATTTAAACTCCGAGGATGGTAGAGGAGTATGTACCGATTGTTTTAGGAAGGAAAATACATGTCTACCTATAGTCAAGATATGAAACCAACAGGTGGGATAGACTTTGGCCCGATGTTAGTAATCTTTCAAGGATTTTAGGCCCCATTCCTAAGACTATGCCTGGTAGGCCTAAGAGAAAGAGGTTAGGGCTTCACATGAAAAAATCAACAACTAAGATTACTCGAGCAGGAATCGTTATGACCTGTCAGAACTGTGGTGAAACAGGTCATAATAGAAAGGGATGCTCAAATCCACCAAAACCACCAGCTACTAAGGAAAAAGGGAAAGCTGGTAGGCCATTTAAGGAAAAGAATGTTGAACCAGAGTTAGTAGATGACCATGACATTCCAAGGTTTGTTAACAATGACTTGAATGAGTATGAAATGGGAGCTTCAAACATTAGAGGGGTGTTAGGAGATGGTCGACATTTTTATTTAGGAAAACAAAGAAACAAAAGAGGAGGAAGTTCAAATAGGGTCACTTGAAGATGAGAGGAGGAAAACCCGCAGTGGAAGACTAATTCCAGCAGCAGAGTTGCAAGAATGGGAACTTGGTCATCGTCGATCCCGCAAGTTCGATACGATTGAGGAACAACAAAATATGAACTCGGTATGCCCGGCGAATCGAAACAACTAGTAATCAAGCTAACATACTGTACATTTGATGTCACATTACTTTGTAATGGGTTTGTTTAGTGAGTAGTGTAGATTTGACAAACATTTTACATTGTTTATAGTAATTTGCTTCTCATGTGATCAAGTACGCTTTATCTCAGATATGTTCATAGGTACACAAGAATCACAAGTTGGAGGACCTAGTATAATTCCCATACTGCTTTGACAAGAGCTAGAGATTAGCTCAATCGAGATTGTGGAAACAAGAAGAATGACAGGAGGATGTAGGGGTCAAGAGGATCAACGATTGCTAAAGGTGCTTGCTCGGAGGGTGGACGAACGACTAAGGTTGTTGAAAGACAAACAAGATCTGGCCGACGCAAACCAAATGGAACAACCACGACAAAAGGCAAAGTCGCAATGCTACCACCAAGGTTGCCAAGTCAAAGAATCTTGGGTAAAAATTAGCTACACCACCACAGACTGTGTTCAAGTGTGGACAATGAAATTGTCGAGAGTAGAACCTTCAAACTCCTACAAACAATCAATGTGTATGTATAATTAGCTAGCCCTATTTTGTTCACCAAGGGCCTACTTTTATTAGCAATCGAAACTTATATAGTGCCGCACTTATTGCCACTATAAACTTGTGTAAGATAGTTCATGTAGTGTCATTGATGCCACTACATAGCCCTATTTTGTGTCTTGAAGGGCATTGTAAAGAACTTTGCATGCAAGTGTTCGTTGTAACAATGTATGTCATTGCTGATACATTATCTTATGTTATGAAAGAACACCATTTATGCACATCCTTGTTTGTTCACATGAAAAGGCCATTTGGTAAGTAAATGTTGTAAAAACCATTTGGTGCAATAATCGGACACCAATGACATATCGATGACAAAGATACAAGCATGATGCCCACAAACAGATAAGTAATACAATATGCCCAAAGTCCGAATTATCAAAGAAGCAACCATCAAGTGAAAATACATTTAACATTAACAAAGAATAACTAATAGCATATGGCCAATGTCACCATACAAAACCACTTAACTTTTGTTCACCATGACCATGAGAATATTACAATAAGGCAATATTTGTCAAGAACGCAACAACACAACCTCGATGCTAATTCCTAACGGACACAAGAACAATAACAACAACGAAGATGAAAACTAGAACCATGAAACAAACACAACCAACCAAATACATGTCGTAAACTTTGGCCTTCAACTTGAGTTCCTTCAATTCTTGGTAAATAGCTTCCATTGGAAAGTCATCTTGACGCTTGTTTGAAACCACCTTTTCGGAAACATCTTGCGGTGTTAAAGCGTCAATGTTGGACTCAAGCTTCTTGTTGTCCATATGAAGATTGAACATGAGGTCTTTGTAGTACTCCGATGGCAACTCATCATCAAGGAATCCATATACCTCACATTTCTTGTCTTTATTCTTTAGAAAAACATAAACACTTGTAAATATACAATCAATATACAATACTCAACAAAACAAAATGGATTTGTGTATTACAACTTACACGGGTGGGACAAGCTTTGAATCTTCTTCCGGGATTCTCAGGAGTCCATGAAACCTGCTCATACATTGGGAACTTACAAATACAATGCGTCATACGGGCAATTTCTTCTTTGGAATATCTCCTTCGATTATAACGGGAGGACGAGGACGAGGCCGCCATTCACGTAAAATAAAAGGGATTACAAGTATGAGTTACTAATTGAAGCTCAATTGTCGTGCGCCATTTTTAGGGTTCTTAAGGTTTTGATTTGGGGAAGAAGATTTGGGTTTGGGAAGAACATTTGGGTTTGGGGAAGAAATAAATAATGTGTTGTATATGTATTAGGTTGGTCCTACGTGGAATGAGAAAAGACCAAAAAAAAATTTGATGTGGAAGGAATATGTGGCAAAGAAACCGGTGATGTGGCAGAACCCGGCCATCAAAGGTAATTAATGCCTATAAAGGACAAAATAGTCGGGTCAAATAGCCAAAAGAGGTATTTTTTTAGTTTGATACGTCGAACTGATTTTTGAGACAAGTATGATGCTTTATTAGGTTATTAACCCTTTTTATTTTTTTAAAGCATCTATTAAAAAGCGTATAGTTTATGTTAATTTGCAAATAGAGATTTCTATGAAGTTCTTTATTTTATAATCAACTTCATAAACAACTCCGTTTTGAAAACATAACATTATTCTCGACATGTATGGTCCTTGTATATTGTAGTATATAAGCAAGGAAGATTTCACTTATTTAACTTGTGGGAATGTGTAGGATGTAAAGTTGAATTGACTTTAATCAAATGATAATCTTTTATATAATAAAAGAATTACATCATTTCGGAAGAATTTTGCAAAATCATTCTTAGTGAAAAAAATTGCACCAATATGATTGCTCAATTTTGCCACGTAGGCAAAATCATGCGATGCGATTGGTAAATAAAAAGTCTAAATTGAATTGTTTTCGGTCAAAATTGAAAATTTTCGTTAAGCAGGTAAAAAAACACTAACAAAATATATGTGTCAAAAATGTGATAAAAAAAAATTCTAAAAAACGGGCCTGATTTGTAAAAACTACAAGGACCAAATGTGGAATGTTATATAACTTCCGATATATTAACAAAAAAAAAAAAAAAAAAAAAGCTAGAATAACCCATCTAAGCCTGCATCTCTTTCTACCACCACCACCATCCGCGCACCATCTAAATATTCGGCAGTTCACTTTAAAGGATTCAAAACTTTAATCATAATGATCTTCTTTATTGGGTTAATCAAGGGTATGTTTTTGGGGTAAGAATTTAATTGATTTAGGGTTTTAGTTTTTTTTAAACGTAAATGAGTGGAAGGTTAATGTTTTTGTGTTTTGATTGAGGATTTGGGTTTTGTTCTTTGGGATGCTCATAAGCTTTCTACTGATCTTTTGCCTCAAAGATTTAAGCATAATATTTGTTCTAGCTTTGTGAGACAACTCAATACTTATGTAAGTAGTTAATCTTTTGTTGATCACTTAACCTTCATTTTTTTTTGTTGACCTTTCTGTTTTTATGCATTTAACTTAGATGTGTTTTAGATTGGGTTTGCAAAGATATTGTATGATTAATTGATTATGGTATGTAAGTTGAATAATTTTACCTGTTTATCTGTTAATACTATTTTTATCATCAAAATAAGTAGTGGTGGAGCTAAAGTTATGTCATTGAGTAGTGAAAACAAAGACAAGAAAAACGACATATATTCCATACTCTTGGTTGTGATGAGTTGTTACACATCATCACATCTTGCCACCTCCATACTGAGTTTCCTTGAACAAATATGCACCACTGTCAAGTATGAATACATACTTGCAAAGGTCTGTTAGATATATGAGTCATGTATGTTTTGAAATTAACACTCATTAGGACATGTTAATCTTTTTAGTAGGTTGATATGTTAATCATTCACAAAAGTGTAAATAAACATTCTGGGGTTGTAAGCCAAAAAGCACTTCAACGTAAGTGATATTGCATGATTTATTGACCAAAACCAGAGGAACATATTGATAGATTTATTATGGATTACGTGAGCCATATGGGATTTGTTACATTAATAACTCCCCTGCTTTTGGATGCTTAAGAAGGTTCAAACCGAGATTCCGAGAGTGGAGAAGAGCTTATTAGACAAATGAGTGCGTGAGAAAAGCTGAGTTAATCTTTGTGGGCAGAGATGGGTTCATCAAACAAACCCATCTTCACGGGTAGATATACGTCGGAGGGTAAGTGAAATTAGTATAAAGTATAAACATGCATTAGTCATGTGCAATATTGTCGAGTGTTTGTCTAAAGAAAAACTAGCAATGGCGGGAAATATACATCAATCACACTGTTTTTTCTTTTCTGTACTAATCTATACTTCGTTTCTTGAACTATAGTGCCAAAGGTGCTGTTGGAATCGTGGTGGGATAAAGCCAAAGATCTCGAAGAATTGAAAGAAGAACAAGAGAAAAAGATGATGATAGCGCAAAATGAAGATATCAAGATTACAATGTTGTTAGGCATGACTGGGATGCTGCCACAGCAACTTATTTCTTACGGAAATACGGACTTATAGGTAATAACTGTATTGTTCTCTGTTCTAAGGTCATGGTCTTTTCATATGATTGTCAACGTAGTTACCGAGTGGCTTTTTGTTTCATCAAGGGTACATTGTAGATGAATTCAAGTTAAATATCAAATGCAACCATGCCACTCTATCTGGTCACAGGTACGTGACATTTCAGTTTAAGTTTTGATCTCCATGGAACAATTTATGTATGTATAAAGAAACGCAAAGAAGAATTTAAAAACATCTTTGCAACCTTCTATGTTTTACGTAAATTTACAACTTGGGAGCCCTTTTGGTTAGGCCCGATGATCATATTGCTATGTGTGTGAAATCAGCCATGGTTGGTGATGTTAGGAAAGAGATAAAAAGGGTCTTCTCGGCTATTATCAGATCATAGTATAACCATATGAGGTATGCATGTAGTTAGTATGTACACCAAAACATGTCATGTTGAGCTTTGAAAACCATTTTTATTGATTAAGATTGGGTTAGTGTCACAAAATATCAACAAACTTTTTGTTCACTGTAGTTGCCCCGTTTTTTAACAAATCGGCTAATAAACGTCGAAACCATTTGATTATTCAAGTATAGATTGACTGGTTACGTCAACAACTGATTGAAAATTTGAGAAAATAATTACTGTTATGATCATCGCTAATAAGTGTAATAACTAAAATGGATAAAAAAAGAGCTAAACTGCCAAATGAACAATTTCAAAAAATACGTAGCTATTTTTATAACATTAACTCATTAAAATATGATAGTGGGTACTTTTTTTGGTACAGACCAAATTAGAAAGGTGAACGTATAATTTGTTATCATAACTGGATATAGCTGGTAGATAGCTATAGCTGGTGTTTACAGATGATAGATCGATTTGATGAAATTGTGGTTTAATTGAATGTATTGGTATTGAATTAGAATTCTACGTGTGGTTGTTTATTTATGCTAATTTACGGTTTTTGGATTTTAGGGTTTATTGATGGAGGTGGATGAACGGATGTTAAAAGTAGATAAAGATTATGTCTTGGTAAATGTGGAAAAAACAGTTGATGGTGGAGAAGTTAAAAGTGATAAGAATGGTGAAGTAGTCGATGGGACGGTTGACATTGTAAACAAAGGAATTGATGAGATTGGTGGCGCCATGGATGTGGAAGACAATGTAAAAGATGTAAATGTTGAGAATGTGAGTGTAAACATAGGGGGAAAGATAGTAGACAAGATTAAAGAATCATTTGAGACTCCTCGCGATCCTGCTAAGGAGGTTATATCTATGAAGGTAAGTTTTTTTAGCTGTATATTCATTATTACTTGCGTATAGATTTTATTATTTATATGGTTACGGTGATGTAATCAGGTGAAAGATGATGAGAAAATACCTCTGGTGATACAACCAAGGATGAGTCTGTTAACGAGCTTGTGGACTCTGTTGAGGAAAAAGAGCTTAATTTGGTCAAGGCTATAAATGTTGCATAGGATATTGAGAGGAGTGAGTTGTCCAATAGTGATCAGCTGAGTGGGTTGGTAGGTATAGGGGTTGGGTAAATGAAAGTAATAACGAGGGTTTGAAGGGGATATCGAAGCTGAGGAAAATGACAAAAAACTTCATATAATACGCGTTAAGTTTTTACGTGTTGCTCGAAGGCTCGGACAGACTCCTCATAATGTGATTGTGGCGCAAGTCATGTATAGATCAATATTGGCTTAAACAAATAAGAGAAAAATATGGAGGGCGTGTTGCTGCATTAAGCTTTGACCGTGTCATTGCCATGACTGAGACCATCTTGGTTCTTGGGAAAACGGGTGTCGGGAAAAGTACGACTACTAATTCAATATTTGATGAAGTTAAGTTTAGAACGAATGCATTTCAACTGGGAACTAAGAAGGTTCAAGATGATGTTGGAACCGTGCAGGGTATTAAGGTTCGTGTTATTGACACTCCGGGCCTTCTTCCTTCATGGGCGCCTGAAAGAAGAAAGAATGAGCAAATTCTTCACTCGGTAAAAAAAATTACTCAAAAATCACCTCTAGATATTCTTTTGTGTTTCAATCGGTTAGACATGCAGAGTGGGGATGACATGCTACTTTTTCGGACTATAACCGATACATTTGGTCAATCTATATGTTTAAGGCTATTGTGGTCTTGACCCATGCTGCATCTGCACTGCCTGTAGGTCCAAAAGACCATGGAGAAAGGTGAATTTACCATCCTAAGTTCCTAACTATTCATCCAGAATATGCATTTGGTTCAACCGAAGCATATCAGGAGTCTGCCACTGTTCCTGCAAATTCCTGTGTTATGATGTCGAGTTGGTTTCATTTGAAAAGGTATATGCATGCAAAAGTCATGATCTTTTTATTTATCATGAAAACTTTGTTAGGATAAATTGTTGAATTAACGTAAACGTTTCTATCGTAGGAAAAAGACTCATGGGAGCTAACTACTCCAACAAAGAATGAAACATGAGGGAGAAAGAAAGAAGGGATACCATTTTCAAGAAACAAAAAAATAAAAGGGATTCAAAGAGATACGAGAAGGTAAACAAGTGTTGGTACAATACTACCCTTTGCTAAATCTTAGGGCCCAAGGAGATGTTTGCTTAGCCTTATGAAACTGATTATCTCAGATAAATCAGTTTGATAAATCAGTTTTATACCTGTTACAGATTTGGGTAGTTAAAAATATCAGAACTACTTACCATACTTCTTTATCATGTTTATTAAATTAGTAGTACTACTTTTGGAATATAACTACTGGATCATATCTAAGAAGTATGATAGTTGTCACAAAAACTAAAATGTCAAAGAAATATTTATCACACAAAAACATTGAAGGGGGAGATGGTATTTCGGACAAACAACTTTGACGTTCTCCTTTAAGCCATCATTTTCTAACAAACGAAAATGGTATTTTGGCAATAATAGATATTTTCATTGAAGCTTATTTTGTGCAAGGTAAATATCTTCCGTAGACAATGTATCATGGAATTAGTCTGATATAGGATTTTTTTATATAAATTACAATTAGTACATCAAAGTCACTAATTTTTGCCTCTTATTAAACTAAGATGAATCTCTTTTCCTATTTGTATAGAATATTACAATTGATGCATTCCAAAGAAAATCAAAATTTGCTTCTGTGTAGATTGACAAGAGACTTCGGATTTCAAATTTCGGTTCAATTCTTATCCATTTATATCTCTGACCAGGCCACCAGAGAAGATATAATGTAAAGTTTATACTTTATACAATATTGTACTTTTTGTTTTGGCTCAAACAGTGTTGTAAAACTCGGAAATGGCAGCGCCATGGCGGTGGTCTCCACCGTCACGATATTTACCATATCGGTCTAACTTATCGGTTTTGGTCAATGGCGGTCAACTTCAGATCTAGGGTGTTTTTTTTTTTTTTTTAGATTCACGCCGGTCAACTTCGATTTTTTTGATTTTGTTTTAATTTGAGGAACAAATCATGAAGATTTATAATTATATAACAAAAGATATATAATTAAAAATAATAAAAACATTAATATTGCTAATATTTATTATTTTTTTTTTAAATTCCTTTATAATTTATGGTCTCCGCCATGTCACCGTCATATCGCCGCCAAGACCGATATGGCGCTTGGCGTGGGTCGACCGCCACGGTACCGGTACCGCCGAACGATATTTACAACCTTGGGCTCAAACAGGTGATTGTGTTTGTGATGATTTTAGTTAGTTATGTATCTCAGTTAACATTGGAACATTAATGAAATGCAGTTTTTTGTAATAAAAATCAGGTTGAAATGTAATTAGACTTATTATCGTCATTGTCTTGGCGGGGGTTGACCGTCACGGTACCGCCGAGCGATATTTAGAACCTTGGGCTCAGACAGGTGATTGTGTTTGGGATGATTTTAGTTAGTTATGTATCTCAGTTAACATTGGAACATTAATGAAATGCAATTTTTTGTAATAAAAAACAGGTTGAAATGTAATTAGACTTATTATCGTCATTTTGGAATGTCTGTTGATTTCTTTTTCTCGACACACATATCTTTAGAGAAAAAAAAGTACTTAGTTGTGTTCATTGAAGTTCATTATTAATCTTAATGAATGCACAAAGCTTAATTAGATGATTTCAATGCACAAACCTCCTATTTTTAACTCAATATGTAAAGCATTTTAGAAAGAATTTTTTTTAAAAAAAAACCCATGCGTGCACGGGTATTATAACTAGTAATCTATATGTACCAATTGTCTTTTCATTAAAAGCGTTTGTGTTTTAAAGCTACTCCGATAGTTAATGCCAAAGTTTAAAATAGATATCATCTATGGAGTACAAGTTATATCACTAATCTAATTTGGGTTTACTATCAACTTCATAAACAACTCCGTTGTGAAAACATATCATTATTCTCGACAAGTATGGTCTTTGTATACTGTAGTATATAACCAAGGAAGATTTCACTTCTTTAACCTACAGTAAAACCTCTATAAATTAATAGTGTTGGGACCGGGATATTTTATTAATTTAGCGAGATATTATTATATCGATAAATTAATAATTTATTAATTTAAAGAGGTTTTACGTATGACTTTAAATTTTCAAGTCTAATATACTAGCTAGTTACAATTTATACTTATTAGAGACGAAAAATAAATTTGAAAAACATGTTCCAATTAACATTTTTTAAATACACATTCATACTTTATGAAAATAAAATTAACACTTGTTGTTGCAATACGAGAAGACAACGCACCAACTCTTTAGTGCAATAAGGAGATTTTATGATAAACTCAATATAGATTTGAAGTTCAACAAAAAACAAGTGACTATGGATTCATTTTCAATAAACAATCTTTAGGATTTAGAAGTGGATCCCTCTCTCTCTCACACACACACACATATACATATATATGGAATTTTTAATGATTATTAATTTATAGTTTTGTTGGGACTAATATATATACATTGGGGTTTCAAAAAAATTATTATCTTATTATTTTATCGATTTGAGTCCAAATTTGTACTAGTCCCAAGTTGGGACTGGACGAATTATTAATTTTATCGAGATTATTAATTTATCGAGTATTAATTTATAGAGGTTTTACTGTATGTGGGAATGTATTGGATGTAAGGTTGAATTGACTTTGATCAAGTAACCCTATGGGAAACGTCATTAGTTTGGATTAGGCGAACCTAACTCAAACTCAGTACGTCGTTTGGTGAGTGCGACACATCTATCCATTTTGGATACTTTTTGTGACTCACCTTCGGTAGTACCTTGTGATCGATTGAGTTGTACATGGTACCCATACTTATTTAGCAGGACAAGTTGTCACTTTTTCTCTTGATACCATCACTAGAAATGTAGGCAGCCAAGGAAGCTTAAAGATCAGAGTTGCACCATAGTCATCACTTATCAGGATCAGTTTTAATAGAGACCTCACATGGAGAGCCACACCTTAACTTATTTTCATAATGTGTCACTGCAGAACCAATATGGCATTGTTAGGTAAGTTCAGGTGGATCGGTGAAATGTTTAAAGATTGGAATGAACACCAATCACAAAATGTGTTTCCTACAATATGGTATCCTACCATATAATCTCTTATCTTTAGTTATTTCCTTCCTTTAAACAGATAGAAATTAGAATCATAGAATGTTTTAAACACTTGGGATTGGGAGGAAATTTTTTTAAGTGAAAAGATATACCACTAAAAAATCAAGAATGTATACTAAATTTTGAGCACAGAGTGTTTGATCAAGTTTGATTTTTTTAGTTTTATAATCAACTTCACCAACACTTGCGTTCGAAAACATAGTAATATTCTCGACACGTATGATTCACATGCACTCTAGAATATAACCAATGAATATTTTACTTCTTTCACCTGTGTGGGATATAAATATGAAATGGTTTTATCCAACACATAATATGACTTGTGCATTTCTAGTACTCTAAACTATACTATTCATCTGTTCATCATAGAGCGTTCGTATTTGAAGCTACTCGGATTCTCAATAAAAAAGTTTAAATTATGTTATTAAGTGACGACGCAATTTTGAGACAGGGAGATCTTCTAAGCAGTACACATTTTATCACTGAGTTAACATTTATTTTCGTTCTTTTTTGTTCCATTGTGATTGAGGAATATATTGCCAATAATACAACTCGCTTTGCGTTTCTTAAATCACATGCCATGAAGTTAATTAAGTATTCTTGGCTGCAAATAGTTTAGTTTCGAACTCAGCTCGCGGTATATATATTTTGAGCTCGTCAATAAGCTTGTTAATGAGCTCAACTATAATACAAATGCATAATGTATTATATAAGTTTAATATTTAAAATATGCTAGTGCCGTTTAAACTCGTTTAAGTTCACGAGCCCAATCGTACATAAAGCTCGGGCTCGAGCTCGATTAATAAATGAGCCATAATTTAGGCTCGAGCTGACTCGTTCGAGCTTTTTACCGATCCATTTTTGAGCTTTTCATGAGGATCATTTGCACCCTAAAAGAGACCTTACACGATGAGCCACACCTTTGTAAATAACAGGTTGGAGTACCCATTTTCTCAAGTGCCAAAAGATAATAAAAAAGGTGATGAACTTTATTTTCATTTTCCAATACAAGTTTGTAACGAAGTCTAATAAATCAAACTCCCGTACAAGCTAGAAATTGAAAACATAGTATTATTCGAAACATGTATGCACGTCGTTTGTTATAGTGTATAAACAAAAAAGATTTAGCTTCTTTATCCTATGCGGGATGTATGTTGAAATGTTTTTGATCATATATACTAATAACTTAGTACATAATACCGACATGTTGACTCATGCATTTCTAGTATTCTAATCTATATTCTATACTAGTTATCCGTTCATTATAATAAATCGTTGTAACTTGCATTCCTATATATGTTCATTATAGATCATTTGTATTTTGAAGCCGCTCTTATAATTTACACCAAAGTTTTAATATGGTACTTATTAAGGGACGGGGCAATTTGAGTCATTTCATATAGGCTTACTCTAATATTTTTGTTCTTTTATGTTTGGTGGTGTATGAGGAAAAGATTAGCGATAATGCAACTCGTTTTATGTTTCTTGAACTACATGCCATGAAATTGTTGGTAATGTATAGTAATTTTTTCAGTGGAGAGCCACACCTTAACTTATATCTGTAACATGTCACTATAGAATCAACATTGCATTGTACGGTAAGTGTTTAGTAATTAGTTCAGGTGGATTGGTGAAACATCTAGAGATTGGAATGAATGCCAACAATGATATTGGTTTCATGAAATATGAAATTTCAAAAGATGGTTATTGCTAATTTTTGAGAGTAATGATACAATAATGGTTTTATTTTATTATATAGATATAGAGTAAGGATCAAATGAGATTCTTCCCATTTCAATTTTTCTTCTCACTAAAAATAGTTACGTACTTGAAATTTGGATCAACATTGCATTGTACGGTAAGTGTTTAGTAATTAGTTCATGTGGATCGGTGAAACATCTAGAGATTGGAATGAACGCCAACAATGATATTGGTTTCATGAAATATGAAATTTCAAAAGATGGTTATTGCTAATTTTTGAGAGTAATGATACAATAACGGTTTTATTTTATTATATAGATATAGAGTAAGGATCAAATGAGATTCTTCCCATTTCAATTTTTCTTCTTGTTACAATATGATTGGTAGTTACAAAGGTGGCATGCAATGTAGAAATAGTTGGTCAAGGATTCACATGCATGCAGTAATTTGATAGCCTACAATTTGGACTCTGGCATGATATATGCATGTTAGCTCCTACTTTCATATTCATTTGTTGACTAAGATATTTACGAAGAAGCCATGCAACATTAGTATAAATAGGGGGCTCCTTCATCAGTTTCATTGCATCTCATCTTTTTCTTTCAAAGTACTAAGTCTTCTAGTGTGTGAGAATTTTAGAGAGTTTGATATATATCCTAATTACAAAAGATAAATATTGTTAATCTTTGTAATTAGAGAGAAGGTGTAATTCATAATTTCCATCATAGTGAAACGTATCTTTCCTTGCCCGTGGTTTTTACCCTGTTGGGGTTTTCTACGTAAAATCCGTGTGTCATCTTTTATTAGTATTTTCTTATTTTTAGTTGCGGGTTTGCCTCAATCCGGTATCGCTTTTCTCAACAAGTGGTATCAAGAGCCAAGGTTGGGTGTGTATAATTATTTATCGTATGCTCTGTGGTTGCCACTAATAAGTGGACCCTCCACATCAAAAGATAAATAAAATTATACGTACTCAAAAGGTGTCCGTTACTATTTTCCACAAATAGTAGTTTTGTCGAAAAGAAGATTGTGATTGTAGCTATGGCGACGAAATTTGAAATCGAAAAGTTCAATGGGAATAATTTCTCATTGTGGAAATTAAAGATGAAGGCTATCCTTAGAAAGGATAAATGTTTGGCGGCCATTGGTGAAAGGCCAGCTAAGGTTACGGATGACAGTAAATGGGACGAGATGGATGGAAATGCTATTTCAAACCTTCATCTTGCGTTAGCAGATGGAGTTTTGTCAAGCATAGAGGAGAAGACAACTGCAAAGGATATCTGGGATCATCTTGCACGATTGTACGAGGCAAGATCGCTCCACAATAAAATTTTCCTTAAGAGGAAACTTTATGCTCTTCGCATGACGGAATCTACTTCGGTGACAGAGCACGTTAATAGTCTGAATACTCTATTTTCTCAGCTCACCTCTTTGAATTGTAAAATAGAGCCACATGAACGTGCTGAGATTCTACTTCAGAGTTTACCAGACTCATATGACCAACTTATAATCAACTTAACCAGTAATGTTCTTTCTGACTATCTAGTCTTCGATGATGTTGCAACCGCTATTCTGGAGGAAGAAAACAGGCATAACAATAGAGAGGACAGACAGACCAGTTCAAGACAGGTGGAGGCTTTGGTGGTGACGAGGGGAAGGTCAATGGAACGTGGCCCCAGTGGGAGTCACAATCATGGTAAATCTAGAACAGGAAGGAAGAAGAATTTTAAATGCTACAAATGTGGCAAGCCGGGTCACTTTAAGAAAGATTGTCAGGGTTTAAGTACCTCTAATCCTCAGGGAAATGTCGCTAGCACTTCAGAAGATGGTAACGCTCTGTGTTGTGAAGCAATGGTTGCAAATGAAGGCAGGAAGAGATTTGCAGATGTATGGATGTTCGATACGGGAGCTACTTTTCATATGACCGCAAGAAGAGAATGGTTTCATCAATATAAACCTATCTCTGGAGGCGGATCTGTGTACAGTTGCAATGATCATGAACTAAAGATCATTGGAATTGGAAATATCATGGCGAAGGTTCATGATGGTACAGTTCATACTATTCGGGATGTGCGACACGTGGAGGGCCTGAAAAAGAATCTATTGTCTTTAGGACAATTGGATGATCTTGGTTGTAAGGTTGAAATACAAAACAAGATCATGAAAATTATAAAAGGCACGCTTGTACTTATGAAAGGAGAAAAAGTGGCTGCGAACTTATACCAGCTGAAGGGAGAGATAATGGAGGAGGGAGAAGCATCTGTTGCTTCACATAGTCCAAGTCATAGAGTTGCAGTAACATGGCATCAGAAGCTTGGACATATGTCGGAACAAGGAATGAAGATTCTTGTGGAAAGGAAGCTAATTCCTGGCCTCACAAAGGTTTCTTTACCTTTCTGTGAGCATTGTGTTATCAGCAAGCAGCATCGCCTTAAATTCAAGACATCAATATCTAGAAGTGTTTATGTTCTAGAATTGGTTCACTCTGATGTGTGGCAAGCACCGGTTCAGTCCCTGAGAGGAGCAAGGTATTTTGTACCTTTTATTGATGACTATTCCAGGTGATGTTGGGTGTACCCAATCAAGAAGAAGTCAGGTGTGTTTGAAGTTTTCAAGGTTTACAAAGCGCGACTGGAACTTGATTCTGGAAAGAAGATCAAGTGCTTGAGGACAAATAATGGAGGCGAATATGCGAGTGATGAATTTGATATTTTTTGCAGGCAAGAAGGTATCAAAAGGCAGTTCACGACGGCATACACTCCTCAACAGAATGGAGTGGCAGAGTGGATGAACAGAACCTTGTTAAAAAGAGCAAGAGCAATGTTGGCAACTGCAAGCTTGGAAAAATCGTTCTGGGCGGAAGCAGTCAATACCGCATGTTATGTGGTAAATCGGTCACCTTTAACTGCGGTTGAGTTGAAGACACCGATGGAGATGTGGACGGGAAAGCCAGTCAACTATTCAGACATTCATATATTCGGTAGTCCTGTGTACGTGATGTACAATACCCAAGAAACTACGAAGCTGGATCCAAAATCCAGAAAATGTTTGTTCTTGGGGTATGCTGACGGAGTAAAGGGGTATCGCTTGTGGGACCCCACTGCCCACAAAGTAGTCGTCAGCAGAGATGTTGTCTTTATGGAAGACAAAATTCAAGAGAATGAAGAAGGTGATAGCACTACAAGAGAAACTACATCAATACAGATGGAAAAGCAAATTCAGTCGAGTGATTCTTCTGAAGCCGTACCATAGCACGAGGTGAATGAGACAACCGAGTCTCAAGCTCCAACGACTCGTACTCTTAATCGTGAAAAAAGACGTCCGGTGTGGCACTCAGATTATGTTATGGAGAGCAACGTTGCATATTGTCTTCTTACAGAGGAAGGAGAGCCATCAACTATTCAAGAAGCACTGAATAATTTAGATGCGTCGTTCTGGATGGCAGCAATGCAAGAAGAGATTGAAGCTCTTCATAAGAATAAAACGTGGGAACTGATGCCACTACCAGAAGGTAGAAAACCTATTGGAAACAAATGGGTGTACAAGATCAAGAGGAATGGTGATGACCAGGTTGAGAGGTATCGTGCAAGATTGGTAGTCAAAGGATATGCTCAGAAAGAGGGAGTCGAATTCAGCGAAATATTTTCCCCTGTGGTTCGAATGACAACTGTTCGAGTGGTTCTGGCAATGTGTGCTACGTATGCTTTACATCTAGAGCAGCTAGATGTGAAAACTGCATTTCTTCATGGAAATCTTGAGGAAGAAATTTACATGCTCCAACCAAAAGGTTTTAAACAAAAAGGAAAAGAGAACTTGGTTTGCAGGTTAAACAAATCTTTGTACGGTTTAAAGCAGGCGCCGCGGTGTTGGTACAAGAGATTTGATTCTTTCATCATTAGCCTTGGATATAACAGAATACACGCAGACCCTTGTGCATATTTCAAGAGGTTTGGAGACAAATATTTTGTCATTTTGCTGTTATATGTTGACGACATGTTGGTTGCAGGCCCCAACAAAGATCGTATCAGTAAACTGAAGGCACAACTCGCTAGGGAATTTGAGATGAAAGACTTGGGACCAGAAAACAAGATTCTAGGGATGCAAATTCATCGAGATAGAGTTAGTAGGAAGATTTGGCTTTCACAGAAGAGTTACTTGAAGAAAATCTTGCAACGGTTCAACATGCAAGATTGTAAGCCAATATCAACCCCGTTTCCTACTAATGTCAAGTTATCCTCCAAGATGAGTCCTAGTAGTGAAGAAGAGAGGATGGAGATGTCTCGAGTATTGTATGCATCAGCAGTGGGAAGTTTAATGTTCGCGATGATTTGTACAAGACCAGACATTGAACATGCAGTGGGAGTAGTGAGTCGGTACATGGCGGAACCTGGTAGAGAGCATTGGGAAGCTGTGAAGAGGATCCTTAGATATATTAAAGGAACCTCAGATGTTGCATTATGTTATGGGGAATCGGGTTTAACTGTCAAGGGATATGTTGATTCTGATTATGCAGGTGATCTTTACGGAAGTAAATCAACCTCCGGGTATGTGTTTACATTTTTTGGTGGGTCAGAAGTGGTTTTCAAAGCTGCAATCGGTTGTGGCTATGTCAACAATCAAGCGAATCACGTTGTACCGTTCTCAAAGAAAGAAGCGATATGGTTGAAGATGTTGTTGGAAGAGCTCGGGCACGAACAAGAGAAAATTACTCTATTTTGTGACAACCAGAGTGCCTTGTATCTTGCAAGGAATCCAACATTTCATTCAAAGACAAAGCATATACGAGTTCAGTATCACTTCGTTCGTGAGAAAGTGGAAGAAGGAACCGTGGATATGCAGAAAATTCATACTGATGATAACGTGGCGGATTATCTGACGAAAGCAATTAACTGTGACAAGTTTATATGGTGCCGATCCTCATGCGGCCTAGCGGAAACGTAAGTAACATGAAAGTGCAAGGAAGGATAACAGTGTGAAGATCGATTTAGCTTCAATCAGATCTTCAAGTGGGAGATTGTTACAATATGATTGGTAGTTACAAAGGTGGCATGCAATGTAGAAATAGTTGGTCAAGGATTCACATGCATGCAGTAATTTGATAGCCTACAATTTGGACGGTGGCATGATATATGCATGTTGGCTCCTACTTTCATATTCATTTGTTGACTAAGATATTTACGAAGAAGCCATGCAACTTTAGTATAAATAAGGGCTCCTTCATCAGTTTCATTGCATCTCATATTTTTCTTTCAAAGTACTGATTGCGCAGATAGCAAGCATAAAACAAAACGCATAAAACGGGAAAGACGCAATTTGAAAATGAAGCGAAATCCGAGCTTTCCGCTCTGATTCAGGGAGAGAAGGAAAGGAAAGGACGAGATAGCCAAATTTCTGCACCTTCTGATCGACCTGAACAACATATACGGATCCCATCCACCCCTTTTTTCATTACTAATTGAATATCCTTCACTATTTGACTAAAAATGGAGCGAAATGATCTTGAAGTCTTCTAGTGTGTGAGGATATTAGAGAGTTTGATATATCTCCTAATTACAAAAGATAAATATTGTTAATCTTTGTAATTAGAGAGAAGGTGTAATTCCTAATTTCCATCATAGTGAAACGTATCTTTCCTTGCCCGTGGTTTTTACCCTGTTGGGGTTTTCCACGTAAAATCCGTGTGTCATATTTTATTAGTATTTTCTTATTTTTAGTTGCGGGTTTGCCTCAATCCGGTATCGTTTTTCTCAACACTTCTCACTAAAAATAGTTAAGTACTTCAAATTTGGATTAACATACAATATACTAACTTTACGTAAGTTGTCGCCTTTTCTAAGTGAAAAGATACTAAAAAATCAAGAATTTATACTTATTTTCAGATTCAAGTCAACAATGGAGTTATTGAGTTTTGATTCTTTAAGTTTTAAAATCATCTCCATCATTGATGTTGAATCTGAAACATAGTATTGTTATTGACATGCATGTTGCCCATTCGATCACTATAGTATATAAACAAGAAAGAATTTCATTCTTTAATCTATGTGGGATGCAAAGTTGAATGGTCTACTATTATAAAATGTACACACCTACATGTTGGCTCTTGCATTTCTCTACACTATTTATGTGTTCATTATAGAGTTTAAATACGGCTATAGAGTTCACAACAATTCATTTGTGGTGTAAATGAAAATTTGAATAGAAATGTCGAACCTATTTAACTGTTGTATTGTGTGATGAATATATGGAGGAATCGTACACTCAGGACAATCAATCACACAACGAGTAGCCAAATAATAAAGAAAACGAATAACAACACTATACGCAGTTATTTACCGATTTGTATATTTACTAAAAACAACTCAAATGATATTTAATGAAAATGAAAAGATAAAAAATATGATTTATTTAAATAAAAAACTTGGAGATTGGTTCATAAGAGAATTGAACCGTAGACCTTACCAAATGAGCGACTCTCCATATATGGATTTATCACTTCCTTCATTTTGAGTTAATGTATATCATGACTCTTGCATAGTCTGGGATCATTTTGTTGAAGGATACCAAAAAAATTGGATGCAAAAGCTAAAGTTTGTGACTAATCTTGTGGCGCTAATGTTATATCTGCAATTGCATCATGTGAAGCTGATATTAGCAACATTCTTGATGTCAAATATACACTTGAATGACAGAATATGTGTACTAAACAGTATATGTTTTTCGTTCTAGGCAAGAACCAGTGGCATCTCGAATATTTGGACCGCATTTTTTACAGCATTAGTGTCGATATCTGCTAACTTTCCAGTTTTTGATGAAGCTATGATGCATTTGCTGTTTTCTACGTTTGGAAGAAACAATTTTGCTTTTTCTTCAGAGCCAAACAATGCCACACTGTAACAATGCAAAAAGAAAAACTTGTGAGTCAATTTTGTACTTTTTACATAAATCATCCCTATGGCTCTAAACAATTACACCGTTCATCCTTGAGTCAATTACATAAAAGGTCCATGTGGCACTAATAATTTACACATTTCGTCCTTGTAGCTATAAACTTAAACTAATCCAGGCAGCCACCATCCACCGCCTGCTGCCACCATCCGCCGCCTGCCGCCACCATCCAAAACGTGTGTGCTCCATGTCGTGGGTCTCTTTGTGGTGAGTTTCGGTGTGGTAAATCTTCAAATAATCAGTATCAACTAACTTATACTTGGTGGCCAAAGTATAACAATTTTCATGCATTAGGAAATTGTAACCATGTTATTTTAAGTGTCATTTACTGTTTTCTTTAGATAATCAGTTTTAAACTCAGTTGTAATTTCAATTTTATAAATACATTTCAGTTTAATCTTTTCCTTGTCTTTATTTTATTTTAATTTCTCAAATTACTGTTTAGTTACTGCTCATTAGTTTCCTTTGCTGAATAGTAAGCTCACATAAGTTTAATTTAGCTTAAGTGAGCTTATTGTGGTTTAAGTTACCATATCTGTCCTGTGCATCTGATGCATTCACCATTTTCATGTAAGTTTCATTAGCAATGTTGTAGGTAAGAATTTAGTATAGAATTTAGTTTGAGTTGATAATTGATATAGTAGTTTAGTAAATGAGATTCTAGTTTAGATTGCCATTTTAAGTTTTCACAAGTATTTGTTGTTTCAATTCTGTCCACTGATCTTGAGATCCATATCAGTACATTTAAGTTTTAGCATGTTTCTGTTGTGCATATCTGTTTCTCTTACTGTCATATCAGCTTGTTGACATGCTGTACTTGAGCTTATTTTATCATGTTAATTGGTTAATGATAGTTTGTTTAGGTAGCTTTAGGTTTGATTTTTGCATCTTTACATTAGACAGGATCCTTAATAGCCTTAGATTAGCTTAAGTCTTCACTGCACATCTGTCCTTGTTCTGTCCCAAATTACCATATTCCAAGCTGATTATCTTCTTATTTCTATGTAGTCAATTGATGAATTTCTGTTTCTTTTGGTAGATTATAGTATAGGGTTTAACTTCTTTTCTTTAATTCTCATTGTAGTGCTTATTATCTTAGCTTATTTTAGCCTAAAATCTTTTTGATTTTTAATTTCCTCCAAACTAGTCCTTATTAGTTGAAATTCTGGTTATTAAATCTTTGGTTGGTTTTCTTTATCAGGGTATTTTTAGTTAATTTTTATGATTTTTCTAAGCTAGCTTAATTAGTGCTTAAAGTAGGCTTGGTAGGGCTATTTGGCATAGATTGTTTTTGTTTAGAACATAGATTGTTATAGGACCTGAATCAGTTGCATTAGCTTAGTCTTAGTTAGTTTAGGCCTTACTTATCCTGTGATAGCTTATAAGTAGCTTTTAGCTTATTTCAGTTAGTGCTAATTGGGTTTATTTGAGCTTATTTGCTTATTTAGATTACTCCCTTAGGTCCTCCCATCTTAGTTAGTTTTAGTTATTGCCTTTATAGCTCATTAGATTCCATTATTAGCTTATTTAGGAGCTATTCTTTGTCCTGCTAATTACCTTTATTTCTGCACATCAGTTATCCTATATGTCCCAATCACTGTTACTTTTGATTTTTAATTTCCTCCAAACTAGTCCTTATTAGTTGAAATTCTGGTTATTAAATCTTTGGTTGGTTTTCTTTATCAGGGTATTTTTAGTTAATTTTTATGATTTTTCTAAGCTAGCTTAATTAGTGCTTAAAGTAGGCTTGGTAGGGCTATTTGGCATAGATTGTTTTTGTTTAGAACATAGATTGTTATAGGACCTGAATCAGTTGCATTAGCTTAGTCTTAGTTAGTTTAGGCCTTACTTATCCTGTGATAGCTTATAAGTAGCTTTTAGCTTATTTCATGTGCTTGTTCAAATCAGTTTCATGCCCAAATCATATTTCCTGCATTCTAAAGTTGTTTCTATTATTTTTCCATGCATCTCAGTATTATTTTAGAATTTTCTGGAATTTTTCATATTTTTCCTTGCTCTTTTGCTATTTTTCTGCATTTAAATTGATTTTTAAGCATTTTTAATTAGCATTTCATTCTAATAAATTAGAAAATGATCAGAAAAATACAAAAATAGTTTTCTTAGTTTTATAAAAATCAAAATGTCATAAAAAGTATTTTTCCAGAATTTCCTAATGCCTTTTCAGACAATTTCCTAATGCATATTTTTGATGATGGTGGCGTGGCAAGGCGGTGGAGGTGGCTGTGGTGTCGGTGTGGTGGTGCTAGAGAGAGAGGGAGAGGGAGAGGCAGAGGCAGAGGCAGTAAAAGGGATGTGAGAAAAAGTAGAAGATAGATTTTATGATATAAAGTTACACAAGGATGAACGGTGTAATTGTTTAGAGCCACATGGATGATTTATGTAAATTTATGTAATTAATTTTTTATTAGAGGCTACAAAAGGAAAATTAGGCAAGTTTAGGGCTACTTTAGGAAAAAAAAGTTCGATGCCCACAAAAGAAAAAGGTGGCAAGTTCGATGCCTTTTCAGACAATTTGCCCTATATAATAATGTATGTCCAGTTTCGAACTTGAGTCTATTGGGGACACACACATATACATTAAAAGAACAATTTATTTAATATAATTAATATATGGATTAATTTCATATATCACTCTACTTTCATGATTAATTTCATATATACCCAAAGTGCAAGTATTAAATACTTAATGTACAATGTTTTTAATGCATGTTTGGGTATATATCAAATTTTCATAAAAAATGAATACGAAATATTTAAACGGTTGTACAAGAAAAAATAGAAGGGGTCTAAGTGTCGGTTCTAACAAACTAGAGGAGGTTGAAACTAAAACTTGAAGGACAAGTTTGGTTGCTTTAAAAGCTAACTTTTGGCTCTTGTTTTGGGATATACGATACACGATAACTAAAAGCAAAGTCGGTTTCCTCTTCCTCTTTGTTTAACCAATCGGCAGTAGGGACACACAAATCATCACTAAAAACCCACGTATGAACTTTTCATGCAAAACTCATATTCATATCTTTTGCATGGGAAAGTTAATATGCATGAAAAAGTCTTATCCCTTTTCCTTTTTGTTCGACAATCGGTATTTAATCCTTAGATGATTTCATTTGTGACACCAAGACCAAAATACAAGAATATCGTGTTCCGTTGGTTATTCGTGTATTAAACACTAGCATATTAGTGTTCTTGTTTAACGTGCAGTGTGATCAACCGTAGAGAATAATCCCAATTGGATTAATTGGATTATTTGGTGCTGACCAATTTGATTAGCCCTAATCGAATTATATAAACCATAATTAATTAAGGTTTGTGTTTTGATCTTGTTGATTCACATGGAAGCTAATAAGGTACGTTTACTATTTAATTTAAGGTTAATTAATTACATGTATTAGATCTATGACTTTTGTTGCGTGCTTTGTGATTTATGTTTAATTATATGAATGTCATGATATTTACATTCCAACAGTGGCATTACAAGCCATTAATATGATGTAATTAATTACCTAAACGCATAAAAATCGAATCTTTTATGTGTTACGTTAATGAATAATTAGGTTTATGTCATTTAGTAAACGATCTTATTACCATGATTATGTGATGATCCATGATAAAAACATGCATGTTTTATCATGAATATATGATATTTGTTATGTATATGTTTAAATTGTTAAGTGTTGCTTACATGCTTAATCAATTGATATATGTTAAACAATTAGGGTTTTTAGTAATTAAGTTTGCATGACACGTTAGGTACATAAAATTTAATTAATTATAAAATAGGGAAAGACCTAATTATATATCGTTTGTTTAATCAACTTTTGTGTGTTATTGTATATTTTTAACGTGGGGCTTACGCGATCGATTTATCGATGTATGTGATCCAGTTGTACCAAGCTCGAAAACAACTGGGAGTCTTAGTTAAAAATATACATGTTAGTTGATTTTATTTTACACATGTGTTATTTTCTCGTTTGCTTTTATTATTGTTTGATAAGTAACAAGCAAAGGGTGTTTTTATAAAAGAAAATTAAATCGGACTAATAATGGTTTTAATGTGTTTTTAAGATTGAAAAAATTAAACTTTTATTCGATTGATGTTGTTTGTATCAATAGTTAGAAAGGCTCACTCATTCTTGACAAACTATAAGAGAGGTATAAGGATGGTTGCTTGTTTTGCAACCTAAAGAAGAAGGTTTTTAATAAGCTTCGTGCTGACCCGCTTCTCCGCTTCTTTGTGCATCAAAATGGAGCTACCTACGACTATTTGATTGAAAAAAACATCTAAAGGGTGAATTACCTTAATTCTACGCGCCACTTTATGGCAATTATCTGAATAACTTGGTCTTTTGACTCATGCAGTAGTGCGATATAATAGATTATGATTAGTGGTAATTCTTTGATTGTTTTACCCAATACCTCGATTAAAACTTTTTTGTTTTATTCTTAATAAGAAAAATTATTGTGTAAAAGTTTTATTAAAACTTATGATACAAAGATATATGCATGTTTCTTCGTACATATTTGATCACACACAATTTGAAATTTAAGTTTATGCCATCCAATTAAAGAAACACTTGCAGTTTCCATTTACGTTACGTTAGACGTAGCTAGTTTGTATCCCAAGGTAAATCTCATGTTGCGTGAGAAGTAACTGGATACAGTTTTTAAATTGGACATCTTAATTGAGTTAAATGGTGAGCTCCAATAGATCTGAAGCCCTTCCCATTTGATTTGAAAAATGTTTTCATCTCATTTTCTCAGATATACAAGATTCGAACTTATCAAATGATTCATCATTGATATGTTTCAAAACCCATCGTGTTGCAGATTTTCCATGCGTTTCCTGCCTATGTGAGCAAGTCGAAAATGCCAAAGATAAGTAGAATCCAAGTCTGACTTGATTATCTTATTATTGATGCTAAACACAGAATTATTTCTATTGGATACATGATCATTCGTGTTAATTTCAAACACACCATTCACATAATTGCATTAAAATAAAAAAATATTATTTAAAGAAACAGAATTTCATTACTAGTAAATGTGTGAATAAAACCAAGATCTAATAACAAAGAAACTAAAATAACACCTCTAATTATAGAAGGTGTGTAATGACAATTGTTTAATACTAGTACTAAGCTCGAAGGAAAAACTAAATCAAACGTTCCTATGGCTTTAACAGTTGCATGTGCTACATTTCCCACATGTAGGTATTACTCCCCATAGGCCAGCTTCCTTACTCCTCTAAGTCCTTGTAGTGTATTGCAAATATGAATACCACATCCAGTGTCATACACCCAGGAAATTATTTTATGAGGAAAAGCAAATAACTCAATCATGAAGTTACCTGAAGTGCTAGCGACCTGCCCAACACTCTTGTACTTCTTGTTTCGCAACTCATCGAGGTAGAGAGGACATTTCCTCTTCCAGTGTCCTACCTCATGGCAGTGGTGGCAAGCCTGGTCCTTCTTAGGATTCTCTTTCTTCTTGGGAGGGTATTTCTTAGGCTCAGGTTGGTAAGCCATAAACTGCTTACCCTTAGTTTTTCCTTTTCCCTTTCCATTGTTCTCTTGCGGTTTTGGCTTTTAAAACCCACCACCTTGAATAGCAAGTACCTGAGGTGTAGGAGCCTTTTTCGGTAATCCTTTTTCATAGTAAATGAGCATTGCATGTAACTCACTAACTGTCTTCCCCGTGCAATGCATGTTGAAATTACGCATAAAACCACCAAACTTATGTTAAGGGACCTGTTGATTAAGCTAATACATACATCTTGCGGGTAATGATAGTGGATCTGCTCAAGTTAGTCCATGTAACCTTTCATTTCCAAAACATGAGCACTCACGGATTTACCGTCCTCATGTTTGTAACTGAGTAGAGCATTAATCAAATCATACAATCCTACGGTTGTTAGTTTCTCATACATACGTCTAAGTTCATTGAGCATATCATAAGGAAAATAATTCTAAAAATGCTTTTGCAATGTGGGAATCATAATTCCAAGCATAAGACACGCAACTTCATTGTGTCTATCATACTCAATGTTGTCATGTTGCTCTTTCATTAGTAGATGAGTTAGCAGCAGATTCAGGAGGACAAGGCTTAGTTAAATCGGTGAGTGCTCATGTTTTGGAAATAAAAGGTTACATGGACCAACTTGAGCAGCTCCACTATCATTACCCGCAAGATGTATGTATTAGCCTAATCAACAAATCCCTTAACAAAAAGTTTGGTGGTTTTGTGCATAATTTCAACATGCATTGCATGTGGAAGACAATTAGTGAGTTACATGCAATGCTCATTGACTATGAAAAAGGATTACCGTAAAATGATCCTACACCTCAGGTACTTGCTATTCAAGGTGGTAGGATTCAAAAGCCAAAACCGTAAGCGAACAAGGGAAAGGGAAAAGGCAAAGCTAAAGGTAAGCAGGTTATGGCTTACCAACCTGAGCCTAAAAGATACCCACCCAAGAAGAAAGAGAATCCTAAGAAGGATCAGGCTTTCCACCACTACCAAGGTAGGAAACTGAAAGAGGAACTGTCCTCTCCACCTCGATGAGTTGCGGAACAAGAAGTACAAGAGTGTTGGGCAAGTCGCTAGCACACTTCAGGTAACTTCATGATTGAATTATTTTCTTTTCCTCATAAAATAATTTCCTGGGTGTATGACACTGGATGTGGTATTCATATTTACCATACACTACAGGGACTTAGAGGAGCAAGAAAGTTGGCATATGGGGAGCAATACCTGCACGTGGGAAATGGAGCACATGAAATTGTTGAAGCCATAGGAACGTTTGATTTAGTTTTGCCTTCAGGCTTAGTACTAGTATTAAACAATTGTCATTACGCACCTTCTATAATTAGAGGTGTTCTTTCAGTTTCTTTGTTATTGGATCTTGGTTTTATTCACACATTTACTAGTAATGAAATTTTTGTTTCTTTAAATAATATTTTTTATTTTAATGCAATTATTGTGAATGGTGTGTTTGAAATTAACATGAATGGTCATGTATCCAATGGAAATAATTATGTGTTATAGCATCAACAATAAGAGAATCAAGTCAGACTTGGATTCTACTTATCTTTGGCATTGTCCCATAATTATCTAGGAATTGTAATACGAGATTGGCAATTATTGTTCGACACTTACCTTATTGAGTATTATCATTACTAGCAGATCAACTGATGTAATGGTACTATGTCAATTTGGATCCTAGGTTTAAGAAAATTCTATGGTTTATATGAATATGAACCAATGGGTATTTAATTTTCTTAAAGATTAAATTATCAAAAATACTAAAATTGAATTTTGTAAATTCTTTTAAATGTATTAATGCAATATTAAACCGTAAACGGGGTTTGGTATTTTATTGTTAAATTGATCAAGTTCTACTTTCAAAAAAATGTTTGATCGAGAAAAATTAATTGAAAAAACCAACAAAGTCTCCTTTCCATGAGAGAAGAGTGAGACTCAATCCTATTCCTTTTCATGATTGAGAAAGGTATGATAGGAACATTAGAATTGTCTAAATTCTAATATAATCATAGCAAACTTTAATATTTAAGAGAATTGCACATCTTATTTTTCATAGAGATTTCATCACCTTTATTCGGCGATTGAATTCTTTTGTAACAAATATGACATTTGGTTAACTGAAAAACATGTATGACATTTTATGAGTTATTAAATTAGAAGCTAGATTGATTATTGCAAAAATGATAAAAGGCAAACTAGCATAATTTATCTAGTTGTTTTGCTTTGACCCTTTAAAGGTGTTACATATCATTGTGGGGATGGGATGGTAGACCTATTAAGGAAGAAACTAAATGCCCAATTTTTCAAGTTAATAGCATTGATGGATAGACCCTCATCTACACGGTAGTATACACTCTTTTAGTACCTAAGTAATTGTTACGTGCGGACTTTCAAAAGTGTAAGAAAGTAAATAGCACGCGATTTGTTTTCACTGGTTCTGAAACACTTACAATGTTGTCAAATCTAGTGGGAGCATTATGTTTTATTACTGAATAAGGAATTATTGTAATGTTCTCTAATTCAGTGTGAGCTACAAGCTTTATCATGTTGATAGTAACCTAGATTATTTCTAGATTGTCTCGAGATAATACATTACTTTCAAACTTATAGACACTTATATTTTCAAGGATAGTCATGTGCGTTTCCTTGTTGGTTGTGGCACTTAAATAATTTGGCGATAATACAACTTGTGTTGTGTTTCTTGAATAACATGTCGTGAAGTCATTGAGGAACGGGTACAATGGGTCAAATCAACCTAAAAATGATTACCGAGTTGAACACGTCACTTAGATTGAAAGTTGTCCAAAGTCTTCAATGTATACGTCCTTCTAATTAAAACTTGGACAATAATTGATTGCTATGGCATGAAATCTATGTAAAATAAACATTCTGATCTCGTTTAGACATGTTTCCATCAGAACACAAGTTGTCTTGTTACTTAACCAGACCATCTTGCCATCTCTGATATCTTGCCATCTCTGGTTATGTATTCAAAACCTAAGATAGAAAAATATCTCAACTGGTGCATAACACTTTAGATTCATATTGTACTTCTAAACAACATATAATAGCTGAGAGTTTGCAGTAGTAATATTCTCACTTCATGTTGCTTTTCTCCTAAGGAGGTTGTTAGACCCATATCTCGGATTACAAGTAGGCCCCGCTTTAGATGTATTGACGAGAGTTTAGCGTGATTGACTAGTCGACTCGACGGTCAATCTAATAGTTAACAATTATTGGACGAAAATTGTTGTGTAATAGTTATGTAAAATATAGGGGCATATGTTGTTAAGTTATAAAGTGTTTAGTGGTCAAAATATGAAGAATGGGACTTGAGGGACTAAGTCTGCTAATTAGGAAAACTTGCCACATATATAAGGGTGGATAATTATCATAATTGAGTAAGTTTCCAGAAAATGGTGGAGAAGTGGTGATGTCGGTTTGTGCATAAGAGAGGGAAAAACCAAAGATGATCTATGATCAAATTGGAAGAGGATTAATGTTCTATATCATGAAGGAAGTTAGTATTCATGATTTCTACAAGTAAGTGACTCTCCAATAGTGTTTAATTGATGATTTAGAGATTAGGGTTCTTGGACCCTAATTGGGGAAATTGGGAAAAAGGTGGTTTTTAGCCAAATTAAAGTATTATAGTAATTATGGGATAAGTTTGTAATGGAGTTTAAGTTAATTAATTTATGGGTTAATCATCATATGATTTTATAAGCTTAATGGTTATATAAACGATAGTTGTGGTATAGATTATGATTATGTGTTATGTGTTATAGTGTTTGGTTTATAGGTCAAGTAAGGAAGATGGTGAAGGATGATGATGATAGCTTAGCTTGGAGCTAAGGTAAGTAAACCGGTTATAAGCTAGCATGATGTGGATTTCATGTGTTATGTGTTATGTGCTTATAATTGTTAAGCTTATTGTATGATTGATGTGTAAGAGTTATGTGTAAGTGTTTGGCCTAGCTAGCGAGAAAGATAGACTAGCTCGGGAATGGGCTAGTAACGAGTAATTGACGTTAAGAGGCCTAAGGTATGCGTTAGTGGTTTGTAATGCGAAGATTGGATAGTTATGTTGTGTATGATACTTGAATGATATATCATGATAGATTATAGCCGCTTTACTTACTAAGCGAAAGCTTATGGTTTATTTGTTTAACCATTTTGTAGGTTCAATTGTGAAGAAGGCAAAGCGATTGGAAAAGGCTCAAGGATTGGAAGAGTGTATGTTGGAAGGTTTGTATGCAAATAGGAGCTTAGGTAGATACCGAGCTCGAAGTCAAAGTTGTTCCTTGGGAGTTTTAAATGGGTGAAATGTTTGTAATGTCAAGTCTTTGAAATGGTTTAAGAGTCATTTTACAAGTCCTAAAGCATGTTAAAAAGTTATGTTTTAAGTGGTGTATGCAAACGGGTCAAAACGGGTATTTTGGCATAATACCCGTCACTTTCTAAAGCATGTTTCCGTGGGTCATTATGACCAAGTTTATGCATATATTTGATATTTATAATGACCTAATGATTTCTGGAAGTTTTGGTGTTATGTCATGTTATAGAAGTCGTTTTCCGGAAAATGAATCAAAAGTATACAAAAAGGTTATGCAGAAAAAGGGGTGTTTGGGACAAGGTATATTTTAACCCATTTTGGGTCAAACGGGTCAAGAATGTTTGGAAAAACAATGTATATGGTTAAGTGTTTGTAAAGTGGTTAAAATAGTTGGAGAACTAGTGGAGAACTAGTTAGAGAACTAGTGGAGAACTAGTTAGAGTCAGTTTTTGAAAAATCATATCTTTAAAATGGTAAGTCGTCATGAGTCCCGCCACCCAGTGTTTCGAAGGTAATTGAGTATAGTTTCATATAAAAATAGTCTCCAGGTCTGAATGTTTATAGATTTTTGTTAATAGTCAAAAGAGTAACAGTAGGTCAGTTTTAAGTCAAGTCGTTTCCGCGTAAAAGTTTAAATTTCAATGATTTTAAGTTGTGTCGTTCACGGGGTGTAACAACTTGGTATCAGAGCTTCGGTTTAAGTGAATTAGGTTTCCACTATAGGGTTGCCTAGACTTAAACATTAATAGTTGCGTGTTATATAAGTTTATAGATTTGTAAAGTGTATTGATGCCTTACTTTAATGTGAAGTTAGTGTTTATGGTAGAATTGAGATGAGTAAGTAACTTAGACATAGATTAGTATTTGAAAGTATGAGGTAAGAGCCATAAAATATATGATTGAATGTATTAAGAATGTTATAACACTTATCGGTTAAGTTGTAAGTATTGTTATGTGAAAGCATGTGTGATAATAAGTCTATAGTAGTTCATTACGTGTTCAAGTTTCACATGTATGTGATTGATAGCGTGATGTATAGAAGTATATGAGATGAGATGGATACAATTACATGTATAATATGGTAAGCATATGATAAAGTATAATTATTGAGAAAGCTTGAGATGAAGCATAAAAAGATAATGAAGTGTGATATGATAGTAAAGTATGCTTATAGCTTGATGCATAGAAAGATAAGATAAAGTTTAATTGTGGTAGTTATATTGAAACAAAGAATTGATGTGATAGTGAGTAAATAGTAGAAGCATGGTTTCTTTCATGCTTAATAAAAGAGATGAGAAAAGTTAAAGTGCATAGTTATGATGTGATAAGATCATGTTACATATAAAACATGATAAGTAGAATATGCTAGTAATGAATGATCAATGCATGATTAAAGTTTAAAGAGTGAAGTATTATGATATGGCTTTATTGCCAATGAACAGATGAGATGAATGAAGTATGTGAACAAGAAGGTAAAGCTAAGTAGGCTAAATTTGTGATAGATAGAAGATTAAATGTGTGAGTCAACTTGAGGTTGACGGATGATTAGTAGATTACATTGTGAGAATGCAAGTATAATAATTGACAAGTATTATATAGAACTTGTCTTGATAAAAGTAAAAGTGATAGTAAAAGTTGAGATTGCGTGAGGAAATGAGATAGTAGTATGTACTTAATGATAAAAGTACATAAAAGATAAAGTGAGTAAAGATGATAAGATATAGATAGCTTGGATCCAATGCTCTAGTTATGGCTTCGGGATGGCCTAGCTTGCCTTTATGGCATGGTTGATAGCTTGCCTTTATGGCATGGTGTTATAGCTTGCCTTTATGGCATGGTTGTTAGCTTGCCTATGTGGCATGGATGTTAGCTTGCCTTATGGCATGGTTGATAGCTTGCCTTTATGACATGGTGGTATAGCTTGCCTTTCAGGGCATGGTTGTTAGCTTTCCTATCATGGCATGTTATTTAGCTTGCCTTCGTGGCATGTATAAAAGTTTATTGAGATTGGATCCAAGGCTAGAAAAGATGGATAGTGGGTAAGTATGAGTGTTGTATCGGGTGTGGATAAATAGGATGATTTACAACTTCATTATTTGAATGGAATGGGATGCCTTTTCATTTAAATAGTGAAATTGTGAATCACCGAACCATAAGTTTATATTTCTTGATTTACATCGTTTGGGACGCCTTTCCATGTAAATGAGGAAGTATAAATGAGTGGGCTTATGTGTATCCGATATGACATGAGTATAGTTAAGAAATGAGAAAGAGAAGATTTGAAATAAGTTAAATACTATAAGAAATGAGAAAGCGAGTTTATGATAATAGTGAGGTTATGTGTAAACCCTTAAAATAGATGTCTAAAGCGAAAGTTATTTTATAAATTAAAAAGATCATAAGTTGAAGATAGAGCTAGATGTGCCTTGAGGCAAGTGATAAGCGTGATAAGAGCTAGATAGTGTTAACACCTTTACGAAAAAGGTGATGATATGAATTAAAGCTTGATGTTATAGAGTTAATTAATTGAATTTTTTGAGTGACTTATCGTCCTTGACGAAAGTGTCTAAAGAAAAGTAATATGAGAAATGACTACGGAAGTCATAAGAATAAATTAAGAGTTGAGATAAGGTTATAGTATGTTGTGAGGGCATGTATAAAGTGAAAAAGGACCATGGTGGTCGTAAAATTTATGAATTATGAGAAAGTTATAACGATACATAAAATGTTATAGTAAGAATATTGATGAGATTGTAGAATGATGATAGTAGAGTACGAAAAGTATTGACTAGATTTGACTTATGTAAAGTCAAAGTGGTACGTAAGTAACCAAATATGTAGTCAAATGTTAAGTGAGTTAGTTATGGACATGTTTACTAGTGTATATTTATGTCTTATGTGACATCAATGACATTAACAAGAACCTTTTGATTATAGAAACAAAGCGAGAGATAGAATGGATCAAGCGTGATAAGTGGGTTATAGTATGTTTAGAGTTTCAAGATCACGTAGATTGTTGCAACATAATGTGTATGATTTTGTATATATTGAGATTGATGTAGAATGAGGTTGAGTTTTGTTTGGTTATCGACGACAGATTTCGGGGACGAAATCTAAATAAGGGGGTAGAATTGTTAGACCCATATCCCGGATTACAAGTAGGCCCCACTTTAGATGTATTGACGAGAGTTTAACATGATTGACTAGCCGACTCGACGGTCAATCTAATATTTAACAATTATGGGACGACAATTGTTGTGTAATAGTTATGGAAAATAGAGGGGCCAATGTTGTTAAGTTATAAAGTGTTATAAAGTGTTTAGTGGCCAAAATATGAAGAATGAGACTTGAGGGACTAAGTCTGCCAATTAGGAAAACTTGCCACATATATAAGGGTGGATAATTATCATATTTGGGTAAGTTTCCAGAAAATGGTGGAAAAATGGTGATATCGGTTTGTGCATAAGAGAGGGAAAAACCAAAGATGATCTATGATCAAATTGGAAGAGGATTAATGTTCTATATCATGAAGGAAGTTAGTATTCATGATTTCTACAAGTAAGTGACTCTCTAATAGTGTTTAATTGATGATTTAGAGATTAGGGTTCTTGGACCCTAATTGGGAAAATTGGGAAAAAGGTTGTTTTTAGCCAAATTAAAGTATTATAGTAATTATGGGATAAGTTTGTAATGGAGTTTAAGTTAATTAATTTATGGGTTAATCATCATATGATTTTATGATGATTAGGAAATGTTAGTGATAAGCTTAATGGTTATATAAACCATAGTTGTGGTATAGATTATGATTATGTGTTATGTGTTATAGTGTTTGGTTTATAGGTCAAGTATGGAAGATGGTGAAGGATGATGATGATAGCTTAGCTTGGAGCTAAGGTAAGTAAACCGGTTATAAGCTAGCATTATGTGGATTTCATGTGTTATGTGTTATGTGCTTATAATTGTTAAGCTTATTGTATGATTGATGTGTAAGTGTTATGTGTAAGTCTTTGGCCTAGCTAGCGAGAAAGATAGACTAGCTCGGGAATGGGATAGTAACGAGTAATTGACGTTAAGTGGCCTAATGTCACACCCCAAATTACTGCTTTGCGTGAATGGAATTCACAGGATTGACCGTCATAGCATCACAATCACAGTTATATTGAACGACCTAAAGTGTCGTTTGGAAAAATACATCGTTTGATTTAATAAAATAATCGAGTTTACAAAGTAGGTCCCAAATGTAAATCAACATGCGGAAGTAAATTTGTTACAATTCAAACGATGTTTTAGAGTACATAAAACCCAGTGAGACGTCGTCACCACGACTCCATGATGTGTCCAAATGCATGCCATGAAGTGAATGCCTTAGATACCGAGATAAAAACATGCTAAAAGTGTCAACACAAAGGTTGAGTGAGTTCATAGAGTTTGTTTTGAAATGTAAAGCCTTTCAAAATCGTTTATGCCGCAAAGGCATTGTAAATCGTTGAAATGTAAAGACTTTCGAAATCGTTTATGTAGCAAAGGCATTGTAAATCCACTCAGTTCCAAGTCCCGCCCATACAAAACTTGCAACTTTGTGTGTTCACAACCCACCGCCAAAGTGTGTAAAGTTTATGTTCCAAACATATGATGTCAAATGAATTCACATAATAGTGCATGACTTAATGTATCGATGTTTACTTGACCTAATTATACCAAGACCATCGTCCAATGAATGTACCAAGACCATCGGTCAATGAATATACCAAGACCATCATCCAATGAATATACCAAGACCATCATCCAATGAATATACCATGTAAATACTACGTATGGCAAAACTATTACTACGCATGACTACATTTCAATTCATTAAACATGTAATTTGCAAATTGTCGTGAATGCAATAAACATTATTGAGCATGTATCTCCCCAAAGAGTTTAATAACAACATTAAAACAAGAAAAGTGGGGCTATGGAACTCACTTGGATAAACCTGAAATAGCGGCAAAGTGAGTACACTGAGGTTTATTATGTAATCGTCAACGGGACCTATTATCAATGATATGATATGTCATGAATTGCAATGTAATGCTATGCATGCACTTCAGATATTATTTATACCATTTACGGGTTTTGAAAATATTACTCGTCGTCGAAAAATACTCTTTTGGCGTCTTGACCAATCAAAATGACTTTACATGTTTTACGTCAAAATGTCATCCTACAATGGTTTTATAATGACTTTTGGTGAAATTACCATTTTTCGTCGCAAAACAATGTCGTCGGAAAACCATGAAATCAACAAAACGGCTCCGGAAAATGGTCGTAAAAGCGGTGTCGTCGATCGTTAGAGAACGAACTCGACTGCTTTGGAAAGTTTGTATCGATATCTAAAAGTTTCGATTCGGAGTTTTCGTTCAAAAGGTCTCGATCATAAAGATATCCAAGGCTCAAGATGGTGGTTTTGTGAATGTGTGCGAGAAAATGAGTTTCGCCAATCTTTGAACATTCGTAATTAAATAACCATAACTCCGCTTGACAAACGGCTTTTGTTTTGAAAAATATGGCGGTGAACTTGATTTTACTAGAAGACACTTTGTTATAAAAGTTTTGCATCATAGTTAAAAGCGCGCAAACATGGACGATATAGCTAATGAAAAACTTGTTACGTCAAAAAAATAATATAATTTTCGGAAAATAATACTTACGGCAACTTTGTGAAAACGGCCATATATTTGTCGTTTAACTCCGCTTTCACGTAAAATATGTCCTTAGCTTCGTATCGAAGTAAACTAATATATTTTTGACTAGTCGAAATAATTTGTGAAGCTTAAGGCTCGTTTTGACCCGAAATATACAAAAACTGCATGCTGTCTTTTCAGAAAAAATACTTTTAAATCGCCAAACTTTAAAAATTCACCACGGCCGTTATAACTCCGTTTTATCCGTTCAAGCGACACGGATTCGTTTTAAAGTATATTTTCTAATTATCAATGCCAAAAGGTCGTACCATCAGTGAGTTTTTCCAGAATTTCGTTTTAAGGACCGACCCTAAAATAGAGTTTACTGAAAATAGTTTTCACGGACAAAACCTATTCTAATCCCTTCAAATCAACTCCAAAGCTAATCTAATCCTACCATACACCTTCTTAGGGTGTCATGGGTTCCTAATCACCATCAAGACCAAAGAATACCATGGGAATAATTATAGGATGACCAATATGTATATATAACTTCTAAAATCATGAAATAAATGGTATAAATCACATAACTTGCATACTATCTCCAAAATGAAAAGAAACATATGAAAATGAAAAGGAAACATGAAAATGATAGAAACATGCTTACAAGCTTATTATGATGAGGTGCAAGGAACAAAGGTTTTCCTAATCACTTGAGGTTTATATTACAAAACCTTGCAACAAATGAGTTTATAAAATTGACTTAAAAATCTTGGATAATCCTTCCTTTTGGGTCCTTTGGCTGCCGTATAATTGAGAGCAAAGATAGGAATATTGGTCTTTGGTTTTGCAAATGAAAGAGTGAAAGTAAAATGTAGTATAATATATATTTAAGAGATATTGCAAATATCTTCTTTGTAATCACTAGACAAGATCCATAAATTATGGAGGACTCTAATGGGTGGCGTGGGATTCATGACAAGAAAATATATATATATTTTTTTTTTTTTTTTTTTAAAATGCATAATATAAATGTGCAAATGGTTGTAGGAAAAATAAATATAAGTTAAAGTAACTTGTAAATTGTATATACATTTGTGCATCTAAGTTAGTTTTAAGTAAAAGAAATTTTAATAGATCAAAGTGGAATGTAATGAGATAATATAAATTTTAAAATACATTCCTTGTGAAATTTGGTGATAAAATAATTATCGTAAGATTTTTAAGAAAAAGCGACGTAATAATTAAACGTTAACGATTTAAGTACCAAATAAATGTGAAACACTATGAAAACTAAAAATATAGTTTTTATGAACTAAATGTGAGTTTAAAAATACCTCGGGATCATTTTTAAAAGTAACGGGTTAATAATCAAAATAAAAACTCACGCGATAAAATTATTAAATATAAAAATTACGTTATGAAGGGTGAAATGAAATGTCGTGCATGTACTAATGAGATGCACATGATGTCAATGAAATGTAGACTAATCATAGTCCATATGAAATGTAAGTCATGATCATGAATTCGCCGCTAAACCTCCAGGTTACGCGATTTGAAACAAGTAAACCAAGTTTACTAAAATGTTGAAATAGTGAGACATGAACGGTGTCGAGAAATGACCGAAAGTTCGATTGTCACACCTAAGGTATGCGTTAGTGGTTGGGTTATTATGAAAAGATGTTTAAAATGAAAAGAATGGGAAGCCACCACAATGCGCCATGTGTCCCATCTTCACCCTCCCCCTTTTTTACTCTCAAGGCATTGTGGTAATTTCACCACAAAATAAAAGGTATATAAGGTTTTTCTTCTCTGCTTTTCACGCTTCTTTCATCTCAACTTCTTCGCTCCTCTCAAACGACGATCTCCACCACCGTCCTTCTCCTCTCGAAACCACCGTGATCCGCACCACCGCCCTTCTCCTCTCGCATCACGACCGCCCTTCAACAATAACGAGTTCATCTTCACCGTGATCTTCACCGTGATCAACAATGAATACCGTTTGTTCATCTTCAAGCAATAACGAGTGTTCTTCTTCAATCAATAACGAGTGTTCATCATCATCATCAATGAATATTGATAGTAAGATTTTAATTTTATATTTTTCTTTTATTATTTTTAATTTAATTTTGATATACTTTTTCTTATTATGTTTATGATTTTAACCGATTATACTAGTAGTAGTTTCATTGATAAATTTGTATTTTGATTGATGCACACCGGTGTTTGATGTTTAGTTATAATTATGTCAGCTTGAAATATAACTATGTCAGCAGAGACATATGAGTATACTAATTATTAACTTAAGAGTTTGATTTTAGTTACATATAGGTATATGATGCACTAGTTGTTAGACTAAGAAGAATAATTATCTAATTATGATGTATTATTATGATGCGAGTTTTAAGAATATGATGATTAGATATATAAGTATGATTTAGTAGTTTGTGTTGTAGATTATAATATTATGATGTAGTAGTTTTAAGAGTAGTTATAAGTTTATGATGCAAGACATTAGGTCTATGATTCATTAGTTTTAAGACTCGATGAATACTACTTTAGATTTATAAGATTATGATGCATTAGTTTTAAGATTAGTTATAAGTTTATGATGCATTACATATTGTATTATGATGCATTACATATTGTATTACTAATTTTTAGACTATGAAGAATAGATATGTAAGTATGATCTAGTAGATTATAAGATTATGATTTTGTAGTTTTAGATTAGTTATAAGTTTATGATGCATTACATATTGTATTATGATGCGAGAGTTTTAAGAATTAGATGAATAGATATATAAGTATGATGTAGTAGTTTTAAGATTAGTTATAAGTTTATGATGCAGTATATTAGGTCTATGATGCATTAGTTTTAAGACTGATGAATACTACTTAAGAATTGAAACATACTTGCTCAATCTATGATTAATGAAAGCTTAATGTATTATTAATGGTTAATTATTGTTATATTTAGTTACAAATGATAGACTTTAGAAGCTATGAATAAGGTACTTGAAAGATGTAGTGCCATTCTTTTCATTTTAAAATTATAACTGTGGATATGTACCAATAATTGAGGGGTGATTATTCTAATCTTAAAGATGCAGAGATGGTTATTGATGTTAATGTAGATGGAAGTAGGAATGAGGAAGGATTCACGATGGCTACTAGTAACAAAACACTGCTAGTCATTGCACATTTGAATTGGTTTAGTATGGTATGCACACATATGATAGTCATAGGATTATATAGGATTAGTGTAGGGATATGGTCATGGTTTTAAGATTTGTTATAAGTTTATGATGCAAGACATATTATATTATGATGCAAGACATATTAGATTATGATGCAATATTTTTAGTATATGCGTGAGTAGTTTTAAGATTAGTTATAAGTTTATGATGCAAGACATATTATATTATGATGCAAGACATATTAGATTATGATGCAATTGATTAGTACACTGCAAGATATTTATATGAGTAGGATTACTAGTGTTTTAGGAGTATTCTCGCTTTTATATGTGTATGCTTCGATTGTGTTTGATGTTTAGTATAAATATGAATATGATTATTAGACTTTTAGTAGATGGTCTAATAGATTCATGTCTATATGAATCATTAACTCAAAATGTTTGATGCAAGATATTTAGGATTATGTATTTTGATTACTATATAATTATGATTTAGTAATTTTTGCGATGAGATTTTAATATTATGATGCATTAGTTTTACACATATCTTAACTTAAACTCATATGCCACAAAGAAGTCTCTCCTGCATTAATACATTAATACATTTGGATAGATAGCACATAAACACACATTAAAACAGTTTTCGACAACTAAAAAACTAATATGATACTAAAAACATAAATGACCATCATCATAAACTACTTTTTAGTTCCAGAGCTCTCTCCCTTGCTTTTCTTATTTGCTTTGAGTCGTTGAAACAGATTTTCAAGACTACTAATCCTATTTTCCAAATTATAAATATCTTCAAATAATGTAGGATTATTCACTTGTTGCTCCACTTCGTTTTTATCATCTTCCTCACTTTGTTGCACCACCGCTTTGTCGCATCACCTCACTTTGAAACTCTTCCTCCACCTCATTTTGTCAGACTATCTCGACCTTGCCGCACCATTTCACCTTGTCGCACCACCTCGCTTTCACCTCCTCCTCATTCTCTAGATCTTCCTCATCTTCATCTTCTTCCTCCTCTTCCCATCAAGTCCATAAATCTCATCCCAAGAGAAGTCTTGGCGACGCAGCCAAGTAAGGATATTTGTCCTCATCCACACACTCACTTGCCTATATGAACCATATTCGACATTGGTTCTTCGCCAAAAGCATCTAACATCACACAAAAGCAAATAGTTGTTTAAGACAAACTCATACTCTTCTTCATCATTTTGAAAGTTTCCATTTGGTGCTGCCATTGTTATTGAGTGAGAATAAGAGAGAATAAAGTGAGTGTGTGTGATAATTACAGAGCAGAAAATAGGAAAATTTTATGTAGTAGGATATGGAGTAGAGAGTACATTATATAAGTAGTAACAAGAATCTTATCTTTTACATTGTGTTGTACTTGAGTGAGAATAAAATATTGTCTCAAAGAATATCACAAAAGTAAAATGTATTAGCAAGACCAAGACTTATCCTTTACATCGTAAAGATTCTTATATTATCTTTTACATCACAAAAAGTAAAATGTGATTTATAATTTGTATGTTCGACATTTAAATGGCAATGTTTTATAATTTAGATGTTTCAGACATTTAAGTGTTTAGGGACTGAGTAGATTGGACCGAAATCAGTTAAAAGTGTTGTGAGACATAAGTTTGTAACTAGTGAAGCTAATAGATATTTATTTGATTGCTAATGCTAACTGAAAACGATAGTGTCAGTTTTTAAAAATAATAGTATCGCTAGCGATGCACTATTTTATATATGTGATGCACTATTTTTTCACATTCTTTTTGTTAAACATACAGGTGCAGATGTTGAAACTGCTCAATTAGAGATCATGTTGGTTTTATGTTTGTGGAAAAGATGGAAGTAGAACTTGGTATCCCGATTGCCTTGAAAACCTATAGAAGGATGTCGCTTTATTTCAATAGATCAGCCTATAATTTTTATGTGGCGTATGGTAAAAGGGCGGTTTTGATCAGAGAAGAGGTGGCCAAGACAAGGCAAAAGGTTTTTCGGATGCAACGTTGAAGTATTTCTATTGTTCTAGACAAGGGTTAAATGAAGATTCTAATGGTAACCGGTGATTCTCATATCGATAATGATATAAGTGGACAAAGTGAAATCGGTGATGATTCGTATAGGTTTGGTGATGTTAAGAAAAGCAAACTAGGAAGAGGACTTCATTTAGGTGTGGTTGTTCAAGATCACCACAATTAATAAAAAGGAAACATTTATGAAGTTACGAAGTTTGAAGATGGACATAACCACCCGCTAGTAGTGAAAAAGATATGATTTTTTGAAAATTCAAGGAAGATGGGTTATACAAAGCAACATTTTCTTTACCAAGTTTCAAATGCAAATTTTGGTCCTATTTGTTGGGTTTAGATTGATGAAACAAGTCTATGGTGGCTTTGACAGAGTTGGAACAATGCTTATTGATTGTAAGAATCGAAGAAGAAAATTAGTGTTTTATTGGGGATCGAGATGCTCAAATGGTCGTTGAGAAGTTGTTGAGTCGAAAACTTCATTCTCCGGTTTCTATGTTAATTATTATAAAGGTGATGCGATATTCTTTAGTTCATTAAATTTTTAATATATGTTTGCATCATAGTTATTTTTTATGTGCATCATAGTGTCAATATTTGGTGCATCACATTATTAAATTTTTAATATCTCGTTGCATCATAGTTATATTGTAGGTGCATCACTTTTATAATTATTGGTGTATTGTATTGTCAATATATGGTGCATCACATTATTAAGTTCACATTTATTATAGTTTAATTTTTTTTTTTTTTAGGTGATGATGATAAGTTGGTTGGGCTTTTTGGGTGATGAAGAAGCTATTAAAGACTATGCTTCTTTTGGTGATATAGTTTCTTTTGATGCGACATTTCGATCAAACAAGTATAATCTTTTGCTTATGATAAATAATATTTTAAATATATTTCTATTTTAAAGAGATTTTGATTAAATAAGTATAATTTTTTATAGGTATGAGATGGTATTTGTTCCTTTTATCGGTATCAACCATCATAACCGCTGCCTTACATTTGCCTCGGGTTTGCTTGTCGATGAGAGTGCGGTGCTTACATATGGTTACTTGAACAATTCAAAGAAGCTTTTGGGAAAGAACCGTGTTGTTATTATCGATCAAGATCCATCAATGAAAATTGCTATTGAAGAGTGCTTCCCAAATACGAGGCATCGTTTGTGTATGTGGCATATAATGCAAAATTGACTACAAAGGTATTTTTTATATCCATTTTATGATGCGCTTGATTTAAAATTCTAATGCGCTTAATTTTGTATATTCCATTCCAATTTAACTTAAGATGCACTATTTTTTAAACCGATGCATTGAATTTTGTATTAACATTTTTTTTTTTTTATAGGTTGGTACCGCACTTTGTAATAGGATGATTTTAAACAACGAATTTGTGATATTGTGTGATGCACCAAATATTGCCTAAGAATTTGAGACAGTGGGATAGGATGATTAATGATTTTGAACTATCCGATAACAAATGGTTAGGTGATATGTTTAATATGAGGAAAGATGGATACCGCGTATTTACGTGATGTGCATATGGCGGGACTTATGCGTACTACTTCAAGATCGAAAGTGAGAACCATTTTTGGTAAATGGACCAGCCCTCACCTTACTCTAGTTGAGTTCTTAAGTCATTACGATACTGCTATTGAGTATCAAAGGTACATTGAGCGTAAGAATGACCATGATTCAAGATATAAAACTCCAAAATTCAAAACAGAGCATCCTATGGAGAAAGAAGCATGTAAGCTATATACTAGGACACTATTCTTTGACGTGCAGGATGAGATTCTTGGTTCTTATAAGTATTGTATTGGATTGAGTGTTGTTCAAGCTGATAATATGGAGAAATATGAAATCCGTGATACTGAGTTTCAGAATAGAAAGAGTGGTGACAATGATTTTGCTGTTTATCAGGTATGTAACTGTGATGCACTAAAATTAACATTGTGATGCACTATAAACAGTAATATTATATACTGTAATGCACTTTTAATTAACATTGTGATGCACTATTTTTATACATTTTAATGCACTAGTATTTTTATATAAATTTATCTACTAGTGCATCACATCATCATATCTATTGCATTATGTACTATTGCATTATCACACCATCATTATCTTAATTTATTGTATCATATTGTAAATATTTCTTTATTTGTTTTCATTTATTTTTTTGTAGGTTGATTTCTGTAAGTCTGAGATGATTGTTCAATGTTCTTGTAATCGGTATGAGTCGTATGGGCTTTTATGTCGTCATGCATTCTATGTTCTAAGGATGAACAATGTCAAGGAGTTTCCTCGAAATTACTTAAAAAAGAGGTGGTTAAAGAATACCAAGCCTTCAAGATCCGCTATTCCAAGAATAATTGGTGCATCGATTTAGTACGGAATGAAGTTCTAGATATGTATGAGATTTTGAATCTATCGTTGATCGTTTGGTACATGATTTGAGTAAGATGCATATATACAAAGACAAGTTGCAAGAGTTATTCAATCAAGTCAGAATTGATATTCCAACAGCCCAAAGTGTGATGGGAAAGTCATGATGAGTTCTATGTTAGGTGTGAAAGAACCTGAAAAAGACAATGAACAATCCAGGCAAGAGTAAAACTAAAGGAACTGGTTGTTTTTCAAGGTTTAAGCCTATAGCTGAAGTATCTGCTGAAGAACTATCAAAGAGAAGGACGTGTGGGGTATGCGGACAAAAGGAAGGCCATAATTCTAGGACTTGTACAAGGCAAATGGTAGAAACTACCCCATCAAAGAAAAAAAAGACACAAGAACAGCCAAGAAGAGAAGGTTTGAGACAATCTAAACGTAAAAATTGATTATTCTTTTCTATATTCAAAGCACGTAAAACATGAGTATTCTTTTTCTTACCTTTTTTTTAAAAAAATAAAGCACTTGATGAATTGTAAAGAAAGATAGGTATAGCATACGCTTTAATTGAAGATTATATTAGTTACGATTTTTTTGTTGTTTATCATTTTGCAAGAATTTTACTTTGTGATGCAATAGGTTTAACACAATGATGCAATAGGTTTTACATTTGTGATGCACTATGCATACATATTATAATGCATAATTTTTCTAATGTCGTTTGATTCACATATGAATCTTTTTATTTCTTTCTTATATACAAATATTTTCATACATTTCAATTTTCAATGTGGATACTTCAATCATCTTAACTTACAAACATCACCAACAAGTAGATAATTCATGTTTAATATATACTTTGTTTGTTGATGTTTTGTTTAAATTGATTCATGAGTTTTTAAAAAGCATCTGATAGTGTCCACCTTCCATTTCGGGGAAACATTTCAAGTAGATATTTAAAGCCGGTGCAATAGCGTAATAACAATGAGAATATGAACTTTGATGCAGTAAAAGATAAAAATTGATGCAGTAAGTATTAAATATAAACTTGATGTTACCACTGTATTGTTGATCGTTACAAGAGGATATGAACTTGATGTTACCATTGTATGTTGATCGTTATGACTTAGTAGTACCAAAGAATCGTTTTCCTACGGCCACCGCTCGGCTACAAATCGCGGTAGTCATCATTTTATATGTAAGAAACAACCAATAGCAAGTGTCACCGTCGAAAGGCAAATCGCTAATGTAGGATGTAAACTAATGTACATTCCTTGTAATCACATTATTTATATAAATATTTTCATGATTTCAAACTGTTATGTACATTCTATATGACATTTGCATTATTGGCCCATTTCATGGACACTATCACAGATACATACAGGCTGTCGTTATTTTCAAGCACAACATTTAGTTCGAGAACAGTACTATCTATTGTGCTGAAATAACGATATGACAAAAGTACTTTTATCAGAAACAAGTCGAAAACCAATGACAAATTTTTCGCAAATATAAATGTCATGTGAATACACATTCGCCTAATATACAAACAAGTAATGGTGCCGCGATCATAAGCCAACCTTAAATCACCAAACGCAACAAACCATGTGTAATACTCAACACAAATCGCCTAACACACAAGATTCAAACAAAACAAATAACCATAACAACAATTTAAACATACATAAAACCAACACTTATATTAACATACTACACGTCACAGAGACCGAAAGTACATAAACACTAACATCCAACAACTACAATTACATACTTGATCCACAACCTACACCAACAAAACTACCAAACACATACTTTATTCTAGATAACCAACTAAGACAAACAACTACATGAACATGCCCAGCTTTTTCCAAAAAAAGCATAAAAACCCATTCGACATCTAATCACTGTCATCATCATAATAATCCATGATACTGATGTGCCTCTCCTTCTCTTCCATAGCCTCCCTAGCCTCTGCCAATGCTTTTTCCAAGTTGTCAAGCATCTCGCTGCCTTTGTTGAGTCTCATAAATGCAATCAATGATGTCATTAGCAAGATCGTGAGATGCACCAAAAGTTTCAAGCTCAAGCACTATTTCCTCATCCTTCTCGATCTTCATTTGTAAATTGTTGCATCTGCTCAAGCTTTTGAATATAGCATTCTTGTTCACTCGTTTCTTGAGTGAAAAAAACTTGAAACATTTTGGAGCTCATCGATCCGGACACCGCTTGAGCTCATTCAAGTTTGGACGATTGGACATGGCTTATCAAGAATGGTAATATGTGAAATGAGCGGCTAGAGAAGATGTAAAACCTAGAAAACCTAAGTCGCTATTTATAACCACTCACAAAACCCTAATCCTTTGAACTAAATTGCTACAGCTGTGACCAAGAACCATACAAACAAGAGTAACCATTATATTTCCATGCATAAAATAATACTCCCTATGTCCTATTTTTGGTATGTCTCAAATTTATTTGTCCCTTCTATAAATGTGTAATCAATATAAATAAAGTTTACCATATATTTTATTGTCCATGTTTCTATAAACACTTATTAAAGTAGATTTTAAAGTCAGTGCGAAGAAAGTTAAATATTGATGCAGTAAGTATTAAATATAATTTCAAGTATAATTACTGCATCACTGTGTTATTCTACTGCATCACATAATTATTTTTACTACTATATCATTTACTTGATAAATGTAATCAAATTCAAATAATAGACAAAATCAATAACAAAGACCGATCATTATAAGTAAAAGTACTTAGTTTTCAACATCCATTAACTAAAAGTAAAAGTACCATACAACCATCGATCCTTTTGATTAATCTAAATGGAAATTTCACATTAGCCTTCAATTGTCTTTTCCAGAGTTTCTTTAAACTTTTGCATCAAATTTTGATCCTTTTTTACATCAATATGACTTAAGATCTTAAATGTTTTTCCTTGATTCTTTGCAAATGCTTCAGCTGCTTTCATTACTTCCTTCTTTTTGAGATTTAGATCTTTGAGTAATATCTTTGCCAAGTACTTTGCGCGAAGCATTTTCAGTTGTCCTCTTTGAGCTTCAGCTTCCCTGTTTAGTTCATCCAAAAATACTTCTTGACCAATATAGGTTTCCATATGCCTCATGACAAAGATACCACAATGACACTATTGTTGATTGTCTTCCATTTTATATCCACTAACCTTCGGTCCGCCAATAAAATCTCTTCAATTTTGGGTGGTTTTTCCTTTCTAGGTAATTGATAAATGAATCAATCTGTGAAAATAATACGATACAGTTAATTTAATTTTAGTTTCTTAAATGCTCAATATATATAAATATGATGCAGTAAAAATTTTGAAATTTAGTAGTTTATAACACTTTGATGCAGTAGGAAAACATTCTTTGTATTTATAGTTATACTTACCACAGCATTTGCATAATCCCCATATCTATCTGATATATTTTCTATACCGTCGTCGATGTTGTCAAGGATGTCTATATCACCATTCTTCAGATTAAAGCAGATGAGATAGTAATGATTTGATCCATTTTCAATCATCTTTATACAAGGAAAGAAAACCTGTTGTCATTTTAATGCATTAACATCATTGAAATTCATGTTAAGAATAAAATCACTGAAACTTGAAATAATAAATCTATTTTTTATCTTACCAAATTAACATCATTGAAATCCTTCACTCTTGCAGATTCTAAAACACTTTTAACATTTTCATCAAAAACTTTATTTCTTTTCTCCACATCCTTTCCATCTTCAACCACATGATGAGGCTGTTTTCATAAACATGAAATGTTTTATAAGCATTAAAAAGTGTGAACTAAATTTAGCTATATTATTTAGATAAATTTCTCACCGTAATCGTTGTACTACAATAAACATTTCGCTTCCGTAAAGTTTGTCTCGAATTGCTCTTCATCGCTTAGCACAATGCTCCATACATCAATTATACTTGAAGCAACTCTCATTTCGTGATAAAGGCTCAAGAAAACGCACATTTTAATTCTAATCCTTTTCCATGGAAAACAATCTCACCGCACGCTTATGATTCAAGAACATTTTAGTATTTAATGCAAGAACATATAATTATTGATGCAAGATAATCTAAACAAAGATGAAGTAACATATATACATTGATGCAAGAAAATATAGGTATTGATGCGCTTAATAATATAAACAGTGATGCAGTAACACATGAATATATATGCAGTAATTATCAAATATCTGTATAATTAAATTTACCCGTCAGGACACTTGTCACTCCATATGTATTCAACAAGCTTCATATTTGCTTCAGTCCATTTTTTGAAAATCACGACTTTTCTATCATAGAATGGTGATACCATAGCACTAGAGGGCTTACTTATACGCTTTTCATTAATTATTTCAACCTCTTTAGCTTCTTCCATAGCTTTTGCGCCTCTTTTTTGGCCTCTTTTAGGTTTTTCTGAATCCACTTTCACCGATTTAGGCTCGCTTTTTGTTGGAGCCTTTCTAACTTTACCCATTGCCCTTTTGCCTCGTTCTTTGTTTGTTTCGCTTTTACTCACTTCTTTTGATTTTGTTGCAAGATCGATGTATCACATTTCCTTGTATTTGATTTTGTTGCGACAATGCTTTTTCCTTTCGATTTTTCCGAATGGGAATGTATTTTATTGGCGCAATGATCTCACAGGACCGCATCAAGCACATTAACAGTTGATTCCTTTGTCGCATCGCAGATAACCCTTTGGTGCATCCGTGATATCGCTAGAACACAATAATGGCGCTTTCATCACTTTGTTAATCATCTCACATTCGCTCAAGATAGCTTCACCGCAAATGGAACAATAGCATTTTCAAATGGAACAACATCATTAAGTTTCTCTCCATCGCTAGTTTTTCTCCAAATAATCTTCTCAAAGCCATCTTTTTGTTGTTTCCTTCAATTCATCATTCTTTTCATTTTCGTTCTTTCTTTGTTCCCATCATTATCATTATTTCCACCATCTAAATTTTTCTCTCACCCATTTTATCATTCGATCATTTTCATCATCTCGATCATTATGATTATCCCCACCATTTCCATCATTATCCTCATCAATGTCATCTTTCTCATCTTCTCCATCATCACCATCTTTATACTCATCGTTCTCATCTTTATCATCATTTTTATCTCCATTTTATCCCCATCTTCCTTATCTTTATAACCATCGTGCTCATTTTTTTTACCACCTTCATCAACATTATCCCCATCCTCCTTATCTTTATCACCATGTTCCTCATCAACAATTTCCTCATCAACATTTTTATCATAATTTTTTTCTCCATCTTTATCCGCATCTTCCTCATCTTTATCACCTTCAACAACATTATCGTTCTCAACTTTATCGTCCACATTTTTTTTACCACCTTCATCAACATTATCCCCATCTTTATCCCCGTCCTCCTTATCTTTATCACCATGTCCTCATCAACAATTTCTTTATCAAAGCTATCTTCTTTATATGAATTAGCAAACAAATCCTCTCTTATTTGAATCAATTTCTTCATCTCCTCGTCCTTAGGGTTTAATCTCCGTTATCCTCAACTTGTAATCGTGATGCAACATCAATCGATTACATAATATAAAACTGTCTCTTATATCCTGCTTCATTTCCTATATATTTTAAAAGAAACAAAGTTAGCTAAATGCATTATAGTTTTTTTAATTCAATTATATTGCACCAAAGTGTATTAATGTAATGCATGTTAATTTATTACTAGTGCATCAAAATTCAGAAATTACTGCATCATATTTCTTAAAGTTTAAATGAATTATATCTGTGTTCAAAATCTAGTGCATCACAGGGTACAATGCTTTTTAATTAATAATACCTCAAAAGATTTTGCTTGGAATTCTCTATTTGCTTCATCTATATCAATTGTTCCATATAGTCCTGTTAATAAATCAACATAGAATTCAATTAGAAATAAACAACTTTTACAAAATTAAATAAATTTTTATTTAATATACCTGTTTCACTCTTATTCTGTTTTTTAATCAATTTCTTTTTTTTCGGAGCCCTTTCTATCTTTGGTTCAATCACCTCCACACCTTCTGCAATTGGTAGACAACCAAAACCCAATTTAAGCTCTTCTTTTGTCTTTGATACAACAGCTTGAACTCCATGTTTTGAAAGTCGAAGCAGTTTTCTCAACTTTTATGGTCTCGTATGTTGTTGAATTAACGATATGATCCGCAAAAATAAATGAGTATTAAAATATGATAGAAAGTGTATTTTTTGTTTAATATGTATTGCAAAGACAGTTTAACATTTAGTGCATGATAGTGTCAAATTTAGTGCATCAATGTTTTATGTCTACTGCATCATAGAGTCATAATCAGTCAATCAGAGTTTTTATATTTTACTGCATCCTAGTGTCATAATCAGTGGCTAATACTTTTTTATTACTAGTGCAATTAATGATAAAAAACTTACAGCCAGCAAAAGTAATGGTCCACTGTAATATGAAGTTGGTTTAAACCCGTACACTCCTTCACCATACACTCTAAAACATATGAGCACCAATCCATCTTTGAAACATTATCGTTGTTAGAGAGAATTGGTATAATTCTCTCATTTACCGCCCATCTTTGTTTCCTTGACCAAAAGCAGAGAAGAAGAGGACAAGGAAACAAACTTGAAATTCCCAACCAACTTCTTTTATAGCACTCAAATGTTCCTCCAACCTTTGTATATAAATTTTGTTGTTCACAACAATACTATCCAACATTTCTCCATTTTGCAAGAGTCTCTTCTAATAGATTTTTCTTCAAGTGCTTCAACTTTTATCTCCCCATTGGAATTCCAAGCATATCCCCGATCGGTTCTCGAGTAATTTTGATCTTTCTTCCATTTTTCATTTTATCGAGCAAGTTTCAGATCGAAATTTCTAACAACCCACATTCCTAATTGTGACGGTATTGAATCAAAATGGAAATTTTTATAAAAATTACCAAACCCCAGATTTTCTAATTCCTTAACCTGAGGAGTCCTCAATGTCTCAAGAACTTTTTGTAGATTTCTAGGTGACATTCTGTTCTTGATAGATATGGGTTCGTTCTTTCTAACCACTTCTTTTATATCTTCATCCTCCTTCTTAACCTTCTTTTTCTTTTTAGCTGGAGTTGTATCAGAATCTGAATCCAAATCTGCAGCGGATCTTTTACCCTTAAATTTCCTTTTACTTGTGCTGATTTCTGTTGCGGATCTTTTCCCTTTAAATGCAGCACCTTTAGTTTTCTTCCTCTGATGTTCTGAAACAAGGCTGGTAAATAATTCATTCCATTTTGTCAGCAGCACCTTTTTAAAGCGGGATCAATTAATGTGGTCTCTTCTTCATCTGCTTCTTGCTCATCTATTTCAATATGATCAATTGTAACTCAGTTCAACTTTTAGTACATCACAGAAACCATCAAGCATACAAAATCTCTTTTCTACATCACATAGGCAAGCTACATTTATACTACTTTACGCACACATGCTGCAAATTAAAGCTACTGCATCTCAATTCAACCACTAGTACATCACATAAAAACACATAGGCAAATTAAAGCCTATTGCATCTCACTTCAATCACTATAGGCTACAATTATTATATCTTACACACACACGCCGTTAATTAAAGCCTATTGCATCTCACTTCAATCACTATAACATCTCAGTACAAACACTAGTACATTACAAAAACAGTCAAGCATTCAAAATTTCTTTCTCACTTCACATGTGCTTCATTTATCGTGTATTACGCAGACATTCTTCAAAATTAAAAGCTACTGCATCAGTCTAACTACATTTAACCAAAATTAAAAGTTATAGCAGATTAAAATCTATTGCATCACATTTCAATTCCTAGTGCATCACATAAGGTACATTTAACCAAAATTATGCTCATATTTCAATTCCTAGACACATAAGAACTCCTATTGCATTATATTATTTAAACCAGCTGTTATAAGTCATTAATTCATTAATCCCATCGCATTTCAAGACAAAACCCAATGCATCTTTCATACGACAATGCAAACAACCTTAACTCATGCACCGCAAATTAAAAAACTAGTACATAGACTACATCAACCTTAACTCATACTCATACGCCGCAAATTAAAAGCTATTGCATCTCAGTTCAACTGCTAGTGCATCATATAAAAAATCAAACATAAAAACTCATTCTAGCACATGTCACAGACCACATCTATCCTAACTAATACTCATACGCCGCAAATTAAAAGCTATTGCATCTCAGTTCAACTGCTAGTGCATCATATAAAAATCAAACATAAAACTCATTCTAGCACATGACATAAACTACATCTATCCTAACTAATACTCTATACACCGCAAATTAAAAGCTATTGCATCTCGGTTAAATCACTCGCATCGGATAAAAATCAAACATAAAACTCATTCTAGCACATGTCATGCACCACATCTTTCCTAACTCAAACTCATACACCGCAAATTAAAAGCAATTGCATCTCGGTTCAACTGCTAGTGCATCATATAAAAATCAAACATAAAACTCATTCTAGCACATGACATAGACTACATCAACCTTAACTCATACTCATACGCAAATTAAAAGCTATTGCATCTCGGTTCAACTGCTAGTGCATCGGATAAAAATCAAACATAAAAACTCATTCTAGCACATGTCACAGACCACATCTATCCTAACTAATACTCATACACCGCAAATTAAAAGCTATTGCATCTCAGTTCAACTGCTAGTGCATCATATAAAAAATCAAACATAAAAACTCATTCTAGCACATGACATAAACTACATCAACCTTAACTCATACTCATACGCCGCAAATTAAAATCTATTGCATCTCAGTTCAACTGCTACTGCATCAGATAAAAAACCCAATAGTTCGACAATGCAAACAAACACGTTTTTTGATACATAACATCAAACAAACAAACTACCTTCAACCTTATTCATCCTTATACATCATAAACACTATATCTCATAAATTTAAAACTTAATTGATTTTTCTGCTTCAACTTGTTTTTATCTTTTTTTCTTTTTCAACAAAGATCGTCTTTTCTCTCTTTTTATTTTCTAAATTTATAAAAAATAAACTATTTTAGAAATTTAAAACATTTTTGATGAAGAAAATCATGATTATCGATTAAAATACACTTACTTGGTGGTGAATTATCTGTTGCTTTCTTTTTCCTCATTGAAAATGCAGTAATTTTTGATAATTGTTTTTAGGGTTTTGAGTTTTTGAGAGTACGAGAGAACGATAGAGAGAGAGAGAAAAAGTGGTTGGCGTGTTTTTTGTTAAATTTGATTGAACGAGTTTTCTTATTAGTGTTTTTTTTGATGTTATAAGATAGTGCATCTTTGCCCCTCAAGTTTTCAATGTTTTACAAAATTCACTAGTATTCATAATTATCTTTTTTGCGATAGGCAAACTTTTAATAACACAAATTTCATTGTGATGCATCACTTTTTAAACTGTCTTGCACTTGATATAAGCATTAAACAAATTATTTAAATTTAATAAATATCAAAGAACGACTTTCTTCATTAAGAAGTATTATAATTGATATTTAAAATTTAGTGATCCAAACTATTACAATCAAGAATTTAAAACATCCAATAGTATTTTATCAAAATTACTTAATAATCTAACATCTTTAATACACGTTCATTCATTGTTTTGAACATCTCTTGAGAAACTTTGACATTATCGTCCATTATGATTTTAAAGGCCTTTGGTTGTTTCTTCACATATTCTTCGCTTCTTTCAAAACTTTTGGCTTTTCTTCATTAAAATCCATAAGAATTATCTTCGTCAAGTACTTTATGCAAGAACAACTTTAGTTGTACTTTTGTCCAACGCTTTCTTTAACTCTCGTTCAAAAATTGCCACGGCCGACATATGTTTCCATATGTCTCATCACAAATATGCCACAGTCCGAACTATTGAATGTCGTTCTCCAATGCATATTTATAATTGTAGGTACAGCTATCAAGAAATCGACATATCTAGGGTGGTCTACTCTTCCCAGGTAGTTAACAAATGCGAATATCTGTAAGAAATATAAAAAAAATATAAAGTCAATGATGCACTAAATTTATAACAGTGATGCAGTGATTTTCAATAAGTTGCAGTAACTTTATAACTTTTGTTGCACTAACTGTAATACAGTAATATTTTTTTATAGCTGTGATGCAGAAATGTTATGTAACAGATTTTTACACGGTAACTTTTTGTTTCAACTCTGATTGAATAAGAAAAAGAATTGTATTATACTTACCACAGTGTTTGCATAAGCACCATATCTTACGCCTAAATCTTCAAGATCATTATCTATGTTGTCAATGATATCTATTTCCACGCTTCAAATTAAAGCAAATCGATAGAAATGATGTGATTCTTTCGATATCTTTATCATAGGAAGAAAACCCAGATATTTTAAGCGCATCAACATTTTTTAAACTCATAATTAATAGAATGTCTCAGATCAAATTAATAAGAATACTTACCAAATCAACATCACTTAAACTCTTGTGAGGCGATTGTCTCAAAACAAGATGCATGTTTTCATCCATTAGTTTTGATATCTTCTCTTTGGCGGTTTACTTTCAATCGTGTGATGAGGTCGTTTTAATCAATAAATTATTATGACACACAAGTATGGGATGTAATAAAAGTCTATGATGCACTAAAATTTATAAGCGAGATGCATTAACTTTATAATTGAGATCCAAGAACTTTATCCAAAGACTTGTATATGTGATGCAAGACATTTAAGTTTCTTAAAAGATAAACCCTTCAACAGAAATGGCTAAAGTTACAGCTTACAATTTCTTATATAGTGTATTTAAATCACTCACCAACATTACGGAATGACAATATACATTTGCACCTCGTGAAATCTTGTCTCAGACGCTCTTCGTGGTTTAGTACAAGGCTCCATATGTCAAGTATATTTGCAGCAACTTGGACATCAGGATAAAAGCTTTCGAAAAATGTCCACTCCATTTCCATGTCTTTTTTCTTAAAAACAATTTCACTGTGATTCAAGTAAAAAATAAAGTAATTCAGCATTCAACAAATTATTCAGCATTCAACAAATTATTCAAAGATTCAACAAATTGAGATGCGAAACATTAATTATAGTATGCGATAATAACAATAAGGTGATGCAAGACTAAATAAACTGTGATGCGAAGACGAGTTGTGAAATTTTTATACCTTCCATCATTACTTGTGCTCCATATGTATTCAAGTACTCTTTTTCTTCTTCGAGAAAATGGTTTGTACAAGATAACTTTCCTTTCATAAAATGGAGAAACTAAAGCACCGTAAGGGTTAACTTCACGCTTTCTCCTTTGAATTCCAATTGCGGGAGGAACGGTACATTATTGGAGATGCATCAACAAAATCTTCATTCTCAATAACTTCGTGTTTTTCCGTTTACGTGCGAGGTTTTTAACTTTGGTGATTTAGAATTCCTTCCTTCAATTTTGAATTTTTCACTGAAGTTGCTTTTTTTGCACATTTGACTTTTATCTTTTCCACTTTTGGTTTCTCAGCTTGTTTCTTTTCAACTTGTTTCTTTTTGGCTTCTGCCTTTTTAGCTCCTGCCTTTTCCACATTTGGCTTTTCAGCTTGTTTCTTTTCGGCACGTGGCTTTTTAGCTTTTGGTCTTTCTTCCTTTGACTTTTCTTCTTGTTGTTTTTTAGCTTCTCTTTTTTTAGCCTGTGGCTTTTTAACATCTTCGCTTTTATTAGTTGACGATCTACCTTGTGCTTCATCAGTTTTGTCTTTATAAAACTTTAGCTTCACGCTTTCAAAGATTCCTTCACTGTTTTTCACTAACCTTAATTTGGTACCATTAGATGTTTCTGTAGTGCCTTCTTTCTGTATTTCAGTAGATATCAGAATCTCACTTGGTAAATCTTCTTGTCTCTCTTTTTGAATAGGTGCAGCTGATTTGATAGTATGTTCTTCACACACTCTAGATCATTTCATCCAACTTCAACTTTATACTATGAAAAGATTTTGGGATTCCTTGATTTTGTTTTTCAATAATTTTTCGCATCTCACCGACAAATCCTTGTGTTTGCAGATTTTCTTGGGTACACATAAATGGGCCATCTTTTGCGATTTTCATGGGTACACAAAGGTGGTGGTCGCAGAAGAGAATCTACTAGATCCATTCTAAATCTTTTCATTGAAGGATTTTTCATTTTTGGAATTTCCATTGAAGCTTCTTCAGAAAGGATTTCATTCAAAATTCCATCAATCTTATTTGAAACTAAATCATACTCGCAATCTTCTACAAATCCATCATCTGTTTCAAAAGATGATGCAAAGAAAGATTATGATAAATAGAATGCAAGAACCAAGTACATTTGATGCAAGAACCAAGTAAATGTGATGCAAGAACTGTATATGATAAATAAATAGGTTTGATGTAGTAACCAAGAATATGTAAAAGTTTAAATTTTCATAAAATTTTATTCAAGACAAATTTTGATGCACTTTTTAATTTTTTTTACCGTGATGCAAGAAATAAATAACCATGATTCAAAAATATTATAATAGTATCGCATCATATCTAAAATTCATCGCATCACAAAGATAAAGTTTAAAGCCTAATAGTTTATTTTATCCTAAAACTTTAAATGTAATTCATATATCCAAAATTAGAATTCGGTTTTTTCCGTAATTCTAATAGTTAAATTAGAATTAGTTAAGTTATTACACATATCCAAATTTAGATAAGTTATTACACATTACTACATATTTTTATAATTGTCTTTGATGAAGTGAAATTATTTCACTTCTTGGGTTTCGATTTCAATACTTTTATCTATGATCCCACCTTCATCAGACCCCTTGTTTTCTTGACCTTCATCACACCCAATCTTTGCTTCACTTTCATCTGACCCAAGCAATGCTTGAACTTCATCATACCCAAGCAATGCTTGACTGCTCTCTTGTGATGTCTGAGATGAATCCAGAAAAGATGAATCATACACCACAATAGCAAGATTTTTGTCAGATTCTGTTTGATTTCCATCGACCTTCTGTTTGTCTCCTTCTTTTGAAGATTGCGGTTTCAACATCGTATGCATTCTTAACTCCATCCATAACATTCTCGATTGAACAAGATTTTCAAGATCTCCTGTAACGCTTTCTTCTTCATCATTATCTTCTCAGATCATTCTTAACTCCATCGATAACATTCTCGATTGAACAAGATTTTCAAGATTTCGTAACGCTTTCTTCTTCATCATTATCTTCTCGTATCATCTTGAACATCATTACCTCTATCAAGATCTTCGAATCATTATAAACGATGCATCAAGATACTTGTTGATAAGTGTATTTCTCTCCATAAGAATTTTGTTGATATTCTTATCTTCTGGATATTTTTCCAATGCTAACATCAGCTTATCATTGGTACGCATCATTAAATCTTTGCTCTCTGCCCAAATATCTTGTAAGCAGTCAGTCATTTCCTGCATGTTAAATTTTTTTTAGTTTAATGCATCACAATATATTAATTTATCGCATCAAGATTTATAGATATAATGCATCACAATGATACATGCATCACAATATATTAATCTACTACATCAATTTGTTTTAAATGTATTGCATCATAATATATTCAAAATACCTCTATCGATTTTGTCTTGAAATCTTCAAGTTCTGCATCTCGGTTCATTTTTCTATCATTCTCCTCTGTTATTATTTTAAAAAAAGAATAAACAATAATTAGTACTATATTATTTTATGTTTTAATGCACCTGATTTAACAATAATATTTACAAATTTATTTTTTATAATTTATACCTGTTTCAATCGTCTTGTTTTTCTTTTTTTTCAAATTCTTCTTTTGTTTTTTCTTTGGAGTTTCAATAAATTGCATTCCTTCAACAATTGGAAGTTGACCAAATCCTCCTGCAACTTCTTCTTTCTCCCTTTGTTTCAACAACTTTGAACTCCAAGCTAGGAAGCCTGGTACTGTTCTATCCACCCTTGTAGTCTCAGAAACAGTTGAATTGACGTAGATAAGCTTCAAAATAAAAGAAAGAAAAAAAAACATATATTAGATTTAGAAAAAGATATATTGCAGTAAAGAAAAACTATGATGCAGTAGTTATAAAAGCTTTAAATAAATTCTTGTTACTGAATCAGCAAAAGTAATAATGAATATTCTGATGCATCACAATATATTAAAACTAATTGCAAGTATAAGTCATTGCATCACTATATTATTATACTGCATCACATTATATTTCTACTGCATCACATTATTATACAGTAACAATTAAAGGGAGATGCAGTAAAATGAATTTTTTTATAACTTACCGTCAAAAGAAGAATTGGTCCCGAGAAAAATAATCTCGGTTTAAAATTCTTAAATGAATCTTGCAGACATTCAAGACAGTAAGAGCACCAATCCAAACTTCTAATATTATCAACGTCTTCAACGGATGGTAGAAACCTTTGATTTATCGATCCATCTTTGTTACCATATCCAAATATAGTGAAGAAAATTACCAAGAAAGCTACTTTGAATGCCCAACCATCATCTCGTACTTTCACAAATATATGTTTCTAACCCGCTTATTGGGATTTTCTTTTTATGTGAAGGTCCATCAGATCATATACTTCTAAAGGTAGTGTTTGCCTCCATTTCTTCGTTGTTGCATCTGCTTGTTGTTGTTTCGGAAGAGCATCAACCTTTGTATTCCCATTGGAATTCCAAGAATTTCATGAATTAGATCCTGTGATCTTAATCTTTCTTTCATCACTCAAAACCAAACAACAACTTTCTCGAATCAAAATTTTACATAACCACATTGCTAATACTCCGGTGTTTGTTCAAATTTGAATTCTCCACAATAATGTCCAAACCCCATCTCTTCTAAAGTCAGAACCGACTAGTTGTACAACTTCCAATAACATTCTCGCAAAACTTTTGGAGACCCTCTTATTTGCAGATTTGCGGTTTCATACTTTTACCATCTTCTCCTTTTTCGATTCTACAATTTCCGATTCACATTTTTACGTTTCTTTACAAAGCAGTATTTTAACATTGATCTTCTTTTTGAGAGTACGTTTTCTTGATTCTTTTATCATCATGACTACAATGCTTTTATCGATAATGATTCAAGACTTTTCCTTTAATCTTCTTTTTCGCTTTATTTGATTCCTCTTCTATATCAAACATTTCCTTAATTTCCTCTCTTGTTCTTTTACCTTTGATTTTACTACTTACTTCACTTGTTCATTTGTTTGATCTTCATTAGTTCTACCAGAAAATTAAAGCTACGGCATCAAATCATGAAAACATATTTAAAATAAAATAACTTCATTCAATAACTTCATTAGAACTACTGCATCACTTTACAAATTCTACTGCATCACTTCATCATTATATCTTTATAATTGTATGCGAATAACTTAAACTAAACTCATACCCCACATTAAAATTACAATTGCATTAAACCAATTTCATTAATAGCACAAAAAAGACTTTTCCAATTGCATCAATAACACATCATCATAAATTTTCATCTTAATCTCTACTATATAAACACATACTATTTTACAGACATGCGTACAAACATTTTTACAGACATCAAAAAAGCTACGCTTACCCTTAATGACTAGATCACATTCCCCAACAAGTGAAGTTAAAAATACATCCCCTTCCAGACTACCCCCAGGACGTTTCTTTTCAGGTACTTTTTTAGATTTTTTTCTCTTATTACATCCACGAATTCCAGTTTCTGTATCAAGTACAACTCCTTCATTAACTAATCTCAAAATAACATCATTCACTTTTAAATCATAAACTACTTAATCTCTTATTTTTAAATCACTTCATTTTGCATTCATAAATTCATTCTAGTAGATTTAAAAACAAGGGTTAATGAAACATATTCATTTCAAATTCATTTTCGCACGAGACGTAGACTACATCTAACATAACTCATGCTCATACGTTGCAAATTAAAAGTTACAGCATCTGAATTAAAAAACTAGTACATGATATTAACAATCATGCATACAACGTCAAATTTGCACATAACAAAGACTACATCAACCCTATCTCATTCTTATATGCTGCAAATTAAAAGCTATTGCATCTCGGTTAAACTCTTGCATCGCATCGATAAAAATCAAACATAAAACTCATTCTAGCACATGTCACGCACCACATCTATCCTAACTAATACTCATACACGGCAAATTAAAAGCTATTGCATCTCAGTTAAACTGCTACTGCATCAGATAAAAAATCAAACATAAAAACTCATTCTAGCACATGTCACAGACCACATCTATTCTAACTAATACTCATACACCGCAAATTAAAAGCTATTGCATCTCAGTTCAACTGCTAGTGCATCATATAAAAAATCAAACATAAAAACTCATTCTAGCACATGACATAAACTACATCAACCTTAACTCATACTCATACGCCGCAAATTAAAAGCTATTGCATCTCAGTTCAATCACATCGCATCGCATCGATAAAAAAATCAAACATAAAAACTCATTCTAGCACATGTCACAGACCACATCTTTCCTAACTCAAACTCATACGCCGCAAATTAAAAGCAATTGCATCTCAGTTCAACTGCTAGTGCATCATATAAAAAATCAAACATAAAAACTCATTCTAGCACATGACATAGACTACATCAACCTTAACTCATACTCATACGCCGCAAATTAAAAGCAATTGCATCTCAGTTCAACTGCTAGTGCATCATATAAAAAATCAAACATAAAAACTCATTCTAGCACATGTCACAGACCACATCTATCCTAACTAATACTCATACACCGCAAATTAAAAGCTATTGCATCTCGCTTAAATCTCATCGCATCATATAAAAATCAAACATAAAACTCATTCTAGCACATGTCACGACAACATCTATCCTAACTCATACATACGCGCAAATTAAAAGCAATTGCATCTCGGTTCAACTGCTAGTGCATCATATAAAAATCAAACATAAAACTCATTCTAGCACATGACATAGACTACATCAACCTTAACTCATACTCATACGCGCAAATTAAAAGCTATTGCATCTCGCTTAAACTTCTATCGCATCATATAAAAATCAAACATAAAACTCATTCTAGCACATGTCATGCATCACATCTATCCTAACTCATACTCATACGCCGCAAATTAAAAGCAATTGCATCTCGCTTAAACTGCTAGTGCATCATATAAAAATCAAACATAAAACTCATTCTAGCACATGACATAGACTACATCAACCTTAACTCATACTCATACGCCGCAAATTAAAAGCTATTGCATCTCGGTTCAACACATCGCATCGAGACAAATTTTTTAACCTAACTCATACTCATACGTAACAAAACATAGTCTCAGATAACCTAATTCATGTACATTATAGTATACAAAACATAAGCTAATGCATCTCTTCTTTACTTGTACTGCATTAATCTTTCAAAAACACATACATGCACATTTACATAACTAAATCTCATTATGCTAGTATAAAACTTACATATACTTTGCAAAACAAAAGCTATTGCATCACTTCTTTAATACTACTGCATTAATCTATCAAAAACACATACACGCATATTTACACAACTAAAACTTATTATACTAGTCTAAAACTTAAATATACTTTTCAAAAGATAAGCTACTGCATTAATTATTCAAAGACACATTCACGCACATATTCACAATTAAAAACTCAATATGCTAGTCTAAATCATACATTATACTTTACAAAATAAAATCTAATGCATCTCTTCTTAAGTATTATTGCATTAATCATTCAAAGGTACTTACTCGTCGGAGATAGTAATAGTTTTTCCGAGATGTTTGATTTTTCTTACATATCCACCAATGACAATTAATCTACCACTTTTTCTAGTAGCTAAATCGAAAAATTAAGAAACGATTTCAAGAAATTAAAATCACTATGATGCGAAGGATTATAAAAATTAAAAAGGATTTCAAAGAACTTACGAGGGGTATAAACTTTTCATAATACTTTTCATCGATCGTAAATTTGATTGCGTCAATTTGATGCGATGTCTTGAAAATGAGATCTAGGGTTTTGATTTTGTTTTGTCGGTTTGATTAAACGTACACAAAAGATACTAGCGTTTGTTGTTTGTTTAGATTTCGCCCCAATATTTACAAGTTTCCAATATTTACAAATATGCCACTCGCTTTTTTAAGATTGAAATCTAATCCAATGGTTGAGATGGCTTCTCATTCTTTTCATTTTAAACATCTTTTCATTTTAACCTACTAAGCCTCGTGCTTATGGTTTTAAGATGTCAATGTTTTGTAGGTGCTTATGCTAAATGGTAAGCTTGGACTAAGGCTTAAGGATGATTAGTATGAAAGATTAGAAGCATGGTAAGAAAGTAAGAGCTTAGGTAGATACCGAGCTCAAGTCAATGTGGTACCCCCGTTGGTCTTAATGGTTTGTAAGTGTGTTGTCAAGTGTCAAGGTATATGTCATGGTTATTGAAGTGAGTGGGTCGTCAACGGTATGTCATAACATGATTTAAGTGTTTATGGTCAAAGATAAAGGGGCGTTTGGTATAACATGTAATTATACCCATTTTGGGTTTTAAATGGGTTAATGATTATGGACATGATTTAATATGTTAAGTTAATGCTTTTGAAAGGTTTGAAGTAATTCGAGTGGTAAAGGTTGTATGTAATGTAACGGGTCAAAACGGGTATTTTACATAATACCCGTCGTTTTGTAAAAATTCCGAAGGTCAATTGGTTAATGTTTATGCATGAAAATGATATATATGACGTCTTAATAAATTCTGGAAATTTTGGTGTCTTTCCGAGTAATAGATGTCATTTTCCGGAAAATGGGTGAAAAGTATATAAAATGGATATGCAGAAAAAGGTTTGGGACAAGGTCTATTTTAACCCGTTTTGGGTCAAACGGGTCAAGAATGTTTGTAAAAACAAAGTATATGGATAAGTGTTTGTAAAGTGGTTAAAATAGTTGGAGAACTAGTTTGGAGAACTAATTTGGAGAACAAATTTGGAGAACTAATTTCGAGAACAAATTTGGAAAAATCATATCTTTTTAACCGTAAGTCGTCACGGGTCGAGCCACCCGTCATTTCGAAGATAATTGAGTCTAGTTTCATGTAAAAATACTTTCAAGGGTCGGTTTGTTACAGAATTATATCAGTTCAACGATTAGCAACAGCAGGTCAGTTTTAAGTCAAATCGTTTCTGCGTAAAAGTTTAAATTTCAATGATTTTAAGTCGTGTCGTTCACGGGGTGTAACATAAGGATTGGAAGAGTGTATGTTAGAAGGTTTGTATGCAAATAGGAGCTTAGGTAGATACCGAGCTCGAAGTCAAAGTTGTTCCCCGGGAGTTTTAAATGGGTGAAATGTTTGTAATGTCAAGTCTTTGAAATGGTTTAAGAGTCATTTTACATGTCCTAAAGCATGTTAAAAAGTTATGTTTTAAGTGGTGTATGCAAACGGGTCAAAACGGGTATTTTGGCATAATACCCGTCACTTTGTAAAGCATGTTTCCGTGGGTCATTATGACCAAGTTTATGCATATATTTGATGTTTATAATGACCTAATGATTTATGGAAGTTTTGATGTTTTGTCAAGTTATAGAAGTCGTTTTCCGAAAAATGGGTCAAAAGTACACAAAAAGGTTATGCATAAAAAGGGGTGTTTAGGACAAGGTCTATTTTAACCCATTTTTGGTCAAACGGGTCAAGAATGTTTGGAAAAACAATGTATATGGTTAAGTGTTTGTAAAGTGGTTAAAATAGTTGGAGAACTAGTGGAGAACTAGTTGGAGAACTAGTTGGAGAACTAGTGGAGAACTAGTCAAAGTCAGTTTTTGAAAAATCATATCTTTAAAATGGTAAGTCGTCATGAGTCCCGCCACCCGGAGTTTCGAAGGTAATTGAGTATAGTTTCATTTAAAAATAGTCTCCATGTCTGAATGTTTATAGATTTTTGTTAATGGTCAAAAGAGTAACAACATGTCAGTTTTAAGTCAAGTCGTTTCCGCGTAAAAGTTTAAATTTCAATGATTTTAAGTTGTGTCGTTCACGGGGTGTAACAGAGGTATCCATGGAATGTGTGGATCGGTGTAACTCAAACCTTTAGAGTTTGGAATGAACACCAACGGCAAAAATGTGAAATGGTTGTTTAACTTTTTTTTAATCATAATATTGATGTTATCAATACATAGTCCTAAGAGGTCTTCAATAAATAAATATTACTGGTAAGTTGATAATGATGGTAACTTAGGCTAAGTGTTATGGGAGGTGGTCTAACATCTCCATCTTTTACGCGGGGTGACCATTATACCTCCCCTCAAATCCAATGCGCGATCCCTCATTTTTTTTAAAGTTGGGTGGTGTAGATCATCAAAGGTGGTGCACTCTTTTTTTGTGTGTGTTTGAGGGGTAGTGTGGTATGTGTGTCTAAAATGAGGTATTTTAATATTTTTAGTTTGGTGTTGACCATTACACGTTTACACCTATTTGATGACAACTAAAAAGTTAGATACATAAACATATGGACAATCGTTGTAAATACATAATTAGGAACACGACTTTTCTTGGTTAAAGCATATATTAAAACGCGTAGAGTTTATGTTAATTTGCAACACAGATTTCTATGAAGTTCTTTGTTTTATAAACAACTTCATAAACAACTCCGTTTTGAAAACATAACATTATTCTCGACATGTATGGTCCTTGTATACTGTAGTATATAAGCAACAAAGATTTCACTTCTTTAACCTATGTGGGAATGTATAGGATGTAAGGTTGAATTGACTTAGATAATAATCTATACGTACCAGTTGTCTTTTCATTAAAAGTGTTTGTGTTTTAAAGCTACTCCGATAGTTAATGCCAAAGTTTAAAATAGAGATCATCTATGGAATACAAGTTATATCACTAATCTAATTTGGGTTTACTATCGTATTTTCATGACTTTTTCTAAGGTAAAGCATATATTAAAAAGCGTAGAGTTTATGTTAATTTGCAAATGGATTTACCCATGAAGTTTTTTGTTTTATAATCAACTTCATAAACAACTCCGTTTTGAAAACATAACATTATTCTCGACATGTATGGTACTTGTATATTGTAGTATATAACCAAGGAAGATTTCACTTCTTTAACCTATGTGGGAATGTGTAGGATGTAAGGTTCAATTGACTTTGAATAAGTAACCTAATGGGAAACGTCATTAGTTTGGATTAGGCAAACCTAACTCAAACTTAGTACATCGTTTGGTGAGTGCGGCACATATATCCATTTTGGATAATTTTTGTGACTCACCTTCGTTAGTACCTTGTGATCGATTGAGTTGTACATGGTACCCATACTTATTTAGCAGGACAAGTTGTCACTTTTTCTCTTGATACCATCACTAGAAGTGTAGGCAACCAAGGGAGCTTAAAGACTAGAGCTGCACCATAGTCATCACTCATCATTAGTAGAGACCTCACATGGAGAGCCACACCTTAACTTATTTTCATAACATGTAACTGCATAACCAATATGGCATTGTTAGGTAAGTTCAGGTGGATCAGTGAAACGTTTAAAGATTTGAATGAACACCAATCACGAAATGTGTTTCCTACAATATGGTATCCTACCATATAGTTAGTGTTAATCTTTTATCTTTAGTTATTTCGTTCCTTTAAACAGATAGAAGGTTTTTAAACTTTGTGAATAATGTACGTAAGTATAAAACGAAATTCAATAATATCTTTGAAACACTTGAGAGGAATTTCTTTTTTAAGTGAAAAGATAATACTAAAAAATCATGAATGTATATTAAAGTTTCACCACATAGTGTTTGATCAAGTTTGATTTTTTTAGTTTATAATCAACTTCACTAACATTTGCGTCTGAAAACATAGTAATATTCTCGACACGTACGATTTACATGCACTGTAGAATATAATCAACGAAGATTTTACTTCTTTCACATATGTGGGATATAAACATGAAATGGTTTTATCCAACACATAATATTGTATATTACATGCCGACTTGTGCATTTCTAGTACTCTAATCTATATCATTCATCTATTCATCATAGAGCGTTCGTATTTGAAGCTACTCGGATTCTCAATGAAAAAGTTTAAATTATGTTATTAAGTGACGACATAACTTTGAGACTGAGATCTTCTAAGCAGTACAAATTTTATCACTGATTGGCTGATTGCATATGTATTTTCGTTCTTTTTTGTTCGGTTGTGGTTGAGGCCGGAATATATTGCCAATAATGCAACTCGCTTTGCATTTCTTGAATTACATGCCTTGAAGTTAATTAAGTATTCTTCGTTGCAGATAGTTTAATTTCAAACTCGGCTCGTAGTATATATATTTTGAGCTCGTTAATAAGCTTGTTAATCAGCTCGCTTATAATACAAATGCATAATGTATTATATAAGTTTAATATTAAAAATATGCTAGTGTTGTTTAGTCTCGTTTAGGTTCGCGAGCCTAATTGTATATAAAATTCGGGCTCAAGCTCGATTAATAAATGAGCCGTAATTTACCGACTCGTTCGAGCTTTTTACCGATCCGTTTTTAAACTGTTGACTCATTTTTAACCCTTAAAGAGACCTTACATGATGAGCCACACCTTTGTAAATAAAAGGTTGGAGTACCCATTTTTTCAAGTGACAAAAGATGATTAAAAAAAAAGTTAAGATCTTTATTTTCATTTTCCAATACAAGTTTGTAACAAAGTCTAATAAAAAAATCTCCCGTACAAACTAGCAATTTAAAACATTGTAATCTTCTAAACATGTATGAACATCGTTCGCTATAGTATAAAATAATAATAATAATAATAATAATAATAATTTTTTTTTCATCGAACTTGACACATATTGTGATTGTGTGTAGCCAACTATATTTTTTTTCATTGTAACACAAAACTTTTGAATTTTTGTCATTCTATGTACGATTTCCAACGTGTCACAACACGTGGACTGCCAACTCATCGGGGTATTACACGTGGACTGCCAACTCATTTACCCAATATTACTTTTCAGGGATAATAACAAAAAAATGTATCGAACTTGACCACTTTTGTCATTGTAACACAAACCTTTTGAATTTTTGTTAATATATGTATCCAGTCGATCTAAACTTGGCATCGTTAGTCCTTTATACTAACGGCCGTTAGCACATAACTTAAAATTTCGTTTTCTTACGTTTTCATCCCTTTTAATACGTTTTCATTTGTTTTCTTACGTTTTCACCTGTTTTTATATATTTTCGTCCATTTTCTTACCTTTTTTATACGTTTCGTCCGGTTTTATACTTTTTCGCCGATTTTCTTACGTTTTCATCCGTTTTTATATGCTTTCATCCGTGTAAAATCAAACAAAAACGTGTAAAAGCAGACGAAAACATGTAAAATCAAATGAAACGTGTCAAAGCGGACGAAAACATGTAAAATCGAGGCAACGTGTAAAACGAGACGGCGTATAACGGACTAACGTTGCATTAATAAAATAAGCGGACGTGTGTAGCTATAAAAGCGGATGAAAACGTACAAAATGGATGAAAGCATATAAAACGAATGAAAACGTACAAAAGCGTAAAAAAATTGGCGGCGTATAAAAGCGGACGGCGTATAAAACATAAGAAAATGAGCGAAAATGTATAAAACGGATGAAAACGTAAGAAAAGCGAACGAAAACATATACAAAGGGATGAAAACGTAAGAATTTTTTTAAGTTATGTGCTAACGGCCGTTAGTATAAAGGACTAACGATGCCATGTTTAGATTATTGGATACATACATTAACAAAAATTCGAAAGGTTTGTGTTACAATGACAAAAGTGGTCAAGTTCGATACATTTTTTGTTATTATCCTTAGAAAGTAATAGTGGGTAAATGAGTTGGCGATCCGCGTGTAACACCCGATGAGTCGGCGATCACGTGTTGTGACACGTTGAAATCGTACATACAATGACAAAAATTTAAAAGTTTTGTGTTACAATGAAAAAAAAAATAGTTGGCTACACACAATCACAATAGGTGTCAAGTTCGATGCATTTTTTTGTCATTTTCCCTAATAATAATAAATAGCTTCTTTATCATATGTGGGATGTATGTTGAAATGTTTTTATCATATACTAGTAACTAGTAAATAGAGTAAGGCTTGGATCAAGTGGTTAACACTCTTGCATCTGGACACAAAGGTTAAGGGTTCGATCCTCATCTTTTTAAGGCCGGAGATCTTTTTATACTTTTAGTAGAATCGGAAATAGCTTATCTACCTTAAGTAGGGGTAAGGTTGTCTACATCTCAACCTTCCCGTATACCAACATGTTGACTCATGCATTTCTAGTATTCTTATTTATACCGGTTATAGTTATTTGTTCATTAAAATAAATTGGTGTATTCATATTATCATATATGTTCATTATATCATTTGTATTTTGAAGCCACTCTTATAATATGGTACTTATTAAGGGACGGCGCAATTTGAGGCTTACTCTAATATTTTTGTTCTTTAATGTTTGGTCGTGTATGAGGAAAAAATTAGCGAGAATGTAACTCGTTTTGTGTTTCTCGAACGACATGCCATGAAATTGTTGGTGATGTATAGTAATTTTATCAGTGGAGAGTCACGCCTTAACTTATTTTTGTAACATGTCACTATAGAATCAACATCGCATTGTACGATAAGTGTTCAGTAATTAGTTCAGGTGGATCGGTGAAACGTCTAGAGATTGGAATGAACGCCAACAATGAAATTGGTTTCTTGAAATATGAAATTTCAAAAGATGGTGATTACTAATTTTCTAGAGTAATGATACAATAACAGTTTTATTTTATTATATAGATAACTTACTATTATATAAAAAGCACTCCTATCCCAAAAACTTGCCACATCATATTTAAATAGTAGCTGACTATTCATCAAACTTTTTTTTTCCTTTCTAGAAGGATAAAAAGACGTCTTGATCCCCACCATCACTCTTGATCTTATTTTCTTAAGTTCAAAATTTTTTCATCGAAACCCCTTTCAAGTTCGTATTTTTTTTTCCTTTAAAACGTAAATATATGGCAACAAAATATGAGATCAGTACTTTTCATTCTCTCTTTCTCGTTTGCTAACAATTTATTACTTTTACTCTTTTAGTGTCTTCAAATGGTGAGTTAATCTTTTTCTCTTCCTTTTATGGCTTACTTGTAGTGGATGAACGTGTTAATCAGATAGGAGGTCGTGGAGCAAAATGAGGAGGAAAATAATGGTTAAATGAGGTCTTGCAATTTTTTTTTTTTTTTTTTTTTGGTTTACTATGTTAGTGAGTGAAGCTGTGAAGAATGTTGTGGTGAAATATAATATTGGATCTTGTCGTTTCTTACCCTTTTAATTTATGAGATAATTATCTTTTATTAACTTCTGTTTTTAAGATGCAAGAAACCTACTTATGGCAAAGATGGAGCAAATTAGAGCAAATATGAAAATAAATAACATAATAATTGTATGCTTATGAAAATATAGCATAAGGTGTTCTAATTTTTTAGCATGTACACTTTGAAGTATCAACCATTTAAAAGTAAACAATTCTTTTGACACTTTGTTGCATCCATGAATGTAGGGCTGAGCATTCCGACCGTTTCGACCGGACCGACCAAGAAACCGACCGGACCGAAGGACCGGCGGTCCGGTCTCGGTCCCGATTTTTACCTTATTTCAGTCTCGGTCCGGTCCGGTCCGACCAAAAAACCGAAAATCTTGCCTATTTGGACCGGACCGACCACATTCGGTCTCAGTCTCGGTCTCGGTCTCGGTCTCGGTCCTGGTTTTTACCTTAAATCGGTCTTCGGTCTTGTCGGTCTCGGTCCGGTCCGGTCCGGTCCCGGACCGATGCTCACCCTTACATGAATGTATGAAGTACATAAACATAACATGGTGATCAACTATATCATGACATATGTTTGATGGACAAACACACTCCTAACGACAGCTACAAAACACATGTTTAGCATGTTGTGAAGTGCATAAATATATTAATTAAAAGCTTTTGCTTCACGTACTGTTTGCCAGGATCGGTGTAATTGTTTTAGTGGTAGTACTAACGATATTGGGCCGTGTTTAACACGGCTAAAAACCTTTACTAGTAATAAAAGTAGTTACGTACTTGAAATTTGGATTAACATACAATATACCAACTTTATGTAAGTTGTCGCCTTTTCTAAGTGAAAAGATACTTAAAAAAATCAAGAATTTATACTTATTTTCAGATTCAAGTCAGCAATGGAGTTATTGAGTTTTGATTCTTGAAGTTTCAAAATCAACTCCATCAACAATGTTGAATTTGAAAACATAGTATTGTTATTGACATGCATGTTTCCCATTCACTATAGTATATAAACGAGAACGATTTCCCTTCGTACTCTATGTGGGATGCAAAGTTCAATGGTCTTCTCTTATAAAATGTACACACCTACATGTTGGCTCTTGCATTTCTCTACACTATTTATGTGTTCATTATAGAGTTTAAATACGGCTATAGAGTCCACAACAATTCATTTGCGGTGTAAATGAAATTTTGAACAGAAATGGTGAACCTATGTAGTTGTTGTATTGTGTGAAGAATATATGGAGGAATCGTACACTCAGGACAATCAATCACACAACGAGTAGCCAAATAATAAAGAAAACGAATAACAACACTATACGCAGTTATTTACCAATTTGTATATTTGGTAAAAACAACTCAAATGATATTTAGTGAAAATGAAAAGATAAAAAATATGATTTATAAAAAAAAAGCTTGGAGATTTGTTCATAAGAGAATTGAACCGTAGACCTTCAGATTAGATTACACTCCACTTACCAAATGAGCGACTCTCCATGTATGATTTTCACTTCCTTCATCATAGTTAACATAAAACTATTGTATCGTATGAGTTAATGTATAACATGACTCTTGCATAGTCTGGGATCATTTTGTTGAAGGATACAAAAAACATTGGATGCAAAAGCTAAAGTTTGTGACTAATCTTATGGCGCTAATTTATTTTGTAATATTTACCATACATACTAATCTTGTGGCGCTAATGTTATATCTGCAATTGCATCATGTGAAGCTTGATATTAACAACATTTTTGATGTCAAATATACACTAGAATGACAAAAAACAATATATGTTTTTCGTTCTAGGCAAGAACTAGTGGCATCTCGAATATTTGGACTGCATTTTTTATAGCATTAGTGTCTATATCTGCTAACTTTCCAGTTTTTGATGAAGCTATGATGCATTTGTTGTTTTCTACATTGGGAAGAAACAATTTTGCTTTTTCTTCAGAGCCAAACAATGCCACACTGTAACAATGCAAAATGAAAAACTTGTGAGTCAATACTGTACTTTTTTGTATAGCTTGAAACGGGTCGTGTTGGATTGACTCGGAGCATTGTTTTGTCAAAGAGTCTTCAATTTTCTAATAACAGATAGTTGATAATCTGATTAAAACTTTTATTGTTTTAGTTGTAATTTAATATTTATTGAATAAAGTGTGTTAGGATGTAGATGACTTTCTACAAGAACCATTTTTTTAGCTACTTATTTCCGACAAACTCACCAGGGTTTTTCGCGTGTAAGTGCTAGATGTACGGCTGCTGTGTTAGTAGATATAACCCCAACAGAATCATTGATTATTGCAGCCAACTGCAACGAATATTAACAAGATATAAACATTAACATAAATCACAAAATTTCGTAACATTTTAGCTTATCTAATACTATTTTGTTAGAATAACTAAACCGTAAAATGACTAAATGAGGAAAATTCCAAACCTGGCCCGGTGTGGTGATGAATATCATATTAGGATCCTCTGTATACCAATTATCTGTTCATTATAGAGCGTTTGTACTTTGAAGTTGTGTCATTGTTTAAATACGGTTATTAAGTGATCCTCGTATAGGTTTACTCTTACATTTTTGTTCATTTTTGTTTGGTTGTGGTACTCGAATAAATTGGCGATAATACAACTTGTGTTGTGTTTCTTGAATAACATGTTGTGAAGTCATTGACGAACAAGTACAATGGGTCAAATCATTTTACCTAAAAATGAGTAACAGGTTAATTAAACAGGTCACTCAGATTGAAAGTTGTCCAAATTCTTCAATGTATACAGCCTTCTAATTAAAACTTGGACTGTAATTGATTGCTAGTGCATGAATTCTATGTAAAATAAACATTCTGATCTGGTTTAGACATGTTTCCATCAGAACCCAAGTTGACTCGTTACTTAACCCGGCCATCTTGCCATCTCTGATATCACCACAAAACTGTCGATCGTGCGCTAGTTATGTTGAAATGCCCAAGGAAGACAAGAACCAGATTTCTCATCACGGAAGACCTCTTGCACTAGTAAAATCCCACTTTGCTGAGGCTGATTATGTATTCGAAACCTAAGATAGAAAACTATCTCAACTGGTGCATTACACTTTAGATTCATATTGTACTTCTAAACAACATATTATAGCTGAAAGTTTGTAGTAGCTAGTGATTTTCTCACTTCACATTGCTTTTTTCCCGAGGAGGTATCCATGGAATGTGTGGATCGGTGTAACTCAAACCTTTAGAGTTTGGAATGAACACCAACGGCAAAAATGTGAAATGGCTGTTAATTTTTCTTTTTTAATCTTTTAAGGTAAAATTGATGTTATCAATACATATAAAAAGCCAAAAATACTCTATGTACTTCTCGTGAAAACTCATTGTGCAATCTCAACTTTTTTTATTGTCATTATACTTAACGTTGTTTACATTTTCGACTCATTATGCTTAATTACTTCTTCTTTCTAACATTAAAAGACAATAGTACCCTTGTCCTCCATTTTCTGTCGGCTCAAAAGGGTTCCATCAGGGGCTGAATTCACGAGATTGGTACGAAGGTTTCATGGTTATTGGTGTCATTGCTTGGGGTTGCTGCTTCGTGGATACTAGGACTCAAAGAGAGCCTCGTTTGGTTGGGTTTCATCCTTGTTTTTCCTCGTCCTTACACGCTACAAAGGTAACATCGCAACCCCTCGTCATCCCTTTTTGTTTCTGAATCTGGTCGTGGCACAAGTCTCCCATGCGCATGAGTTTGCACCTGTAAACATGTCATACACTAACTCTTATTCATGTCGCATGAAATCATGAATCTGTAACTCATATGTGTCGATATTCATGTCATTTTTGGAGCATCCGGATCTGTAGTGATACATGTTTTAACCTGGTCATTTAACACTCTTCTTGATCTCTAATGCCCGACTTAAACCTGAAATTAATAGGGTAAAGTGAGGTACAAAATGAAGAGGTGGTGGTGATGGTGATGGCTGGTAAAGAAGACAAGGGTACTATTGTCTTTTAATGTTAGACAAGGGTAAAGAAGAGGTGGTGGTGATGGCTGGTAAAGAAGACAAGGGTACTATTGTCTTTTAGTGTTAGAAAGAAGAAGTAATTAAGCGTAATGAGTAGAAAATGTAAACAACGTTAAGTATAATGACAATAAAAAAAGTTGAGAAAGCACAATGAGTTTTCACGAGAAGTACATAGAGTATTTTTGGCTTTTTTCCTATTCCTAAGACCTCTTCAATAAATAAATGGTACCGGTAAGTTGACAATGATGGTAAATTAGGCCAAGTGTTATGGGAGGTGGTCTACCATCTCCATCTTTTACCCGGGTGACCATTATACCTCCCCTCAAATCCAACGCGCAATCCCTCATTTTTTCAAAGTTGGGTGGTGTAGATCATCAAAGGTGGTGCACTCTTTTGTGAGTGTGTGTGTTTGTGGGGTATATTGTGTGATATGTGTGTCTAAAATGAGGTATTTATGTTTAGTTCGGTTCCGTAACCGAGGTTCCGTAACCGAGACCCTCGGTTCGGAACCGAACCAAGAACCGAAATTTTCAATATTGAAGAACCGAGAACAGAACCGCGAGTCTAAAACTCGGTCCGGGTGGGTCGGTTCCGGTTCGGTTCTCGGTCTATTTGCTCACCCCTACTGTAGTATATAAGCAAGGAAGATTTCACTTCTTTAACCTATGTGGGAATGTGTAGGATGTAAGGTTGAATTGACTTTAATCAAATGATAATAATCTATACGTACCAATTGTCTTTTCATTAAAAGCGTTTGTGTTTTAAAGCTACTCCGATAGTTAATGCCAAAGTTTAAAATAGAGATCATCTATGGAGTACAAGTTATATCACTAATCTAATTTGGGTTTACTGTCGTATTTTCATGACTTTTTCTACAGTAACTATCGTATTTTCATGACTTTTTCTACGGTAAAGCATATATTAAAAAGCGTAGAGTTTATGTTAATTTTCAAATGGATTCACCCATGAAGTTTTTTGATTTATAATCAACTTCATAAACAACTCCGTTTTGAAAACATATCATTATTCTCGACACGTATGGTCTTTGTATACTGTAGTATATAACCAAGGAAGATTTCACTTCTTTAACCTATGTGGGAATGTGTAGGATGTAAGGTTGAATTGACTTTAATCAAATGATAATAATCTATACGTACCAATTGTCTTTTCATTAAAAGCGTTTGTGTTTTAAAGCTACTCCGATACTTAATGCCAAAGTTTAAAATAGAGATCATCTATGGAGTACAAGTTATATCACTAATCTAATTTGGGTTTACTATCGTATTTTCATGACTTTTTCTACGGTAACTATCGTATTTTCATGACTTTTTCTACGGTAAAGCATATATTAAAAAGCGTAGAGTTTATGTTAATTTTCAAATGGATTTACCCATGAAGTTTTTTGTTTTATAATCAACTTCATAAACAACTCCGTTTTGAAAACATATCATTATCTCGACACGTATGGTCTTTGTATACTGTAGTATATAACCAAGGAAGATTTCACTTCTTTAACCTATGTGGGAATGTATAGGATGTAAGGTTCAATTGACTTTGATCAAGTAGCCCTATGGGAAACGTCATTAGTTTGGATTAGGCGAACCTAACTCAAACTCAGTACGTCGTTTGGTGAGTGCGACACATCTATCCATTTTGGATACTTTTTGTGACTCACCTTCGGTAGTACCTTGTGATCGATTGAGTTGTACATGGTACCCATACTTTTATCTTCAGTTATTTCGTTCCTTTAACCAGATAGAAGGTTTTTAAACTTTGTGCACAATGTAATATCTTTGAAAAACTTTGGAGGAATTTCTTTTTTAAGTAAAAAGATATAATACTAAAAAATCAAGAATGTATATTAAATTTTCAGCATATGGATTGGTCAAGTTTGATATTTTTAGTTTTATAATCAACTTCACCAACACTTGTGTCTGAAAACATAGTAATATTCTCAACACTTACGATTTGCATGCACTGTAGAATATAACCAATGAAGATTTTACTTCTTTCACCGATGTGGGATATACATATGAAATGGTTTTATCCAGCACATAGTATTGTATATGCTTACACGCTGATTTGTGCATTTCTAGTACTCTAATCTATACCATTCATCTGTTCATCATAGAGTATTCGTATTTGAAGCTACTCGATTCTCAATAAAAAAGTTTATTATGTTATTAAGTGACGACGCAATTTTGAGACGGGGAGATCTTCTAAGCAGTACACATTTTATCACTGAGTTCACATGTATTTTTGTTCTTTTTTGTTCGGTTGTGGTTGAGGAACATATTGCCAATGATACAACTCGCTTTGCGTTTCTTAAATTGCATGCCATGAAGTTAATTAAGTATTATTGGCTGCAAATAGTTTAGTTTCGAACTCAGCTCGCAGTATATATATTTTGAGCTCGTCAATAAGCTTGTTATTAATAAGCTTGTTAATGAGCTCAACTATAATACAAATGCATAATGTATTATATAAGTTTAATATTTAAAAAATGCTAGTGCCGTTTAGACTCGTTTAGGTTCGCGTGCCCAATCGTACATAAAGATCGGGCTTGAGCTCGATTAATAGATGAGCCGTAATTTAGGCTCGAGCTGACGCGTTCGAGCTTTTTACCGATCCATTTTTGAGCTTTTCATGAGGCTCAATTTCACCCTAAAAGAGACCTTACACGATGAGCCACACCTTTGTAAATAACAGGTTTGAGTACCTATTTTTTCAAGTGCCAAAAGATAATAAAAAAGGTGAAGAACTTTAGTTTCATTTTTCAATACAAGTTTGTAACGAAGTCTAATAAATCAAACTCCCGTACAAGCTAGAAATTGAAAACATAGTATTATTCGAAACATGTATGCACGTCGTTTGTTATAGTGTATAAACAAAAAAGATTTAGCTTCTTTATCCTATGCGGGATGTATGTTGAAATGTTTTTGATCATATATACTAATAACTTAGTACATAATACCGACATGTTGACTCATGCATTTCTAGTATTCTAATCTATATTCTATACTAGTTATCCGTTCATTATAATAAATCGTTGTAACTTGCATTCCTATATATGTTCATTATAGATCATTTGTATTTTGAAGCCGCTCTTATAATTTACACCAAAGTTTTAATATGGTACTTATTAAGGGACGGCGCAATTTGAGTCATTTCATATAAGCTTACTCTAATATTTTTGTTCTTTTATGTTTGGTGGTGTATGAGGAAAAGATTAGCGATAATGCAACTCGTTTTGTGTTTCTTGAACTACATGCCATGAAATTGTTGGTAATGTATAGTAATTTTTTCAGTGGAGAGCCACGCCTTAACTTATTTCTGTAACATGTCACTATAGAATCAACATTGCATCGTAGAGTAAGTGTTCAGTAATTAGTTCAGGTGGATCATTGAAACGTCTAGAGATTGGAATGAACGCCAACACTGAACTTGGTTTCATGAAATATGAAATTTCAAAAGATGGTTATTGCTAATTTTTGAGAGTAATGATACAATAACGGTTTTATTTTATTATATAGATATAAAGTAAGGATCGAATGAAAAATAAAATTAAAATAAGAAAGGTGAGAAGAAACTACAACCGCATATTTCAGATGCACCTACAAAGATAGATACATCTCCTTTTAAATTTCTCCCCCTCATTTGAAATATGTGGCTCTAATTACTTTTCATTCTTCCTAATTCAATTTTTCTTCTCACTAAAAATAGTTAGGTACTTGAAATTTGGATTAACATACAATTACTAACTTTACGTAAGTTGTCGCCTTTTCTAAGTGAAAAGATACTAAAAAATCAAGAATTTATACTCATCTCCATCACCATCGTATGTTGAGTCTGAAAACATAGTATTGTTATTGACATGCATGCTACTCATTCACTATAGTATATAAACAAGAAAGATTTCCCTTTTTTAATCTATGTGGGATACAAAGTTCAATGGTCTTCTGTTATAAAATGTACACACCTACATGTTGGCTCTTGCATTTCTGTACACTATTTATGTGTTCATTATAGAGTTTAAATACGGCTATAGAGTCCACAACAATTCATTTGTGGTGTAAATGAACTTTTGAATAGAAATGGCGAACCTATATAATTGTTGTATTGTATGACGGATTTATGGAGGAATCGTACACTCACGAGTCACGACAATCAATCACACAACGAATAGCCAAATAATAAAGAAAACGAATAACAACACTATACACAATTATTTACCGATTTGTATATTTAGTAAAAACAACTCAAAAGATATTTAGTGAAAATGAAAAGATAAAAAATATTATTTATTTAAATAAAAAGCTTGGAGATTGGTTCATAAGAGAATTGAACCGTAGACCTTCAAATTAGATTGCACTCCACTTACCAAATGAGCGACTCTCCATATATGAGCATAGTTAACATAAAGCTATTGTATCGTATGAGTTAATGTATATCATGACTCTTGTATTGTATGGGATCATTTTGTTGAAGGATACAAAAAAACATTGGATGCAAAAGCTAAAGTTTGTGACTAATCTTGTGGCGCTAATTTATTTTGTAATATTTACTAATCTTGTGGCGCTAATGTTATATCTGCAATTGCATCATGTGAAGCTTGATATTAACAACATTCTTGATGTCAAATATACACTTGAATGACAGAATATGTGTACTAAACAATATATGTTTTTCGTTCTAGGAAGAACCAGTGGCATCTCGAATATTTGGACTGCATTTTTGACGGCATTAGTGTCAATATCTGCTAACTTTCCAGTTTTTGATGAAGCTATGATGCATTTGCTGTTTTCTACATTTTGAAGAAACAATTTTGCTTTTTCTTCAGAGCCAAACAATGCCACACTGTAACAATGCAAAAAGAAAAACTTGTGAGTCAAAGAGTCTTTAATTTTCTAATAACAGACAGTTGATAATATGATTAAAACGGGTCGTGTTGGATTGACTCAGAGCATTGTTTGTCAAAGAGTCTTTAATTTTCTAATAACAGACAGTTGATAATATGATTAAAACTTTTATTGTTTTAGTTGTAATTTAATATTTATTGAATAAAGTGTGTTAGGATGTAGATGACTATCCACACGAACCATTTTCTTTTTAGCTACTTATTTCCGACAAACTCACCAGGGTTTTTCGCGTGCAAGTGCTAGATGTACGGCTGCTGTGTTAGTAGATATAACCACGACAGAGTCATTGATTAGTGCAGCCAACTGCAATGGATATTAACAAGATATAAACGTTAACATAAATCACAGATTTCATAACATTTTAGCTTATCTAATACTATTTCGTTAGAATAACTAAACCGTAAATTGAGGAAAATTCCAAACCTGGCCCGATGTGGTGATGAATATCATATTAGTATCATCTCCTATAATTTCCTCAACATTTTCTCTTTCCTTCTCGTGAGGAATCACGTAGAGTGGTTTAACTCACCTGTATTACATTACAGATCTATCCATTTTTGATAATTTTTGTGACTCACCTTCGTTAGTACCTTGTGATCGATTGAGTTGTACATGGTACCCATACTTATTTAGCAGGATAAGTTGTCACTTTTTCTCTTGATACCATCACTAGAAATGTAGGCAGCCAAGGGAGCTTAAAGACCAGAGTTGCACCATAGTCATCACTCATCAGGATCAGTTTTAGTAGAGAACCTCACATGGAGAGCCACACCTTAACTTATTTTCATAACATGTAATTGCAGAACCAATATGGCATTGTTAGGTAATTTCAGGTGGATCAGTGAAACGTTTAAAGATTGGAACAAACACCAATCACGAAATGTGTTTCCTACAGTATGGTATCCTACCATTTAGTTAGTGTTAATCTTTTATCTTTAGTTATTTCGTTCCTTTAAACTGATAGAAGGTTTTTAAACTTTGTGAATAGTGTACGTAAGTATAAAACGAAATTTCATAATATCTTTGAAACACTTGGGATGAATTTATTTTTTAAGTGAAAAGATATAATACTAAAAAATCATGAATGTATATTAAATTTTCAGCTCAAGGATTGTTCAAGTTTGATTTTTTTAGTTTTATAATCAACTTCACCAACACTTGTGTCTGAAAACATAATAATATTCTGAACACATACAATTCACATGCACTGTAGAATATAACCAACGAAGATTTTACTTCTTTCACCGATGTGGGATATACATATGAAATGATTTTATCCAGCACATAATATTGTATATGCTTACACGCTCACTTGTGTATTTCTAGTACTCTAATCTATACCATTCATCTGTTCATCATAGAGCGTTCGTATTTGAAGCTACTCGGATTCTCAATAAAAAAGTTTAAATTATGTTATTAATTGACGACACAATTTTGAGACGGGGAGATCTTCTAAGCAGTACACATTTTATCACTGAGTTCACATGTATTTTTGTTCTTTTTTGTTCGGTTGTGGTTGAGGAACATATTGCCAATGATACAACTCGCTTTGCGTTTCTTAAATTACATGCCATGAAGTTAATTAAGTATTATTGGCTGCAAATAGTTTAGCTTCGAACTCAGCTCGCAGTATATATATTTTGAGCTCGTCAATAAGCTTGTTATTAAGCTTGTTAATGAGCTCAACTATAATACAAATGCATAATGTATTATATAAGTTTAATATTTAAAATATGCTAGTGTTGTTTAGACTTGTTTAGGTTCGCGAGCCCAATCGTATATAAAGTTCGGGCTCAAGCTCGATTAATAAATGAGCCGTAATTTAGGCTCGAGCTGACTCGTTCGAGTTTTTTACCGATTCATTTTTGAGCTTTTTATAAGGCTCATTTTCACCTTAAAAGAGACCTTGCACGATGAGCCACACCTTTGTAAATAACAGGTTGGAGTACCCATTTTTTCAAGTGCCAAAAGATAATAAAAAAGGTGAAGAACTTTATTTTCATTTCCCAAATACAAGTTTGAAACGAAGTCTAATAAATCAAACTCCCGTACAAGCTAGCAATTGAAAACATAGTAATATTCAAAACATGTATGCACATCGTTTGTTATAGTGTATAAACAAAAAAGATTTAGCTTCTTTATCCTATGTGGGATGTATGTTGAAATGTTTTTGATCATATTCTAGAAACTTAGTACATAATACGGACATGTTTACTCATGCACTTCTAGTATTCTAATATATATTCTGTACTTTGAAGCCGCTCTTATAATTTACACCAAAGTTTTAATATGGTACTTATTAAGGGACGGCGCAATTTGAGTCATTTCATATAGGCTTGCTCTAATATTTTTGTTCTTTTATGTTTGGTCATGTATGAGGAAAAGATTAGCGATAATGCAACTCGTTTTGTGTTTCTTGAACCACATGCCATGAAATTGTTGGTAATGTATAGTAGTTTTTTCAGTGGAGAGCCACGCCTTAACTTATTTCTGTAACATGTCACTAATTAGTTCAGATGGATCGGTGAAACGTCTAGAGATTGGAATGAACCCAACACTGAAATTGGTTTCTTGAAATATGAAATTTCAGAAGATGGCTATTGCTAATTATTTAGAGTAATGATACAATAACGGTTTTATTATATTATATCGATATAATAAAAATATTTTACTTGAAATTTGGATTAACATACAATATACTAACTTTTTGTAAGTTGTGGCCTTTTCTAAGTGAAAAGATGCTAAAAAATCAAGAATTTATACTTATTTTCAGATTCAAGTCAACAATGGAGTTATTGAGTTTTGATTCTTTAAGTTTAAAAATCATCTCCATCATTGATGTTGAATCTGAAAACATAGTATTGTTATTGACATGCATGTTGCCCATTCACTATAGTATATAAACAAGAAAGATTTCCTTTCTTTAATCTATGTGGGATGCAAAGTTCAGTGGTCTTCTGTTATAAAATGTACACACCTATATGTTGGCTCTTGCATTTCTGTACACCATTTATGTGTTCATTATAGAGTTTAAATACGGCTATAGAGTCCACAACAATTCATTTGTGGTGTAGATGAAATTTTGAATAGAAATGGCGAACCTATATAGTTGTTGTATTGTGTGATGAATATAGGGAGGAATCGTAAACTCACGACAATCAATCACAAAACGAGTAGCCAAATAATAAAGAAAACGAATAACAACACTATACAAAAAGCTTGGAGATTGGTTCATAAGAGAATTGAACCGTAGACCTTGAAATTAGATTACACTCCACTTACCAAATGAACGACTCTCCATATATGATTTATCTCTTCCTACATCATAGTTAACATAAAACTATTGTATCGTATGAGTTAATGTATATCATGACTCTTGCATAGCCTGGGATCATTTTGTTGAAGGATACAGAAAACATTGGATGCAAAAGCTAAAGTTTGTGACTAATCTTGTGGCGCTAATTTATTTTGTAATATTTACCATACATACTAATCTTGTGGCGCTAATGTTATATCTGCAATTGCATCATGTGAAGCTGATATTAACAACATTCTTGATGTCAAATATACACTTGAATGACAGAATATGTGTACTAAACAATATATGTTTTTCGTTCTAGGCAAGAACCAGTGGCATCTCGAATATTTGGACTGCATTTTTGACAGCATTAGTGTCGATATCTGCTAACTTTCCAGTTTTTGATGAAGCTATGATGCATTTGCCGTTTTCTACGTTTAGAAGAAACAATTTTGCTTTTTCTTCAGAGCCAAACAATGCCACACTGTAACAATGCAAAAAGAAAAACTTGTGAGTCAATACTGTACTTTTTTGTATAGCTTCAAACGGGTCGTGTTGGATTGACTCAGAGCATTGTTTGTCAAAGAGTCTTTAATTTTCTAATAACAGACAGTTGATAATATTATTAAAACTGTTATTGTTTTAGTTGTAATTTAATATTTATTGAATAAAATGTGTTAGGATGTAGATGACTATCCACACAAACCATTTTCTTTTTAGCTACTTATTTCCGACAAACTCACCAGGTTTTTTCACGTGCAAGTGCTAGATGTACGGCTGCTGTGTTAGTAGATATAACCCCGACAGAGTCATTGATTAGTGCAGCCAACTGAAATGGATATTAACAAGATATAAACGTTAACATAAATCACAGATTTCGTAACATTTTAGCTTATCTAATACTATTTCATTAGAATAACTAAGCCGTAAAATGAGGAAAATTCCAAACCTGGCCCGGTGTGGTGATGAATATCATATTAGTATCATCTCCTATAATTTCCTCAACATTTTCTCTTTCCTTCTCGTGAGGAATCACGTAGAGTGGTTTGACTCCCCTGTATGACATTACAGATCATTATTTTTGATTAGCGAGAACAAAATCAGTTTCATTTTAAGTGTCTGGATTAATTTTTTCTTGTAATTATGTGATTTTTAAGGATCAAATAGTCATTCTCTTACGACTAGCAGAATAACAAGTTATCTTAAACTAAAACTACCTATTTCGCCCCGCTTTAACCTAGTCAGATTTCTGCAATACTAAATCACTTTCAAAATGCACATCCAAACACCCCCTTGGTAGATAAAGACGGTGTGTACATGTCCACCTTTCTTGAAACCTACTAATAAGTACGGAGTATTTCTAATCCAGATGACGTTCTGTTTAGTTTATAATACATGACATACAATAATAACATGTAGACATCAAGAGTACACAGCGGAAGACTTAAGATCATAACAAATAAATAATTAACTGAAAGTATGCGTAACGTACCTTTTGCAAATGTCAGATCTCTTGAACAAAACAAAAGAAGTGGTTTAAAGAGTTGTCCCTTACCGTTTTACAACTCAAACCAATTAGGTGTAAGAATAGTGTCTTACTACCACGTTCTTGTACACACGAATTAACCAACGAATCAAGCGATTGCTAGATCTAACACAAGTCCTTGTTTTATTGAAAAACAAAGCCAAACTCCCTAAATAGGGGTGTTCGGCCGAGAATTGCAAGAGAAAGGAGAGGAGAGATCTAGGGTTAATTCAATGCACAAAGTTATGAAAAAACCCTAGAACCTAGCCTTGTTTATATAGTGTATGGAAACCTTTGGGAACAAGTTAGGGCTTGGGTTGAGAACCCTCCCCTTGGCCGGCCATGATACAAGCCCAAGAGAAACCCAAAACTTTTCCATTTCTAGATTTTCCATTACTAGTCCTTTCTCTTTTCATTTAACGGTCGTTAGTCATTTTTCCGTTAAATACTTAACGATCGTTAAATAGACTTTATGTGCAATAATTAATCGTAAACATTAACATTAATTATTTAACTTTAATTCTCATTCGCTAATGTGTGCAATCCCGTGGTCACGAGTTCGAATCCGGACATTCACGTTTTATAAATATATTCATATTCCAATAGCTCCCACTTGGATATGTTTACAAAACGTGTAATGACATTGGTTAGCGTCTAGCAACACGCCAATGCCCCCGATACAACTCGTGTATGGTTTTCTGGAGAAAAACCAAGTTTCGATGATTTATCATCACATTCATCATTTTGTTTCTAATACCATGTTAATAAGAATATGGATCTCACTCATTTCTTAATTAACTATTTTGTTTCTCGCTTTATGTGATTGATCAAGATTACCAATTCTTCTGAACATATTCCAGAAGACCTTGGGCATGGCCATGCAAATATCTTAACAACCCTACGAGGGGCCCAGCAGTATTATACTTCAAAATAAATTTGATACTGCTTCATGACCCCTAACTTATAAATTAATTGGCTAAAAGCACATTTGCTTGAGGACAAGCAAATACCAAGTGTAGGGATATTTGATAAGGTTTTAAAGGTACCTTTTGAGGGTCGTTTAAGCCCTTATTTGATCACTTTTGTATCCGTTATTGCTTAATATCGTTCCTTTTCACTTTTAGGTCTCTTGAAGGCAAAATCTGGAATGGCACTTATTTGGACGAAAAGGCGCGAATATACGAAGAAAATGGCCAAAGTCAAGAATCGAGACACTCAGTGCAGCTGGGCCGAAGGTGATGGCGTCCATCGCTAACTCGCGACGCCGTCGGAGGATTTTGTGACGGCCGAAGCCAAAACTCATATTTTCAAGTGACGACGCCGATTATAAAAGAGTAGACCGTCGCAACTCGGGCGGCCTAGATGCAATCCGGACGGCGTCGAAGCTCAAGAGGACGGCGTCACAAGCATAAGGTGACGTCGTCGCAAGTCTAACGTGGCCAAGACGAAACCCTAATGACGGCGATCCGACGGCGCACAAAACATAAGGTGACGCCGCAAGTGTAATCTTATATATAGAATCCGAATTTTTCGGTTTTAGTGTGTAGTCTTTTGGAGTAAAACCTAAACCGAACCAAGGTCATCTTGTACAATATTTTAGGGTTCCAAACCATATCTTACATCAAGATAAGTGTTTACTTCATTAATACAATTATGTCTTTGATTATTTGTGTGTATGCTTGCATGTTCTCCATGTCCGCTAATTTACTTGTGTGTTTGCTTAGGAATATGAAACTTAATTATTGAATATTGATTGGTTGTCTCTTATCTTAGTTGATTAATGATCTAGTAATGCGATAGGTCATTCGTTGTGTACTTAATGCTTGATTAAATCTTTGTGAACCTTGGAATATGACTCCTTGAGTAGTTGTAAGCTAAACCATCCAAAGAGTGCCTTAGAGTAAGAGTTTATCATCCCTAGTGGGTTTTGTAGACGAGACCCTTTGGTAAGTTCAAAGAGTTAGGGAGAAATGCATACCCTACAACCTTAGACACACAACGCAACTAGGAATAAGGACGTGACAATTCAACCACCAATAGGAGATAATTAAGGAGTAGTAAAACCTAAGTAAACACATCTTTAAACTATCATACGAGCACAATAATTAGACATAGACTACATACACCTTAGATTAGATAATTAGATAAGTAGAGTAATCGGTAGTAATACCAACCCCCAAATCCAATACCCGAGATTCGTACCTTTCAATTTTCTAAAAACATAAAAGATAAAAATAATCTTCCTCAACCCCAACCTTAGCGTAGTAACTTCTTACTAGCATTCCTATTCCCCTAGAGAACGATATCAATACCCGTGGCTTACCCTAATACTACACTACAACGATTAGGTTCACTGCCTAGGGTGTTGAAAAACTTGCTCGACGATAAGGAAGTTCCTTTGACCCCGAACGACGCGGGTAGCGTTATCAATGTACTTAATGACTAAGATCCATAAAGTACCATCATGTGGGTGGGATAAGTCCTATACTCAATTCATTGAATATCATCTGAAATTAGTCATGCTACGCATCAATATACTTTCAAGTATATTCTAACCAATACTTAGATTTGTCTTAATTCAATATCATTCCCATGTTATTGATCGACAACGGACTATTTAGAATAACTTAAGTTATTCAAGGATTTAAACATGCAAATACAGGACACAATATTATAAATGAAATTAAACGTATACAATACTTTAATTTATTATAAATAATAATTGTTTAACATCCTTTATCCAAATACTAAATAGATCAATGCATGATAATACTAGTTAATGAATTTTGCCACAAGTCATGAGAATCATACTTGTTGACAAGGCATAATTTCAATTAACTTTGATCTATAGGAATTTTGAGAATACTTATTTCAAGAATTCAACAAGTGAATTTCTTGTATGTGTTTACACATATCTTGATATTGTCATAACATTCCATAAGGTGCGTGATAATCTGAACCACCCTTTTATGACAATCATCTTTCAAAACTTTAAGTTTAAAGCATTCTTTATTCTTTAATGTATAATGCAACTATGCCCTTAGCGGAACATAATTAGTCAACATGGTCATCATCAAGGATACCATAACTAGAATTGAGTGTCATCTCAATTATACTAGCATCATTGTGTACAACAATATGCTCTTTAAACATCCGTAAACTTTGAACAGTTATAGTGTAATGTTGGTGCTTACCAAAACTCAATTTTGTTGGCAATGACAATTATGAAACACTTGTCATATTTTCATCCATAGAATCTAGGAGCATCTCCAGACTGTGGAATGTGATTCTAGATCCAAACATATTTCTTTTAAAATATTTATTACACTAACAACTTTCAATGTTGTCAAATCATCTTGTAACCAAGCATGACACAACAATCTTATAACATGATGTATATGATGAATCTTCAAGTTAGACTCTAAGATCTCATTATATATCCATCATGTTCTATTAGACTCATTTATTTACCGCATATGTTTATAGTAATAAACATATATTCCAAGGTTGTATGTCTTATCTCCAAATCTTACAAACAAAGTTTCATTCCCAACTAAAACTTAATTTAGGTGGAATGTAGTTGCCCATACAACTTATAAGATTTAAGAAAATAAAAAATAATACTCCCACTAGCTTTCAGGAATACTTATGAGCTATCTTATTTTAATTATTAAATCAAAACTTGAATTTAATATTAAACATAAGAGTCATTTCCTAGATGCATGCATATATCCATTCATGGATTCTTGCAATTTGTACATATTCAAAGATTATTTGAATTTATGAAACTATCAAACTACTTTGTATTACTTGTCGTCCTCGCAAAAGTAATTCCACGACAAAGGGTGAAGTATATTCATTGTCAAAATTTCATATCAATGAAACTAAGTATGACAATTATAATCTTTATAATTCTATTTAATGTATCTAGGAAAGAATATTCAATCATGGTTAATTGCTTAAATATGATTAATATTATTATCATTAGACATACATTAAATACGTGTACAATATTGTCCATATGATTTCTACACAAAGATTTAAACCACTAGGGTTTTCATCCTTTGAAGAAAATCATCTTCATTAAGATAAACCAAGTATCTAAAATTGATTATCTTTATGGACAACATCTCAACATTCATAGTATGATTGCTTTACCACAATTCAACATTTGGTAAATTCATCATCATGATTAACGAGCTTACCATGATCCCAGAACTCATAATCCTCAAAGATATTAAATATCCGAGATATCCTTACGGATCTATGAATGACAATTCCATCATATTGAGGTCTATCATATACATGTTTAGCCTCATCATGATATTTGCTAGTGCATTTTAGAAGATTATGTATTTTGTAATTCAATCTTTCAAGATCTAAACAAAACTCCCACTTGCCTTTAAAAAATTTAAAGATTACCTTTAAATAGTTTAGCAAGTAGAGCAACAATACATTGTTCTCTTTTGGGATATTACAAAAAACATTGATAGTTCCTGACTTTAGTTTGTTACAATCCACTTTACAAGTAGTTTAACAAATTCAGAACTTCATTATAAGACTTAATGTGATTCATCACATTCCACAAAAAAATGGTGTCTTATTAATCTTCTAGGTTGGAATCTTATTGAGTATATTCAATCTATATTCAATCTACTAACCTTGATAACATGTGGAAGAAACTATAGTTATCTTGAATCAAACATGCCAATAGATTTTGATTCTTTTAACTGAACATACCATAAAACTATGGTATTTCATTAGAATTAATATTGTAAGATAATCTAACAATATTTTAAGATAACCATCTACTCTTTGGCTTACCTATTTACCAACAAAGTAAAACTTAATGGTACAATAGAATTACCAAGTCAATTGTATGTATTATAACACAAGTTTTCTTGACCAAGTCAAAAGACATATCAGTTATAATCCCACTATACGTTATAAGTCATTGATCAACTCATTGACTTCATGCATATGTCTTAAAACACGACAAGTTAACGCCTTACTTTATATTGTAAGTCTTGTATTAAAAGACTTCATGTTTGTGACTTTACAAAATCATAAACATTTATAATTAAAGTAATTATGAACACCACCTCGGTTTCAATTTCAAGTTAATATTTACTACATATATTTAGGTCATTCAACGAATACTTAAATTCAAAGTAGTACTAGATTACTTCATTTAATTATGTCATTCCATGAAAAGTTCAACGTAAAACGCAAAATCATCCATGCTCGCTCTCACGACACGTGGATATTTTACCTTGGTCTATAATCTAGTTCACGTTCTCACGTAACATAAATTGCAACAACAAGTGTTTCATAAATATTGAATGACATAAATATTTAAAATAAAGTAGTCTTTGTTATCATCTTGACACATGTTCTTAATAAGGCAATCATACACATTTAAATGTATAATCCCTATTAGAACGTTACTCTCTTACCTTGCGGTCAAGAGAATCCATTTAAATCATATTTATATATGTTGTGCCTTGCACACAATAAAGATTTCTCCCACTTGTGCATGGAACAACATCATGCAGCATATAAACTACACGATACACGTTCGTTTATTTGATTAATATGATTTGTGTCATAGATATAAATAGTAGATATAGGACTATATTGATTAGTAAGGAAACGCACATGACAATCCTTAAAAAAAATAAGTGCCTACGATTGAAAAGTAATTATCTACATGATATTCAAGAGATAATTTGGATTACTACACAGCAAACAAAGCTTGTAGCTCCCATCGAATTTAGAAATAAAAAAAAAAAAAAAAAAAAAAAAAACTTCTTATTCAAGAATGCAACACAAATGCTCCCACTGAATCTGACAACATTGTAAGTATTGCATAACCAGTGAAAACAACTTGCTTGCCTTTTACTTTCCTACACCTTTGAAGAACCATACGTAATCATTACTAAGGTACTAAAATGTGTATTCTACTATATGAATGATGGGTTATCCATCAATGTTATTAACTTAAAAAATTGGGTATGTAATTTCTTCCTTAACAGGCCTACCATCCCCATACTGGTATGAAGCACCTTTAAAGGTTAAATCAAAACAACTAGATAAATTAGCTAGTTTTCCTTTTACCAATTTTCGCGGTAATTAGTCTATCTTCTAATTTAGTAGCTCATATACATGTTTTCCAGTTAACTAAATCTCATGTTTGTTACAAAAGGATTCATTCACCAAACGAGGGTAATGAAATCTTTATGGAAAATAAGATGTGCAATTCATTGCTATGAGTTACATTAGAATTTAGACAATTCGAATGTTCCTATAATACCTTTCTCATTCATGAAAAGGAATAAGATTGAGTCTCATTCTTCTCCCATGGAAAAGAGACTTTGTTTATCTTTTCGGTAAATTATTCTCGATCAAACATTTGTTTGAAAACAGAATGAATCAATTTACTAATAAAAGACTAAACCACGTTTACGGTTAAATGTTGCATTAATACATTCAAAAGAATTACAAAATTCAATTTTAGTATTTTCGATAATTAACCTTTTCAAGAAAATTAAATACTCATGGTTCATAAACATATAACCATTTAATTTTCACTGAAAACTAGGATCCAAATTGTCATAATCTCATCACGTCAGTTGATCTGCTAGTAATGAGTTTATACAAAATGGTAGAGCTCTTGCTCAATTGCCAATTTCAATTGCAACTCCTAGATTTATGGGATTTACATTTAGCCAATTTCAATTGTCATGTAAACATGTTTTATCCCCATCTTATGCCTTGAGTTGCCAGTTCTCACTACAAAACTCAATTAAGTTGTCCAACTTAAGAAACTGCAAAATCGTCCATGCCCGTTCTCACGACACGTAGACATTTTACCCTTTGATTACGATCTAAGTCACGTTCTCACGCAAATAAAAGGTAATCTTAGGTGTTTCCGTTTTGCTGGATGGCATATAACTTAAATTAAAGGGTAATAATTTTGATGTCAAATCAAATATGTACAAAGATGTCATGCATTCATCTTCGTAACATAGGTTTTATTAAAACATTTATATCTTGTTTTAATGTATAAGCTTTTCATCATCAAACTTTAATTGAGGTATTGGATTCACCAATCAAGGAATTTAGTGTTAATTATTATCCATTATACCGTACTTTTGCATAAGTGTAAACACTTAGTGTTTCGGTAATTACCACCAAGTGGCGCATGGAATTAAAACTAATTCGCCTTAAGATGAGCTTGCACATTTAATGGCTTACTAAGTAGCTCCATTCGAACTTACAAGAGAGGACCGTGTAAGCGCTAAATCATAACCTTAGACAACCTTTCAGTGCGATCGTGCGCACTTCTTTATTAACCCCTTTATAGTTCATTCTAGTGGGTGGGCCGTTCGGACCATTTGTACCAAAGTCACCAATCAATTAAATGATTATGATTACTATGCTTAAAATACATGTTTCACCATTGTTTAGGTCGGTTTATTTTCTTGTAAAATACCCTTGTTACACATAACAAACAAGCAAGTATTTAAAAATAAACAAATAAACAATGAATGCATAACAAAAATAAGTCATGCATATCAAATAGTCACATGCAAACCTTTTGATAAATCCTATTAATAATCAATTCTAGATCTCGTCAATATGTACATGTTTAATTAAGACTTTCACCCGTTTGACATAATGTACAAGGTGAGCCACATGCATCGATTCATCGATTATGCAAGTCAAAAGTAAACACATACCACATAGCACATAATTGATTAAATTAATAATGATTGAGGTCTTCCCCAATTTTAGATCTATCATAATTTAGTGTATATCACTTAAACAAGAAAGACATACAATAAAAGCAGATCCATGATAAAACATGCATGTAATTATCATGGACATAAATTACACTTAACAATTAATGCAATTATAACAGAGTTACGCAATACACATAAAATTGCATGCATCCTAAGGTTTCTAATCCAATTAAAACTTTAGTTTACAAAACCCTAATTAGGGCACCAAAAAAATGCCCCCCCTAAAAAATTAGGGTTTAGGTTTTGAAAACCCTAGATCTACGCATAAATAATAACACAATCATGTTTATTTTAATTATGTGTTTCAGTAATTAATTACTTGTTATACAAGGCTCGTGATGCCACTGTTTAGTTTATAATACATGACATACAATAATAACATGTAGACATCAAGAGTACACAGCGGAAGACTTAAGATCATAACAAATAAATAAATAGTAACTGAAAGTATGCGTAACGTACCTCTTGCAAATGTCAAATCTCTTGAACAAAACAGAAGAAGTGGTTTAAAGAGTTGTCCCTTACCGTTTTACAACTCAAACCAATTAGGTGTAAGAATAGTGTCTTACTACCACGTTCTTGTACACACGAATTAACCAACGAATCAAGTGATTGCTAGATCTAACACAAGTCCTTGTTTTATGAAAAACAAACCAAACTCCCTAACTAGGGTGTTCGCCGAGAATTGCAAGAGAAAGGAGAGGAGAGATCTAGGGTTAATTCAATGCACAAAGTTATGAAAAAACCCTAGAACCTAGCCTTGTTTATATAGTGTATGGAAACCTTTGGGAACAAGTTAGGGCTTGGGTTGAGAACCCTCCCCTTGGGCGGCCATGATACAAGCCCAAGAGAAACCAGAAACTTTTCCATTTCTAGATTTTCCATTACTAGTCCTTTCTCTTTTCATTTAACGGTCGTTAGTCATTTTTCCGTTAAATACTTAACGACCGTTAAATAGACTTTATGTGCAATAAGTAATCGTAAACATTAACATTAATTATTTAACTTTAATTCTCATTCGCTAATGTGTGCAATCCCGTGGTCACGAGTTCGAATCCGGACATTCACGTTTTACAAATATATTCATATTCCAACACGTTCTACGTTTGAAAGGTTATTATGCCTATTGTCAAAGTTGGTCCAATCGCACTTTTCGAGTCCCTTCCATTACTAAAACACCCTTTAAGACAAAGGGTGGTCTACAACTTTATATGATAAATGAACATAGATTTGCGTTGATCACCTTATTGAACTTGTTATCTCTCTCCATAAGTGAATTGGCAGTAAGCTATCAGTATCCCCTCTAGATTGCATAGAAGCTTTCGAATCTGATTCTATACCATGTATAACAATATATTTCCCTTTATCAACACCAGCATTCTTGTATTTTGCAGCTACTACATCCTTTAGCTTCCTTGATAGCGATTCTTTAAGTGGTGGAATCACTTGTCTTGGCACATTTCTACTTGGTCTTGCTAGCCAATCGTTCATTCGATGGTACCTGTTGCAAACATACTCAAACTATTGCTTTTACACAATTTTTAATAATACGACAGGATTTAACCAAGGAGTCTGTCATGAAACCATGACAACAAAGATGAAAAACAGGCCGTAGTTTCAGATTAGAACGTTTTTGTGACAAAATGGGTTATCGTTCAGATAATTAGGTAGTTATCTATGTACCTTATCTATGTCATGTAAACTTGGTTATACTTTTATAAGTATAACTTAATACTCATCTGATATTCTAATGCATTTTGCTAATGAGTAACTAATTACTCAAAGTATTTGCATACATCCCACATCGGCCTGCGTGCAATACTTAAGGGGAAGTGGTGCTGTATAAAACCAAATACATGATATTGTAGAAATCACTTACCTGGATTGGGTCAATGGATGATCAAAAAATTCCATGGCCTAGGTTGGTGACCTCATTGCACTTTTAAGGGGTGCCTGCCTAAGGTCGGCCAAAGAGGTCGAGCCTACATCATAATTTGTTGAGGGCTTGCGTTCGCGCAGCCCCGTCTAATACTTGAGTTGTTTAAAGCTTAACCTGTTGAGGTCTTAACTTCGTTTTAGCTTATTTCTTTGTCTTGTAGTCCATCTCTTGTCATTAGAAAAACCATATGATAATCTCAATATTACATACAGTTTAGCTTAACTAGCTTCTTCTTTATCACATCTTTACAACACAAAGAAGAGAAAACACTATGATTTGGCTAAATAGACATATGACATGTAACTATGTAAGCAAAAAGATCGTAGAACCTATGAAATTTAAGATTCCTGATGCCACATGTGTTTTTAGTAACGAGATTATGATGATTTATGTTATGAGTAACACATTATCTCACAAAAAAACTCAAACTTTCAAAAAGTTAGAAAAGTCAACATGCTAATGGACACTCACACGTCCATTTTGACCCTTAACCGTATTTGTTTTTGGTTTTCAGGTAAAAGAAACCGGAAGTACAGGTGTTTAGTGTTTGGTGTGCCATCGAATAAACGAAAAAATTAACAAGTTCAAAATGAAATCTTTAATTGGTCTATGGTTTGGGTAGGAATCGGAAACATTTAATCAAATAGGCTGACGGAACTTTAACCAAATTGAACCAAAAAATCAGAACATTTTCTAAATAAAAGAGTAAACATTACACATAATTTTATCTTCCAAACTAATTATCTAAGATATCACACTCAGTTGGTGCCCATAGACCAGAAGAATTGCCAGAGTTATTCCTTGTGGGGTGGACAATGGCTGGTGCCAAAAAGCACTCGGGAGTTAAAGTATTCCCGCCGATCTACACCTTTTATTATGGAATCATCTTAAATATCTTTAAGACACGTCATACAATCACACTTTTTATGTGTATCAAAATTGCCAAGTTAACATAATTCATTTCAAAATACTCCATGTCATATATAAAACTAAACCACTTTTACATACAATCTGCCAATCAAAGAACAAAACGCCCTTTAGCGGTTAACACACATTCTGATTTCTAAATCTTATTTGAACTTGTCAATCTTCATTTATTGTCATATGACTTCTTGGTTTCAACCTAATCGAGTTTTAATATGGTGTTTGGTTTGGTTTTATATGATATAAAATTAGTTTGGTTAGATTATGGTTTTGCTTCTACGACTTTACAAATCAATGAACCCGAACTGAACAACCCAATAAACCTGAAAACCAAACCGATGAACGCCCCTAGTTGGAACATGGAAGTGTCTCACACAAAACATAATTCGTCGTAGATTTTCCTGTAAAAAGATTAATTTAGGTAACCAATTTACTGGATGCATTTCATGTTTGTCAATGTATTTCGAAGTAGTGCCTTGTTTGTAAGGTATTCTCAATGCCTTTCAATCTCGTCAAATGAGAGGTTTTATGCACCATTGGTGTTCTCATAAACGCTAAGGTTGTATGGTATTGTCTTGTTCTTGAGTGCCATCCCAGGTTTCAGTCAATCTTGTATTTTTTGGTAGTTTCTTAGGAGGCCCTTGGTCGTGAATAAATTTTCGGTAGTTTCTCAAGACGCGCTTGGTCGAAATGGAGGGATGGAAAAGTAATAGAGTTATTATACAAAGAAGTCATTAAAGTTTGCACAAAAATTCTCTTAAGTCATTAAAGTTTCAAAGTTGTCATCTAGGTTACTGAACTTATAAAAACATACACTTCTATAGCTTATGTGTTAATCGGGTAACTTGAACGCACTTTTTTGAATATGTTAAGTAACACAAATGTCGTGTTTTTACAAGTCCAGTGATTTTACGTATATTGTTATATAGGTTCAGTAACCTCAAAAATGACATTTTTTATAAGTTTATTAACCTGAATGACAACTTTAAAGTTTTAGTGACTTAAGAGAACTTCCACGCAAAATTTAGTGACTTCTTTGTATAATAACCCAAAGTAGTATGTAGGGATGGATGTGATTTTGTGAAATGGTGTTAGCATCTCACATTTCCTGGGTAAGCCATTTGGCCATGGGTGGGATCATTACAAATAAGAGGCCAAATCAATAGGAGAAAGATACATTTTTTCTTGTCTTTCCCTTAGTTTAGTCTTTGGGTGAAAATCAGTCTCTTTATTTGGCTGCAATTACTAGTTTTAACATTCAATAGCTTTTCTTGGGAAGTAAAGATTTACTTATGGAATAAATTTTTATTTTCTTAAGCAGTGCTATAACATATTAAAACTAATATATTAAGAATTAGTTAAAATATTTATTAAATATGGTATTAGAGTGGACACAATTTAATGTATATATTTAATATTTCGTTAGAGTTAAAGTAATTTTTCCCTTCGCATCTAAACAGGGGCGGATTTACATGTAAGGTAGGGTATGCAAGTGCATACCCTATAAGCTTTTGGCTTAGTGTAAAAATTTTAAGTTTTCCGTCACTATTATGTTGTTTTACATATAGTGCATACCTTGTAAAAGTAGAGTAAAAATGGTGTGCTTACCCTTTTAAATATCAACAAGAAACAAAGAAGGAAGAAATTTAAGGATAATGAAAGCTACGATCTTGAAAGTACATCAATGGGGTTTTTGAAAGAATATGGTGTGTATATTATTTGAGTTCGTTATAATTTTTATTAAAGTGCTTTTTGTTTATATTGTATGACACGTTAGTAAGCAAAAACGTTTTTTTGAGAATAGAAAATTAAATGAACTAAATAATGGCGAAATTTGATTTGTTTTCTAAGCATTAAATCTTGAACTTTTAATCGACTGATGCGACTGTACTAAATGGTTAGAACGGCTCACCCACTAGAACAAACTCAAAAGGGGGTTTAAAGAAGTGCGCACAGTCACACTGAAATGATGTCTAAGGTTATGCTTCTGCGCTTACATGATCCTCTGCCTCCCTGTGCATTCGATTGGATCTACCTAGTATAACTATTCTATGTACGAAGCATCTTAGTGCAAAGTTGTAAGTTTCTCAACGCATCGATTAAAACTTTGTAGAATTTAATCTTAGCAATTTAAAACTATGAGTAAGGTTTTGAATTTTTTTGTTATGAAGATGTATGCATGCTTCTTCATACATAAGTTTTGATTACACATAAAAAATTGTACCCTTTAAAATTTAAGTTTATGCCATCTAATGATATGAAACACTTGAAGTTGTAATTTAGTTATGTGAGACCTTGAGCTAGATTACGATAACAAGGTGAATCTTTATGTTGTGTGAGACCTCGGCTTAAATAATTTGCGGTTCTAAATTAGACAACTTAATTAAGTTAGTTAGTGAGACCTATAACTTAAGGCATAAGATGGGATAAAACATGCTTACGTTTTGCATAATTGTTTGGCAAAATTGTAAATCCCATATTTTCTAGGAACTGAAAACTTGTTTGTCAATTATTGTTCTTCGACAATTACCTATTCTATACTTTCATCACTAGCAGGTCAACTGATGTGGTGAAACTATGATAATGAGGGTCCTAGATTCAAGGAAAATTCTATGGTTAATATGAATATTGACCAAGGGTATTTTATTTTCTTGAAAGATTTAATTATCGAAAATACTATAATTGAATTTTGTTAATTCTTTTGATTGTATTAATGCAACATTAAACCGTAAACATGGTTTGGGCTTTGGTAAATTGATCTAGTTCTGTTTTCAAACAAATGTTTGATCAAGAAAAATTTACTAAAAGACAAACATAAACTCTTTTCCAAGGAAGAAGAGTGAGACTCAATCCTATTCCTTTTCATGATTGAGAAAGGTTTGTTAGGAACATTAGAATTGTCTAAATTCTAATCTATATAACTCATAGCAACATTAATAGTTAAGAAAATTGCACACCATGTTTTCCTTAAGAGATTTCATTACCCTCTGTTGGTGATTGAATTCTTATATGACATTTTGGTCAACTAGAAAACATGTTTGACATTTTATGAGTTATTAAATTAGAAGCTAGACTAATTACCGCAAAATTGGTAAGAGACAAACTAGTATATTTTATCTGGTTGTTTTGTTTTGACTAATTGAAGGTGCTATACATCATTATGGCGATGGTAGACCCATGAAGGAAGAAATTGCATGCTCAATTTTTCAAGTTTATAGCATTGATGGATGATCCATCATCTACAGAGTAGAATACACTCTTTTACTACCTAAGTAATTGTTACGAATGGTCTTTAAAAGGGGTAACAACGTAACAACACGCTATTTTTACTAGTTAATGAAACACTTACAATGTTGTCAAATCCAGTGGGAGTATGGTGTATTACTGAATAAGACATTATTGTAACGTTGTCTAATTCAGTGGGAGTTACAAGATTTATTATCTTGGTAGTAACTCAGATTACTCTAGATTTTCTTGAAATAATACATTACGTTCAAAATTGTAGACATTCATATTCTCAAGGATAGTTATGAACGTTTCCTTGATAATTAAGTGCTCCTACATCTACTTGTATTGCTTATATATCTATGACACTATCATATTGCTCACATAAACAAATGAATGTCATGGTGTTTATCTACTATATGATGGCACAAGTGGGAGAAGTATTTATTGTGTGCAAAGGAACAACACATACAAATATGATTAATTGATTCTCTTGATCTTGAGATAAGAGATTAATGTTCTAATAAGATTGTCTTGTTTAAAGAACATGTGTCAAGATTATAACATAGACTACTTTTATGTCTTATGTCATTCAAATTAAAGAAACACTTGAAGTTACATTTTAGGTTAAGTGAGATCTTGGCTAGATTGTAATCTTAAGGTAAATCTCCACTTGTTGTGAGATCGAGCGTGGTTGCTTTTACAGTTTCTTAAGTTGAACACTTCATGGAATGACATAAATAAATAAAGTAATACTATCTTAAATATTTATGTATTTTTAGAATGACATAAATAGATAGAGTAGTATATTAACTTGAAAATAAATTAATTGAAACCACTAGGTGGTGTTCATTACTACTTTAAATTATAAATGTTTATGTGTCTCTTTGTTAAGTCACAAACATGAAGTCTTTTCATTATTACAAGACATATAATATAAAGAAATACGTTAACTTATTATGTCTTCTTGTTAAGATATAAAGTCATTGCTAAATGACTTATAACGTATAATGGAATTATAACTGTTTATGTTTTCTTGTTGAGACATGGACATGAAGTGACTTGATCAAAAGTACTTGTGTTATAAAGCATACAATTGACTTGGAATTCTATTATACCATTAAGTTGTCTTAGTTGGTAAATAGGTAAGCCAAAAGGAATATGTTTATCTTACATATTGTTAGATTGTCTTATAATATTAATTCTAATTAAATACTATAGGTATATGGAATGTTCAGTTAGAAGAATCAAACATTTGTTATATTGTTTTATTCAAGATAACTATATCTTCTTTTCTTCCAAAAGTTATCAAGGTTAGAAAATTGAGTATTGATTGGATATACTTAATAAAAGTCAAACCTAGAAGATTAATAAGACACCATTTTAGTATGGAATGTGATGAATCACATTGAGTCTTATATTGAAGTTCTGATTTGTTAAAACTACTTTTGGAGTAGGTTATTAACGAACAAAATTTACGAACTGTTAATGTGATTTGTAATATCCCAAAAGAAAACAATTTAGTGTTGTTCTAATTGCTAAAGTATTTATAGATAGTCTTTGATGAGTGTCGAAATACTCATCATTTTTGTACAAAATAAACTGCAAAATCATCCGAAAACACTCGAAACACATCAAAATGATCAAAATATCACAAATCGGTGTTTTATGTGTTTTAAATGCAAAATATCAAAATCGGATGAAAACGATCAAATTTGCAAAATTGCGCTTTAGTCCCCAAGTTTCAAAAATTGTCAAAAATAGTCCCCGAGTCAAAATTTCAAAAGAAAAATCACCAAAGGTCCTTTTAAAATCAAAACTTGTCAAATTTAGTCCTTTGGTGAAAAATGTCAAAAGTTTGAGAAAATTACAAAAATGGTCCTCCAAGTTTGAAAATTGGCAGAATTGGCCCCTGGAAAATTGGAGAATGTCAGATTTGGTCCCTGTACTTTTGAAACTTGTCATTAATGGTCCCTTGAAGTAACTTTGTTGAATTGGCAGGTATAGTCCTTGATTTTCAGAATTTGGCACAACTAGTCCTTGTATTAATAAAGCCCTTAAACCTTTTTGGCCTGCCTTTCCCCTTGGACCCCTGTCACATATGCATTGTGAACCCCCTTTGTTATTAACTGCCTTGGTCAAATGGCAGTCAAACCCAATCCCCTTTTGGCGCGTTTTTCTTCTCTTCCCCAACTGCTCCCTGCTATCACTCCATCTCCCACACCTCCACCTCAACCCCCTCACACCCTTGTCCCCCCACCTCATCACAACTCCAAGAAACATTAAATGCCTCTTCACCCCTTCACTCAACCATAGCCACCTGTCAAAACATTATTTCCCGCCAAAATAGATCAATGGCCAAAATTGATCTCTAGCCATCCAATGGCTATCAATAGAAGTGGGAAAAGTCCAGAGCAAGTGGGAGAGTTGATTAGCATATAAAAAGAAGAAGGAGGAAGCAAGAGGAGAGAGTTAGTAATTTTTAGTTTTATCTTAAAATGTCGTTTTTAATTTAAAGTCTTTAAATTAGTATAAAACTTGTTGTATTCTGTTTCTTTGTATCCAACTTAGTGTTTTGTAATCATTATAACCTATTTCCAGTTATCAATTCAAGTTATGTTAAGATTTCATGTTTAAAGTTACTGTTACAACTTTCCTTCTCAAAATCTCATTCAAAAGCTTTTCAATGCTCATCTATTAGTTTCAATAAGCTTAAATGAGCTTATGATAGCTTTGTACAAGCTCACATTCAAGTTTCAATCATTTTTGAGTTTTGGTCAACCAAAGTCAAACTTAGCTCAAATTGGTCATGGAAGCTGTTTTGGGATGATACAGAGGTGAAATTGGGTTGGATTAGGATTGATTAGATTGGTTTTGGGTTTGGTGTTGGCCTGCATCAGCTGGAGTTCAAGTTAGTTAGTTTCTCTTTTTCAAAATTTCAAGTCATTTACATATTATGGTTGTTTATGCATCTGTGGTCACAACTGATTTTCATGTGTTTACATAGCTGCAATTAGGTTATATGAACTCTGTTTGATCAATGGAATTAGTTAATTCAGTGGTAATCTTGTTTTAAGCTCATATCAGTGATTATAAAGGGTGTTTGGATTTGGTATTTAAACTGAAATATAGGTTTATGCAGTGCTTAGTACCTGTTGTCCCATGCTTGTGAATCTGTTTTAAGCTCATTTGAATCATTCCTTTGAGCCTGCAACCACAAAAGTCAAAAACTCCATTGATCCATCTCAACAGCTTACTGTTGAGATTTTAGCAAGATCAAAGGCTTAATTTATGCTTAAAATACATAGAACTAGATTGCTTTAGCTTTATTTCATCAAAATACATCATTTTCAGTTCACAAATCTTGATCAAACCTCAACTTAGTCAACATTTTGGTTTTGTGAAAAGTCAAAGTTTGCAGTGAGTTTTGGGCCAACTAGAGTGATTTTGTTGAACTCATTTCGAGTCTTTATCTATAAAACTTGTTGTTTTAGAAAGTGCTTCTGGTCTATTTTATCATGCCCATTTTAGTATATTTTTGCAAATTTTTCTATAAGCTCAAAAGAGCTTGTCAAGGAGAGCTTAAGTGCCCTGTGCAGGGCACTGTTGCCTGCACAGGGCTTGTGCAGACTTTGTAACTCCTGCACAGAGCTCATCTGAGCACCCCAAGGTCTAAGTTTTGGTTTACAAGCTCTCAACCAGGTCTACTACTAGTTCCAATCATTGCTTTCTATTTTCCAGCTTATTTGATTGCTTATTTTCTGCCTACAAGTAGCCCCCTTAAGACTGATTTTAGCTTAAACTCTCAATAAGCCAAATCTGTCTTAGCTTGCAATCAGAGGTTGTAACTTGTTGATTTTTGTTCCATCTTAGTTACTTTAGCATATTGCATCTTGTGTATCAGTTTGGTGGCTTTTGAACTCCATTTGCTTATTAAAGTGCTTATTTCAATAAACACTTTCTCATCAGTTTCAATATCCTCCACATAAGCACCTGCTTTTCTAATTTTCCTAGCTTCCTAATATTGTTTTAGACTTTTCCTGAAATTTTCAGATTTTTTCAAGTTGATTTGCTATTTTTCTGTATTTTATTTAGTTTTTTATCCTTTTTAAATAGCTTTTAATACAAATAAATTAGAAAAAGCTTAAAAAAATATGTTTTCTGTTTTATTAGGTTAAGATAAATATAAAAGTAATAAAAAATATTTTTCCATAATTTTCTTAGTTTAAAAAGTATTTTTTAGCATTTTAATTAGTTTTAAATAGTTTTAAATTAATAATAAATACATAAAAAGTCTAAAAAATATATTTTCTGTTTTAAAATTAGTTTTATCATATTTTAGATTTTTCCAAGTTATAATTTCATTTTTCTAGGTTAATTTTGTATTTTTCTCTATTTTAGTGCATTTTAAATACTTAATAAATAGTTTTTAATTAATAATAATTAATTAAATAGTGTTAAAAATAATTTTATTTTTCTAATAATTTTCTTTTATCATTAGGATTGTAAAAATGTATTTTTCATATTTTTAGGATTTATATTGTGTAAGTTTCACGTTTTTAATTGTACGTTTACGTGATTTTTTATTTAAACGTAAGTTTTAGGTTTTAAACGTTCATCACTTTAAATATAGTGATAGCGTTTATTTAATATCTTTTATCTTTTTAATTTTCTTAATTTGTATTTAAGTCGCTTTAATTTATTAACTTTTTCAGTAGTATATTCATCCATCAATCCCTTCTGATCGCTATCATTAGTGATCATTCTACCGTCTGAATCAGTGTTTGCACACCATTGAGTCTCCTTGGGACTTAACGACCCGGGAATCCACTGTATTCTCTGATCTTCATTGTATTTGTGTCTGAGCAGTTTTAAGTCTGTTTGACTTGACGGTTTGGCACGGATCAGTCTTTATAATTACAAAAGCAAGTGGGAGTTTTGTTTAGATCTTGAAGAGATTAAATTACAATTACAAAACACATAATCTTCTAAAATACACTAGTGAATAACATAATGAGGCTAAACATGTAAATGATAGACCTCAAGATGGTGGAATTCTCATTCATAGATCCGCAAGGATATCTCAGATATTTGATATGATGAGAAAAATGAATTACAGGATCATGGTAAACCTGTTAATCATAATGATATATTACCCAATATTGAATTGTGAAAAATTATTCATACTATGAATATTAAGATGTTGTCCAAAAAGGTGATCAACTTTGGAAACTTGTTTATCTTAATAAAGATGAGTTTCTTCAAAAAGAAGGAAAACCCTAGTGGTTTAAATCTTTGTGTAGAAATCATATGGACAAAATTGTACATGTGTTTAATGCATGACTTGTGACAAGATTATTAATCACACTTAAGCGATTAACTATGATTGAATATTCTTTCCTTGGAACATTAAATATATAATGATTATGATTGTCATACTTAATTTCATTTATATGAAATATGACAATGAATATCAAAACTCTTTCTTGTGTGATTACTTTTGCGAGGACGATAAGTAATACAAAGGAGTTTTATGAATTCACATAATCTTTGGAAATGTACAAACGGCAAGAATCCATGAATGGATATATGCATGCATCTAGGAGATGATTCTTATGTTTAACTATTAAATCCTAATTTTGGTTTAAAATTAAAATAAGATAATTTCTATGTATTCCTGAAAGCTAGTGGGAGTATTATGTTTATTTTCTTTAAATCTTATATGTTGTGGGTAGTAACATTCCATCTAAGCTAAATGTTAAGTTTTAGTTTGGAATGGAACTTCACTTGAAAGATTTAGAAAATAAGACATACAACCTTTGAGTATATGTTTATTGTTTGTAAACATGTGCGGTAAATAAATGAGTCTAATAGAACATGATGTATCATTTGTAAAATGGATATGTAGAACATGAATGAAATATTAGTTTGACACAAGGATTTTTCATGTACATCATGTTATTGTTATGCTTCAAAGGCAAGATGATTTGACAACATTGATATCTAATGAAGTTATAAGATAACTAGTGTAATGAATATTCTAATAGAATATGTTTGAATCTAGAATTACATTCCTCAGCCTGGAATTGCTCTCAAAATTCTATGGATGAGCAATACGACAATTGTTGCGTAATTGTCATAGCCAACAAACTTTAAAGTTTTGAAGGCATCAAACATTACACTGTAGATATTGAAGTTTACGAGATTTTAAAGAGCATATTGTTGTTTGTATACAATGTTGCTGGTTTAATTGAAATGACACTCAATACTAGTCATGGTAGGATTTCATCTTTGTAAATGACCATGTGAAACTAGTTGTGCTCAACTAAGAGCATAATTGCATTATACAATAAAGAATAAGAATACTTTAAACTTTAAAATGTTTGAAAGTTTGATTGTCATAAATTGGTGGTTGAGGATGTCACACATTTTATGAAATATTATGTGGCAACATTAAGATATTTTGAATGCACACATACAAGAACTTCACTAGTTGAATTCTTGAAATAAGTATTCTCAAAATTCCAATAGATCAAAGTTAGTTGAAATTATGCCTTGTCAACAAGTATGATTGCCATTACTTGAGAAATAATTCATTAACCAGTATTATCATGCATTGATCTATTTAGTATTTGGATAAGGGATGTTATGAACAAATATTATTTAAATGAAGTAAAATATTGGTTATGTTTATTTTTCATTTTCTTAATATTATATCCTATATTTGCATGTTTAATCCATGAATAACTTATGTTATTCTAAAAGTCCGTTGTCGATCAATGATGTGGGAATGTCATTGAATTAAGACAAATCGAGTTTTGTAGAATATACTTTAAAGTATATTGATGCGTGGGACATGCCAATTCACATAATATTCAATGAATTGAATATAGGATGATCCCAACTTAACATGATTGTACTTTATGGATCCTTGTCATTAAATAAATCATGTATATTTATCCTCGACTTGAGATACCGGATAATCATATGAATGTAGTACACTTGTGTGAAATAGTCTAAAGCTATCCGTAAAGGTGGTTATAAGGGCTATTTCGAAGTGTTGCAAAGTTCATGAGTTTTGCTTGTAGTCAAGAGAATTTGCTCATTTGAATTTGTTTCAAAGCATAATCTGTTTTGGGCCCCTCGTAGGATTGGCAAGATGTTTGTAAGGCCTTACCCAAGATCTATCCGGAATACGTTCGATGATTTGGTAATCTTGTTCAATCGATGTAACGAGAACAAAATATTAACTTGTGAAATGACTCGATCCATATTCACAGTTAATGAAGTATTAGAAGTAAAAGGATAAGTATTAATGATGAATCATTAAAATGGTTTTTCCATGGAAACCACACTCGATTCGATCTGGGGGCATTTGCGTGTTAGGCTAGACTAAACCAATGTTATTACTATATTAAGATATATCCAAACGGGAGTTGAAAGGTTATGGATATAAATTAATATTAGTATGACCGGATTCGAACTCGAGACTTCGGGATTGCACACATTACGTATGAGAATCAATGTAAATAATAATTAATATATTAAATGTAATATTTAATTATTGATCACGAAATAAATACTTAACGATAGTTAACGAGTTTTGACTATCGGTCGTTAAATGTCAACGGGATATGAAGAAAAGTTAACAAGCCAAGAGAAGGTTTTAGGAACCCTCTTTTGGGCTTGTTTTTTGCCGAAACTATAGAATCCCACATCGGAAACCATAGTAATCTTGACATCTACCATAAGGCTATAAATACATCCCCATGTATTCATCCTTTGGTACACTAGATTTCAATAGAAGGCCAAACTTATTTTTTCTTACCTCTTGTTCTTAGGTCGACGAGTAAAACCCCATGTAAGGGATTTACGAGTGACCTTGAGCATAACAAAGGTGTTTGGTTAATATATTGTGATCAAGAACCTAGCTTTTCTCATTGATTCGCTAGTAATACGTGTGTACAAGAACGAAGAGCAAATACACATGTGTTTGCATATCTTGGTGGGTCGACAAGGGTTTTGGTCGACATTCATAAACCCTAAGTTATTATGGTTTAAGGTTTCGTGGTACTTGATCTTAATTTGGGGCTTTCATAAACCCTAATTGCATTGATTCGCAAAATGTACGCATATACTTTTAATTCGGTTAATTAATTTACAAGTATTATTCATATTACTTCCGCTGCATGCTTTGATGATGTTTACGTGTTTACTTTAATTGTTATGATTAGTAAAACCCAACATGTAAGCCTGTGAGAGAAGGAGCAGGTGGATATGAGTGATGGAAATTGAAAAGTCTTACTTCGGAAATATACCTATTTTATAGGTGAATAGGTGAGAGTTTTTTTTGTATATTATAGTAGTTTCTTTTTCTTTTATTTATATAAGACAGGAATAAGTGAAATTGTTAAAGGGACTAGATCAAGATTGTTATTTGTTAATTTTTTTTTTAACTTTTGATCACATATTCAAGCATGCTTCAAACAATCAACAAAAAGTTTTATAAAAAAATTGACTCGAAAATTTTTAACCGACAAAACCCAAGTTTTTTTTTTTTTTTTTTTTTTTCCCAGTGTGCATACCCTACGACGAATTCCTAGATCCGCCACTGCATCTAAAGCATGTGAACTCGCAATAATGTCTAAGCGAAGGAATCTTGTGAACTATTTCTGGCCCGTTGTCGTTCATTGTTTAGAATAGAAATAGATTTAATTGACACAAAATGACTATTAGTACACGGTAATTCTCTTGTTAAACAAAGAGTTTGATGCCATGAAATGGTTTGAACTTAAGTTTTAGTGTCATGTGACGTTGGCTCATCTGGACGTATTTCTTTTACCCATTTACGTACGAAGTTTGACACAATCCTTTATATCATTCTAGTTCTTCATTTTCGATTCCCTTTAGATTGAAGACCCTAACTTAATCCTCTTTAGCTTAAATCTACGGAGTACATATATGATCTATTATAGCTTTGAAAAAAATAAATGTTTTTGCACCCGCTACACACGTGGGAAAATATATCTCGTTCACGACAAATAACATAAACATAACAAGCAACTTTGGACTTAGTAATATGAGGATTAGCTTGTATACTTTCAACAGTCTAAACAAAAGATAATTTAAAGCATAACTAAGGAGCTTATTATGAAAACATCATAAAGTAAAGATCCACAAGTGAGTTATTAAAGTTCAAACTTCAAACATAAACTACACCTTCTTTACTTTGCGGAAATTACGATTTCTCTACCCCATGTTGGCCATTAGACTAGTTGGATAACGGCGATGTACATGAGCTAGAACAACCAAGACTTAACCAAGGAGTTTATCATGAAACCATAACAACAAAGATGAAAAACAGACAATAGTTTCGAATAAGAATGTTGACTGTGGGTGAATTTTGTGGCAAAATGGGTAAACGTTAATTAGGTAGTTAATATGGTTTCAGTACACGTTACTACTTACTAATAATAGTCCACAAATAAGTTATCACGTTCAAACTTGAAGAAGTATGAATCGACAAGTTATCGTTCAAACATGAACTAGTTAGTTATCAAGTTCAAACATGAACAACGCCTTTGCTTCGCAGAAATTACAGTTTTTCGTTCATATTTTGGCCATTGGACTAGTTGGACAGCTGCCCACATGAGCAACAAGTTTAATACTAGTATACGAGAACAAGTGTTAAATTTTGGGGTATTAATCTGTGGCAAACATGTCATTCTATCAATTGCTAATGGCTCTCAAGTTATGATTCATTGCAGACTTATTACAGGGGTTAATCATGGTCAAAGCATAATTGATTTAAAGTTCCAAGAAGTTCATTTCTGCTGAAGCATTACTCATTTCTGCTGATGAATCATTTATAGCCGTTAGAGGGGTCTTAGTGTATCTTTTTCTCCTATTTAATAAGTCCCTTAATCTAGGGTTAGTTGCAACTGTGTGTGCAGTCATTGTCTCATATTCTTTTCTCTCTGATCATTTCATTGATCTTGTCTTCTCTTTGTATTTGTATGATTATTGTCTCATTGACATTAATCTAATCTTGTAACACTTTGGATACTATTGTTGATTAATCTAAGCCGACTATTGAGGCTTAGGTTTGAATAAAGGTTCTATTGTTCATCTTGTGTTGCTGATACTTTCGTACAACAAGTAAAACAATAACTTGGCAAAGAGGGTGCTCGCATCATATACGTTATCTATGTCAAATAAACTTGTTTATATAACTTAATACTCATCTGATATTCTGATGCATTTTGCTAACGAAAACGAATTACTCAAAGTATTTGAATACATCCCACATCGGCCTGCGTGCAATACTTAAGGGGAAGTGGTGATGTATAAAACCAGATACATGATAATATAGAAATCACTTACCTGGATGGGGTCAATGGATGATCAAAAAGGTCCATGGCCAAGGTTGGTGACCTCATTGCACTTTCGAGGTGTGCCTTTCTAAGGTCAGCTCATCAGGTTGAGCCTACATCATAATTTGTTGAAGGGGCTTGCGTTCACGCAGCCCCGTCTATTACTTGAGTTAAAGTTTCTATTGTAAGCTAAGCTACTATTTTAAGCTGTTGAAGTCTTAACTTCATATTAGCTTATTCCTTTATATCATAGCCTCGTAAAAAACTTGAGTTATGGAAAGTTATAAGTTCATCCCAGCTTATTGGGTGAACGTATATTGGTCAAGTTTGATTTTTTTAGTTTTATAATCAACTTCACCAACACTTGTGCCTGAAAACATAGTAATATTCTGAATACTTACGATTCACATCGAAGATTTTACTTCTTTGACCGATGTGGGATATACATATGAAATGGTTTTATCCAGCACATGATATTGCATATGCTTACACGCTAACTTGTGCATTTCTAGTACTCTAATCTATACCATTCATGTGTTCATCATAAAGCGTTCATATTTGAAGCTACTCGGATTCTCAATAAAAAAAAGTTTAAATTATGTTATTAAGTGACGACACAATTTTGAGACGGGGAGATCTTCTAAGCAGTACACATTTTATCACTGAGTTCACATGTGTTTTTGTTCTTTTTTGTTCGGTTGTGGTTGAGGAACATATTGCCAATGATACAACTCGCTTTGCGTTTCTTAAATTACATGCCATGAAGTTAATTAAGTATTCTTGGCTGCAAATAGTTTAGTTTCGAACTCAGCTCGCAGTATATATATTTGGAGCTCGTCAATAAGCTTGTTATTAAGCTTGTTAATGAGCTCAACTATAATACAAATGCATAATGTATTATATAAGTTTAATATTTAAAATATGCTAGTGCCGTTTAGACTTGTTTAGGTTCGCGAGCCCAATCGTACATAAAGCTCGAGCGCGAGCGTGATTAATAAATGAGTCGTAATTTAGGCTCGAGCTGACTCGTTCGAGCTTTTTACCGATCCATTTTTGAGCTTTTCATGAGGCTCATTTTCACCCTAAAAGAGACCTTACACGATGAGCCACACCTTTGTAAATAACAGGTTGGAGTACCATTTTTTCAAGTGCCAAAAGATAATAAAAAAGGTGAAGAACTTTATTTTCATTTCCCAAATACAAGTTTGAAACGAAGTCTAATAAATCAAACTCCCGTACAAGCTAGCAACTGAAAACATAGTAATATTCGACACATGTATGCACATCGTTTGTTATAGTGTATAAACAAAATAGATTTAGCTTCTTTATTTTATGTGGGATGTATGTTGAAATATTTTTGATCATGTATACTAGTAACTTAGTACATAATACCGACATGTTAACTCATGCATTTCTAGTATTCTAATCTATACTAGTTATCCGTTCATTATATATAAATCGTTGTAACTTGTATTCATATATGTTCATTATAGATCATTTGTATTTTGAAGCCGCTCTTATAATTTACACCAAAGTTTTAATATGGTACTTAGTAAGGGGACGGCGCAATTTGAGTCATTTCATATAGGCCTACTCTAATATTTTTGTTCTTTTATGTTTGGTGGTGTATGAGGAAAAGATTAGCGATAATGCAACTCGTTTTGTGTTTCTTGAACTACATGCCATGAAATTGTTGGTAATGTATAGTAATTTTTTCAGTGGAGAGCCACGCCTTAATTTATTTTTGTAACATGTCACTATAGAATCAACATTGCATTGTACGGTAAGTGTTCAGTAATTAGTTCAGGTGGATCATTGAAACGTCTAGAGATTGGAATGAACGCCAACACTGAACTTGGTTTCTTGAAATATGAAATTTCAAAAGATGGTTATTGCTAATTTTTTTAGAGTAATGATACAATAACGGTTTTATTATATTATATAGATATATAATAAAAATAGTTAGGTACTTGAAATTTGGATTAACATACAATATACTAACTTTATGTAAGTTGTGGCCTTTTCTAAGTGAAAAGATACTAAAAAAATCAAGAATTTATACTTATTTTCAGATTCAAGTCAACAATGGAGTTTTTGAGTTTTGATTCTTTAATTTTTAAAATCAACTCCGTGATCAATGTTGAATCTGAAAACATAGTATTGTTATTGACATGCATGTTGCCCATTCACTATAGTATATAAACAAGAAAAATTTTCCTTCTTTAATCTATGTGGGATGCAAAGTTGAATGGTCCATCGTTATAAATCGTAGGAGATTTACACGTATATCCTTCCTAAATGAATAATTACATATATGTCCTGTTGTTAGTTTTTGTGCATAAAGACTGATGTTTTAATCGTTCAAAGGATATATATGTAATTTTTAAAATAAGCAAGGACATATATGTAAAAGCCCAAAAATGTACACATCTACATGTTGGCTCTTGCATTTTTGTACACCATTTATGTGTTCATTATAGAGTTTAAATACGGCTATAGAGTCCACAACAATTCATTTGTGGTGTAAATGAAATTTTGAATAGAAATGGCGAACCTATATAGTTGTTGTATTGTGTGATGAATATATGGAGGAATAGTACACTCACGACAATCAATCACACAACGAGTAGCCAAATAATAAAGAAAACGAATAACAACACTATACACAGTTATTTACCGATTTGGATATTTAGTAAAAACAACTCAAATGATATTTAATGAAACTGAAAAGATAAAAAATATGATTTATTTAAATAAAAAGCTTGGAGATTGGTTCATAAGAGAATTGAACCGTAGACCTTCAAATTAGATTACACTCCACTTACCAAATGAGCGACTCTCCATATATCATGACTCTTGCATAGTCTGGGATCATTTTGTTGAAGGATACAAAAAACATTGTATGCAAAAGCTAAAGTTTGTGACTAATCTTGTGGTGCTAATTTATTTTGTAATATTTACCATAAATACTAATCTTGTGGCGTTAATGTTATATCTGCAATTGCATCATGTGAAGCTTGATATTAACAACATTCTTGATGTCAAATATACACTTGAATGACAGAGTATGTGTACTAAACAATATATGCTTTTCCTTCTAGGCAAGAACCAGTGGCATCTCGAATATTTGGACTGCATTTTTTACAGCATTAGTGTCGATATCTGCTAACTTTCCAGTTTTTGATGAAGCTATGATGCATTTGCTGTTTTCTACGTTTGGAAGAAACAATTTTGCTTTTTCTTCAGAGCCAAACAATGCCACACTGTAACAATGCAAAAAGAAAAACTAGTGAGTCAATACTGTACTTTTTTGTATAGCTTGAAACGGGTCGTGTTGGATTGACTCGGAGCATTGTTTGTCAAAGAGTCTTTAATTTTCTAATAACAGACAGTTGATAATATGATTAAAACTTTTATTGTTTTAGTTGTAATTTAATATTTATTGAATAAAATGTGTTAGGATGTAGATGACTATCCACACAAACCATTTTCTTTTTAGCTACTTATTTCCGACAAACTCACCAGGGTTTTTCACGTGCAAGTGCTAGATGTACGGCTGCTGTGTTAGTAGATATAACCCCGACAGAGTCATTGATTAGCGCAGCCAACTGATATGGATATTAACAAGATATAAACGTTAACATAAATCACATATTTCGTAACATTTTAGCTTATCTAATAGTAATACTATTTCGTTAGAATAACTAAACGTAAATTGAGGAAAATTCCAAACCTGGCCCGGTGTGGTGATGAATATCATATTAGTATCATCTCCTATAATTTCCTCAACATTTTCTCTTTCCTTCTCGTGAGGAATCACGTAGAGTGGTTTGACTCCCCTGTATGACATTACAGATCATAGACACAAAAATCACTTTCATTTTAAGTGTTTGGATTAACTGTTTCTTGTAATTATATGATTTTTAAGGATCAAATAGTCAGTCTCTTACGAGTTGCAGAATAACAAGTTATCTTAGAGTATACTAAAACAACCTATTTCGCCCCGATTTAACTTAGTATGAGTTCTGCAATATTAAATCACTTTCAAATGCAAATCCAAACACCCCTTTGGTAGATAAAGAAGGCGAGCACATGTCCACCTTGTTGAATCCTACTAATAAGTACGTAGTATTTCTAAACCAGATGACATTCTACGTATTAAAGGTTATTATGCCTATAGTCAAGTTGGTACAATCGCAGTTTTTGAGTCCCTCCTTTATTAAAACACCCTTAAAGACTATTTCGCCCCGATTTAACTTGGTATGAGTTCTGCAATATTAAATCACTTTCAAATGCAAATCCAAACACCCCTTTGGTAGATAAAGAAGGCGAGCACATGTCCACCTTGTTGAATCCTACTAATAAGTACGGAGTATTTCTAAACCAGATGACATTTTACGTATTAAAGGTTATTATGCCTATAGTCAAGTTGGTACAATCGCAGTTTTTGAGTCCCTCCTTTATTAAAACACCCTTAAAGACTAAGGGTTGTCTAAAACTTTATACGATAAATGAACTTAGATTTGCTTTGATCACCTTACTGAACTTGTTATCTCTCTCCATATATGAAGTGGCAGTAAGCTATCTGTATCCCCTCTAGATTGCATAGAAGCTTTTGAATCCGATTCTATACCGTGTATCACAATATATTTCCCTTTATCAACACCAGCATTCTTGTATTTTGCAGCTACTACGTCCTTTAGCTTCCTAGATATCGATACTTTAAGCGGTGGAATCTCTTGTCTTGGCACATTTCTACCTGGTCTTGCTAGCCAGTCGGTCATTTGATGGTACCTGTTGCAAACATACTCAAACTATTGCGTTTACACAATTTTTATTAATACGACAGGATTAACGGTTGAATTTTATATCTTAACTCACATGTTATATCCTCCCTCGGACAGATTTAACCGATCTGGTGTAAATGTTTCTGTTAGAAGTAAACCTGCTCCTGCTGCATTAACATTCGGGTATATGTAACTTGCTGTCTGGCTAGCTGTTGACATGAACAAAAACGATGCATGTCCTATACCAGCCAGTTTGGTCGATAACATCATATCATAGTATCTATTCTGCAATTACCACATAACAGTCATTAACTCCTTTCCAAATTCAACCAATTTGTATGGAAACAAGTCAATTCGGTTTAAATTTTATTACTAACGGGTCAAACATGTTACATATGTAATCAAACTCTTTTAATTCACACACTACAACTTTTCTATCAACACTTTTTGTTGTTGTATGCAAAAAAATTGGTGTACATGTCAGTATGTCACTTCCGTGTTCAGATGTTTACATCGTCGTAAATTCTGTTTGTTTTTTTTTTTAAATTATTCAATACATTGAGTACTCACATTTCGCAATATATAAAAAATAAAAGAACAGCAAAAAGGAGATTGCGGGTCATCTGTCATGACTCGACCTATTTCATGTGGTACTAACTACTAACCTTAATAAGCCCGAGTAAATCGAGGTACTCTGCAGGCTCAATGAACTCCTCCGGATCATAAACATCAGCCCATCTAACATTCTTATTCATTTCATAAGTTTGTTTCCCTCTAGCCGAGCTCAAGATATCAACTTGCACGCCAGGATACCGATCCTTAAGCAGCTGAATAGTAGGAAAAAACAGCAAGTTTTCGTAAACACCACCCGAAACCACACACAAACATCTCCTAACATCCCCTCTAATCTTCAAACCAAGTGATGCAACTTCTGGCATAAAGCCCATTGGAAACTTAAGAAAACCGTATGGATTGTCAGGATTTTCGGGTGGTCTTGGGTCTTCGGATTGCTTTCCTGAAGAATATTGTGAACCATACTCCATGTCAGGGTCCTCACCCGTGTCAAATGCGTCAAGCCAGCCATTTTTCTTCTTGGCATTGGTTTGTAAACTTGTGCTACGTGTTGTTTGGTTGCTTAGGAACGACACGTTGGTGTTTCGAGCTGAGGGGATTGAAGTTTGGTTTGCGAAAAATGGTGGGATGGATTTTGGTAGTAAGGAAGTTGTAGCCATTATTGTTAGAAGCTTGGTTTAGAAGTTGTGATTATGGTATTTTGTAAACTAAGGTATATGTTGGATTTTGAATGTGTGGAAGATGTTGGATAAGGGACCATGTTTGTTTTTTGGTTTTTTGTTTCTGTACATTCTTATGCCTATTGCAACAATCTATCCCACATTGATATGATAAGAGAAAAATAGACTCTTTATAACCTTGAAGTATTAGGCTATTGTTAGCCTTCTATCAAGGTATAGGTTAATTTGACTTAAAATCCAACCGTATACCTTCAGCGAAGGTTTTGCATGTAATTAAGTTTTTTTTAAAAAGTATTGCTATTTAGGCCGAAAGTGCATATTCTAAGACATGCCTAATCGATTTATTATTTGAAACATGTATAATACAACTATTATCTCTAAATTCTTACTAATCAAAATTTAAATCAACCTATCAAATCATTAATAATAATTAAGCATAACATTTTTATTATTATTTTTTTTTGTAACTTTAGCAGGATGCTCGAGTTATGCGGCGTAAAAGAAACGGGAGAGCATCAAAAATGTACTCGTAAATGTTGTTCAGTTACATAAACTTTTGTTTTTGTAACTTTAGCAGGATGCTCGAGTTATGCGGCGTAAAAGAAACGGGAGAGCATCAAAAATGTACTCGTAAATGTTGTTTAGTTACATAAAGACTCAAAAGGGATATTCTAAAACATGCCTAATCGATTTATTATTTGAAACATGTATAATACAACTATTATCTCTAAATTCTTACTAATCAAAATTTTAAATCAACCAATCAAACCATTAATAATAATTAAGCATAACAATTTTTTTTTTTTTTTTTGTAACTTTAGCAGGATGCTCGAGTTATGCGGCTTAAAAGAAACGGGAGAGCATAAAAAATGTACTCGTAAATGTTGTTCAGTTACATAAACGACTCAAAAGGGATTCAGAAGATAGTTACATTAATTTTGCCGTAAAAACTATAATGTAATTATGAATGTATCATTTTTGGCATAAAGCTCTATATTTGTTAACTTTTCATCTTACTTTAGCACAAAATTGCAAAAAATTGGTTTATAAAGTCATAAGAAGTATATTTGAGAATACTCACCGCAACATACGGGTTATTAGATACTTTTTATCATACATTTTATGATAAACGAGTAGAAAGATGCGGTTTTGTTGTGCAAGTTACGAATGTAAGGTAGATTTTTTACTCAGATGCATGCAACTTAACTAAAATATATCCATGACCATTTTCAAACCTTTTTCGGTCTAAAATGGTTTCCTATTGATGACTTTCAACGCCTAGCCAACACAGATCGTGATACATGGCTGCAAGTGATTGCACGTTGTCCGGGACTAAGGCATCTATGACGTTATAGGCATCATTCCCAAACGGCAAGACCACATTATTCTCGTGAAAGAGCGGCGTTATGACTCTTTCGCTTAGCTGCTCCTTTATGGTATGCAAACCTATAAACTTTTGTAAAACATCTTTTATCATTAATTTTCTTATTTGAAAAACATCACAAAGGACATTCCTCCCACTTCCACATAAAAGAAAAAGCAACTTCTCTTAGGGTTCGTTTGGTTACTGGTTTTGGCTTAGGGTTTTAGATCTGACATTAGAAATTTGATGTTTGGTATGAAAATGGTGCCCAAAGTTTGGGTTGAATACTAAATATTTGCCGTACATGAATCTGATGCACAAAGCCTGGGTTACAAAGTTTTTTCTGCCATCTTTTTTTTTTTGTCGAAAAGAGTGGGCCTCAAATTTATTTCAACTTCTCATTATAGAATAAACTTATGCAAAAAATAAAAAGTAGTCCCATATCTTAAAAAAACATTTATCAAAATAGACTTGGGCGACTTAGTGACTTATATTTTATTAATAGAATATGTGACACATGTCAAAATTTTAGTTGAGACGCTTAGTCACCAATATACTTTATTAATTAAAAATATCAGTGTTGCAAAAGAGGTCTACAAGGCTAATTAATCACCGCCTAAACATTAATCGTCCACAAATCTTTTCGATTTGTGTAAATCGGTCAACGATGATCAAACTTACGGAAATACCCAAAACTCAATGTAAACTTGTTTAAATCACTTAGAGTCGCTTCTTATATCATTACAAATTACTTTTCAAGAAAAAATCTTGTCGGAAATACCCAAAACTCGTCGTAAATACCGAAAAGTTGTTGGAAATGCTAATCCGACTAATCATCATTTACTCCCGTCTAGACCGATTACAAACCATAAAAGGATCAACCAACCAACTATCAATTTGAGATTTTTGTAACTATAAAGAATATGACACGTGTCAAAATTTAAATAGAGTCGTCTAATCGGCCACTCACCTTAGATTTTTTAAGAAACGGTTTTCTTTTAAGGTAAAAATATGAGATTATATTTTACTTTTTAGGTCACTTAAAGAATTTGCTAAAAAAAAACACACATCGAAATTCGAAAGCGTGACACTGCCATGCCAGCTACAGTATAACAAACCTTTCCACTCTGCTCCTTTCACCACCTGACACACACAACAACCCAATTTCATTTTTTTATAAAAATATTTCAAATCCATTTTCTAAAACAAAAAAACAAAAACAAAAACAAATAAAACAACATTTAAACACTTTTATCAGATCAGGTCAGTAGTCACTCACAAAAACAACTCTTCTAGAAACATCTCAGCCGTCCATCCACGCGCCGCCCTCACTCGCAGCCGTAACAACCTCTCTCCGATCAATTACATTCTATGTGAATCAGCTATATTTTTATAAAAATTTTTAATCAAAATTTGAATGTCTGAAGTACCGATTGTTGTAATGGAATGTACCGATTCAGAATCACGGCCGGTTTTAGGTCCGGCCGGTAACAAAACCAGATCTCCGGTTAAGTTAGGTAAACCGGCGGTTAAAGGTAAAACTAAACCGGAGGAGGTTAAAAAACCGGTTAAGTCTGTAACGGTAACGCCTCCGTCGATATTGAGACGGAAGGTTGTTTCGATGAATGCGTCGTGTTCGTCTGATGCGTCGAGTGATTCTTCGCATAGTAGAGTGTCTAGTGGTAAGGTTAGTAGAAGGAGTGTCACTCCGAAGAGGTCGGCTGTTGGTTTGAGAAGCGGTGGGGGTGCGAAAAGTGTTGGTTCGAAGAGTGTTGGTGTAGAGAGTGATGGTTGTTTGTTGGAGGGTTCGGGTGATGGTTTGAGTGAACGGAAGAGATGTGCTTGGGTTACGGCGAATACTGGTATGATTTGCTATCAGACTTAAGTGTTTTTAGCGTGTTTTAGTATCCGTATGTGTTTTAGGAACTTGTGATAAGAGTAGAGCTATGACATTGCGTTTAGAACGCGTATGATTTGTTTCATGTTATATTAGTTTCTCTACGAACTGTCGGTTAATAATTGCTTTAAAATGTTATGTGGTGCATTTTAGTTTGGATTGATATAGTAGGTTAGATTTAAATCATTAAATGTAAATCTGATTGTTCTGAAGTATATCTTAGACTGTTAGGGCTGTGGGCTATGAGGGTAGTATTCTCTGTACTATTGCGTGTGGAGGATCCTATCATCCTACTGTTGGTTATTGACCCTGCTTGGAACCCTAGATAGTTTCTGAAAAGGAAAGCAATTATTGGATACGAGGTTTTCTTCTCTCGTACGTCATACTGTTCACATGACACAAAATTTAGACGAACTGTAGGTTGACAATTGCGTTCAAATGGTAAATCGGATTCTTCTGAAATAAATTTTAGGCTGTTATGGCTGTGGGCTATGAGCCTATGATATGAGGGGTAGTGTTCTTTCTACTATTGCGTATGGAGGATTCTACTATTAGTTATATATCCTACTTGGAGCCCTAGATATGGTATGAAAAGGAAAGCAATAAGTGCTTACGTGTCTGACTAGGTTGTTACATGACGGAAAAAATCAGGAGGATGGTAGCTGAAAATGGAATTTAGGGGTGTAAAGATTTAACCTGTGCTTTCTAATATAATGCAGTAATATATAGTCAATTGGCAGGCAATATTTTAGTCATTTTAGACTTCGGATGCGGATAACTTTCAGCTCGTTAGGAGGTTGGAGAACTTGAGTTAGATAATGGAGGCTTCTTTAAGTAATTATAACTACCACATTACTTATTAGCTGCATTTACTGATCTGAGTGTCCTTGGTATTATAAAAAGTAATCAATAGAGACCCTAAAGTTTGAAAGATGCTCCTCTAGCTTGTGCAACTAGAGTTAACTAATACAAATCTGCACTTCATTTGTGTTTTCTTGATTTCAACAGTCATAATTACCCTATAGGAACATCAATAAAAACAAGATCTTAACCATGAGTAATGTCTTTCCCACGTGTCATTTAAATACTATGGAGCTCGTACATCTTTTAGCTAAATTGAGTACCATATTTTCGTTTAATGTTATTTGTTGGATGACTTGTCGTTGATTAATCCTTCATTTTCTGTTTTGTATAGCATTTTGGGAATGTCTTGATGCTAGCTTTGGGTTACCTCATGCCTAGTTGTGCTGGTGGTCTTTGTAGTTTTACATAAATATTCTGTATAATAATGAAACTGTATCTGGTATGTAGATAATGAAAATGCTTAATGTATGGTGATCCACTTTTAGAAGCTAATGCAAGTTTAGTAAACAATGTCTCTGTCTTTGGATGAGATTTCAATGTTTCACCTTCTTTATTGATCATATATATAATCCGTTGACCAGGTGCTGAAATTAACAACGTTAGCACCCGTAGATTAGGATATATATTTAATGCTTCAGAAACCCAGTTTTGTCGAAAAGATCACGTGACCTGTACTGTATTTTCATTTTTTTTGTTTTGAAAGTGCATGCTAAAGTTCAAAACTGGTAATACCTTCACTCCTTCACATCAACAATTATGATAAGAGGTGTTGAATTCATATTGTTTTAGCCATCTAAAAGTATTTGTGTAAATAATACGAATGATGAAAATTGGAAGGGGGCATTTTTTCTGCACTTCTCCTCCCTGTTATTTTTGGTATTATCATCTTTTTAAAATGGTGATAGTTATTACTGGTGCTCCTCTACGCTTTATCCCTCAAAAATTAAAATTCGCTACTCTTAAATTGTTCTGCAGTCTCACGTATGAAACAAAAAGTGCAGTCTCGTTAGTTATATCATTTGATTTGACAATAACAGTAGTTTCTATCCTCAGAGTTACAATACATATATAAGTAATTATGTCTTGTTTATATGACATCCCCTTCTTTATATATTTCATAGCAGTTTTTGTATCCGCATAAAGGTCAATGATGACGCATGGCCATTTTATTTCTAGTCCCAAGGACGTGGCATATGCTCTACCCTCATTAATAAGTGCATGATGCATTATCTTTAGTTAGTTAGCGTATTAGGAATTGTCTTGTGCATGCGTATTCCATTATATGATTTGTGTGCTTTTTAAAGACACTTATTGATGGAAACGTCGTTAACCACATAATATGGATAGTTAGGCTCGCTATATTATATGGTTAGTCTGCTAATGATGAACACATGTCTTTTAAGAATTTATATGTTTCACTACCTTTTTGAACTATTTGTGTCATGCATTATACAAGCTGGAAAATGAACATAGCTCATGGTCTGTGACTTTTTAACCTTCATCTGTGCGAAGTTCTGTTTTACCAGTTTCTACACCTCCGAGTACAAAGTGCCAAAATAAGTAGAGATTGCATTATGTGGATGTTTTACCAAAATTTGTTTCTAATAAAAGCTGAGGAGTCTGCATCACATATTAAAAAGGGACACATGAAAACAGCTGAGTCACGCTAGCACAATTCTTTGAATTTCTTGAACTCATTTTGTAAAATGTGCTGCTTGTTTGCAATGTTAAGCATATACTGCCTTGCATGGCTAGCTACTAGAGTAGTAGATGTCTAGATGATTCCTTCATCGAATGCTTTTTGTTTTTACAGTTCTTTCAAACAACCATACCAGATGAAGAGCTATGCAGTATCTTTTCTGTATTAAATATCGTACTTCTGATATAACAAATAAAACCGATATACATGCTATGACTAGTCATAAACATCTTGGAAACTTGTTTCTGCTGTTGAATTTTTCTAGAAAAGGTGAAAACTGCCTGCGTGACATTTAAAATTAGAGAGCACATTTAGTTTTCTAAAGTCAAAATGTAGCTTCCTTCGGAGATAGCAACCTTAACTACCGTCAAATTAGTAAACATTTGTATCGTGTTTTACTTACTTTTTTTAAAACGTAACTTTGTTTCTAAAACTGCATATAGTATTCTTTGCTTAATGATATTTCTCTGATTTGTTTGTTTCCTTTTTCTGAAGATCCTTGTTACACTGCTTTCCATGATGAAGAATGGGGAGTCCCAGTACATGATGACAAGTATGTACCAGCAGAGTAATTTTGATGTGTTTTATCATTTTAAATGCAATATTGAATTATTTTTTAAAGCATCATATTAATTGTCATTGCACGGCAACTTTCAGGAAATTGTTTGAATTGCTCAGTTTATCAACTGCTTTGGCTGAACTCACATGGCCCACTATCCTCAGTAAAAGACATTTGTTTAGGTATGCACTTTATGTTATTTAAATGCAAAACGAGATTATAAACATATAAATTTTACTTTCCTCAGCTAATTTTAAATGCAATGGGCTATGTGTACAGGGAAGTTTTTCATGGATTTGACCCTATTGCTGTCTCAAAAATGAGTGATAAGAAGATAGCAGCACTAGGAAACCCCGCTACATCTCTTCTTTCAGAAGTGAAGTTACGAGGATTCATTGAAAATGCGCGCCAAGTTTGCAAGGTATCTCTTTTTTATATACTTTACCATTATATTAGAGGTGGCAATAGTAACCAATATAGATAGAAACATGAGAAGTAGGTTGTATTTATTGATCACAGATCAAACGGGAAAGTAATAGAAAATGAAACTTGTTAATAGGGTATTTCTGGGTTAAATGAGTGAAGTCTCCTAACATGTATACAAATTCTTACACGTCCGCAGTTTGCTCTTTTTTTAAGTCTAAAGAGTGGTTATGGTTAAAGAAACAGACCAATAACCTTTTATGCTATCTTCCTGTAGCAATCACGCAGAGTTAACTTGTGTTTATAAATTTATCACAACATTAAGAGTTAGATAGTTAGCGGCAATATACTAATTGTTTGTTTCATTAAGATGTTTTAGTACTACCACATCTTACTAGTAAGAGGTGGCTCTAATGTTGTTTGTTTTGTATAATTGTCGAATGATTTTAAATGCTCGTTTCTATAATTTATTTATTAAACTAACGCAATACGATAATAAGTAACTTATGTAAATATGAAACAAGATTTTTATCATAAATATAACATAGTTAATTAACATCGTTTTCAATCTCTTATAGAGTAAGAGGCAGTAAGAAAGATAAGATGTTATATGTCTAGTTTATTGCAAAGACTTTTTTAAAAACAAACACACCCTAATTGAAGTTAGTACTATCTATAACTCAAAGATCAGTTTATTGCAACTCCCTGCTGGCATCCTAAATTCTGATTATATAAAGGTTTAACATTCAGAATCGGAGATTTTTCATACACTGCGTAACTGAAAAACAATTCTTTGCTGTTTATATACTCATCCAAAGTCCAAACCAACAAATTTCGAAGATAGTAAGTGTGGTGATGAACTGCTGTTGCGCTATATTTGATTTTCAACGTGTTCTGTTAATGTTGCAGATAGCTGATGAGTTTGGGTCTTTTGACAAGTACATATGGGGATTTATAAACCATAAGCCTATAGTGAACAAATTTCGCTACCCTCGCCAAGTACCAATCAAGACATCAAAAGCAGATTCAATAAGCAAAGACCTGGTCAGACGTGGTTTCCGAGGGGTTGGCCCCACCGTTGTATACTCGTTTCTACAAGTAGCTGGGCTTACTAACGACCATCTTGTTAGTTGCTTCAGGTTCAATGAATGTGCAGATGTAGGACCTGTGAAGGATGTAACAGATGCAGGGCAGAATGGTAAATCTGAAGGGAGACAATCGGAGGATGGAAATGGGTTGGGGTTAACAAGGGTTATTGATGAACTGCGTTTATCGGGTGAGTAGATGGTGAGGGTATTTGTGGAAGCAAGGGTTTATGTGTACAAATTGTTGTATTAATGGTGTTTGTAGGTTGTAGAGTACAAGGCACATACATGGCATGATGATGATGATGATGATGATGATGATGATGATTGTGAGATGTTATTCTTTACATCTTTCTTTCTGTTTTAGTCTTTGTTTATATGTTGGTTTTTGCTGGATTCTAATAGAAAAAAGAGTAAATTGCAAAGATCGTCCTTGAGGTTTGGCCAATTTGCAGGCGTAGTCCTTACCATTTCAAAAGTGGAGACATCGTCCCTGTAGGGAACTTTCGAGTGCAATTTTTGTTTTGACCAAAATTAAATGACAGAAATACCCTTTGTCTATGTCTACACTCTACAGGTTTGGAGCATTATTGTCATTTCATTTTGGTCAGGAACGAAAATTGCACTCAAAAGTTATCTACAGGGATGGTGTCTGTAATTTCGAAATGGTAGGGACTGCGTCGGCAATTTACCCAAATCTGAAGAACGATTTTCGCAATTTACTTTAGAAATTTTTTTATTAAGAATGTAGTAACAAAAAAGTCGGTTTTACTATATTTTGATGTATCAATATGGGTATTTAACATATCAAATGTGTACTAGTAAAATTAATTCAATAGATCGACGTCGTTCTTCTAAATTTGCCGGAGAATAAAATCAAGCATTAGATCACTTGTCACTCCTAAAATTGCTCCTTTAACTCGGTCAAATGCAATTATTTAGTTGCATTTCCCACGCGTTTTGAGAGATCATGGTCCTTAAAACATCACCATCACCACCATGCGTGGTGGTTTGTTTTTGTTGTTGGTATTTAGCCTTTTGTAATTATTCCGCTCGTTCTTTAACTTCCGGCTAGCAGCCAACACAATTTTACTGATCAGTAGCATTGTAGTTCATGCGATTTTTGGTCTAATAATGCAGGTCTACCCTTTCACTGTAAACTATTTTATGAAATTAAAGTTGCACCAATATCAACTACTCAGTTTGCTGCGTATTTTTAAAATTATCTAAGCAAAATAGTTAACTTTTAAGTTCTAGCTAAACACAAGAAACATATGATTAAAGTAGGTGAAAATCACGACAGTACTTAAGTTAGAGACATATACTTCAAAATTGACAAAAAATAATCAGTTTATCAAAATACTAAAATGATTCCTTGACGTAGTGTCTAGGAAGGCTCACTTTCTCTCTACATGACATCAAAGATGTGAAGAAAACCTCCTAAAAGTGTCATGTGTTTAGCCAAAAGAGAAAATTTAAATTGGTAACCAAGTTGTGAGACCTTCCGGCAATCGTGCCAAGATTTAAAGTTCAACTAAATTTTGTATATTAGAAAGCGAGTTGAGATCATATAAAGCTACATATTTGTCGTAGAGCCAAATGAGCCAATTATAGTAGTAGTTTTTCTATCAAATTAAGAAAAATCGTTTCACCATTTTTTAAAAATAACGTATTTCAAAACAGTAACTATTGAAGCTACAAAAATCTGTGATCGTGACGAGAATTAAATTATCTTTACATAGATATCGTTGTTATATCTTTCGACGAGTTTTTTTTTAATTTCGCGGAAAATCGCGTATGATTTTAACAAATCGCGTGTGATTTTTACAGACCTAATTTAAAAAAAAATTCGTCAGTATATAACAATGCGTATCTATGAAAGATAATTGAATCTGTCGAATAGTATGATTTTTTGGCGTGAAATTAACGGTTTGTGAGATATTTAATTTTAAAAAAGGTGAATATATTTTAATAAAAGAAATGAGTGGTATAATTGGTTGATTAATTATAACAAATATGTAGCCTATAATAAACTTTTCTGCAAAACAATGAGTTTTGTTAAACATATCATTAAGGGTTATGTTTAATAAATACAACTAGGATAAGTGTTTAAATGTATCAAAGATTCTTGCTTTTTCTTAAGTTGTGTATCGAAAATTAATCCTCCTGTGAATACAAAAAACTTACTAATCATACTATTATATACATCATTTATCATTTGTTTAGAGTTATTTACATAAATCGTCCTTGTGGTTAGGACCAAATTACAACGAAGGTCCTTACTTTCATTAAAATTATTTGCATAACTCGTCCTTGTCGTTAGGGTCGGTCAGCGGGTCGGGTCAATCGGTCGGGTCGACCGTGTCACCACACGAGTGGTGCCACGTGTCGGGTCGGGCTCGAGCGGGCGGATCGGTCGGCAAGCGGGCGGGTCGGGTTCGCGTGGACAAATGAGGTGGTCTGGCGTGGCGATGGTAATAAAACCACCATTTGGCTCCAGGGGATCGAACCCGGTGGGTTGTGTGGAAGCAAAGCTTTGCCCAAGGGGCTAAGCATAACCGATTATAACTCCTAAATATATTCATAACTTTCTAAAATATAATAGCGATTGAAAATTATTAAAAGGTTCGATTTAGTTTTGGCTATCAATTTAAGGGGTTATATGGATGTAAAAATAAATAAATATACCATCGGACTCGTTTTTTCGTGCTCTTTCCAATGGTATGCTCGGGAATTTTTGAGTTCCTTTGCACCTCGGAAAAGGACGTTTTGCATTTTGGTGACGTTTTCGCATTTTTCAAGGTTATAACGAAGTCTAAAAATTCCCGGCATACCATTGGAAAAGCCTGGCAACAGTCCGATGGTATATTTATTTATTTTTACGATCCATATAACCCTTAAATGATAGTAAAACTAAATTGAACTTTGTTAATTTTGAATGGCTATTATAAGGTGAAAGGGGAATATGTTGGGAGTTATAATGAGTTATCTTGCCCGATTAAGCTTTGCTTCCCACACAACCCACCGGTTCGATCCGATGGAAAAAATGGTTTTATTACCATCGCCACGCCGTCCACCTCATTTGTCCATTGTGGCGCCCGACCCCGCTTGACGACCCGACCGGCCGCCCGACCCGCGTGGCACCACTCGGTGGTGACGCGTGTCGACCCGACCGTTGGCCGACCGGTGACCGACCCTAACGACAAGGACGAGTTATGCAAATAATTTTAGTAATGAGACGCCGTTAATTGGTCTAACCACAGGACGTTATGTAAATAACTCTAAACAAATGATAAATGATGTATATAGTATGATTAATAAGTTTTTGTTGTTAGAGGATTGACACAATCTGTAACAAGGTGAATCTAACATCGTTAAACACTTATCCCATCAAACTATATAAAATTTGTGATCGTTCGATGTTGTGATTGTAAAGAGCGAGAGTTAAAGTTTTGTTTGGTTTGTAGATAGGTTTAGAATTGGATTTGAATTTGATGTTTGTTTGAAAGAAAAGTAAGAAAAAAAATATAATTGTTTAATGAAAATAATAGTTTATATAATAAAATTCTAATCTCCTAAAACCAGTCATTAGGGAATACCGACCAAATGAGTCGGTTTGTCGTTTGATTTCATAACAGAGCCGTTATTCCCGGCTGTATAATTATTATTATAAATTATTTATAAATATACGAGAGGAAAGAATTACTGCAGAGGCCCTTTTGGGAAAGGGTTTTCTTGTAGAGGACCAACTTTATATGTATCTTGAAATAGCACTTTGTTCGGCTGCTGATTAGCGGTGAAGTCAAACTACGTGTTCTACTACATTTAACTCCAATCAAATAAAATACAACGTAATGTCAAATCATAGTTTATTTAGCTGCAGAGCATGAATTCTAGAAAGGGCATAAAAATAAAACAAAACCCTTAAATGCCACGTCACAACTTCACATAAGATCATACGCGAAATACATTTAAAATTTGTGAATATGGAATATTGTTTTATAATTTTACAAAAACAACCTTAAACTTTTTGATATTTACAACTTTTTAATATAACAAACTTAGTTCGTCAAATATTTAGCAAATATCTAGCGAATTCGTTAATAAAAAAATCACATTCGAAGAGCTCTACACTTACGAACAAAGCAGCCGATGTTGATATCTTTTGACGTCTCGATTTTATAAAAATGTTTAAGTTTTATCTAAATGCGTTCGTTTATATTTCTATGTAATATTTTAACGTCAACTTTTATTTACGAAATTAAACACGCCAATCTTTTATATTTTCATACGTTTATATATATGGGGTTGTCTCTTATCTAAGATTACATGCAAAAGTATAAAAAATTAAGTCATTTTAACAAGAAAAACATCAAATCTACCTCATTTGTGTCATGTCCTTCACAATATTAGTGTTCTCTCTTGATTTCATCACAACATCACTTAAGTTGGGTTCACGTTGATACATGCATTTCTACATCTTATTGTTAGGTGTTTTCATTAACTAACAAATAGTTATAGATTTAATAATGGTTTGATTTAATTCACCATTAAAATGCGTGTCACTATGCATATATTAGTTTCACTACTCAAATTTTGTAAAATAATGATCAGAATGGCGTATTTTTGGTGATTTTTTATGGTTTCGCATGTAAGCTTAGATGTGAGACATCCCCATATATATAAACGTAAGAAAATATAAAATATTGGCTCTCTTAATTTCGTAAATAAAAGTTGACGTTAAAAATATTACATAGAAAATATAAAACGTAAACGTACGAAATAAAAACTTAAACATTTTATAAAATCGCAGTGCGTCAAAAGTATATCAACATTGGGCTCGTTTTGTTCGTAAGTTAGAACTCTTCAACGTATTTTTTACTAATTCGCTGATATTTGCTAAATACTTGAGGAACTAAGTTTGTTATATTAAAAAATTGTAAATATCAAAAAGTTTAAGGTTGTTTTTGTAAAATTATGAAACAAGATTCCATATTTACAATTTTTAAATGTATTTCGCGTATGATCGTATGTGAAGTTGTGACTTAAGGGTTTTTGTTTTACTTTTTACGGGCCTCTTTTTAAAGAATTCGCTGCCTCTAGGCAGTGAAATGGTGACGCGGCATTAGGTTGTATTTTATTTTGACTGGTGTTATGGTTTTGACTTCGCTGCTAATAAGCAGAGAACAAAGTGGATATTTTGGAGATACATATAAAGTTGGTCCTCTGCAAGAAAATCCTTTCCCAAAAGGCCACTACATTAATTTTCGCTAGAAAATACACATAGAAATAGGACCCATCTTTATAATATGAAAACCTATCAAGTTGGTAAGGAATCTGGTTTTAGCAATCATCCTATTTTTGTGTTCTAACCCATCAAACAAACAATGAATCTTAAGAGGTGTTTGGTTTATTAATGGAAATCATTATGAGTATGGAAATTGTGATGGGTTTGTAAACCCACCATGCTTGATGGGTTTGTAAACCCACCATGATATATGCGTATTTTTATAAGTATTATTTCCAGTTTTAAAAACTAATGAATCAAACAATTACAACAAAACGAAACCATTCATTTAATCTCATACCCTCAAACATACAACCTGAGAAAAGTTCGATATAGGCTACGTATTTGTCATAGACCAATCAATCGTCATGGCCACTCATTTCTTTTATTAAAATATATTCACCTTTTTAAAAATTAAATATCTACAAACCGTTAATCGTTACGTCAAAAAATCATACAATACGACGAGAATTAAATTATCTTTCTATAGATATCGTTGTTATGTCTTTCGATGAACTTTTTTTTAAATTGTCGTCAGGAAAATCGCGTGTGATTTGTAAAAATCAGCATGTGATTTAAAAATCACAGGCGAAATTAAAAAAAAAAAAAAAAACTCATCGTCAGTATATAACAATGCGTATCTATGAAAGATAATTAATTTGTCACGATATGTATTTTTGTAGGCGAAGATTCTGGTTTGCGAGATATGTTGTTTTAAAAAGGTGGAAAATGATTTTTATTAATTTGGATAAAAATGAATGGTTATGATTGGTTCGTTGGTTACATAATAATATAATTCTACATAATCTCATTCTACAACCCTTTACTTTCGGTCCTATTCCCCAATTCCAAAAACCCTCACAACATATAGGCCCTAAAACAAAACCAAATTATCAAAATAAACTAGTTTCAACCCCAACACGCTAAAATGAACCATTTTTTCAAAGTTTTACTAAAATGAACTTTTTTTTATCGCTCTAGGTAGAAATCGAAGGTCTACAACTTTCGGTCTTTCATATTGGTAATTTTAGAGTAGGTAGACATTCTAAGAATATTTTGACTTATTTTCTATGCACGGATATTTATGAAGCTTGGTCGTGTTTTACCGAAATTTGGTCGCGTTTTATTGAATAATACAAGAGCCCAACGAATATCTTTGGTCGTGTTTTTTACTTTGTCGCTAAATAAATTTTGGTCGCGTTTTTATTTTAGTGTATGGTCGCGTTTTGGGTCGAGTTTGTTGGAGGTTGCGTTTTAGTTATCGCATTTTAGTGGCGTTTTAATTTGTCGGGCTGCATTTTACATGTTTTGAGTTTAAATTTTGGTCGCGTTTAAATGTGTCAAAATTTTAACACGTGTAAGGTCATAAATTTGTTCTCAAATGATATGTAACGGATAAGAATGAAAAGTTCATTTTAAGTAAAAAACTTATGTAAAATTCATTTTGTAAAAAGGTACCGGTTACGAGCCGTTTAAAAAGTTTTCTCCTAAAACAATATTACATGGTTGAACATGTTTGCTATAAATAACAAATTCCTAAAACAATATCTAATTTCCCCATATACTCAAGGGAGATAGATGTACTTACAAGAACTCAACACTCACACTTTTGTGAAACTCCCTTCCAAACTCTCATAACCCAAACAACACTTCATATCAAAGTCCACGTCATCAGCATCATCCACGTGTCACACTCCCATTCGCTCAAACACCTCTAACTTACGTCTCACCCCATTCATCATTACATCATCAAATTCAACAACCACAAGTTCCACTTCCTCACCTTCAATCACACACACACTAAAAACACACACACACACACATTCCGGCAGCCGTGGCTCCTCCATCATCACTAACTAGAAGGAAAACCACCGCCACGTCATCAGCATCAGCATCAAGTCAACCGGAGCCTGATCGGAGTGTTGCTCGACGGTCATCGGATCCGATTTGGCAAAGGAATTGGTTTATAGGAGGTTTGTTTGTTATGGCGTTGTCGTTGTTAGGTTTAGCGGTTTTTATTTGTGACGATGGATTCGGATTATACGACTTCTACTGCTTATGCTGCTGCTTCTGAAGGCGTTGAGGTAGTTTTTTTTTTTTTTTATAAATTTTTATATTTAATTTATAATTTATAAATTTCATGTGATCTAATATTCATATAAGAAAGTTAGGAATATTTCTCAATGTGTAATCACTTTCAGATTAAAGTATTTCCACCATATATGCCTCGAGTTCGCGAAGTCATTAATAGGATAAGACAGATTGGCAATTGAAATCTAAGGCACGAGAAATTAATCAGAACGTTAGAGTATTGTTTTTTATGTTATGTTATAGCAAATGAGACCACAAAAGTGGTTATAACCACCAACCGAAATTCAGTTATTTTTGTTGTTCTCAAGTAAAACACAATCACCTAAAATAGTTGATAACACTAAAACTACCGACAGATGTGTAATGCTTTTGATTGTTTTGATTTTAAGTTTTAGAAGTTGATTAATATTGAGTTTGGAGGTGTTAGGGTTAGAGATTGTTTTAATATAAACTTGATTGATCAGTATTCGGTATTGTTATATAGGATTTTATTGTTGTAAGACACTTTAGGCTTTACTGCTTGGTAGTTGTGTTGTGATCCCGAGTTTTGAAATAGAAGATCATGGAAACGAGAGGAGAGAAAGGAACTTTTCTTTTTTATTGGTGTTTCTGAGCTCTTAGCCAGTTTTTGGTAACTGTATCTCTTACCATTGGTTGATTCTGATCGGATGAACCACAACATAGTATTGATTACGTAATCCTCTTATCAGTATGCTTAAGGACTATGGGCCTACGGTTAAGATAACATTGATGTTTGATATGCAAGTTTAGGATTGGGTTAATTCGGTCATTAATTTACGCCGTAAACTGTTTTGTTTCTTTTGGTTCCGAATAATCTCGCATTTAGGAGAATATTTTTAGCCCACTGGTGCATTTCTCTTCTCTCCAAAAATAAACAGGAATACGGTGGTAGGTCATTTGTGGGCGAACGCACTTTTTTATATTGAATGAAGGAAAAAAAGCCGGGCACCAACTGTTTAGTGATGTAAATATGTAAAATTTAGATTAGACTCTTTTGGTAGCATACTAGTATTGGAAGTGGGAATCTCATTGTATCAAGTCTAAAAAAGGAAAAAAGCATAATCAATTGTAGATTGGGAACTCAATGATGTTTGATTACCTAACATATTCATCATATTAGCTTATAGTTATAGGTAAGAGAGTAATAGACATTATACTTTTTGTTTTCTAATGAACTTGTTCTATTTAGAATAGTTAAAAAGCCAGGGCTTCAAGTCTGGATATCTATTAATAGTGCATATATGCCTTTTGTTAAGCATCTCAATAGCACCTAGGCTGGAATAAGTTGCTTTCGTTTAGTGATTAAGAGAAATTATCACAAACAGTACACCTACAATGGTGTTTCTAAGGAGCTACTAGTAGAATGATTTCGAATATGCTTTTGATTCATTTTATTTCTTTTATGATGTTCAATCGATAATGAAAAGATAAGTACTTGGATTGGGCGGTCAACGCAATCCTACATGAATTTCATGCTTACTTATTGGAATGTAATATATTGAAAAGATAAGTACTTGCCAGTTGGATTGGGCGGTCAACGCAAACCTACATGAATTTCATGCTTACTTATTGGAATGTAATATATTGCATTTTAGCTCATTTCTTGAAACTTTAATATGCTGTAGATTACTTATGGGTCAGTGATCAAGTTGATGCACGAAAAGACCAAATTCCGACTACACTCGCATGATGTGCCATATGGATCTGGCAGCGGGCAGCAATCTGTTACTGGTTTTCCAAATGTAGACGATGCCAATAGTTACTGGGTATGCTCATGTTTTCTTATCTACTTTCGCGCTTTATAATTTTATAATTGCATGTTGTTATTTCTGATGGTTTAATTACAATTGGTTTCTTGTAAACCAGATTGTTAGACCTGAGCCAGACACATCCGCGAAATCAGGAGACAACATAAAAAGTGGAACCATCGTCCGGTTGCAACACATGAAAACTAGGAAATGGCTCCATAGCCACTTGCATGCTTCACCGATATCAGGCAACCTAGAGGTGACTAAATTGGTGTTGCTTTTTGTTATCCTACCATATACGAAATCGATGCTGGTTTTCCTTTTCTTCGACTTCATAAATGAAAACCAGAGCCAAAATAATTAGAATTTGCCAAGCATTCTTACCGGTGATTTACTGATTAGTTCAACTTTAGATAGCAAAAACACATATACACTATAAGTTACAGCTCTATATTATAGGTGACATTTGGTGATGTTTTAATATCTCACGTAATCCCTTTCTAAAATGCACATCCAAACACCCCCTTAGTATAATCTCAAAGACTGCAATCTAAGTATCTGAGGTTTTGTGTAGGTGAGTTGCTTTGGGGATGATAATAACTCAGATACTGGAGACTATTGGAGGTGAGGCCTGCCTTTTTCACTTCTTTTCATTGTTATATTTATGTTGTTATACATAAATAAGGCATGTTCTTATTCACCATTGTGTCTGAAATCTGTTTATTCTGTTAACTTGTTAAGACTCGAAATTGAGGGAAGCGGGAAATCGTGGAGACAAGATCAAAGAGTAAGGCTTCGCCACGTCGACACAAGTGGATTTCTACACAGTCATGATAAGAAATACAGCCGTATTGCTGGTGGTCAGCAAGAGGTTAGAGCCATTCTTTTATTTAAACCATATTGTCATAACTTGTGTCTTAATCATTCAAGGATGGAAAACCGTAACATA